>CP139507.1:438283253-439483253 GCA_021014915.2 Artemisia tridentata subsp. tridentata | reverse complement strand
GAACAAAATAACACTGTCGGCAGCAATGAGCTTTCAGCAGGAACCAAAGCTTTCGGCAGGAACCAACTTTACACTATCGGCAGCAACAATGAATTCTTATTTCCCAGAGATCCTAACATAAAATATCGATAAGACATATATATATTTTTTAAATTATACATGTATTTTAAGAAATTATACATCCCTATAAAATAGTTTTTATAAGTATGAATTATTTATATATGATTTCGTTTAGATACTAAGTTCATATGTACCAAAATTGGGTAACAGTATAATTTTAAAGTTCATCTTTTTACATGTGACATCACAAAGCAAATCATGGATTCTACAATGGAAAACAATGCCAACGACATACTTATCCGGCGTCGGGGCAGACCTAAAAAAACATGTACAACAAGGTTAGACAAATAATCCATTTTTTTGTTTCCTATTAATAATTATTAAACAAGGAACTGTTTATACAAATTATTTTGTCTTGAAGATCAAGTAACAACAGTACCTGAAGTGGTAGCTGATGCGCACAGAGGAACACCTATTTGCAAACATATAAAACCTGCGACAACTCTAGAAAAGGGAAGTCATAGCATGCAACAAAGTGACACACGTTAGTCAATTGAATAAACATACATATCTTTATTGACACAAGCATGTGATAATAGTTTACCTGTTTAAAATCATATCAGTTATTAACAATTTAATTGTTGGTCCTAAATAGCATAGCCGAATATACAGTATTCTGGCATTAGCACTTTTATGATCTTAACAATTTTGTTTTGATATATTTTTCACAGAGTTGAACGATTTTTAACTCCGCAAAAGTGGGAGATCTCCAACAACAATACTTCCACAATGGATGAATGTGGATACAAGTATTGAATACGTCAATAAAGAACCTAGGCCAAGGGGACGTCCTTTCAATACCGCAACCCACCCACGTAAGAAAATTAATGTCGCATAAACACGTGCAAGTTAGTTTGTTTTTATAATATTTTCCATATTGAGCTTAATAATATCAATAACAGAAACACCTGTGAATATTGATTACAACCAATCCGGTGCACATTCTTCTAAACGCAAATCAGAAAGGCTTAAGCAAAAAACAAAAGTAGTTAGACAAAAAACATTCCACCAATCACAATTTAGTGCTACACGCTTGGCTGACGAGGATGTTATAGAAAAGGATAACTTCGATGGAATATCTAACAGTACACAGACTATATCCTTCATTAACACAATTGTTCAACACAATTTCTCGTCATTTATTTATAAATTATGTATGCTTTAATACTATATAGCTGTACAGATTACATTGACCATGGAGATCCAACTCACAAATGCGGTTCTTGCGACGCACTATTATGGCAAGCTGAAAGTATGGCAGGACATGCAAATTCTAATTCAGAGTCATATTCACTCTGTTGTGGGAGGGGAAAGGTGAAATTGGGAAATGAAATACTTAATCCACCAAAGACGTTGATGGAACTTATCAATGGAAACTATCCAAAAAGCAATACACTCATTGAAAATATCAAACGCTACAATTCAATGTTTGCATTCACATCAATAGGTGCTAGGCACGACACGTCGGTTAATCAAGGATATGGTGCATATTGTTACAGAATACAGGGTGAAAATTACCACTTAATGGGTTCATTATTGCCAAACGAAGGTGAACCTCCACTTTTTGCACAGCTATATATTTACGATGCTGACAATGAAATCCAAAATAGGATAAATTGTTTCAGGTATGGTGCCAAATCTTATGATGTAATATTAAAAATATTTTGTATTTTGATTATATCTTAGTAAATCTTGCGATTGTCATTTCATACATTATGTTACAAAATCGTATTTAACTTGCTATATTTGTAACTGCGACAGCAGCACTGCAACCCCAACAGAGAACCACGGCATAGACCACCAACTAACAGTTGAGTTACGTGACATGCTTGATTCCATCAACCCATTAATTGCTCAATTTTGAATGGCGGGTGAATGATTCATATCTGAAAAAGACAAAAATAAATTAAAAATACGTCTCATTGGTACAAGAGAGCGAGATGGTAGGAATTATAACCTACCGACTGCTTCTGAAGTTGCGGCACTAATTGTGGGTGATTTTGACAGCACAACAAATAAAAGGGACATTATTCTATACATGCAGGAGGGAGGTAAAAGAAGTACAGTCAATTACACCCTTCATATCTCGCACTGCAGTATCCTCTGTTGTTCCCGTATGCTGAGGACGGTTATCGAATAGACATATACCATTTTGGTATTACTGATCACACACCAACAAACAAAAAAACAAGGGTAACAATGAAAGAGTATTTTGCATACCGACTGCAAGAAAGGCCAGGTGTTTTTTCTATGTGTCTAAATGCAAGGAAGCTTACTCAGCAGTTCATTGTCGACGCATACACTATGGTTGAATCTGAAAGGATGTCATTCATACGAAAGCAACAAAAAGACTTGAGAAGTGAAACATACTCGAAATAGGCAAAATTGGCTAAAGACCAAAATTCTGGTGTGAAACTACGAGGGAAAAAAGTAATCTTGCCTTCGTCATTTATTGGGAGCCCAATGTATATGATGCAAAATTATCTAGATTCCATGACAATTTGTAAGGTTTATGGATTTCCAGACCTCTTTATTACGTTTACGTGCAACCCGAATTGGCCAGAAATTTCACGCTTTGTGGCTGAGAGGGGCTTGAAGTCAGAAGATAGGCCAGATGCAATTTCTCGAGTTTTTAAACAAAAAATGGACACCCTTATGCGAGACTTTAAAGATCGACACTATTTTGGAAAGCTCAAAGCGGGTATTTACTTTACAACTATATTCCCAAACATGATTATCTTCTAACAAGTATTTTTTTTATATATTATATATCTGATATTATGTTATTAATACAGCTATTTACACAATCGAATTCCAAAAAAGAGGACTTCCACATGCTCACATATTACTTTTTTTGGAGGCAGAACATAAAATAACAACCCCAAAACAAATTGATCGCTTCATTTCAGCTGAAATCCCGGACAAGCATGAGGATCCGGAACTATACAAAATTGTAACTGATCACATGATGCATGGTCCGTGCGGCCCTCAGCGACCGACTTGCCCTTGCACCGTAAAGAACAAGTGCACAAAGAAGTTTCCAAAAGAGTATAATGAAACAACATTCATTGACGAATCAGGGTATGCTATTTGTAAAAGAAGGATTGACGGGTCTACTATAACAAAAGGTAAAACGGATTTCCACAACGGATTCGTCGTTCCATACAACCCCGGACTGCTTCGTCGATACCAGTTACATATTAATGTAGAATGGTGCAACCAGATTGGGTCTATAAAATATCTTTACGAATACATAAATAAGGGACCTGATCGAGTTACTGTAGCTCTCGAAGATGAAGAAGCTGATGAAGTTAAGGATTTTTACGATTGTAGATACCTTTTTGCATGTGAGGCAGCTTGGAGAATTTACGGATTCAATATACATTACAGGTTTCCGCCTGTTGAAAGATTGCCATTTCACTTGGAAGGGGAACAGTCGGTTATATTTGATGCAACAGAATCTATTGATTTTACATTGGACAAGCAATTAGTTAATGAAACCAAGTTTATTGCATGGATGGAAACAAACAAGACAAACGAAGAAGCTAGAAAACTACTCTACCACGAGTTTCCAGAACACTATGTATGGAGGCAAGAAGAAAGGCAATGGTTTAAAAGGAAAAAAGGGACGTGTATTGGACGTGTCCATCATGTCCCTCCATCTATGGGCGAATTGTTCTATTTGCGAGTATTACTCAACAAAGTTAGAGGTGCCACGGACTGGATTGACTTTAAAAAATATGAGGGTGTCACGTATCGTACATATAAAGACGCTTGCCAAGCAAGAGGGCTGTTGGTTGACGACAAGGAATACATCGATGGATTGTTGGAAGCCAGCCATTGGGGAACAGGAACATATTTGCGTACATTTTATGTCATGCTACTCATGACAGACAGCATGTCTCGGCCAGATGTTGTTTATGAAAAAACATGGGAAGTAATGGCAGCAGATGTCGAGCGTATCAAGCGAGTCAAAAGGAACGACCCAGGTGATAAATTATTTCAATCATACTCATAATTAACAATTTAATTCCAAAAAAAAAGAAAAAAAGGCAAACAAAACAAATGCACAATATAATTATTCAAAGCAAACACACAACAACATAGAAGCTAACGTTTTTTTTTTTCTTTTTTTTTTTTGTTTTTTACAGATTTGATACTATCAGACATTCAAAGGAAAAACATATGCCTGACATATATAGAACACATGCTTCTTTGTAACAACAAAAGTTTAAGAAATATTCCAAATATGACATTGCCAAATGAAATGCTCACGATGGCAAATTACAACAGACTGGTGTCGACCGAGTTGGCATACAATAAATATGAGTCACGCATTCAACACAAAAGAATGTATCGTTCATTGACAGATGAATAAAAAGGGATATATAAAACAATAATGGATGCTTTTCATTCTGAACATGGAGGTATGTTCTTTGTGTACGGTTATGGAGGGACTGGAAAGACATATCTTTACAAGACATTGTCTACTGCACTAAGGTCAGAAGGACAGATAGTGTTAAATGTCGCATCAAGTGGGATCGCAGCGCTTTTGTTGGAAGGTGGTAGGACTGCCCATTATCAGTTCGCTATCCCAATCAATATAGCAGATGATTCTATGTGCAATATCTCAGCGGACAGCGAACTGGCTGACTTGATAAGGATGTGTAAACTAATAATATGAGATGAAGCTCCGATGACATATAGACATTGCTATGAGGCATTGGATAGGACGCTTAGGGATATATGCACAACCAATCCATCCAAGCCTTCCTCATATGTTTTTGGAGGAAAATTTGTTTTGTTTGGTGGAGACTTTAGACAAATCCTACCAGTTATCACAAACGGTTCCAGGCACAATGTTGTTCACGCAGCTATAAACTCTTCATATTTATGGCGGCGTTGCACTGTATTGGAGCTAACTGTTAACATGAGGTAGAAAACAGGATCGGATAGTACCGAACAAAAAGAAATACAAGACTTTGCTGATTGGATTTTATCAATTGGGAATGGAACAATTGGAGGTAAAAACGATGGGCAAGCAACCGTCGAATTCCCAGATGATATGTTAATTCCAGACTCAGATGATCATATCGGATCAATAATACAAGAAACCTAACACAACTTAAAAGAAAACCTTTACAATCCAACATTTTTCAAAGAAAAAGCAATCCTTGCACCAACGCACGAGCTTGTAGATATGGTAAACGATAGAATGCTACAACTCCTTTCCGGGGAAGAACATACATACCAGAGTACTGACACAGTTGGCATTGCTGATCAAGACACGAATTTCAATGAGTCAATATACACGTGTGATTTCCTTACCAACATTCGGATTGCCGGTATTCCTCATCACATATTAAAATTAAAGGTGGGAACACCGGTTATGTGTATGAGGAACATTGACCAAATGGCTGGGTTATGCAAGGGAACAAGGCTTCAGGTTCAATGGATGGGTGTTAATATAATTGAAACAAAGATTATATCCGGAGGAAGTGTTGGTACCATTTGCGCAATACCACGTATGATTCTCAGCCCATCAGATAACAAGATGCCATTTAAATTTAACCGCCGGCAATTCCCTGTTTCTTTGTGTTTCGCAATGACTATTAACAAAAGTCAGGGCCAAACATTAACACAAGTAGGGTTGTTCCTGAAGCGACTGGTTTTCTCACACGGTCAACTGTATGTGGCGGTATCTAGAGTCAAAAACCGAAAGGGATTGAAAATCATCTGTTGTGGCGAAGAAGGTAAACACACCAACTCAACAACAAACGTTGTATACAAATAAGTTTTATTTCGTATTTAGTTCAAATAAACTTTCCTATAAGCCAATTGCATTAGCAAAATAATTGTTTGTCGCATATACTTTGTTCTTATACATCAAACGAAAAAAAGTTACGTTCAAAAACAAATAATCGACAGCCATAAAACTCTGCAACACAAACCATATAACTGTTATTCAAAATATAAAAACACCCCCAATACCAATAAACAACTTAACACGAGTAATCGAGAACAAAACTTGGACGATAGCCATATAAAGGGGTGCAATATTTCGATTAACAAGCAATCAATAACAAGACTATATCTTAAACACTCATGTAAAGTGTTTACAAAATATGTGACGCAATTATCAACCTGTTTTAGAACTTGACATGTACGTAGTTCTTACAGAAACTAAGCTACCCTTTTTTCAAAATAATTCGTGCTCAGTACAAACATATTCCTAACAATATTAAATATGAGTAAACAACAATGCATACCAACAATCCAAACCCCTAAATAGCAATACTAATAACTATAAGCAGTACTAATTTTTTCGGATATCTGCATCCCCGTACCATTAGCAGTATAAATCAACATATACCTTTGATAACCCCTCCATCCTAAATACGTTTTTGCAAAAAATTCATAAACAAGCTTAACATCATTTTCTATACTTAGATACACATTCAACTAATCCTAAAGCTACCACAACATGTATATTGTAATTACATAACATACTTGATATATACTGAACAAGCTACAACAACTAATAAACATCCTTACAAATAAACATTAAACAAGGTCACCTTCATTGTCTATGGATAAACATTAAACCGCTAGATATTCAATCCATTGTAAGGACAACATCACCCTTGCTTGAATAATATGGACAATTTCTACAATAAATAATGTGTAAATTACAAAAGGAATATTACAAAGCATGCCCGCCCATTGGGCGGGCTTCGACAACTAGTGTGTGTATATATATATATATATATATATATATATATATATATATATATATATATATATATATATATATATATATATATATATATATAGCATAGTTGTAGCATGACAACAACTGATTTAAAAGACTTGATCATATAAAAGACATGATGTGCATCAAGTTAGAACTTATTTGGCTTGTATAAAGAATGATAGGCTCAAGTTCAAAACTCATGGCCAGGCAAGATTTGAAACTTATGTTCAAACCTTTCACTAGTAAAAAAGATCGCTCTGTGGCTTGTTTTCTATGACTTGTATAAGTTTGAGAAACCATAATGTTGGGAATTATCACAAGAAGACTTAAATGAGAAGAACAGACTTAAGTCTGCTGGATTACATAGTTAAGTCTATTAGTTATAATTGTAACATAGTTAAGTCTGTCTATTCAGTGTTAAGACTGGTAGACATATTCTTAATTAAGTCTGGTTGACTTTATTGGTTAAGTCTGTTCATGAATTATAGGAAGTTGGTTAGCTATAAGTTAGGAAAGGATACGTTGTTATCTTTATAGAAGATATGTTTATCCTTCTACACGTTTTGTATCTAGGGTTTCCTTGGTGTATAAAAGGAACTCTATGGGTCATTAGTTTGTATGTACGACATTGTGAAAGTTAATAGAAAATACGAAGTTAGTTATCTTGTTTTCTTCATTTTTGTTGTTAAGATTCCGCATTAGCAATAAGCAACCTGTTAGAGTTTCTTACTTAGATTGATTTGGATTTATTCAAGTCGTCTAACAAGTAACAAGGCTACTTGGATCCATAACTAGCGTACCAACAAGTGGTATCAAAGCCTGTAAAGAGACTCTGAGTTTGAAGAAACACAAAAATCACAAACCCAAATTCACTCAAATAAACCCTACACAATGTCTGAATTTGATCAGCCTGAGAAACCTGTGAAGTCTGATGATTTCTCAAACCATCCCAGTGATGATGAGAGATTAATCCATGATGAGGAAAAACTTGAAACTGACACATCCAAATCACAAACTATCCCTGCAACAACAACCATATCTAACATAAAACTCCCAATCCTGAAGAGAGATGAATATGACATCTGGGCTATGGAGATAGAACATTATCTGGAGTATATTGAAAGCGAGGTCTGGAAGGTCATACAGAATTGGAATTCGAAGAAGAGAATTTCGGTTGGTAAAGATGGAGTGGTTAAGGTGCTACCACCAGTATCTGCTGAAGAGATACATGCTGTTGAAAAAGAGAAAAAGGCCAGAACTATGTTGCTGATGGCACTTCCCAAGGAGCACTTGAGAAGGTTTCATGGCATGAATGATGCCAAGTAAATTTGGGAGGCTATCAAGAAAAGATTTGGAGGGAATGCTAACTCTAAGAAGATGCAGAAGGTTGTTCTTAAACATCAATTTGAAGCCTTCAGTGTATCCAGTTCAGAGGGGTTGGAAAAAGGCTATGACAGGTTTCAACATCTTCTATCACAACTGGAAGTTCATGGTGCTGTTGTGTCTGAGGAAGATGTAAACCACAAGTTTCTCAGATCACTACCATCAGAATGGTCAAGTGTAACAATGACCATAAGGATGAAGGAAGAAATTAATACCATGACAACTGATGACCTGTACAACAATCTTCGGGTTTTTGAACAGGAAATCCAAGGAAAAGCATCTTCAAGTTCTACCAATGTTGCTTTTGTTTCTCAAGGCAAAGCACTAACAAGATTAAGTCTGGCAGTTTTAATTCTGGTGGTTATGAAACTTCTTCAAGCAACATGAGAGAGAGAGAGAAGCTCCTACAAGCTTTGCTGATGAAGTAGTTTACTCATTCTTTGCTAAGCAACCAGAAGATAAGGACTTCATCAGTGAGGAGCTGGAACAGATCAATGATATTGAAGTTGAAGAGATGGATATCAAATGGCAAATTGCCATGATTGCTCTCAGGGTTAAGAAGTTTCAAAGGCAGACTGGGAGAAACATTAGGTTTGATGGGAAGACACCAGTGGGTATGATAACGCTCAAATTATACATGTTTTTAGGAGCGTTATTGTGGATTTTATGCATATATATTGATCACTTTTATGAACTTTTGGTACTTAATGGAGTATAATTTATATTTTAGGTTCATGGAAGCTCAAGTACAAGAAAACGAAGAAAAAGGCAAAGAATTGATCAATAAACGAAGATTTATGCATGTACGAAGAATTCCCGAAAAATGAAACTCTCTTGGAGTATATTCGAGAAGATAAAGTCATGAAGTTTGTCACTCCAAAGACTCAAGAATAAATCACAAGAGGGAAAACGAGGAAAGAAATGAAGAAAAGAAGCTCAAACGAAGAAATAATGAAAGCCTCGTTGTTCCCGACACACCTTCACCATTTTGGCCATAACTCGAGCACACGAATTCGGATTTTGATGATTCAAGCGGCCACGGAAAGCTAAGAGAAAGATCTACAACTTTGGCCTGGAAAAAGAGCTCCAACCGGTCGGTATGGCCCCGCAACCGATCAGATGGATGAATCTATCATCTTAAAAGTCCCTTTTAATGTGTAATTAAGTGCCATTAAGCCCCATGTCCATTCATGTGCCTCCATTAACTCCTAAACCTGCATTTTTATGACACTTTGTGCCCAAGTTATTTACTTGTTGGCTAAGGGTGGATTCTACCTATTAATAAGACCATTTTGGTATGGTTTTGAGTATGAAATTCTAGCCTCCACCCTTAAGGACGAATTTTCACCAATTATTATCAACCCCAAAAGACCACAAACCTCTACCATTTCCAGAAGTAGTGCTCAAGTGCTTGACGAAGTGTTCATGTGTAATTTTCCGGCTTGGTTAGAAGTTGTAGTTGATTGGAGGCTTGAAGGTTGCTATAATCCTTCACCTTTGCCTATTGTAATCTACTTTGGGTAAACTTTGTTACTTTTATATTTTAAGATGTTTTGTTATTGATATGATTTATGAGTGTATGTCATTGATTGACATGAGTGGTTAGTTTTATTTATACTTGTTTGGAATCATGTGAATAATGATATGGAGTGTTTGGTATTTTGCAATATAGAATTATGGCTTTGCTTATGAGTTTGTTTGAAGTGTAACATGTCTAAATAACTTGTTGATAAATCATAACCGGATTAAAGGGTCGAAAGAGCTTCTTCTCATGATTTGTTCCAAATGTTAATGCGCATATATGTTTGGTATTTCATAATTGACAAAAATGAATAAACATGTTAAATGGACTTGTTTAGGTCGAAAGGGTTCTTATGAACAAATTGGTAAAACTAATATTTCTAACAAATGGTTTATAATGAATCGGTTTATAATAACATTCAAAGGCCGAAAGGGCGTGTTAGGCTAAACCGTGATATATGCAATTTCATGATATCACTCATTGAATTGGAATTGTATAAACTTTGATTTTGTTTGCTATTGCTTAATATCTACCCGATACTCCATTCACTCCATTGAAATCGACATTAGTTCCAAACAAGTATTGTTTTTAATCTTATTGAATTCACATAATCATCATTTTTAGTGTTACTTGTTGCTTATATGGTATTTTGGGACGTGACAACCAATTACCATCTTTTTATTGCTTATTGTTACATAGATTCTTCACAATTGAAAACACCCAAATCCTAGTGAACGACCTCGGCTTACCAACCAAAACTAGCTACATACGAAAGGGTCATACTTGCCCGTGTGCTCTTAGCTTTATTCGGTAATTCATGTTATAAATTTAAAACTAGTAGTCGCGAGACTCATCAAGTTTTTGGCGCCATTGCCGGGGATTTGTTTGTGTTTTTGTGTGCTTTGAATCTGTGTTTTAGTCATTCCCTAGTTGTGCCGCCTTTGCTGTTAAAAAAAATCCGAGCCTTCCATCCAATCGGTAGTCCATCTATCCGATCGGTTGTTCAAACCCAAATTTTATCGAGCCAACCAACCGATCGGCTGGAACACCCAACCGATCGGCCAGACTCACTTCCCAAATCAAAACGATCTAACCGATCGGTACGAGCCCGTATCCGATTCGGCTAGACCATTTTTGCCCTACAAAAATCCTCCAACCATTCAGCTGGAAGCCTATGCCGATCGGTTGAACCGTCCTGTTCAGAAACCAACAATTTTTTTTTCCTGCTTTCTAAGTTTTGTTTATTTATTTTTCTTCTTTCTTTTGAGTTCTAGTTTTTTTTCTTTTTCGTAGATTTCTTTTACAAGTTTTATTTACTTTTATTTGTTTAAACATCTTTAAAAAAAAAAAAAAAAAAAAAAAAAAAGGTCATAACTAGTTTATTTTTCAAAGTTTTCTCGTAGTAACTAGTAATTATAAATAAGAGTCGCATTTTTTCTAAAAGTAGATAGTTTATTTTTTGTTTACGTCATCTTAAAAAAAATACAAAAAGATTTTTTTTTTCTTAATATTCCTTTTTATATTTACTTTTTGTGATATTTTGCGAATCACTCCGGGTTTGGATAAACCCACACTCTTGGGGTAAACAACTTGTTAGTCCACTTTATGAGCTTAAATGTAAAATCAAACAGAGGACTCGTAAACCCGATAAGACACCAATCTTACCCTTAGAGATCGAATCACCCGAACTATATGCGAAACCACCATTCATTGAGGAACAATATGTCATAATCGACATATTCGAAGAGAAATTCAAAACTCCGCCCGATTCCCCAACCATAATCGTCATTGATCCCGATGACCAACCCATATGGTTAAGCACTAGGACCGTTGCACCAACACCTAGTTCCGCTATTATTCAACGCCCTCTTTCCAACAATTTCCATATCAAGGGTACCCACATACAAATGATTCGCGAGAATCAATTTGATGGGAGAATCCGGTCCGATCCTCACCAACACATCACTGATTTTCTTGAGATTAGTAATCTATTCCAATATGGTGAAAAGCAAGAGGAAGCGGTTAAATTGAGGACTTTTCCTTTCTCACTGTCCGGAGAAGCCAAGATTTGGTTGACCGAATTAAATGAAGGAACAATTACAACGTGGGAAGACATGAGAAAAGCTTTTATTTGCCGACACTTTTCTCCCGCTAAGTTTAAACGTCTCCTGAATGAAATTCACAACTTTCATCAAATCGATCACGAAACTCTCATTGATGCTTGGCTCCGAATGAAAAATATGCTTCACACTTGTTATGGACACGGTCTAACCAAAGGAGCAATAATTCAAACATTCCATCATGGTTTAGACGATCCAACTCAAGGAATTCTCGACGCTGGAGGTATTTTCCTCTACAATACTCCCAACGAAGCATTCAAACTCCTCGAAGACAAGGTCCAACTCAAGTTCAATTTTTAAGAAAATTCTTGGTATGTGCTTAAACACATACCTTTTCTTGACCAAAACCGTACCCAAAAAGACTAAAAACTAACCAAAATGCCAAAAGATAATGTGTTTTTGTGTTTTATATATGCAGGCACGGATATCGAAGAAAAAGGGACAAAATAAAGTCAAACCTGTGAAACACGAGCACGAGATGTGGAAAGGACTCAAAGCCGAAGCCGGGAAAGTCATACTTGGTCAAAAAGTCAAAATCTGCCTTATAGTTCCACCAAATGTCAAAAATCACCCTTAGATCAACTTTTGAGAAATAGCAATTTCAGTCTCTGAGAAATCAAAAATCACACATGTAGTCCTTATAAATTTAAACTCTTAAAACCCTTATCACTTTTTTTTACCCGGATTTAATCCAATTCCCCAATCCAACATTATCTAAACCCCATGGCCCAAATATTACCCGAGCCCACCTAGTCTTTAACTAAACCACGACCCAAACCCACTATCCCTAACCCATACCCGGTCAAACCCGGTATTAAATACCGGTCAAACAATATATAAAATAAACAAACACACCCGCGTTATTCACCCGTCTTTTAACCCATAATTTACTATTACTAGAACCCTAAATCCTTACCCCGTATAATTTACCCAATTAAGGGTATTAGTGTCTAATCATAGGATGTCAGGTGTCAGAACACGCACGAATGGGCACGTGGCAGCTGCTTATTGGACCGAACATATCACAAATTTGATCATACGGTGAAGATTGAAGGATTGATGAGCAAGGCATGATCTAAGGGTGAAGATTGGCTGAGATAGCACACGGATTGCCAGCATGGACAACCCAGAAGCTTCTCCAGTCGGCTATAAATAGGAGACCTCCTCCTTCATTAGGTTTTGTCCAATTTTTATGTTTTAAAAAATTGTTGCCATTTTATTTACTGTTTTTTAGTATAATCATTTTATTCAGTTGTAATGTTCATCTTTCAGTTGTAATGTTCAAAGTTTATTAATGAAACTTTAGTTTCCATTTCTTATCAATTCGATTCTCTTTAAGTTTTCAGTTTGATCTTAGCTTATTTGTGTTATCAGTAGCTTATATAAACAATTTCTAGCTTATTTACATTTTTGTTCTCATACTTTATTCACCTTATTGCTAAAATCCAAAAAAAAAAATTGAAAAAAGTAAAAAAATCCAAAAATAGTCTAAAAGCTCAGCTTCAATAAGCTGTTTTTATCCATTTTATAAGCTCATATTAGCTGTTTAGTTATTGTGAGCTTTTATTGTGTTCAAAACTGTTTTTATCTCACAAATCACAAAAAGTCAACAAAAGTCAAAGTAGCAGTCAAATAAGCACTTCTGCTGTTGATAAGCTGTTCTTGAGGAAGCATTTGGCCTATCTAAAGATAGGCTTCTTTGGAAAACTCTTCTGTTCATGCTGAAGGGTGTTTTGTAAGTCTTAATTCTCATTTTCTAGCTTAATTGTTGCTTATTTGTGTTAGCTTATTTTCCTGCTTATTTGTTGTTGATTTCTGCTTTTTAGATCATAAATAGATTAGATAATCATAGTTTAGCATAATTTTTAGCTTATTTTAGTAGTATCTAGTTTAAAATTACAAAAGTTGATTTAATAGGGGTGTTTGGATTAGCCACTGTTGAGGTTGTTGTAGCTTGTTGCTGTTCCATTGCTTGATTCTGGTGATTGATTCAATTTAAATAAGGTGAAATTAGCATGTTTCAGTAGGGTGTTAGAGGTTATAAGCTCATTTTTAGGTTATTAGCTTATAGGTGCATTTTGAGGTAAAATCTGTCTTGAATAAGCTCAGCATAAGCTGAGCTTATTAGAAGTCCCATTTTGACATTTCTGTGTTGCTTTTAGTTGTTGAAGTAAGATTACAAGAGCTAAGGTGTTGTGGTTTAGTATTTCACTTGTTTGCGCCATTTTTCTAGTACTGCTGTCACAGAGCACTTTAGTGCATAACCATGGTTTGCAGCAGCTGATCTAAGCTTCTTTGTGGCTTTTTGAATTAAGCTTAGAACTTGAAATTTGGTTTGTAGCTAGTTGATACAACAAGCTTTAGGTGCATTATCTGGGATTTGACATTAGAGCTTGTTTAGGAGCTTAAAATCAGTTTGAAATTCAGCCTATAAAACCTGTTTTGACCTGCTTTGAATTCAGTTTTACTAGCTACTTTTCTAGGCCTGATTTCATTTAGCAATTAAAGTTGGAATTTGGATTTTGAAGTAATTTTGGGTAGCCAGTAGTTCTGAGTATCTTTTGCCCCCTTAAGATTCAATCTCTCAGCTTATTGGGACTGCTTATCTAGGCTCCAAAGTTGGCTGTAAAAGCCTTGTTTCTGTCCACTTTGCAACTGCTACAGCAGCTTTTTGGGCTTATGCCTTCAGCTTTTCTGGTCAACTTAAGTTGTTTTTAGCTTATAATATTGTGTTTTATTAAATTTGAGCTTTTTGGAATTTTTGGTTAAGCTGTAGCTTATTTTTAGCTTATTTCTCATTAGCTTATTCTCTGTTACAGCTTATTTAGGCAAAATTAGTTTCTCAAATTATTTTTCCTAGATAGCTTCTTCAATTTTATAATTACTCAGAAATTTTCAGATTTTTTCAAAGTGTTTTAATATTTTTAAATCATTTAAATTGTTTTATTTAGTTTTTAATTCATAAAAAATTATTAAAAAGTCAAAAAAATATTTTTCTTTTTCCAAACATTTTCTTTTATCATTTCTAATTTAGGAAAATTATTTTTATATTTTTAGGTTTTAAATTTTAGAAAATCACTTTTTATTTACGTTTTAAATTTCGTCGCGTAACGTTTTTAAATTCAATTTTCGTTTTTAGGGTTACTTGCTTAGTTTAATTATTCTATTAGCTTAATTAGTTAATTTCTTTTATAATTTCATTATTCGTAGTATAAAATCACAAATCAATCACTCTTTTTCACACACATTCACCACACAATTCGACAACGTTAACGACAACTCGATATTCGACCTTCGTTGGGACACGACCCGGGGAAAACGCATACGTTGCCTTTTCCTTTGGAAAAATAAATAATCTCAAAAAGACAAATCAAATGGCGCCGTTGCCGGGGAAGGCTTGAGAAGAGTTGGAGTTTCGCCGTAGAATCGTGTTTTGAAGACCCTTCCTCGGAAGTTTTTGTTTTCATAAAAATTAAAATACAAAAAGAAAATAAATAAAACACTTTTCCTAAAGTGTTTTCAAAAATACCAATAATAAATATCCTCGCTCTCGAGAGGGCGTTGTAAACCATTCCTAATAAACAACAAAAGAGATCGTGTAGTTAAACGTTGCTTGGATTATTTCTTTACTACAACCTAATTACGGGGTTTAAGGAAGTCTTGACATTAAATTGCAGACTGAAGAGAGATCCATTCTTCTCTCCCGCCATGCTGCTCGTAGTTTTGAAAGAAACGAGTACGGTTGATAAAACGATCACCAAAAATATAATTATCTTTCCTTTAAAAATCCAAAAATATTTTATTTTCAAATTTGGTTTTCCTTTTTGATTTTGTGTTTGTTTTTGGTGTATGCACACCCGTTCTTCTTCTTCTCATCCTCTTCTTTCACCACTCTCAAATCCCGAGAGGATTATTCGTCATAACAACCGTGTTCATTTCTCAACCGTTGAGGAAATGGCCGACGACCCAAACAATCAACACCCGCCGATGGGTGGTGATAATCACATGCCAGCTCCCGATCTCCGAACGATGGAGGAGCTGTGCCAACCCACAATGCACGGACGTGGTGGCCCGATTGCCCCCGTCAATATTCAAGCCGCCGATTTTAGACTTAAGCACCATATGATTCAACAAGTCCAAAATTCGTGCCAATTTCATGGTTTACCGGGTGATGATGTGAACAAGCATCTTGACAAATTCATAACCGTCACCCAAAGTATGAAACAAAATGGGGTCTCCGATGACGCCCTCCGTCTATATCTCTTTCCTTATTCATTGACGCATCATGCCACCGCTTGGTTTGATCGTCTTCCCAAGAACTCCATTCGTAGTTTCGATGAAATGGTTACGAAGTTCTTGGCGAAATATTTTCCACCGTCGATGGTGACGAAATTAAGGAATGAGATTAGCAATTTCCGTCAGCTTCCCGATGAATCATTGTTTGAGGCATGGGAACGCTACAAGTTATCGATTGATCGGTGTCCGAACCACAATATGTTATTGGTCACTATTATAGATACCTTCTATAACGGTTTGACATTACGACACCGTGATACGATTAATGCTGCTGCCGGTGGTACGTTTATGAAACGTCGACCCGAAGAGTGCTATGATCTCATTGAAAACATGACCACCCACCATAATTTTTGGGATTCCTCTGCCGAGAGGAATGAGTCAACAAGATCTAGCACTAATTCTTCTACCTCCGAGATAGCCGCTCTTTCTAAACAAATGAATGATATGTCAACGGCTATCTTGAGAATGCATCAGACTATGAATCAAAACAACAACAATCAAGTCAATGTGGTTAATCATAGCTGTGAGACATGTGGTGGTCCACATCAGTATTTCGAGTGCCCAGCCTCCGGTGGCTACACTCAAGAAAACGTTTACGCTGCAACGGGAACCTTTAATCAGGGAGGTAACGGTTACCAACCCCAAGGTGACCGTAATTTGCTCAGCTACCGTTCTAACAACTTCCTCGGACCACCCGGTTTCCCACCAAATCAAAATCAGCAAGTGCAAAACCGCAATGTTCAAAATAACCAAAATCAAAATCGGGGCAATCAAGGTTATCAAAACCAAGGGAATTATAACCAAGCTCCGAATCAAGGAAATTTTCAAAACCAAGGAAATCAAAATCAGGGAAATTTTGAAAACAACAACCAAGGTTTTAATCAAAACACCCGAGGGGAAAATCTTAACAATAATCAAAATCAATGATTTTTGCAAAACCAATCGCCCTCGGATGAGATTTTGAAACAGTTACTCCTTCAAAGTCAACAAGAACAAAAATTTAACAAAAATCAGGAAGAAACAACTAGGTTTTTGATTAAGGAAATGACCGAAATGAAAAAATCTTTAAATGATCAACCCTCGGGTTCGGGTACTACTACTCTTCCAAGCAACACGATCGCCAACCCGAGGGGCGATGCTAAAGAGATCACTACAAGGAGCGGTGTTTCATATGATGGACCCACGGCTCCGGCTACTTCTTCTTCTCTACCTCCCAAGGTAGTCGTCCGTGAGACCGAGGTGACCAAGGACACGGAACCTCCTACTAACAACGGAGGAACCAACGACGTCCAACCTCCGGTCATCCATCCATCTAAACCAAAGAATGTTGAACCAAAAGAAATTCCCGTCAAAGAAAACCTTCCGTATCCTTCGAGATTGAGTGATCAAAAGCTCCGTGATAAAGCTTTGAGTCAAATGGAAAAATTCTTTCAAATATTCCAAGAATTACATTTCGACATAAGCCACGCGGATGCTTCGCTCCTGATGCCTAAATTCATTTCTACCCTCAAAAGTTTGTTGAGCAATAAGGAAAAATTATTTGAAATGACAAAAACTCCAGTGAACGAAAACTTCTCAGCGGCAATTCTCAAAAAGCTTCCGGAAAAGCTTGGAGATCCCGGAAAATTTCTCATCCCATGTGAATTTCCGGGAATGGTTGAATGCCACGCCTTGGCCGATCTTGGTGCGAGCATCAACCTAATGCCGTTATCCATCTGGAAGAAACATTCTTTGCCCGATCTCACCCCCACTTGCATGACCCTCGAGCTTGCGGATCGGTCCATAACCCTTCCTAAGGGTGTAGCCGAGGATGACTTTGTTAAAGTCGGGAAGTTCCATTTTCCAGCAGATTTTGTGGTAGTTGATTTTGACGCCGACCCCCGGGTTCCTCTTATTCTCGGAAGATCATTCTTGAGGACCGGGCGTGCTTTGATCGATGTTGATGGTGAAGAAATTACTTTGTGGGTCGATAAGGAAAAAGTTACGTTGAACATTAATCCGAACCCGAAACCTCAAACCGACAAATGCAATGTCGCTACGGTTGATCAAAAGTCCGATCCCGTAATTGCTCCTAAAAGAATTGATCCAAACCTTTCAAGATTCACGGTCAAGAGTATGTCAGAAAAACGTGCTGAGCTCAAGGCCATGAAAATTACTCCTGGATCGAGCAAATGGTTTGAGTGTTGTGCTGCAAATACTAAGAGTGTTCTTGACAACGATGATGAAGATGAATTGGAGACTACAACGGAAGTGGTGGAAATTGCTAGCTCTAAGAGCACACCACTTGTCCCACCTCCAGAGCAAGTTTATCACATCGAGATTCTTGATTCCGACTCTTCCCATCCTTCTCCTACGATTGAAGAAAATGTTATCTCTAGGGAAGAGGTCGCGGTGTTCTTTGATAAAACTCCAATTTCTCCGGAAATTGTTGAGACTGATAGTGATCCGGGGGAAGATGATTCATTAAAAATAAATGATGAACCGTTGCTTTCCCTTCCCCCGAAGGAAGTTTATGAAGAAGATAATCTTGAAAAGAAGCCGTTAGATCCTTTGGAGCTCGAGCTCGAGGATGCTTGTACCGAATATGAGAGTTTTACGTTTGACACGGCTAGTGGCAATCCCACTTCTGATCTCAATCTTTCTATCCCATCTTTTGAAACCTTCTTCTTTGATATTGATCATTCGGAGGAGACGAGTAGTGGCAGTACCACTTCTCATGCTCATATCTCTCCTCCCGAATATGAATCATTTCATTTTGATATGAATGATCTTTATCTCGACAAGTTCTCCGATGAACTTTCTCTTTTAATATCTCCTCCGGAATATGATAAATTCTATTTTGATCTGGAAGATGATATTAGTCTGGGGGGAGGTATACCTTCTCATGAAGATTTAATCCCGACCCTCCCGCCCAAGACTTTTGACAAAACTTCTGATGATGATGAAGAGTATTTCATGATCATTATCAAAATCTTTATGCTCTTCATCACATATGCTGTGACTTCTCCCATCCTTCACTCCGTTGGGAGTGAGGATACCATCTTTGACCCCGGTATTACCATTTCTAGTTCTTCTTTCTAAAAATACCGCGAGTATCTCATCGGAGTGGAACTTTCATGTGCTTCAGTGTTTATCCAAACATCTTGAACGAAAGTCCAATGGAGATTATCTTTTCCATATGCTCCCCCATGGACAAATAAATTCGGGGTCGAGTCAAGCTCATGTGACTCGGTTACCAAAAACAAGCGCTTCGTGGGATGCACCCCATGCTTATCCTTCTATCTTCTTATCTTTTCTAATAAAACGTGAGGAGGGCTACCTCTTCCATATCTTGTGTTTCGTGTTTTCTGTGGTATGTCCAGGAATGCCCGATGATGAAGACTCTCGTGCTCGTGGTTTACTTCTCTCCGCTCGAGTTTCATCATTCGCTGCTTATCCGATATCCTAAAATCTTATCGTTTTACATCTATCTTTTGGCATAATTAATAAACGGCCTTAGATTTATGTAGGAGAACCCTTACCTTTAAGACATTGAGGACAATGTCTCGTTTTAGTCTTGGGGGTAATCTTTCGATTTGATTTTTTCCTTGCATTTTTGCCGTTTACTCATGCAACCCCGTTTTTCCTCCAAAAATAAAATTGAAAAAATCCAAAAAATGAGAAAAATTTTAAAAATTTTTGCAAAAATATAATAAATTTTGACATTTTTGTTGATTTTCCGCTGGTGAGAGTAGGAATAAAATTCTGACTTGATCGGGCATATTGAGCCCTAGCTTGTTCCCTTAACCATTTATAATCTATAAGCTCGTGCTAGTCTTTTACACAAGGAGCTATAAAATGCGAATTTTTTTTAAGAGTTTGCAAGTTCCCGTATTGACTTTATATATGCATGGCTTGATTATTTGGCTAAGCATTCGCGGATCTTATTATTTAAGATTTTAAATTTGCGAAGAACGAGAAATGATAGAGTTGTTTATAAGTTAGATTGCTAAACGTGGAGTAGTTGGATCTCTTTAGAGCTCATCTAAGTTATTTGTGGCTTTTTGTTCCCATAAGCTTGTTTCACCCAATAATAGTAATCTAGGAATAATTAAAGCTATTTTAGTTTTGGCGATAATTAGTTTTTATTTCTTCCTTAGAGAATCCTTGCTTATGAAAGTTGGGTACACATCAAGGTACTGTCAGTGTTACGGTGTAATAGACTATTCCATCTTGCCGGCTCGCAACCGATGTTGGGATTGTTATAAAAGCCGTAGGACTTGGGGTTTGGCAACACAAATAATTAATGAATATAATGAATAATAATAATCCAAAGCCATAAAAAGTTTTCTACATCTTGCCGGTTCGCAGCCGATGATGTAGACTTCTAATAAAGGCGGAGGAAAAATTCCAAGGTCATAATAGACTATCACATCTTGCCGGTTCGCAGTTGATGTTGTGATTGTTATAAAGGGCTAAGGATTAAATACGTTAATGTGCTTAATAATGATTAAAAATGCCAAACTTCGAATCCGGGGGTATCCTAATAAAAGCTTCTGTCTCTGGACTCGTAGATGAGTTGTTTCGGCCGTATATAAAAGGGATATCCTCAAAATCGTGTTAAATCAGAGACCTTGATGTGGACCTCATTTTTGTATACAACGGTTTTCGAGGGAAGGTTTGGAAACTACTTAGCGTCTAAACTAAGGTATTTTTATCGGCTTAAAAATTATCGAAACGAGAATTTGAAGAAATTCATTTCTCACCAAAAATAAAATAAATAGAGGAAAATAGGAATTTGGGAACAAGAAGTAATACACAATTAGCTTTCTGGGTAGTGTTGGCAATCTAACTTGTAAATGACAACGATTTCGTTTTTAAGCTTAGTTTGGGGGCTCGTGAAAAAATCAGGGACGACGAATTTTATCCGTATGGTCACTTCTTTATGAGTCGTGTTTCCTGCTCCGTGACCCTAAAAATTATCGATAGATAATGATTGTCAACAAAACCGTCACATGATAATAAGAAAAATACAAAAATAGAATAAAAGAAAAATCGTGGAGTTTTTAGAACTTAAGATTTCTTAATCTCTTTTGAAAATTTTGCTACTTCTCAAAGTTAGTAAAAAGAGATTCGAAATTTTCGGTTTCAAAAACGTGTTCTTATAACATTGCATGAGGACATTGCAATAGCTTAGTCTGGGGGAATTTGGTATGTGCTTAAACACATACCTTTTCTTGACCAAAACCGGACCCAAAAAGACCAAAAACTAACCAAAATGCCAAAAGATATTGTGTTTTTTGTGTTTTATATATGCAGGCACGGATATCGAAGAAAAAGGGACAAAATAAAGTCAAACCCGTGAAACACGAGCACGAGATGTGGAAAGGACTCAAAGCCGAAGCCGGGAAAGTCATACTTGGTCAAAAAGTCAAAATCTGCCTTATAGTTCCACCAAATGTCAAAAATCACCCTTAGATCAACTTTTGAGAAATAGCAATTTCAGTCTCTGAGAAATCAAAAATCACACATGTAGTCCTTATAAATTTAAACTCTTAAAACCCTTATCACTTTTTTTTACCCGGATTTAATCCAATTCCCCAATCCAACATTATCTAAACCCCATGGCCCATATATTACCCGAGCCCACCTAGTCTTTAACTAAACCACGACCCAAACCCACTATCCCTAACCCATACCCGGTCAAACCCGGTATTAAATACCGGTCAAACAATATATAAAATAAACAAACACACCCGCGTTATTCACCCCTCTTTTAACCCAGAATTTACTGTTACTAGAACCCTAAATCCTTACCCCGTACAATTTACCCAATTAAGGGTATTAGTGTCTAATCATAGGATGTCAAGTGTCAGAACACGCACGAATGGGCACGTGGCAGCTGCTTATTGGACCGAACACATCACAAATTTGATCATACGGTGAAGATTGAAGGATTGATGAGCAAGGCATGATCTAAGGGTGAAGATTGGCTGAGATAGCACACGGATTGTCAGCATGGACAACCCTGAAGCTTCTTCAGTCGGCTATAAATAGGAGACCTCCTCCTTCATTAGGTTTTGTCCAATTTGTATGTTTTAAAAAATTGTTGCCATTTTATTTACTGTTTTTTAGTATAATCATTTTATTCAGTTGTAATGTTCATCTTTCAGTTGTAATGTTCAAAGTTTATTAATGAAACTTTAGTTTCCATTTCTTATCAATTCGATTCTCTTTAAGTTTTCAGTTTGATCTTAGCTTATTTGTGTTATCAGTAGCTTATATAAACAATTTCTAGCTTATTTACATTTTTGTTCTCATACTTTATTCACCTTATTGCAAAAATCCAAAAAAAAAATTGAAAAAAGTAAAAAAAATCCAAAAATAGTCTAAAAGCTCAGCTTCAATAAGCTGTTTTTATCCATTTTATAAGCTCATATTAGCTGTTTAGTTATTGTGAGCTTTTATTGTGTTCAAAACTGTTTTTATCTCACAAATCACAAAAAGTCAACAAAAGTCAAAGTAGCAGTCAAATAAGCACTTCTGCTGTTGATAAGCTGTTCTTGAGGAAGCATTTGGCCTATCTAAAGATAGGCTTCTTTGGAAAACTCTTCTGTTCATGCTGAAGGGTGTTTTGTAAGTCTCAATTCTCATTTTCTAGCTTAATTGTTGCTTATTTGTGTTAGCTTATTTTCCTGCTTATTTGTTGTTGATTTCTGCTTTTTAGATCATAAATAGATTAGATAATCATAGTTTAGTATAATTTTTAGCTTATTTTAGTAGTATCTAGTTTAAAATTACAAAAGTTGATTTAATAGGGGTGTTTGGATTAGCCACTGTTGAGGTTGTTGTAGCTTGTTACTGTTCCATTGCTTGATTCTGGTGATTGATTCAATTTAAATAAGGTGAAATTAGCATGTTTCAGTAGGGTGTTAGAGGTTATAAGCTCATTTTTAGGTTATTAGCTTATAGGTGCATTTTGAGGTAAAATCTGTCTTGAATAAGCTCAGCATAAGCTGAGCTTATTAGAAGTCCCATTTTGACATTTCTGTGTTGCTTTTAGTTGTTGAAGTAAGATTACAAGAGCTAAGGTGTTGTAGTTTAGTATTTCACTTGTTTGCGCCATTTTTCTAGTACTGCTGTCACAGAGCACTTTAGTGCATAACCATGGTTTGCAGCAGCTGATCTAAGCTTCTTTGTGGCTTTTTGAATTAAGCTTAGAACTTGAAATTTGGTTTGTAGCTAGTTGATACAACAAGCTTTAGGTGCATTATCTGGGATTTGACATTAGAGCTTGTTTAGGAGCTTAAAATCAGTTTGAAATTCAGCCTATAAAACCTGTTTTGACCTGCTTTGAATTCAGTTTTACTAGCTACTTTTCTAGGCCTGATTTCATTTAGCAATTAAAGTTGGAATTTGGATTTTGAAGTAATTTTGGGTAGCCAGTAGTTCTGAGTATCTTTTGCCCCTTAAGATTCAATCTCTCAGCTTATTGGGACTGCTTATCTAGGCTCCAAAGTTGGCTGTAAAAGCCTTGTTTCTGTCCACTTTGCAACTGCTACAGCAGCTTTTTGGGCTTATGCCTTCAGCTTTTCTGGTCAACTTAAGTTGTTTTTAGCTTATAATATTGTGTTTTATTAAATTTGAGCTTTTTGGAATTTTTGGTTAAGCTGTAGCTTATTTTTAGCTTATTTCTCATTAGCTTATTCTCTGTTACAGCTTATTTAGGCAAAATTAGTTTCTCAAATTATTTTTCCTAGATAGCTTCTTTAATTTTATAATTACTCAGAAATTTTCAGATTTTTTCAAAGTGTTTTAATATTTTTAAATCATTTAAATTGTTTTATTTAGTTTTTAATTCATAAAAAATTATTAAAAAGTCAAAAAAATATTTTTCTTTTTCCAAACATTTTCTTTTATCAGTTCTAATTTAGGAAAATTATTTTTATATTTTTAGGTTTTAAATTTTAGAAAATCACTTTTTATTTACGTTTTAAATTTCGTCGCGTAACGTTTTTAAATTCAATTTTCGTTTTTAGGGTTACTTGCTTAGTTTAATTGTTATATTAGCTTAATTAGTTAATTTCTTTTATAATTTCATTATTCGTAGTATAAAATCACAAATCAATCACACTTTTTCATACACATTCACCACACAATTCGACAACGTTAACGACAACTCGATATTCGACCTTCGTTGGGACACGACCCGGGGAAAACGCATACGTTGCCTTTTCCTTTGGAAAAATAAATATACTCAAAAAGACAAATCAAATGGCGCCGTTGCCGGGGAAGGTTTGAGAAGAGTTGGAGTTTCGCCGTAGAATCGTGTTTTGAAGACCCTTCCTCGGAATTTTTTGTTTTCATAAAAATTAAAATACAAAAAGAAAATAAATAAAACACTTTTCCTAAAGTGTTTTCAAAAATACCAATAATAAATATCCTCGCTCTCGAGAGGGCGTTGTAAACCATTCCGAATAAACAACAAAAGAGATCGTGTAGTTAAACGTTGCTTGGATTATTTCTTTACTACAACCTAATTACGGGGTTTAAGGAAGTCTTGACATTAAATTGCAGACTGAAGAGAGATCCATTCTTCTCTCCCGCCACGCTGCGCGTAGTTTTGAAAGAAACGGGTACGGTTGATAAAACGATCACCAAAAATATAATTATCTTTCCTTTAAAAATCCAAAAATATTTTATTTTCAAATTTGTTTTTCCTTTTTGATTTTGTGTTTGTTTTTGGTGTATGCACACCCGTTCTTCTTCTTCTCATCCTCTTCTTTCACCACTCTTAAATCCCGAGAGGATTATTCGTCATAACAACCGTATTCATTTCTCAACCGTTGAGGAAATGGCCGACGACCCAAACAATCAACACCCGCCGATGGGTGGTGATAATCACATGCCAGCTCCCGATCTCCGAACGATGGAGGAGCTGTGCCAACCCACAATGCACGGACGTGGTGGCCCGATTGCCCCCGTCAATATTCAAGCCGCCGATTTTGGACTTAAGCACCATATGATTAAACAAATCCAAAATTCGTGCCAATTTCATTGTTTACCGGGTGATGATGCGAACAAGCATCTTGACAAATTCATAACCGTCACCCAAAGTATGAAACAAAATGGGGTCTCCGATGACGCCCTCCGTCTATATCTCTTTCCTTATTCATTGACGCATCATGCCACCGCTTGGTTTGATCGTCTTCCCAAGAACTCCATTCGTAGTTTCGATGAAATGGTTACGAAGTTCTTGAAGAAATATTTTCCACCGTCGATGGTGATGAAATTAAGGAATGAGATTAGCAATTTCCGTCAGCTTCCCGATGAATCACTGTTTGAGGCATGGGAACGCTACAAGTTATCGATTGATCGGTGTCCGAACCACAATATGTTATTGGTCACTATTATAGATACCTTCTATAACGGTTTGACATTACGACACCGTGATACGATTAATGCTGCTGCCGGTGGTACGTTTATGAAACGTCGACCCGAAGAGTGCTATGATCTCATTGAAAACATGACCACCCACCATAATTTTTGGGATTCCTCTGCCGAGAGGAATGAGTCAACAAGATCTAGAACTGATTCTTCTACCTCCGAGACAGCCGCTCTTTCTAAACAAATGAATGATATGTCAACGGCTATCTTGAGAAGGCATCAGACTATGAATCAAAACAACAACAATCAAGTCAATGTTGTTAATCATAGCTGTGAGACATGTGGTGGTCCACATCAGTATTTCGAGTGCCCAGCCTCCGGTGGCTACACTCAAGAAAACGTTTACGCTGCAATGGGAACCTTTAATCAGGGAGGTAACGGTTACCAACCCCAAGGTGACCGTAATTTGCTCAGCTACCGTTCTAACAACTTCCTCGGACCACCCGGTTTCCCACCAAATCAAAATCAGCAAGTGCAAAACCGCAATGTTCAAAATAACCAAAATCAAAATCGGGGAAATCAAGGTTATCAAAACCAAGGGAATTATAACCAAGCTCCGAATCAAGGAAATTTTCAAAACCAAGGAAATCAAAATCAGGGAAATTTTCAAAACAACAACCAAGGTTTTAATCAAAACACCCGAGGGGCAAATCTTAACAATAATCAAAATCAAGGATTTTTGCAAAACCAATCGCCCTCGGATGAGATTTTGAAACAGTTACTCCTTCAAAGTCAACAACAACAAAAATTTAACAAAAATCAGGAAGAAACAACTAGGTTTTTGATTAAGGAAATGACCGAAATGAAAGAATCTTTAAATGATCAACCCTCGGGTTCGGGTACTACTACTCTTCCAAGCAACACGATCGCCAACCCGAGGGGCGATGCTAAGGCGATCACTACAAGGAGCGGTGTTTCATATGATGGACCCACGGCTCCGGCTACCTCTTCTTCTCTACTTCCCAAGGTAGTCGTCCGTGAGACCGAGGTGACCAAGGACACGGAACCTCCTACTAACAACGGAGGAACCAACGACGTCCAACCTCCGGTGATCCATCCATCTAAACCAAAGAATGTTGAACCAAAAGAAATTCCCGTCAAAGAAAACCTTCCATATCCTTCGAGATTGAGTGATCAAAAGCTCCGTGATAAAGCTTCGAGTCAAATGGAAAAATTCTTTCAAATATTCCAAGAATGACATTTCGACATAAGCTTCGCGGATGCTTTGCTCCTGATGCCTAAATTCATTTCTACCCTCAAAAGTTTGTTGAGCAATAAGAAAAAATTATTTGAAATGACAAAAACTCCAGTGAACGAAAACTGCTCAGCGGCAATTCTCAAAAAGCTTCCGGAAAATCTTGGAGATCCCGGAAAATTTCTCATCCCATGTGAATTTTCGGGAATGGTTGAATGCCACGCCTTGGCCGATCTTGGTGCGAGCATCAACCTAATACCGTTATCCATCTGGAAGAAACTTTCTTTGCCCGATCTCACCCCCACTTGCATGACCCTCGAGCTTGCGGATCGGTCCATAACCCTTTCTATAGGTGTAGCCGAGGATGTCTTTGTTAAAGTCGGGAAGTTCCATTTTCTAGCAGATTTTGTGGTAGTTGATTTTGACGCCGACCCTCGGGTTCCTCTTATTCTCGGAAGATCATTCTTGAGGACCGGGAATGCTTTGATCGATGTTTATGGTGAAGAAATTACTTTGCGGGTCGATAAGGAAAAAGTTACGTTCAACATTAATCCGAACTCGAAACCTCAAACCGACAAATGCAATGTCGCTACGGTTGATCAAAAGTCCGATCCCGTAATTGCTCCTAAAAGAATTGATCCAAACCTTTCAAGATTCACGGTCAAGAGTATGTCAGAAAAACGTGCTGAGCTCAAGGCCATGAAAATTACACCTGGATCGAGCAAATGGTTTGAGTGTTGTGCTGCAAATACTAAGAGTGTTCTTGACAACGATGATGAAGATGAATTGGAGACTACAACGGAAGTGGTGGAAATTGCTAGCTCTAAGAGCACACCACTTGTCCCACCTCCAGAGCAAGTTTATCACATCGAGATTCTTGATTCCGACTCTTCCCATCCTTCTCCTACGATTGAAGAAAATGTTATCTCTAGGGAAGAGGTCGCGGTGTTCTTTGATAAAACTCCAATTTCTCCGGAAATTGTTGAGACTGATAGTGATCCGGGGGAAGATGATTCATTAAAAATAATTGATGAACCGTTCCTTTCCCTTCCCCCGAAGGAAGTTAATGAAGAAGATAATCTTGAAAAGAAGCCGTCAGATCCTTTGGAGCTCGAGCTCAGGATGCTTGTACCGAATATAAGAGTTTTACATTTGACACGGCTAGTGGCAATCCCACTTCTGATCTCAATCTTTCTATCCCATCTTTTGAAACCTTCTTCTTTGATATTGATCATTCGGAGGAGACGAGTAGTGGCAGTACCACTTCTCATGCTCATATCTCTCCTCCCGAATATGAATCATTTCATTTTGATATGAATGATCTTTATCTCGACAAGTTCTCCGATGAACTTTCTCTTTTAATATCTCCTCTGGAATATGATAAATTCTATTTTGATCTGGAGGATGATATTTGTCTGGGGGGAGGTATACCTTCTCATGAAGATTTAATCCCGACCCTCCCGCCCAAGACTTTTGACAAAACTTCTGATGATGATGAAGAGTATTTCATGATCATTATCTAAATCTTTATGCTCTTCATCACATATGTTGTGACTTCTCCCATCCTTCACTCCGTTGGGAGTGAGGATACCATCTTTGACCCCGGTATTACCATTTCTAGTTCTTCTTTCTAAAAATACCGCGGGTATCTCATCGGAGTAGAACTTTCATGTGCTTCAGTGTTTATCCAAACATCTTGAACGAAAGTCCGATGGAGATTATCTTTTCCACATGCTCCCCCATGGACAAATAAATTCGGGGTCGAGTCAAGCTCATGTGACTCGGTTACCAAAAACAAGCGCTTCATGGGAGGCACCCCATGCTTATCCTTCTATCTTCTTATCTTTTCTAATAAAACGTGAGGAGGGCTACCTCTTCCGTATCTTGTGTTTCGTGTTTTCTGTGGTATGTCCAGGAATGCCCGATGATGAAGACTCTCGTGCTCGTGGTTTACTTCTCTCCGCTCGAGTTTCATCATTCGCTGCTTATCCGATATCCTAAAATCTTATCGTTTTACATCTATCTTTTGGCATAATTAATAAACGGCCTTAGATTTATGTAGGAGAACCCTTACCTTTAAGACATTGAGGACAATGTCTCGTTTTAGTCTTGGGGGTAATCTTTCGATTTGATTTTTGCCTTGCATTTTTGCCGTTTACTCATGCAACCCCGTTTTTCCTCCAAAAATAAAATTGAAAAAATCCAAAAAATGAGAAAAATTTTAAAAATTTTTGCAAAAATATAATAAATTTTGACATTTTTGTTGATTTTCCGCTGGTGAGAGTAGGAATAAAATTCTGACTTGATCGGGCATGTTGAGCCCTAGCTTGTTCCCTTAACCATTTATAATTTATAAGCTCGTGCTAGTCTTTTACACAAGGTGCTATAAAATGCGAATTCTTTTTAAGAGTTTGCAAGTTCCCGTATTGACTTTATATATGCATGGCTTGATTATTTGGCTAAGCATTCGCGGATCTTATTATTTAAGATTTTAAATTTGCGAAGAACGAGAAATGATAGAGTTGTTTATAAGTTAGATTGCTAAACGTGGAGTAGTTGGATCTCTTTAGAGCTCATCGAAGTTATTTTTGGCTTTTTGTTCCCATAAGCTTGTTTCACCCAATAATAATAATCTAGGAATAATTAAAGCTATTTTAGTTTTGGCGATAATTAGTTTTTATTTCTTCCTTAGAGAATCCTTGCTTATGAAAGTTGGGTACACATCAAGGTACTGTCAGTGTTACGGTGTAATAGACTATTCCATCTTGCCGGCTCGCAACCGATGTTGGGATTGTTATAAAAGCCGTAGGACTTGGGGTTTGGCAACACAAATAATTAATGAATATAATGAATAATAATAATCGAAAGCCATAAAAAGTTTTCTACATCTTGCCGGTTCGCAGCCGATGATGTAGACTTCTAATAAAGGCGGAGGAAAAATTCCAAGGTCATAATAGACTATCACATCTTGCCGGTTCGCAGTCGATGTTGTGATTGTTATAAAGGGCTAAGGATTAAATACGTTAATGTGCTTAATAATGTTTAAAAATGCCAAACTTCGAATCCGGGGGTATCCTAATAAAAGCTTCTGTCTCTGGACTCGTAGATGAGTTGTTTCGGCCGTATATAAAAGGGATATCCTCAAAATCGTGTTAAATCAGAGACCTTGATGTGGACCTCATTTTTGTATGCAACGGTTTTCGAGGGAAGGTTTGGAAACTACTTAGCGTCTAAACTAAGGTATTTTTATCGGCTTAAAAATTATCGAAACGAGAATTTGAAGAAATTCATTTCTCACCAAAAATAAAATAAATAGAGGAAAATAGGAATTTGGGAACAAGAAGTAATACACAATTAGCTTTCTGGGTAGTGTTGGCAATCTAACTTGTAAATGACAATGATTTCGTTTTTAAGCTTAGTTTGGGGGCTCGTGAAAAAATCAGGGACGACGAATTTTATCCGTATGGTCACTTCTTTATGAGTCGTGTTTCCTGCTCCGTGACCCTAAAAATTATCGATAAATAATGATTGTCAACAAAACCGTCACATGATAATAAGAAAAATACAAAAATAGAATAAAAGGAAAATCGTGGAGTTTTTAGAACTTAAGATTTCTTAATCTATTTTGAAAATTTTGCTACTTCTCAAAGTTAGTAAAAAGTGATTCGAAATTTTCGGTTTCAAAAACGTGTTCTTATAACATTGCATGAGGACATTGCAATAGCTTAGTCTGGGGGAATTTGGTATGTGCTTAAACACATACCTTTTCTTGACCAAAACCGGACCCAAAAAGACCAAAAACTAATCAAAATGCCAAAAGATATTGTGTTTTTGTGTTTTATATATGCAGGCACGGATATCGAAGAAAAAGGGACAAAATAAAGTCAAACCCGTGAAACACGAGCACGAGATGTGGAAAGGACTCAAAGCCGAAGCCGGGAAAGTCATACTTGGTCAAAAAGTCAAAATCAGCCTTATAGTTCCACCAAATGTCAAAAATCACCCTTAGATCAACTTTTGAGAAATAGCAATTTCAGTCTCTGAGAAATCAAAAATCACACATGTAGTCCTTATAAATTTAAACTCTTAAAACCCTTATCACTTTTTTTTACCCGGATTTAATCCAATTCCCCAATCCAACATTATCTAAACCCCATGGCCCAAATATTACCCGAGCACACCTAGTCTTTAACTAAACCACGACCCAAACCCACTATCCCTAACCCATACCCGGTCAAACCCGGTATTAAATACCGGTCAAACAATATATAAAATAAACAAACACACCCGCGTTATTCACCCCTCTTTTAACCCAGAATTTACTGTTACTAGAACCCTAAATCCTTACCCCGTACAATTTACCCAATTAAGGGTATTAGTGTCTAATCATAGGATGTCAGGTGTCAGAACACGCACGAATGGGCACGTGGCAGCTGCTTATTGGACCGAACACATCACAAATTTGATCATACGGTGAAGATTGAAGGATTGATGAGCAAGGCATGATCTAAGGGTGAAGATTGGCTGAGATAGCACACGGATTGCCAGCATGGACAACCCAGAAGCTTCTCCAGTCGGCTATAAATAGGAGACCTCCTCCTTCATTAGGTTTTGTCCAATTTTTATGTTTTAAAAAATTGTTGCCATTTTATTTACTGTTTTTTTAGTATAATCATTTTATTCAGTTGTAATGTTCATCTTTCAGTTGTAATGTTCAAAGTTTATTAATGATACTTTAGTTTCCATTTCTTATCAATTCGATTCTCTTTAAGTTTTCAGTTTGATCTTAGCTTATTTGTGTTATCAGTAGCTTATATAAACAATTTCTAGCTTATTTACATTTTTGTTCTCATACTTTATTCACCTTATTGCAAAAATCCAAAAAAAAAATTGAAAAAAGTAAAAAAATCCAAAAATAGTCTAAAAGCTCAGCTTCAATAAGCTGTTTTTATCCATTTTATAAGCTCATATTAGCTGTTTAGTTATTGTGAGCTTTTATTGTGTTCAAAACTGTTTTTATCTCACAAATCACAAAAAGTCAACAAAAGTCAAAGTAGCAGTCAAATAAGCACTTCTTCTGTTGATAATCTGTTCTTGAGGAAGCATTTGGCCTATCTAAAGATAGGCTTCTTTGGAAAACTCTTCTGTTCATGCTGAAGGGTGTTTTGTAAGTCTCAATTCTCATTTTCTAGCTTAATTGTTGCTTATTTGTGTTAGCTTATTTTCCTGCTTATTTGTTGTTGATTTCTGCTTTTTAGATCATAAATAGATTAGATAATCATAGTTTAGTATAATTTTTAGCTTATTTTAGTAGTATCTAGTTTAAAATTACAAAAGTTGATTTAATAGGGGTGTTTGGATTAGCCACTGTTGAGGTTGTTGTAGCTTGTTACTGTTCCATTGCTTGATTCTGGTGATTGATTCAATTTAAATAAGGTGAAATTAGCATGTTTCAGTAGGGTGTTAGAGGTTATAAGCTCATTTTTAGGTTATTAGCTTATAGGTGCATTTTGAGGTAAAATCTGTCTTGAATAAGCTCAGCATAAGCTGAGCTTATTAGAAGTCCCATTTTGACATTTCTGTGTTGCTTTTAGTTGTTGAAGTAAGATTACAAGAGCTAAGGTGTTGTGGTTTAGTATTTCACTTGTTTGCGCCATTTTTCTAGTACTGCTGTCACAGAGCACTTTAGTGCATAACCATGGTTTGCAGCAGCTGATCTAAGCTTCTTTGTGGCTTTTTGAATTAAGCTTAGAACTTGAAATTTGGTTTGTAGCTAGTTGATACAACAAGCTTTAGGTGCATTATCTGGGATTTGACATTAGAGCTTGTTTAGGAGCTTAAAATCAATTTGAAATTCAGCCAATAAAACCTGTTTTGACCTGCTTTGAATTCAGTTTTACTAGCTACTTTTCTAGGCCTGATTTCATTTAGCAATTAAAGTTGGAATTTGGATTTTGAAGTAATTTTGGGTAGCCAGTAGTTCTGAGTATCTTTTGCCCCCTTAAGATTCAATCTCTCAGCTTATTGGGACTGCTTATCTAGGCTCCAAAGTTGGCTGTAAAAGCCTTGTTTCTGTCCACTTTGCAACTGCTACAGCAGCTTTTTGGGCTTATGCCTTCAGCTTTTCTGGTCAACTTAAGTTGTTTTTAGCTTATAATATTGTGTTTTATTAAATTTGAGCTTTTTGGAATTTTTGGTTAAGCTGTAGCTTATTTTTAGCTTATTTCTCATTAGCTTATTCTCTGTTACAGCTTATTTAGGCAAAATTAGTTTCTCAAATTATTTTTCCTAGAGAGCTTCTTTAATTTTATAATTACTCAGAAATTTTCAGATTTTTTCAAAGTGTTTTAATATTTTTAAATCATTTAAATTGTTTTATTTAGTTTTTAATTCATAAAAAATTATTAAAAAGTCAAAAAAATATTTTTCTTTTTCCAAACATTTTCTTTTATCAGTTCTAATTTAGGAAAATTATTTTTATATTTTTAGGTTTTAAATTTTAGAAAATCACTTTTTATTTACGTTTTAAATTTCGTCGCGTAACGTTTTTAAATTCAATTTTCGTTTTTAGGGTTACTTGCTTAGTTTAATTGTTCTATTAGCTTAATTAGTTAATTTCTTTTATAATTTCATTATTCGTAGTATAAAATCACAAATCAATCACTCTTTTTTACACACATTCACCACACAATTCGACAACGTTAACGACAACTCGATATTCGACCTTCGTTGGGACACGACCCGGGGAAAACGCATACGTTGCCTTTTCCTTTGGAAAAATAAATATACTCAAAAAGACAAATCAATTTTCTAATCGTGACCAAACCAAAAACCTTTGTTTCCGCCGGTGGAAGCAACATCAATGCCGATCATTCCTTATTGGTGGAGAAATTGGAAGCTCTCTCCAAACATATTGACGATGAATTCAAAAAAATAAAAGGAGAGATGAAGGAGATACGAGATGACCAGGGATACCACGCTTCACAAAACTACATGGAGGATTACACGCCGATGTGTAAACCTCATGAAGCCAGTTACGAAGGATATCATGACCTAAAACCTAAAAATTCGTATTCCTATCCAAACCACAACCCAAACCGTTCCGATCCTCACTTCCGATCCCGAGATGAAATGCCATATCCATCTCAATATTCCAAAACCTCACCGGAGGACATGATGAATGAGTTGATGGAAGAAGAATTGAAGAATCAGATGGTTGAATTGGAACATCAAATTGATCAGAAAAAAAGAAACCAGAAAGCGATTATCCAGGATAAAGAAATCCAGTGTACCACATTCCTTCCTCACGCCTCAAAAACCAAGTCTAGATATGAAATTACCGGAGGAATATTCAAATCACCACCAATTCGAAAAGAACATGATAAGGGTGATGTTGAAGTTATCGAGGAGGATGAAACTGAACCCATTCCAACTATGTCTAACTTGAACCCAATCATGACTAATTCACCAACTGAACCACCTTTTCTCGAGGATTGCACCGTGCATATCACTACCACTGAACGTTCAGCGAAAGAGAAGATGTGTGTACACGATGAATTACCGACTCATGTTGGTAACGTGGAATTAGATGCGATTGGAGCTGTTGAAAATGAAGTCTTGAAAGAAAAAGAGATTAAGAAGCAGGAGAAGGGATTGTCAAAGATACCCAACAGGAATGGAGAATTGGCAAGAAAGCTAGTCGAGTGGTCTAATCAACATAATCCAGTTTCTTCAAAACAAAATGGTCGGACTGATCCTCCACCTCCAGCTCATATTGAAAACGTGAATGACATATTCACTAGGAGTGGGAAGTCCGATGAACCTCTGAAAAATCAAAAAGATTCGCCACCTGTCTCCGTTTTTAATAAAATCGATCAAGCGTTCAAGATAACGACAAGGGATTATCACATAGTCAAATCAAAAGAATCCCCGTCACTTGAGAAGTACATACCAAAGATCCCATACCCTCAACGTTTAAGAACTGAAATTCCCCATTTGAACCGTATCGTCAAAGAATCCTAATCTGGGGAAGAGTCTAGCTAATGACTCAGTAATAAATTAAGCGCTTCTCGGGAGGCAACCCGAGCTTTTACTTGTTTGTTTGCTTATTTCTCTTTTAAATAAACATGTACACCCTTTTTGCAAAATTTCTTTTCTTTCATTTTAAATTTTTTTTAAATTAGTATGTTGTGAATAAATAAGTACGTGTTTATTTTAAAAAAAATGTTTTGAACTTTGTGGGTATGTTCACTGGAAACCCTCACGAGACTTCACTCGTCCACTCGGGCCACCGAGGGGTTTAAAAGGCTTGTTGCATACGCTAAATGCAATCGTGATGCCTACGAAAGTGAGTTTTAGGATTTTACGCGTTTTTTGTAGTTTAGTTTATTTTTTTTGCAGATTTAATAAGCTCTTGGAGATTGGATTATTGGTGATGTTATAATTGGTGTGGAGATGTTTTGTTGAATGAGAAAATAATTGATCTCATAAGCTTATGCTAGCGTTTGCTTAGCACCTTATCATATGGAGTTCGATCGCAATTTCTTTGCCCGGGAAGTTTCGTTTCTCTTGGACTATTTATTTATTTATTTTCCCTATTTTACATGCTTTGAAGTTTATTTTTCACAATGAGTACAATGCTTAACTTAAGTCTGGGGGGAAGTAAATAGAAAAACAAAACTACTTGCCAATTTAAAATTTGTATACTTGTTTGCCCTTGTAATCTAATTGTTTTCACGCTTTTAGGATAATATATTAGAATAACTGGATCATCCCACTGGTGAAATCTGTAATTTTGAAAAATTTGAGATGTGTCCCGATTAGTATTGCAATCCATTCTGGGATCGATAACATTTGCTAGCACATTTTATACCATTTCCACTAAATTGTGAGGATTTGAGCCTGTTTCATATATATCATACATCTTTTATGCTTTGGATCTTTTGCTATGAGTGTGCCGGTGATTTTATTTATTCTAGAACTTGTACATGTAAATCATTACCAGACCGCAGTAAGATCGCATTCGTGTGATATAAGTGTATTCGTGTGATAAAGAGGCAACCTTAGGATTAAAACCAAATGGCCTTCCGTTTTACATCTAATGATATATTAGCTAGCCACATCGGTTAGTTAACCACCCATATGAACCCATTTGTTAGCGTTTATCTTTAGCGCTAGATACCCCTAGTTAAACCATCCGAGCCAATCTTTTCATTCTTGTTACATCCACTAAAAAAAAAAAAAAAAAAAAAAAGCAAAAAATATTTTACACTTTAAACCTTAGCCTAACCCTTTGTCAAAGTCTAAACGGTTGGTTGCTAGTTGCTTGGTATGTTGGATTTTTTTTTTATTTTTATGATTATTAGTTAGCCACACTTTGTCATTCGTGTGTGCCATTCCAACAAAGACGAAGGATGCATACTTTTTATTTTTATTTTTGTGGTGTATGCTTATGCGAAGTGTGGGGGAGATGTGGTGTATGAAAGAGAGGTTGAAAAAAAAGAGAAAAAAAAAAGAGAAAAAAAGGAGAAAAGGAAAGAAAAAAAAATGAATAAGTCATCGCAACTATAAGATGACAATTATAGCCAATGTGCTATATATGAAGATGAAGAAAGAAAGTTATGTGATATGTTGTTAGCCAATGAGCTAAGTATGAAGAATATTATTATGGCGAATCAATGTATCGATATGAGAAAGTTCAAAGAAGAGGAAGTTGTTAACTATAATCATTTACGGGTTTGCTGTTTTTCGGTGACTAGCAATAATGGGACTTAGACTTGACTTTATTTTTCTTTTATTTTTCTTTTAAAACCAATTTCATAAATATTCCCATGCCTTATCCTTACCCTTTTGACTTTGTGAAATTATCAAGTGTATTGACATGTAGTGACCATCCGATCTCTTGAGGAATTAGGTAACGTTGCTAGCGAGCTAGTGAGTGCTTTGGTGACCATCCGTTATGCAAGTAATGTTGTTAGCGAACCAAGGTACGATCTAGTAACCATCCATTATTTGGTGATGCAAGAATTTGTTGTTAGCGAGCTATCATGTTTTGCATAAGATAGTTGCACATAAGTCCAATATAACCCTTGAAGCCTTGAACCCGAATAAAAGTCATCTTTAGATGTTTACACTTGGTGCTTACGCCACATCGATAGAGTTTTGTTTCTTGTACAAGCCTATGGTAATAAACGGATCATGACGGCGCAATGAGTGTGATTTCTCTTATATATACTCCACTACCTAAATAAATGAGTGATTGAGTGAATTATACTTCGTGTCTTTTTTGTGAGGTGTTTAGAAATGTTACTCAAGCAAGAAAATCTTCATACCTCTCGGTTTTTCATATTTCTTAAAAATGATGAATCTTATCTCGTACGTGTACTTGGTAGATTTGCATCATAATTTTTATAATAATTTTTCATGCTCCATGTGGGATCTATTTTTCTTAATATTTGCTTGAGGGCAAGCAAACCCTTAAGTGTGGGGGAGTGTGCGATCAATTTTCGCTTATTTATAAAAAAACCAAAAAGATTTTTCGTTATTTTCTAATTTTTCATAAAATTTTAATTTTTTTTTTTCTTTTCATTTTTTAAATATGCATTTTAATTTTTATTTTCTTAGATTTGCTTGAGGGCAAGCAAAGTTCAAGTGTGGGGGGTTTGATAACGCTCAAATTATACATGTTTTTAGGAGCGTTATTGTGGATTTTATGCATATATATTGATCACTTTTATGAACTTTTGGTACTTAATGGAGTATAATTTATATTTTAGGTTCATGGAAGCTCAAGTACAAGAAAATGAAGAAAAAGGCAAAGAATTGATCAATAAACGAAGATTTATGCATGTGTGAAGAATTCCCGACAAATGAAAGTCTCTTGGAGTATATTCGAGAAGATAAAGTCATGAAGTTTGTCAATCCAAAGACTCAAGAATAAAGCACAGGATGGAAAACGAGGAAAGAAATGAAGAAAAGAAGCTCAAACGAAGAAATAATGAAAGCCTCATTGTTCCTGACACACCTTCACCATTTTGGCCATAACTCGAGCATATGAACTCGGATTTCGATGATTCAAGTGGCCACGGAAAGCTAAGAGAAAGATCTACAACTTTGGCCTAGAAAAAGAGCTCCAACCGATCGGTATACCCCGCAACAGATCGGATGGATGAATCTGTCATCTTAAAAGTCCCTTTTAATGTGTAATTAAGTGCCATTAAGCCCCATGTCCATTCATGTGCCTCCATTAACTCCTAAACCTGAATTTTTATGACACTTTGTGCCCAAGTTATTTACTTGTTGGCTAAGGGTGGCTTCTACCTATTAATAAGACCATTTTGGTATGGTTTTGAGTATGAAATTCTAGCCTCCACCCTTAAGGACGAATTTCCACCAATTATTATCAACCCCAAAAGACCACAAACCTATACCATTTCTAGAAGTAGTGCTCAAGTGCTTGACGAAGTGTTCGGGTGTAATTTTCTGGCATGGTTAGAAGTTGTAGTTGATTGGAGGCTTGAAGGTTGCTATAATCCTTCACCTTTGCCTATTGTAATCTACTTTGGGTAAACTTTGTTACTTTTATATTTCAAGATGTTTTGTTATTGATATGATTTATGAGTGTATGTCTTTGATTGACATGAGTGGTTAGTTTTATTTATACTTGTTTGGAATCATGTGAATAATGATATGGATTGTTTGGTATTTTTCAATATAGAATTATGGCTTTGCTTATGAGTTTGCTTGAAGTGTAACATGTCTAAATAACTTGTTGATAAATCATAACCGGATTAAAGGGTCGAAAGAGCTTCTTGTCATGATTTGTTCCAAATGTTAATGCGCGTATATGTTTGGTATTTCATAATTGACAACTATGAATAAACATGTTAAATGGACTTGTTTAGGTCGAAAGGGTTCTTATGAACAAATTGGTAAAACTAATATTTCAAACAAATGGTTTATAATGAATCGGTTTATAATAACATTCAAAGGCCGAAAGGGCGTGTTAGTCTAAACCGTGATATATGCAATTTTATGATATCACCCATTGAATTGGAATTGTATAAACTTTGATTTTGTTTGCTATTGCTTAATATCTACCCGATACTCCATTCACTCCATTGAAATAGACACTAGTTCCAAACAAGTATTGTTTTTAATCTTATTGAATTCACATAATCATCATTTTTAGTGTTACTTGTTGCTTATATGGTATTTTGGGACGTGACAACCAATTACCATCTTTTTATTTCTTATTGTTACATAGATTCTTCACAATTGAAAACACCCAAATCCTAGTGAACGACCTTGACTTACCAACCAAAACTAGCTACATACGAAAGGGTCATACTTGCCCGTGTGTTCTTAGCTTTATTCGGTAATTCGTGTTATAAATTTAAAACTAGTAGTCGCGAGACACATCAGGGTACAATAGGAGGACTGTTGAGTGCTACAAGTGTCATAAACATGGTCACTTTGCTAGAGATTGCAAGGAAAAGATGACTACTGATAGAAATAGGAAGAAGGATTCTGACTCTCAAGATGATGACAAGCTAGAGAAGAATCAGATGATCATGTTGACACAGGAAGCTAAAGCTTTGAATTGGGATGAACACACACAGGAGGAAGAGGCAACAAACCATGCACTTATGGCTATTGGTTCCAATAATGAGATATCTTTGTGCTCCAAAATATGCATTGATTCATATAATCATGTTAAAGCTTTGTGTAATGAACAATTAAAACAAATAGGTTGATCAGGAAGTAAAAATTCTTGCTTATACTAGGGCTGTAAAAACTTTAGAAGCACAAATAGTCACCTATCAAAAACAACAAGCTTTTTTAAATGAAAAACTCACCTTTTAGGATAATGAAATATATGAAAAGGATGAAAAACTAAGGAGATATAGAAGAATTGGCATGAAAGCAGTGAAAGAAAGAGATGAAATGCAAAAGAGAATAGACTCATGGAACCATTACTCTAAAAATCTGTGTAGGCTAGATGATTCCCAAATGAGCTCTACATGTAAAATTGGCTTAGGTTATGAGATTAAATCAGATAGTGAGATACTAATCTATGAGGAAGAGATGGAGTGATCTATGTTCACTTGTAGAGAAGATGATTCTATTGGTAGATTAGTATACAATAGGTTCATTAAATCTGATGATTTTAAAGGAGTGCCACCTCCATTAAGTGGAGATTACACTCCTCTACAAAAGGAAGACCTTGATGACTCATTGTTTGTGTATGGTAAAAAGGGTCCTCAATATCCTGAGACAAACAACTCAGATGACAAATCGAGTGAATATTCTACCTGTCAAACTAATGACAGTGAAGGATCCACTAGAGATGTCTTTGAGCAGTCTGAATCAAAATCAGAGAGTGAACCAAAAGAAGTTTCTGAGTCAGAATCTGTTAAACCTAGTGAACCAGCTGTGACTACATCCAAACCTGATACAGATAAACCTAGTTGTGATACTCACATAAAATCTCCTAGGAAGTCTGTCAAAAGTCAAGAGTCACCAAAATCTGATAGGACAAGAAGAGATTATAGGAACAACTACACCTTTGGCCCTAAGAGGTGTTTTGTCTGTGGCAGTCTAAGTCATCAAATTTAAGACTGTGATTATCATGAGAATAGGATGAAAAGAGAGGCTGAACTTAGGAAGCAGAAAAGTGTTAATACTGGTCATGTAAATACAAAACCAGCTTGGAATAATGCAAACTGGATTAATCATGCTAATAAATTTGTTACTAGACCAACACCAATAAATACTGGTAGACCTTAGGTTAATTATGTTAGGTCACTAGTTAATTCTGGTAGAACAAATTTTAATTCTGTCAGGCCAAATGTTAATTCTGTCAGACCAAATGTTAATTTTGATGGTTTAATCACTTTAGAACCAGACAACCAGTAAATAGACCACAGGTGAACTCATGTAATCAAAGAAACAATTTTTATAAACCTCATTCACCTGTGAAGAGACCTTTTGCTAAAAATACAGCACAAACTTCAAAACCTAGTGCTGTAAGGGATCATGAGGGGTCTACTGTTAAGGCCCCAGCATGTTGGTCTTGGGATCCATTTATGAATACTCTTACCTATCAATCCCAGAACAACAGTGGATCAAGTTCATACAAGACTTATAAATATATTGATCCACAGGGCAGACCCAAGCCTCCAGAGGCTTGGGTCCTTGAGAAGAACTAATCCCCTTTATTTATGTGCAGGATCATCCACTCAGAAACTAATTAGAGTGGAAAAGATACACACAGACTTCAATGTTGCAGACCTCTTAACCAAAGCTTTTGATGGCCCTAGGTTTAATTACTTAGTGGTTAGTATTGGTATAATGAACTCATAGCTGGAATTAAGGGGAGGTTACATTTAAGGGGAGGTTAAATGTAGAGTTTGTATAATAACCAGTACTTAGTAAATTGATTTTAATTCTGGTAGCTTTAGGAGTTAATTCCGGTAGTTGTTTTTAATTCTGGTAGTTAATGTTCATGATTTTTCTTGTAGAATCATTTGTTTGTATGTTTTCTTGGTTTTTCTTGGTGTTGGGACTAACTTTTGCAGGTAAAACATGGATTGGTGGTGATACGAAGCCTTGATATTGCTTTTTATGCGCGTAAGTCTGATTCTTTGGTTAAGTCTGGTGAGTTGGTGGTTAATTCTAGTTGACCATTTTTAATTCTGGTAGTAAAACTATAATAATATATATTACCGTTAGGTCTGGTCTTTCAAATTACGATTTTTCTTATAAAATATTACCATTACTTATTTTTCGGGAAAGAGAAGTATATAAGGATAAAATTTGATAAATTTTTCACTTTTATCCATTATTTACTTCTAATTTTAAAAATCGTTATTTTCAGCCTACGATAGTCTGTTTTACACTACAAATTCGCAAACCCTAACATAATTCTCAAACAGAACTTAATCATTCACACATCTATGGCTTTTCTAAAGTTTGTTGACAAGCACAACCAGGTTGGTTTCTTGAAGAAACCAAGCAAAAGTGAAGGTTTCGAGCAGATTGTGGTTTTCTTGAGAGGTTCTTCCATTCGGTATGCTTTAACTCATAATCCTACAATTTATGCTTCCCTAGTTAAGAAGTTTTGGGGTCTGTTACTTCTGAGACTCTTGCTGATGGGACACCACTATTAAGGGCAACAATAGATACACATGAATTCACTATCACTGAAGCATCCATTAGGAGTAGTCTTCAATTGGATGATGCTTCAGGGGACTATATATTGCCCAACAAAGAACTTTTTTAGAGGGTATGAGACTAATAGGCTATCCCACTGATGGTGCTTTTACTTTTTGGAAAAACTTTTTCTCACCTCAATGGAAGTTCTTAATTCATCATTTGCTCCATTGCCTAAGTCCCAAGAGTGGAGGATGGGATCAGTTTGGAAGCAACATTGCTTCTGCATTGATCTGTCTTTCACTTGGAAAGACTTTTAACTTTTCAAAACTCATTTTTGATGGCATGGAATCAAATGTTAATAATAAACACAAGTTCTTAATGTACCCTCAATTTCTGTAAATGATCTTAAATTTTGAAACTGAAAATAAAGTGCAGACTTATGTAAGTGTGGCATTTAAAGATAAAATCTTTGAAAATATGAAAAGGGGTTTTTCTGGGACACATTGGCCTCTTTTGCGGGCTATGCTTTTTGGCACAACTAACAATGCAGGTACATCTGGTGCTGCACAAGTGGAGCCAACCCATGAGGGGCAAACCCAGGAACAACCCAGATCACCCACACCTACACCAAGCTCACTCACACCACAACCAAGTCCATCACCATCTCAATCCAGAGCACCTACACCCACGCCACCTTCACCACCTGAGCAAACCCAGGTTCCAAGTCCTACCCAGGAGGAGGAATCTGCATCAATGACTGTAGATGAGCTTCTCACACTAGTGCCTACTTTATTTCAAAGAGTATCCACATTAGAGCAGGAAAACAAGGTGTTGAGCGATGTCGTTGTCACTCTGGTGAAGAAAGTCAAAAGAATGGAAAAGGCCATGAAGAAGAAAGGAGTCCATTTTGATGACCAGGAGGGTGAGGATTTTATTCTTCCAAACAGGGGAGGAATTTGGATGAGGAACAAGTATTTCAAACCCCAGCTCAAGAAAGGTCTACTAAAATTAGTCCAGAAGGTTTGGAAGCTGCTGAGACACTAGCTACTTCTATGAAGAAAATTAGTCAAGAAAAGAAGAGAAGTTTGAAGAGGAAGCTGGTGATTGATGATATTGAAGATAAGGAAGTACTTATGTATGGTGTTAAATTTGGTGACCAGATTAAGTCTGGACAGGTTAATTCTGCTGGTGAGGAAATTAAGTCTGGTGGGGTTAAGTCTGCTGTTAGTTCTGCTCAAGAAGTCAAGCAAAGAGAAGGGAAGCAGATCATAGTTGAATCTCCTAAGCCCAAGAAGTCAAAGAGACAAGAAAGGGAAGAGGAAGCATCTCTAACTGAGATTGCTAGAATACAAGCAGCATAACAGGCTGAGCTAGAAAAGGAGGAAGAGCAGAAAAGGTAAGATGAGCTACTTGCAAAAAGGTTAACAGAAGAGTCTGCAGATCCTCTGATGCAAATGATTGAAGGAGATGATGAACTAAGGGCAAAGTTTAAGGAACTTAAATCTGTTCCAGGCTTGACTACAGAGGAGAGAGCCAAACAACTAGCAGAGTTTATAAATGCTAGAAGAGATGAAGATACTTTGGGGGACTTCATGTCAAAGATAAGGCTGACTCAGAAGAAAACCAAGATCTCCAAGAAAATGTCTAAGCAAGAAGAGATGCATGATATGAAGATGTACAAGAAAAATATGATGCATTCTACCTTTGAGAAGATGAAGGGATTGTCTTATGAAAAGCTTGAAGGAAGGTATCTCAGGGCTTATGAGAGGGATCAAGGATATAAACCAGTTGACTATGAAGATTCTGTTAGAAGGAGTTTTAAGAGACAAAAAGTGATAGAGTCTGAGCCACCTATAGCAGCTGAGAAGATTATTGAAAAAGGATATGAGGTTGAGAAGGTATCCAGTGAGGTAAAAGAAGAAGTCAAAGTGAAAAAGCCAATTACAAAGTGTACAAGGAGAAAAAGTATTGCATGAAAAAGCAAGACAACAACAAAGAATGTGGTGCACAAAGAAGAAGAGACATCTTCTTAGGGATTCACTATGGGAACCATCTTTGAAAACTTAGCCCAACCAGCTAAAATTGTTCAGTATCAAATTATTAAGACTGTGTTGAGAGCTGCATATCAGATCATAAGAGAAAACAACACTGATGTAGTGTATGTCAATTTCCCAGGGTTATTGAATGATTTGAGTAGGGAAGATCTCCAAGAGCTCTACAAGTTGGTAAACATCAAACATGGAGACAATACACCTGAAGAATAATTTGAGAGGGTATTTTGGGGAGACTTAAAAGTGATGTTTAAGCCACCTTCAAGAACATATGAAGTTTGGAAATTGCCATATCAGCAAGAAGTTGTGAGTTGGAGGTATTTTCATAGCTATAGGGTGCATTGCTTATCTCTACAGATGGCTCACATCTATATGCTTGCAGAAGTGGAATATCCTTTACCACCTAGGGTCTGCAAAGCAATGTTAGAAAAGAAGTTATATGCTGATGAAAAGGATGAGGGATATGAGCAGCTGTTGGATTTGATTAAGGTAAAATCTTTGAAGGAACCATATTGGGGTGTTTAAGAATGTTTGAAAGAATTTTCAAAGTTGATAAGTAGGACTATAGGAACTTCCTACTTGGTGAAGGTGCATAGCACTGACACAACAAATGATTATCAGTCCACCATGTCTAACCCACATAAGGACTGGCTAATCCAGAGCAAACGGCTCTAGTAAAGATATCTCAAATCCGTTCATGGCTGACAATTTGCCAAAAATTGTATGGTAATCGACTCACCATATCTGAGATAGTGAAGAGTTGGTTAGCCCACAAAAGTATGGCTTGTGGTAAAGGCAGTGGAAAACCATAATTAGTAATCAATTCACCAAGGTGAGGTGCAATTTCACCAAAGAATTGGCTAGTCCAAAAGAAAATGGCTTTTGATAAAGACAAAACAAATCCGTTGATAGCTGATGGTTTGCTAAAAATCATATGGTTATCAATGTACCATGGTCTTACGCACCAAAACATTGGCTACTCCAGTAGTTAATGGCTATCTGGTAAAGAGACATCAAATCCATTAATTTTCAATGATTCACCTCTCACAGGAGTTAACACACCTGGAAGTGATGAGAATAGCATGAAACTTAAAAGAATTGATGTACAAGTAGTCATGGTTGCTGAAAAGATCAGATCAGATGGTGGAAAGCTTATTGAAGTCAAAGTTGCTGCACAAGTTCAAGTTTTTGAAGAGTTAGAGATAATTCCAAGAGTTCAAGATTCAATCCTCAGAAGCTTATTCAAAAGGAATTTGAATTTCATGAAGCATGAAGATCAAGTTAAGGTAGATTGTTGGGAATTATCACAAGAAGACTTAAATGAGAAGAACAGACTTAAGTCTGCTAGATTATGTAGTTAAGTCTGTTAGTTATAATTGTAACATAGTTAAGTCTGTCTATTCAATGTTAAGTCTGGTAGACAGATTCTTAGTTAAGTCTGGTTGACTTTATTGGTTAAGTCTGTTCATGAATTATAGGAAGTTGGTTAGCTATAAGTTAGGAAAGGATACGTAGTTATCTTTATAGAAGATATGTTTATCCTTCTACACATTTTGTATCTAGGGTTTCCTTGGTGTATAAAAGGAACTCTATGGGTCATTAGTTTGTACGTACGACATTGTGAAAGTTAACAGAAAATACGAAGTTAGTTATCTTGTGTTCTTCATTGTTTGTGTTAAGATTCCGCATTAGCAATAAGCAACCTGTTAGAGTTTCTTACATAGATTGATTTGGATTTATTCAAGTCGTCTAACATTTAACAAGGCTACTTGGATCCATAACTAGCGGACCAACAAATAAAATCTATTGAAGGGTGATGAAGCGAAAAGTGTACCGCTTTTAAGGGGTCATTTAAGCCCTAAATCGTATTTATTTGATCAAATATTGCCCTAAATCGTTCCTTTTGTCATTTTAGGTACTTTTGAGAAGAAATCTGGAAAAGGAGGCATTTTGGACGTTTTTGGAGCATAAAAGTAAAGAAAACGACAAAGTCTCAAAAATCGGCTGAAAGTTACCTTTGACGGCGTCAGGATTATCTCTGGACGGCGTCATGGCTTGGCAAAAGTGGTGGATGTGAAATTTACTCATGATAAGCCAGTGAAAATTGCATGGGAATTCTGACGGCGTCACCCTTTAATTTGATCAAGGTCGTCACGTTATAATATAAAGAGGGACGGCGTCACGTTCATAGTCTGAGGGCGTCAAGCCTTGATAGGCCAGAACGGATTTTGGAGAGCTAAAGAGGGACGGCGTCAAGAAGGTCATCCGGGAACCCTAAATGTGGCGAGGTGACGGCGTCACACTCCATAACGTGACGCCGTCAGATCTAAAAATCTATATATAGTTTTGCAATTCTTTGTCATTAGTGTGGAACTTATTGGGGAACTTTGTGTGTGAAAACCCTAGGAAGAATTTGGCAGCTCTTTCAAGGCTTTTTGCCTTGAAATCTTCCATGTTACATTGAAGATAAGTTATCAATTAATCATTCAATATGTCTATGTGTTGTTTGATTCTATCTTGTTCTTGTCTTTTGTTTAACATGTTAGGCTAGATTTATCTTGTGTTTGCTTAGATCTAATGAAACCTAGCTATTGATTATTGGTTATTAGTGTGTTATTAGTTGTATTGGATGATTGTTTATCTATGTTAGGCTTAAGAAAACTGGCTAACTTCCTAATCGGTAACTTGCTTGAACGTCTTAAGAAACATGAACCAATGCGTACTAAAGGTTTTTATGGTTGTATTTAATGCACAAGCGAATTCTAGTGATCCCATGTTAGGAGCTTCCTAGCCGGCTCGACATAGGAGTGAAGTAGGAGCTTGTAGAGTTGGGGAAGTACGTACGCCACCCCATGAATGGTATTAAGGAATACACCCGTCATCCACGCGACTAATACACACTAATCAACCGGTAAAAGATAGTTAAGGAGTAAGGAAATCTAAGTAAACACATTTCCCTCCACATAAGTTTTCACCAACCTTTTCATTTTCTGTTATTTTATTTTATTTGCATTCGTAGTAATTTGGGTTAGTTGACTAGCAACTAATTCCGCCCACTCTTTCAAACCCGAGATTTTACTTGCTTTCATAAAAATTATAAAAACACAAAAAGAATCTTCTCTCACCCTTAGACCTATTAGAGTAATTTTTCATACCTAACGAACACTATTCCCTGTGGAGAACGATCAATCCCCCGTACTTACCACTACACTATACTACATCGGTCAGGTACACTGCCGGGTGGGGTTATAAGCCTCTTGAGATCCCTCGAGAGGTAAAACCTGTTGTAAGGTTGCAAAACCACGCATCAAGTTTTTGGCGCTGCAGCCCGGGGAGTAGTTATTGCTTAGGTTGAAATTTTATTTTTATTAGGTCTACTCACAAGATTCATATCAAGTGAGATATTTTCTTTTTATTTTGTAGCTTTCTCGTAGTCTATCTTTTCTTTGTGATTTTGTTTGTAATTTGCTTCAAATGGACTTTTCACTTAGATTTCTAAGATTGCAAGATATGGTTGAGTGGCTAGAACACCAAGAAGTTCAAAATACCTCATTTAGAGACACTTATGAATCATATGAGCCTTCACCTAGGATAAATTCTTATGAACAACCTCCATGTTTAGGATCTTGTTTTAGTGAGGCTAATAGGAAAAGCGACCTAGTTTGCCAAGGAATTGTGGATAGAGCCGTATCAATAAATCATAAGTTGGATGAAGCACTAGGTTTGTTATTATCACTACCTAAGAAAACAATTGACGAGGATATAGGTGATCTTGACACGTGGAATAATGAGGTAAACACCATAAGCCCACAAAATACTCAACCATCATTTGAGGCACCCACACCGCCCGTGACTTACCCGGAAGAAGTAGAAGAGACTTTAGGAATCCCGATGGAGGTAGAACCCTTGGACCAAGCACAACTAGAGGATATAGGTTTGCACACTTTTAGTGATGACCTTACTCATAGTTCTAGGGAATTTCCTAGTGTTGATGAATTGGAACCTCAACCTTTACACAACTTTTCATCCTTAGATTTACATCTAGGAGAAAAAAGAGGAACCGACCCACCCATCAACCAATATTATCCGGGTAGTTTTAGGATGAAGGAAGCCATTCACTCACCCCCTTCACCTCACGTGGCATATTCACACCCTAAGGGTGTGTATCGCTACTTTCACCCGCACTTAATCCTAAGTGTAGGGAAAACCTCCCCTATTTTTGTTAAATAAGGGTAGAGTCAGGCTCGTGACTCGAACAAAAACAAGCGCTTATTGGGAGGCAACCCAAGCTTTATTTGCTTTATTTGTTTGATTATTTGTTTATTTAATTTTATTTGTTTCCGTATGCATTTCTTATTCTTTTTGTTTACTGTTCATGTCTCAAATATAAATTGTGAAAATGCTTTATTTTATTTTTAACTTCGTCTTAACTACATATAAAGGTATTTTGCAACAGATAAGTGTAAGGGAAATCCAAATTTGTTTTTAAGAACAAGATTGAACATGAACGATAACAATGAGATATAAGCATGCATATTAGTATTTGTTTGAGTCAAATGCTTGTATCGAGTCATAATGAAGTTTTGCAGGAATTCCAGGAAGTAAGGTATAGGTTTTTCCAGAAATTTTCCGGAAACTTAACATGAGAATTCTGTCAGATCATTTCTGACGGCGTCAGGCCTTACAACATGACGGCGTCAGGTTTTAATTTTCTGAAATTTTTGAAAGTTTTGTTTTTCTACCGGAATCATAAAAAGTTTTTATTAAATCTCTAACTTATAAACTCCAGGAATCTGCAAAACATTCATTTCGCAAGCATTATATCTTTAATTGTTTTATTTCTAAGTCTGGAATTACACCTAGTTGTGAGTTGTCTTTGTTCGGTTTGATGCTTTGGTTTTTCTTGTTTGTTTTCTCAGGATTAACAGGTTATTTTGGACAAGGAGATGTATGTGGAATCAAGCTTTTGGCGATGCATTAGTCTTGAAGCTTCTACATTACCTTGGAAGAAGATCTAACCATGTTACCTCTTTATCCACCGAACGAATCAGGGGAGTATTTGATTTCATTCTTTTACCTTTTCACTTTTACATCTTGTTATTTGAACATTGGGGACAATGTTCATCTTAAGTGTAAGGGAGGGGGGGGGGGTAAAAGTACGATTAGAGAATGCTCTTACGCTTGATTTTTGTTTGTTTAATGGTAGATGTGTAATAAAACTGAGATAAATACCTGTTAGGGAAATTTTAGTGCCAAATTTAAAATTTTTTACAACATTTAGGAGTGAAACTTTGATCTTAATGAGCGTCTCACGGATAGGAGTTATATAACTAGCACAAAACCGTACCACTAAAAATTTTGTTTCCACCCCCAAATATGTGAGGTTCGCCCCTAGAATTGGTAGGAAAAGCATTTATGCTATGATGTGTGTACCGGTAGCACTTAGATTCTAGAACTTGCGTTAGGACCATTCCGAGGCCACAAGTGAGACTACATTCGTGTAGTTAGATTTACTACATGATAAGAGGCATTAGGATTAACCCATTGTTTTACACCTGTGTTTTTGTTATAATTACGTTGGCTACATTGGTCAAGTAATTCTCCCACACCCTTTGCGTTGTACTCATTTTTAGTACACGATACCCCTAGTACACCCCTCAGAGCCTATCTTTTCGTTTCTAACTTTAAGCATTTTACTTAAAAGAAGAATTTGTTACACCCCACTAAAATGTACACCCAAATCGCCTTAGCCTACCTTGTATGCACTCATTTTTAGTGCATTATTGTGACAACATTTGTTTAAACCCAAGTTAATTATCTAGTTGATTACATGGTTGCTAAGTCGAGTCATATCCTTGTACATATTGTTTTGGGACGATTGGGACTCATGGGCAAAGTACTAGTGTAATGAAGTAATGGGGAAGAACATCATTTATTACCCCCATATGTGCTAAATATTTTAAAAGTACTCCAAGTTTTTCAATTATCTTAATTCGAGTCATTAGAATAGTAATTGTAAAGTTATGTAAAAGTTCAAGTGTAAGGGGGATGCAACGCCCCTATGATGTATTATTTTGGATGGTAGGGCAAAAGTGTATGAAAAAAAAAAAAATCGAAAAAATCAAGAAAAATACAAAAAAATGAGAAAAAGAAAAGTAGAAAAAACATACGGACTACCATCCCGTTTCATTTTATGTTTATTTTATGTTTTTTTTCTTCCATTAGCTTAAGATTGAGTCGAGTCAAGGCTTAGCAACATTGTATAGTACATGTAATTGATCAAGATCTTTAACTCGCCACCAGTAAAATATCCTTTATCCAACAAAACCGTGTTTTCCTTTTCCCTACACCTAACGTTATAACCCATTTAAAAGCCCTCTTTGATAGTTTATCTTAGGTGCTTACGCCTAGTGGAGGAGGTTTTCGATCCTTTCTCAAGCCTATGGTAATCTATTTGCTATGACAGGTAGTGAGAGATATTATCCGTTTTCATTTATGAGATTTATTTTAATGACACTTGAGAGATGTGAGTATCTAAACACTACTTGTGAGGTGCTAGTTTATAATCTCCGTGCTTATTATGATTAAAGTGGAACGACTATTTGTTGTAATTACTTTTATGTTAGCATTAAATGACCCATAACTTGTATTTAGATTAGAATAAAAGCGCATTTGCTTGAGGACAAGCAAATCTCAAGTGTAAGGGTATTTGATGAAACGAAAAGTGTACCGCTTTTAAGGGGTCATTTAAGCCCTAAATCGTATTTATTTGATCAAATATTGCCCTAAATCGTTCCTTTTGTCATTTTAGGTACTTTTGAGAAGAAATCTGGAAAAGGAGGCATTTTGGACTTTTTGGAGCATGAAAGTGAAGAAAACGACAAAGTCTCAAAAATCGGCTGGAAGTTACCTTTAACGGCGTCAGGATTATCTCTGGACGGCGTCATGGCTTGGCAAAAGTGGTGGATGTGAAATTTACTCATGATGAGCCAGTGAAAATTGCATGGGAATTCTGACGGCGTCACCCTTTAATTTGATCAAGGTCGTCACGTTATAATTTAAAGAGGGACGGCGTCACGTTCATAGTCTGAGGGCGTCAAGCCTTGATAGGCCAGAACGGATTTTGGAGAGCTAAAGAGGGACGGCGTCAAGAAGGTCATCCGGAAACCCTAAAAGAGGCGATGTGACGGCGTCACACTCCATAACGTGACGCCGTCAGATCTAAAAATCTATATATAGTTTTGCAATTCTTTGTCATTAGTGTGGAACTTATTGGGGAACTTTGTGTGTGAAAACCCTAGGACGAATTTGGCAGCTCTTTCAAGGCTTTTTGCCTTGAAATCTTCCATGTTACATTGAAGATAAGTTATCAATTAATCATTCAATATGTTTATGTGTTGTTTGATTCTATCTTGTTCTTGTCTTTTGTTTAACATGTTAGGCTAGATTTATGTTGTGTTTGCTTAGATCTAATGAAACCTAGCCATTGATTATTGGTTATTAGTGTGTTATTAGTTGTATTGGATGATTGTTTATCTATGTTAGGCTTAAGAAAACTGGCTAACTTCCTAATCGGTAACTTGCTTGAACGTCTTAAGAAACATGAACCAATGCGTACTAAAGGTTTTTATGGTTGTATTTAATGCACAAGCGAATTCTAGTGATCCCATGTTAGGAGCTTCCTAGCCGGCTCGACATAGGAGTGAAGTAGGAGCTTGTAGAGTTGGGGAAGTACGTACGCCACCCCACGAATGGTATTAAGGAATACACCCGTCATCCACGCGACTAATACACACTAATCAACCGGTAAAAGATAGTTAGGGAGTAAGGAAATCTAAGTAAACACATTTCCCTCCACATAAGTTTTCACCAACCTTTTCATTTTCTGTTATTTTATTTTATTTGCATTCGTAGTAATTTGGGTTAGTTGACTAGCAACTAATTCCGCCCACTCTTTCAAACCCGAGATTTTACTTGCTTTCATAAAAATTATAAAAACACAAAAAGAATCTTCTCTCACCCTTAGACCTATTAGAGTAATTTTTCATACCTAACGAACACTATTCCCTGTGGAGAACGATCAATCCCCCGTACTTACCACTACACTATACTACATCGGTCAGGTACACTGCCTGGTGAGGTTGTAAGCCTCTTGAGATCCCTCGAGAGGTAAAACCTGTTGTAAGGTTGCAAAACCACGCATCAAAGGGGCACAATTTACAAATACATTACAGCTTACTTCTAGGTGTCAAAAAGTAAGTGTCAAAAGTTAGTTACTGTGTACTAAGGACGCGTTTGGGTGCCTGTTTTGCTAAAGTGATTATCTCATATCTAGTGTTTGGATACCTACTTCTTCTGATTATGAAATGCTAGAGTATTGTATACCTTTATTTTACACGAATTCTCCTTAATCAGTTAAAATTTGTCGCAACTCAACCATATTAAATGTTATAATTACAATTTACAACTTCAAGCTACATGACTACATGAGGACATCCAAACACTATCTATAAAACACATAAGTAGTTGATCATCTGATATCAGAACGCAGATCCAAACATGAAACACCCCCTAATTCTTAATCACCTATAATACGAAACTAGTAACTACGTATATCACGAGGGGCTGCAACTTGGTGCACCTTCCTTGATCTCTAGAATATTCATATCTTATACATATTTAAAAATTACTCATTTTGAAGGACGACAAATAATAAACAAGGGTTGTGTTATTCTAACATCCCCTACCCACTGCCCTACCTCTGCCCCTACCACACCCCCTACCACTTTTGTACTTTTTTGTCTTATTATGTCTTGTACTTTTGTACCCTTTTTTTTTCTTTTTCTTTTTTTTTTTTTCTTTTTTTTTTTTTTTTTTTTTTTCATTTTAAAAAAATTAAATTTTTTTTTTTTTTTTTTTTTTTTTTTTTTTTTTTTTTTTTTTTTTTTTTACAAATTGTTACCAACTTTACAAGTTTTTTTTACAAAGTGTACAAAGTTTTTTTTACAAAGTTTTATACTTTTACAAAAAGATTTTTTTGCAGTCCACTAAGGTTTTTTTTTTTTTTTTTTTTTTTTTTTTTTTACAAAAGTAAAAAAAATTTTTTTGTACAAAGTAAAGTTTTTTTTTTGTCCAGTATAGTTTTTTGTCCAAGGCAGTCCACAAGTCTATCATAGGCATCTACCCTTCACGGGTTTTTCTTCCAAACAGTGCTTATTAGAGTACATTGAGATTCCTTTTTTTGATTATAAATAGAAGGATGCACTTTCACAACAAGCAGGTTTCACAACAAAATCACTTTCACAATAAGCAGTTTCACAACAAAACACAACCTAAAACAGATAGCATCACTTTTTTTTTATTATTATTATAAAGACGGCATTATTATGCAGTTTCACAAAAGCAGTTTCACTTAATCAGTTTCAGAACAAGCAGTTTCAGAATAAGCATTTTCACAATAAGAAGTTCCACAAGAACATACAGTTTCACAACAAGCATTTTCATAATAAGCAGTTTCACAAGACAAGCAGTTTCACAATAGGCAGTTTCACAAGAACAACCAGTTTCACAATAGGTTGTTTCACAAGAACAACCAGTTTCACAAGAACAAGCATTTTCAGAACAAGCATTTCCACACGATGAACTCATCACCGTTTTATACAAACGAGGTATCATTTAACTCTATTACTATCAAATTTTAGTAATTTAAATAAGCAGTTTCACATAAGCAGTTAAACATAAGATGGCTCAGATTTTTTTTTTACACATGTGGCTGCAAATTTGAAGGTTGCAAAAGTTTTGCCGTCCATTCGGTTTTGCCACGCCAATCGACAAGTTTTTTTATTTTTATTTTTTTTAAATCATCATTGCCATAAAAACCGCTTTTAGATCATAAACTGCTTAAAGTTTTAATGAATTAAAAAACTGCTTAAAGTCTGATAAACAGCAGGTTCACATAAGCAGTTAAACATAGCAGTTTCACAAGAACAAGCAGTTTCTGTAACACCCCAACCCGACAAGGGCAAAGGTGTCACATATACAGATTCTTATCAGAACAAACACAGACATTTGACGTAAATAATACAATGAAAATCCAAGGTTTACAACTGAAATCAGAACTACAAGCTTTACTTTACAAAATTTCTATGTCTAATATAAGGTTCTTCTAGTCATCTTCCAAAAGCTAATGAAGTCTTCTACAGTCAACACTTTTCACCCAACTCCCAGCTTCCAACTAAACCTGCCGCGGGAAAAGAAACGCGGCTGAGCTACACGAGCTCAGTGAACAGATATAACGGTAACAAACAATAATAATGAAATAGGGAAGATGGAAGGAATCGTACATGATGTAATAATAGATGAGAAGAAATATGAGGGTTATACAGAGATATCAGAAAGTATGGATAGTATCATGAGTAATGGTGAAGTAATCAAAAGATCCCATCAAGCCCAAACATACCAAGCCCAGTACAGAGATAAGTCCAGTATCATGTCATAGGGTGTCAGTAATGAAAGGTAAAGGTCATAAGTCTATAAGGTGCATGGAAAACAGTAATCCTCTACGAGCCCAGAAACATGAACATGAAATAATAATCATACCGCCATGCAGAGAGATGTTCCTCTCACTAATCCCAGAAATCAGAAATATGGAGTGATCAGCTCCCAGAGTTGTGAAAGACGTGTATCGCACACACTATCAGTCACCATGCATATCATAACATATCATAACATGAACATAATACAGAAACAAATCTAGGATGCATCCATACGCCCCTGGTGGCCATAACTCCCAACACACCAAATAAAATACAGAAAAGGGACGGGACAGGTCATCACACTCCTGCCCTAGAGTCATGCCATCGGTGCATCGACTGACATGGACATGAAACCCTCATGCCTAGTGAGTGGCTCGTAGTATCAAACTGTGGGTCAAGGTCAAGTATCGTGTATCCAGTATTTAATTTAGTTTCATAAGTCAATTTCCATTTCAGAATATCAGAGTTCATAATCAGAGGTTCATATCAGAGGTTCATACCATAAAGGTTCCATGTCAGAAAGGTCATATATCAGAAATGTTTAATATCAGAAAGGTTCATAACAGAAAGGTCATGTATCAGAAAGGTTTAATATCAGAAAGGTTTAATATCAGAAAGGTTCATAACAGAAAGGTCATGTCAAAGGTTCATAATATCATGAAAGAAACCAGAAAGGTTCACAGAATCAAAGAACATGGCAGTGAATCAGAAATCAGAAATGAGACGAAGGCACCTTACTAAAGAAGGGCAGAATATCTTTACCTTAATCAATAGCAAAAACAACCAAAGACAAATCACGAGACACCGGGTCACTCCCGCTTCACGGAACCTATACGAATTAACGATCACGTATTATTTATATGCTCATTTTATAAGTTTACCACTTCTAGTTATTAAAATTTCTCTTTTATGGTTCTTTCTATTTTTGTACTTATTGAATAAATAGCTTATATAATTGTTTTAATAGATCAATTCTTTAAGGACAAGACTCAAATATTTTAATTTGTATTCGTATTTTCAATCGTAATTTCATAGTCGCATGATCTTTACCTGTAAATGAGTAAATAATATTTATGAGTAGGGCCTAATTCTTATAAGAATATTTCAACATATACCTATATCAGCCACAATACATGGCCACTATATTTAATCTTTCACCCATACATTGCCACTTCATGTTTATAATTTCCAAGACCCACCATGTGATGCTTAGTCATTTATTTTTTTATTTTATTTTTTTTTAAATCTGTTGACACAAACTCCTCTATATATTTAAAACATCAATGTTTCACTACCTTATAAAAGTGATATCAATGACCAGATCGTGTTTGATCTCAATGGCATATTGATTTCGGTATTACATGACATCCATGTCCTGTCGTATATTCATTTTACAAAGCAACAAGATCAGTTTTACCTGACTTAAACGTTTACACACAAGCTTACACGTTTCATTACCTCATGCGATATAAAAGTTCATGTGTGAGATCATGTACATTAGACATAATAGGTTTTATTTTAAGTTTTCATGTCCTACTGATTGTTCTCATAGGGTGCAAAAAGAGGAAGGTTTGTTGAGTACCTTGGTCGAATATATCGAATAATACCAGGACCAGAATTAAACCAGAACTCTTCTTCGAATCTGAACGTACCCACGATCAAAACACCTAGCTGCACACCAACGATCACCAAGCACGAACCCACAACTAGGACTTTCACACGACAGCTCGAATAGAGCCATGCACGACACAAATCCAAAACTTGTACATGCTCCTTTGAGTGATGGACGTAGGAACCCAAAACTTGTGAAATTACACATCTAGTTTATTCATACGAATATGCAGGAGGTTTAGAATAATATTTGAGGGGTTTGTGAGTTATAAGTGTGATTTAAATGTGAGACAAAGGCAGGTGGAAATGAAGGTGATATGTGCAAATCTTTTCCCAAGCGTGTGATGTACAAAATAGGAATGAAGCGTTTGTTATTTTAGGATGAAGATAGGGAGAAATGGTCAAATCCCTAATGAAACGAAATTGAAACTGATTTGCGTGATTTATGGGCTAATGAATTCTCACCTTTTTCTTTCCTTTTCTCGAAAATAAATGGCTACCCAATGAAATTACAAATCGTTGCACACTTTGCAAAAAAAGAAAACGAAAAGCAACGTGGGTTGCAGCACACTTGGATCCCTTGGTCTCTTTTAATATTGATAAAGTAATTGGGATGATTGTTTAAATTGCAAGTGGATTCTTTGTTTTAATTTGTTTTGTTTCTTTGACCTTGGGCAAACGTGGGTTGCACATTTGAGAAAAATAAAGTGAACTATCCATATGTTTACTTGAGGCATTATTTACTTTCGGCCCTCTAGGGACATATTAAACATGCCATATTTTATGTTATAAGGCTTGTGCATAATTTCATATAATACTTTAGATTATGAGTTCATATGATATGGTCTCGAGTCATAACACGTTATATAACTCAAGTTTTAATTTATAGCGTATTTTATAAGTTTTTTTTTTTTTTTTTTTTAATTTTAAAATTAGAAGGTATTTTAGTCATTTCGGATTATCTTAAATTCTGGGTTTCACAACTTCTTCCCCTCTAAAAGAAAATTTTTCGTCCTCGAAAATTGAGGTGAAACAAAACAGAAACACAGCTACTGTGAACAGAAATATGAAAGACTTGTTTCTCATGACTCGATCTTGTTGATCAAAATTTCGGTTTCTTCAGAAAAGACAAATCATACTGAATCCAGATCGAAAGAATAATATACCAAACGTAATAGATGATAATCGGATTCTCTCGGAAGAGACGCAGAAAATACATAGGATTTTGACGGATATGCCGTCCACAGAATTTATTGGACAAATCAGATGAGAACGTACAGAAAATTGATTATCGATAACATCAAATGGGCAGACAGTCGGAAGTGCAGAGGTCAGCAAAATGCGTGACGAAAATCCAGACGTATCAATTCGCATAACGGGGAAAGCAGATTACGCGTATAGGTAGAATGAACTTAAAGTCTCACTAACGCGGATAATCTCAAACAGTTATCAGAATTTCTAAAGCTCTAAGGCACTTCTCGAAATATCCTATGCCCACAACAAGTGCACGTTATCTGATGTACGTATTATCACGTTGGCCAAACGTCATAATACTGGCATCATATAAATATGCCCTCATGATGGTCATACTTTATCTCAAGTCGTAACAATCACCTGTCTTAATCCACCTAGTACTTCTACTGTCTCAGAGATTAACCTAAGCAATGTCATAGCAAGGCACGAATTAGAGTAATGCGGAAACGATGATACTTAAATACCTTATAGCCTACCCATTCCTCACAAGTCAAAACCTAAGTTCATATCAGGGAATCCTAAAGAAAGTCCTCAAGGTGTTCTCCTATGTTCTTACAGTGGAAACCTAATGGTCCTAAACGCACAGGACAGGGTAAATGTATTACAAGTCGTCAGCCTGTTCTCTGATACCATAATTGTAACACCCCAACCCGACAAGGGCAAAGGTGTCACATATACGGATTCTTATCAGAACAAACACAGACATTTGACGTAAATAATACAATGAAAATCCAAGGTTTACAACTGAAATCAGAACTACAAGCTTTACTTTACAAAATTTCTATGTCTAATATAAGGTTCTTCTAGTCATCTTCCAAAAGCTAATGAAGTCTTCTATAGTCAACACTTTTCACCCAACTCCCAGCTTCCAACTTAACCTGCCGCGGGAAAAGAAACGCGGCTGAGCTACACGAGCTCAGTGAACAGATATAACGGTAACAAACAATAATAATGAAATAGGGAAGATGGAAGGAATCGTACATGATGTAATAATAGATGAGAAGAAATATGAGGGTTATACAGAGATATCAGAAAGTATGGATAGTATCATGAGTAATGGTGAAGTAATCAAAAGATCCCATCAAGCCCAAACATACCAAGCCCAGTACAGAGATAAGTCCAGTATCATGTCATAGGGTGTCAGTAATGAAAGGTAAAGGTCATAAGTCTATAAGGTGCATGGAAAACAGTAATCCTCTATGAGCCCAGAAACATGAACATGAAATAATAATCATACCGCCATGCAGAGAGATGTTCCTCTCACTAATCCCAGAAATCAGAAATATGGAGTGATCAGCTCCCAGAGTTGTGAAAGACGTGTATCGCACACACCATCAGTCACCATGCATATCATAACATATCATAACATGAACATAATACAGAAACAAATCTAGGATGCATCCATACGCCCCTGGTGGCCATAACTCCCAACACACCAAATAAAATACAGAAAAGGGACGGGACAGGTCATCACTCTCCTGCCCTAGAGTCAAGCCATCGATGCATCGACTGACATGGACATGAAACCCTCATGCCTAGTGAGTGGCTCGTAGTATCAAACTGTGGGTCAAGGTCAAGTATCATGTATCCAGTATTTAATTTAGTTTCATAAGTCAATTTCCATTTCAGAATATCAGAGTTCATAATCAGAGGTTCATACCATAAAGGTTCCATGTCAGAAAGGTCATATATCAGAAATGTTTAATATCAGAAAGGTTCATAACAGAAAGGTCATGTATCAGAAAGGTTTAATATCAGAAAGGTTCATAACAGAAAGGTCATGTCAAAGGTTCATAATATCATGAAAGAAACCAGAAAGGTTCACAGAGTCAAAGAACATGGCAGTGAATCAGAAATCAGAAATGAGACGAAGGCACCTTACTAAAGAAGGGCAGAATATCTGTACCTTAATCAATAGCAAAAACAACCAAAGACAAATCACGAGACACCGGGTCACTCCCGCTTCACGGAACCTATACGAATTAACGATCACGTATTATTTATATGCTCATTTTATAAGTTTACCACTTCTAGTTATTAAAATTTCTCTTTTATGGTTCTTTCTATTTTTGTACTTATTGAATAAATAGCTTATATAATTGTTTTAATAGATCAATTCTTTAAGGACAAGACTCAAATATTTTAATTTGTATTCGTATTTTCAATCGTAATTTCATAATCGCATGATCTTTACCTGTAAATGAGTAAATAATATTTATGAGTAGGGCCTAATTCTTATAAGAATATTTCAACATTTACCTATATCAGCCACAATACATGGCCACTATATTTAATCTTTCACCCATACATTGCCACTTCATGTTTATAATTTCCAAGACCCACCATGTGATGCTTAGTCATTTATTTATTTATTTTTTTTTTAAATCTGTTGACACAAACTCCTCTATATATTTAAAACATCAATGTTTCACTACCTTATAAAAGTGATATCAATGACCAGATCGTGTTTGATCTCAATGGCATATTGATTTCGGTATTACATGACATCCATGTCCTGTCGTATATTCATTTTACAAAGCAACAAGATCAGTTTTACCTGACTTAAACGTTTACACACAAGCTTACACGTTTCATTACCTCATGCGATATAAAAGTTCATGTGTGAGATCATGTACATTAGACATAATAGGTTTTATTTTAAGTTTTCATGTCCTACTGATTGTTCTCATAGGGTGCAAAAAGAGGAAGGTTTGTTGAGTACCTTGGTTATAACGAATAATACCAGGACCAGAATTAAACCAGAACTCTTCTTCGAATCTGAACGTACCCACGATCAAAACACCTAGCTGCACACCAACGATCACCAAGCACGAACCCACAACTAGGACTTTCACACGACAGCTCGAATAGAGCCATGCACGACACAAATCCAAAACTCGTACATGCTCCTTTGAGTGATGGACGTAGGAACCCAAAACTTGTGAAATTACACATCTAGTTTATTCATACGAATATGCAGGAGGTTTAGAATAATATTTGAGGGGTTTGTGAGTTATAAGTGTGATTTAAATGTGAGACAAAGGCAGGTGGAAATGAAGGTGATATGTGCAAATCTTTTCCCAAGCGTGTGATGTACAAAATAGGAATGAAGCGTTTGTTATTTTAGGATGAAGATAGGGAGAAATGGTCAAATCCCTAATGAAACGCAATTGAAACTGATTTGCGTGATTTATGGGCTAATGAATTCTCACCTTTTTCTTTCCTTTTCTCGAAAATAAATGGCTACCCAATGAAATTACAAATCGTTGCACACTTTGCAAAAAAAGAAAACGAAAAGCAACGTGGGTTGCAGCACACTTGGATCCCTTGGTCTCTTTTAATATTGATAAAGTAATTGGGATGATTGTTTAAATTGCAAGTGGATTCTTTGTTTTAATTTGTTTTGTTTCTTTGACCTTGGGCAAACGTGGGTTGCACATTTGAGAAAAATAAAGTGAACTATCCATATGTTTACTTGAGGCATTATTTACTTTCGGCCCTCCAGGGACATATTAAACGTGCCATATTTTATGTTATAAGGCTTATACATAATTTCATATAATACTTTAGATTATGAGTTCATATGATATGGTCTCATGTCATAACACGTTATATAACTCAAGTTTTAATTTATAGCGTATTTTATAAGTTTTTTTTAAAAAAAAAAAATTTAAATTAGAAGGTATTTTAGTCATTTCGGATTATCTTAAATTCTGGGTTTTACAGTTTCAGAACAAGCACTTTCACAACAAGCACCATCAGAACCAACATACACCATCAGAACCAACATACACCATCAGAACCAACATACACCATCAGAACCAACATAAACCATGGGAAAGGTTAACCGAGCACCCACTAAAAATACAAAGGAGGCACCCATAAAGAACACTACTACACAAATTGGTTTTACCCACAAACTTTTCCCACGGAAAATTTTTTGTGGGAAATTTCACACGGAATACACACAAATTCCACACTAAATTGTTGACCAAATTTCCATGGGAAATATGTCGTAATTTTCCCACGGATTTCCCACTATTTACACACTAAATTGTTGACCAAGTTTTTGTGGCAAATCCGTCGCAAATTTCTCACATATTTGCAACAATATTCACACTATTTGTGTTGATTAAACTTCAGTGGGAAACTTGTCGCAGATTTCACACATATTAGCCACGGCCAAAAGTCCGTGGCAAATTTTAGCTACATTTCTCACGGATTTCACACGATCTATGTGTGTAAATACCAATGTGATAAATCCGTGGTAAATATGCGTGTAAATACCTACGGATTTCCCACAAAATATCATTTTTATGTTTGTGTGCACTTACACATTCTCACATTAGTTAGTATGTATTCATATGTATTTGTAGTTTCATATTATATGTGTCTATTTATTAATGTAACTATTTATGCGAGTATCACTTATTTGTGTAACAAACAATTGCATATGTATTAATATCTACACATGTATGTTTCGTATGTCCGTTTACGACCTTCATTGTATCCTTAGATGTTTTGTATGTAGGTATACGGATGTGTATACGTGTACCTATATTAAAAAGTAAAAGAAAATGATTATGCCGGTGGGAAAGTTGTCGGTAATTTCCCACTGATTATCCACAAATGTGATAAATCCGTGGGAAATATGTGTGTAAATACCCACGAATTTCCCACAAAAATACCATTTTGATGTTTGTGTATGCTTACACACTCTCACATTACTTAATTAGTATGGCTTCATATGTGTTTGTAGTTTAATATTTTATCTGATTGTTTATTAATGTAACTATCTATGCTAGTATCACAAGTGTATGTCTAAGTTTAGGTATCACATATATGTGTAACAAATCATTGTATATCTGCGGATATCTACACATATATGTTCCGTATGCCCGTTTATGATCTTCTGTGTGTTTATAGATGTTTTGTATGTAGGTATACGGACATGTATATGCGTGAACGTGTAACTATAGCAAAAAAATAAAGCAAAACGCTTATGTTTGTGGGAAATTCGTCGGTAATTTCCCACTGATTACCTACCGATTTGTTAAATTCGTGGGAAATTTGTGTGTAAATACACACGGATTTCCCACAAAGAATAGAGCTTTTATGTTTGTGTATGCTTACATATTCCCACATTACTTAGTATGTCTTCAAATGTGTTGGTAGTTTCATATTATTTGTGTTTGTTTATTAATGTCACTATTTATGCGAGTATCACAAGTGTATATGTAGGTTTAGGTATAACATTTATGTGTAACAAATCATTGTATTATGTGGATATCTACACGTATATGTTCCGTATGTCCGTTTATGACCTTATTTGTTTATATAAATGTTTTGTATGTTGGTATAGATGCGTATATGCATGAACGTGTTAATATAGCAAAAAAATAAAAGAAAACGCTTATGTTTGTGGGAAAGTCGTCGGTAATTTCCCACTGATTACCTACCGATTCGATAAATTCGTGGGAAATTTGTGTGTAAATACCCATGGATTTCCCCAAAAAAAAATATAGTTTTTATATAACACATAAATCGACTTTTATTTACCAGAAAACACAAATGTTTTTCAATGTCAATTTATTTTGCTATTAATCATCACCTAAATATTAAACAATGCCTTGTATATGTAAAGTTGGTCAATATATTTTGTTATAAATTGGGGGGTTATAGTAGGGTCGGGTTTGGGTCAATTCGGATTAAGGCTATAAAATAAATTTGAACCTGAAGTTATTAAAACCTCGAGTTAGTAGGGTTCGGGTCTATTCGGGTCAGGTCTAAAGGGGTCGATTGTATTCGGTTCAATACTCGATCTTATTTAGTATTCGGCTTACTCAACCCACATAACCCGAATAAAATTATCATTAACAATATTAAACATCAATTGTATAAAAAATATTGTTAATATTTTACAAAGTAGTGCACCTCACATTCCTTATCTTTAACTACCAAGAACACACTTTTTACTTTACTAAAATACACACTCCACACCTTCAACCCCACCAAGATCCGCTCAACCCCACCACACGGATTTCATAATCACGATGTTGTCATCATTGTTGTCCGAATTTTGTTGTCCCAATTTTTTAAGCACTTTTTACTTTAGCACTTTTCCGATATATGTTTGTGCAATTGTGTGATTGAATATTTTTTTAGGAGTGTGTCGGCTTGCTGAGATCAGTTACGATTAATTTGGTTGAACTAAGGTAATAAAGTTAGAGTAATAATTCTTCATTTCTTCTGATAATATCAAAATATAGGTAATAAGTTAGGTAATATAGGTTGATGACTTGATTATTAATAAGTATGCTCTAATGAACTGGTGGATCCAGATGACCAGTTGACCACAATTAGAATATTATGATGTATGTCAATAGCTAAGGCCCATCTCTTAAGGTCTTTACCGTCCTTGATGCGAATGCCATTTGTTAAAATGAAATAGTTTTGTTGTAACTTATTAGTTCATTGGTTGGTGATTTAAAATTTTGTTGACAGTTCTATGTATCATGTTGTTTTACAATTTTGTGGACCGTTCTAAATTTCAGATTTTAAAGCCACTAAATAGCTTTGTTCTTTCAAGTTTAGCTTTGTTGTTCAAGTTTAACGGTTTTGGATGTTATTAATTCAGGCTTCAATATGAGTTTTGCAATTTTGGGCTTTTGTCCAGAATCCTTTTAGTGCTCAATCATATAGATGGACTTTAAGTAACTTTATGTGTATATTGTTGAAACGTAACTTAAACTTTGGTGTATTTAGGAATTATGTCGACGCTTAGTGATCGAACATGGATGTACAATAGATTTACTGTTGACGGCTATCATGACAAGTATTTTGAAAAAAAAGTGGACGAGTTTTTGGACTTCGCATATTCTATTGTAGCCAATGTTGATACAAGAATTATCAATGATGAAGTAGAACTTTGTATTAAATGTCCTTGTGTCAAATGTGAAGTTCAACCTTATAGAACACGAGATCAAGTGAAATATCACTTGTTACAAAAAGGATTCATGCATGGTTACACAAATTGGTGGGGACATGGTGAAACTGAAGATACGCTTCATCACGTGGGAGAATGCTCTAATGCCATGGAAGATGATGATGTTGATGGTGCCACACACATGGAGTTAGATTATATATATCCAATTAATTCTACTTTGGGTTCAAGTTCTGAGGAAGAAGTACCGGAGGAAGAAGTACAGGAGGAAGAAGAAGTACCAAACGAGTTTGCCCAAAGGTTTTATGGATTTAAAGATAACGACGAACCGTTGTACGTGGGGTGTCAAAATTGGACGAAGTTACAAGCTGCCACAAGGGTGTTAAGCTGGAAATCAGATCTTAATATATCTGTGGAGGCCTTGAATACAATAGTTCGAGATGTCAAAAGCATGCTACCTAAGGACAATAAACTAGTTGAGAACTTCTACGAGGCAAAGAAGTGTTCGAAGGAAATTAGTCTCCCAATTAAGAAGATTCATGCTTGCAAAAATCATTGCATGTTATTCTATGAAACCGATTCTTCCTTGACCCATTGTCGATGGTGCGGGACATCACGTTACAAGAGTGTTGGAAGAAAGGTCCCTAATTTGGTGTTGACATACATGCCCGTTACTAATAGACTTCAAATGTTGTACATGTCAAAAAAGACGGCCAAAGATATGACTTGGCACGCTGATCACAAAACAGCTGACACTAGCATGGTACATCCAAGTGATGGGAGGGCTTGGAAGCATTTTGACTTAGAAGATCCATTATTTGCGCATGAAACCCGCAATGTTCGCCTTGGGCTATGCACCGATGGTTTCAGTCCAACTAGCTCGTGTTCGAATCCTTATACGTGTTGGCCCGTCTTTATATCAGTTTACAGCTTACCTCCTTGGATGGCATTAAAAGAGTCATATGTTCAACTCGCATTGCTTATTCTTGGAAGAAAGAGTCCCGGCCAGAACATAGATGTGTTTTTAAGGCCTTTAATTGACGAGCTGAAAGATTTATACGATGTTGGTGTTGATACTTATGATGCTTATCGCAGACAAAATTTTACAATGAAAGCTATTCTATTGTGCACGGTTAGTGATTTCCCCGCATATGCAATGTTGTCAGGTTGGAGCACACATGGCAAGTTAGCTTTCCCACATTGCATGGGGAACATTGATTCCTTTCAGTTACAACACGGAGGGAAGTCGTGTTGGTTTGACTGCCATAGAAGATTTTTACCTATGAATCATACATTCAGGCGTGATAAAAAGGGATTTCGCGCTAAAGACACCGTATCATCCACTCCTCCACCAGAATTAAATGGTTTTGAAATTTGGCAACAAATTTGTGCTTATCCAACTGTTTATGAAGGTACCCCATACAATCCAAAGAACAAGAAAATTCATGGCTTTGGGGTAACCCATAATTGGGTAAAGAGAGGCATCTTGTGGGAGCTACCATATTGGCATTTGTTGTTAATCAGGCACAACCTTGATGTAATGCACATTGAGAAAAATGTTTTCGAGAATATCTTCAACACTGTCATGGACACTTCGAAAACAAAAGATAATATCAAGGCAAGGATGGATATCGAGAAGTATTGTGACCATGCAGACTTGCATGTTTGGAATCAAAACAACAAAGTTTTGAAGACAAAAGCGTCATACACTTTATCCAAACCGCAAGTAAAGAAAGTATGTGAATGGCTCAAAAATGTTAAATTCCCCGACGGATACGCTTCAAATATAGGGGGATGCGTAAACATCAAAGATTCTAGCTTTTACGGTTTCAAAAGTCACGAATGCCATGTGTTTTTGCAACGATTGCTACCTATTGCATTAAAAGGTATGATCCCTAATGCAATATGGGATGCAATAACTGAGTTGTGCACATTCTTCCGTGCTATTTGCTCTAAGGAGTTACACATACAAGACTTAGAAAAGTTGAAAGATAGTATTATTGTAACTATTTGAAAATTAGAAAAAGTCTTCCCACCTGGTTTCTTTGACTCAATGGAACACCTTGTAATACATTTGGCAAACGAAGCTATTCTTGGTGGTCCCGTGCAATACAGGTGGATGTATCTCTATGAGAGGTAATTTTTCTTTGGTTAATAAGCTATTAGAATTACTAATTGTGTTTTAATCAATTTACCCACTTCTTTTCCACATTTTTATAGGAAACTAGGTTCGTTAAAAAGAACAATTAGAAACAGAGCAAGGCCTAAGGGCTCTATTGTTGAGGCCCATCGCGTAAGTGAACTCTCAATCTACTCACCTTTTCAATTTGAAACGCGGCTAAATCGTGTGCCTCGAAATTGTGCAATAGAGATTCCAATTTATACGAATACAGATCCTCGATTAAGCATATTTAAAGTTCCTTCTAGGAGATTATTTCATAAGAGTGGTCACAAGAGGTATTTGGATGAGTTTGAAAAACACAAGGTTCAAACTTATATCCTGCTTAATTGTGAAGAAGTTCACCCTTCCGTAACTTTGTTTAATGATTGGATTAGACAAACACATCCATATATTGAAGAACGTGAACTTGATCAATTTCGAGAGCGAGATTTTGCAAGTTGGTTTGCGGATCATGTAAGCTTAACACATTAAGTGTATAATCCTTTCTAATAATACTAATACATAATTGTAGTAATAACACAAGTCCTCTTATAACTGTAGATATTGTCCGGGTCGGATCCTAGAAATGAACATTTAAAGGATCTAGCTTACGGACCAATACACGAAGTCACATCACATAAAGGATATATTGTCAATGGCTACAAGTTCCACACTCTTGCACATGGTGATGATAGGGTCACAAACAACAGTGGGGTGTGCGTGAAAGGGTCTTGTTATAATGAGGAAGAAAGCGACTATTATGGAGAGTTAGAAGAAGTCATAGAGGTCAATTATCATAGCATGTTAGGGACTTGCATGGTTGTGTTGTTCAAGTGTCGTTGGTTTGATCCAGTTCAAGGTGTAAAAGTCAACGATAAACATAAGCTGGTAGATATTAAATACAGGTCACGAGGGTGCATTTATGACCCTTTTATCCTTGCACATCAAGCTCAACAAGTGTATTATGCAACATATCCTTCAATGACGAAGGATTTAAAAGATTGGTGGGCTGTTGTGAAGGCGATGCCAAGGGGCATCTTCCAACTAGCAGAAGGTATTTTAGCTACTGAAATTTCCGCTGATGAAAATGTGGACGGGGAGGATTTCTTTCAAGAAAATGAAAGGTTGGTATGTACAATAGGCACAACTGAGGATATGCAACCTGTTACTCTTGTAAGAGAGGAAATCGAAGAAGTTCAAACTGCACTTGTTACTGATGATACGAATGCTGATGGTGAAGAAGAAGAAGAAGAGTTTGAAGATTATGGTGATGATTCAAGTGATGATATCGACCCTGATTCGTCTAATCATTCTTCTGATGATGATGCGTAGAGAACTGAGATTAAAAAAAAAAACTTTGCTTGTTGTAACAGTGGAATTATTATGTAACAATGTTTGGTTCTGATGTCTTTTGATTTGAGATTTAGTTTGTTACTTTAGTGATAATTATGCATTATGGTTTGCAAAATTTTTTTAGTTAAAAAGTGTTGGGGAACAATATTTAGATTAATTTTCTTGATTATTTTAACATGGTACGTCTATAATTAATCCAACATGTCGTAATAATGTATAGTTTTTTTTTCTCCAGGTGATGCCTTTCCATCATGCCCAGATCCAGAGGTCAATCCAGAGGTTCTCATCCCAAGACACTTAATAGCAGATCAACACCTATAGGAAGAGGTAGCAGTAGTATTGTTGGGCGTGGTAGGGAGATAGCTGATGAATGGAGCCCGAGAGGAAGAGACAGCAACAGTACTGGTGGGAACGGTAGTGACGTACGAGATGAATCTAGGCCAAGAGGAAGAGGAAGCAACAATACTTGTGGGAACAGTAAGGGCAGAGCAAATGAAGGTAGCCCAGTAGGAAGAGGCAGCAGTAGTATAGGTGGGCGAGGTAATGAGACTGCAGATGAATCGTTTCCGAGCCCAGATATATTGGGCAATGAGAGTTTAGAGGTTCACACAGATAACGAGGAACATGTGGAGCATGTCACTGATTCATCACAAAATCAAGTTGGATCAAATGTCATCTCTTCATCATCACTTCCTAAACTGTGGCTTATCGGCGGAGTGTGAGTATATGTATAAAATAATTTAGCTTGTTAGTTTTTTTTCTTCTCTGAGTCAAGCATAGAGCAGGTCTGCAAGTTCATTTCAAATGCGTCTCAATGTACCTTTTTGTAGGTTTTATGACCCGGCAATAAGCCGTCATGCTGTTAAACTATTCAAGACTATGTTCAAGGGTGCTTTCGCCACATGGTCTCAAGTCCCCAAAGACCATCGTGATAGGTGTTTTAATCGGTTTGGGGTTTGTAACTTACTATTGATCACATCTAAATAAAGCTAATGTCATTTTAAACTGATATAGCTAATTGAATATACAATTTATGTGCAGACGTTTTATCAATGGGATGCTACATAAAGTAATCAGATTCGTGATGCTTGGGAATCTTACATCAGGAAGAGGTATCCTGATATAATGAGGGTTGTGAGAAAGGCTGCGATGAAGGTCAAAAGAGTGAATAATAATGTGGATATCGGTCGCATCAGTTCCAGTCGCCCAATTTGGATTAGTGAAAATGATTGGCTTCCTATGGTTGAGGCATGGGATACCGATGAATGGAGACTCAAATCAAAAGCTGCCCAAGAGAACAAAGCCAAATCACAATCAGGAAAGCACACAGCAGGCTCACGTAGCTTTCTCCACACTAAGATCGTAATGATATGAAATGATATCATTTTTTCAATAAAAAATCATTGTCAACAAGCATCAGTATGCAAAGTTAGCTTGTATGATTTTTTCTCATTAATGTTTACATACTTATTTTATTAGGAAAATAAAACGGGACGTAGAGTGAAGCTTGTAGAATTGCATACCCGAGTCCACACCAGGAAAGGGACAAAGCTAGGAGAACCCAGATCAAGTGGGACTGCAGAGTTTGTTGACCCGATGGCTAAAAAACGAATGGTAACTCTCGAAATATTATTATATGATATATATTTAAATTACTTATGTGCATTTATAAATCTTAACAGTTCTACCAAATTTTAAATTTTTCGGTTTACCCATTCTCCATTACTAATATATTTTGTTGACTCTCTATAATAGGATGATTATTCAAGGCTTATCTCGGAAAAGCATGTGGAGAATGAAGACAATGCCGAGATTGATGAGAGTGGGTCTAAGTCCCCTCCAGATGATTTTGATGTTTGGAAGGGTGTTGCTACATCAGATAGAGGTCACGTGCTTGGTGCCGGATCGACGAAGGATCCAGCTTTTGTGCTAACAGGTATACCGGGATCTGGGAGTATCTATGCCACACACATGTGCTCACCTTATGAGGTTTGTCTATTTTCGTTATACCTTGATTTAACTGTAGACAACTTGTCATCTTATTTGATAAAAGAATCCCCTGTTCCAGTATTTAACTTTCTGTCCTGGTTTGAATTTTCCAACATTATTCTGTAATGGAACTACTGAACATATAAATAGCTTCATTAGACATGAATTTGCAACTGGTGCGGGGGTTTCAATCACTAATATGCTAGAAATGAGGACATATATATGTAGGTCGATATCAGTAGTAAAGGGCTCATAAAGTCTGGTTTTGGAAACATGAATTCGACCTCTATTATACACGATAAAAACTTGGATATAGGGCACCTAAAATGATAAACTTGTTAATCATTTGAGTTATGGAGCTGGTAATTTATTATTTGTTAGGCCACTTTAACCCACTCTAAAACCTGAGTACATGTCTCATAAAATGATAAACTTGGCTATATGAACTGATGAGAAACAAATAAGTTGAACTAAGGTTTTAACCTGCTATTTGAGTTTGAATGATAAACTTGGCTATATCGCTTGATAAACTTGGCTATAAAATGATAAACTTGGCTATATCGCTTCAAAACCTACTTTATCATACACCTCAACTGTTGAGATTGAATGGCAGCAAGATAAAATGAAGATAGATAGAAATATAGATGAGAATAAAGATGAGGAGAGATTGGGACAGTAGTGAAAACAATGGAAGATGTATATTAGATTAGAATGGATGAAGAGAAGGAAGAAGAAGATACACAGTAAACACACACTCCCACCTTTCTCACTGCTGCACACTTTCAACTATGGTGGGAGGTGAGTATATGATACAAGAGAAATGCCCTAGAGGGCTTAAGCTTGGGCTTTGAGTGGGCTTTTGATAGTTGGACAATATTACATTCATTGGACTATATTACACATTAACCAAAAGCCCACTTCCTAGACTTAGATAACTACTTGACACATACAAGTTCTAATATTTGAAATGACCATCACTTCAACATATAAAAACAATGCTAACAATCTCCCCCTAAGGGATGGTCATTCAAATGATGCTTTCAGTGATTGGTCTTTTGTCTTTGTTGACTTGAACTTTGTGTGTCGATGTAGAATGGACTTGATTCATTGTTCCTTCATGCTCTGTGATCTTCAAAGTATTGACTTTGAATGTTCTTGCCTTGATCTACTTCTTCTGATCAGATACGTCTACATTATAGATGATGATGGTGGATGGACTTTCTTCAATACCTGCATAAGACAGTTAGCAATAAATCGTCCAACGCTTATTGGTTCATATTTCGAGATCGTTATCAGCATAGAATGAAAACTTTCTCTAATCTCAACCAAGGCCGTTGAGAGCCTCTGAAGTATACCGAAGTATCACTTCAACACTGTAGATCGTTTGAAGCGAGTAACCATCATGACATAAGGCAAGATCTTATAGATCTCATTAAGACTCAAACAACTTGTATCCTTTTTGATGAACACAAGTGTACTGCATAGGAAGTGTTCCTAAGAGATCTTTGATGAATCTCATGTCTCTAGACTCAATAATGTGCGTTTTGGTTTTAGTCGTCGGAGGCATGGAGCAGAGTGCCACCTTTTCAATATCAACTCATCTCGGAGTGAGATGTTGATAGATTATGCATTGATCTCCGTGAGAAATGAAACAAATATCTTTTAAGAGATATCTGAGTGGCTGGGAGGGGTGGTGCAAATGCGTCACTGGGTCCATGACGTCTTGTCTTCAATACCAGTATCACCTTAGTGAATACCGATAGCAGATGTATTGACCCGGTTTCTGACTTAAGTTTTCATGGAGGGCTATTTCTTTTCACCCTTACAAAAACTTTTCTTTTTAATTCTTCAACCCCTTCTTTCTCCTTTCTCATTATACTCCTTTTTTCAATCTTACCTAAGGACTTCTAATTCTAATCTAATGGAATTATCCTTGGGTAGATCCCTCCGGATCTGGCGGATCATAGGACATAACCTAATCATAATCACCTTATTACTCCATGATTATCCTTGGTTTGTTGATCACATGCCATAAAATCTTGTGAAAAATCTCAAAGTGATTATAAGAAAAAAATATTTTAGATAACACATTGAGAGTTTTGCATTTTCTGAAATACTCCCCCTTCACATGTACTTATGAGATTTATGAAAGAATTGCACATGTTGGGTAGAGTTCGCACATTTGAAATGATCGATTTTCAATTAATATGACCTTTGCGAGACAGGTTTACATCACTAGATAGACTAGCTTGAAATTATTACCCGTCCTGGTCATATCAAAAGATCATCTCTCGAATTGGTACATTCTACTCAGACAAGTCCTTTGCGAGACACGTTTACATCAATGGATAACCATCTTGAAATTATTACCCGTCCCGGACTAGTCCTTTCGATTACTGACATTTAGCTTCGTCAATTCGAGGGTTCAAACTGAGTCTTTTTGGAGATTCGCTTTTGAACACATTTTAATCACATCTTCTCCCCCTCAAAAATAGCATGCATTGGTATTTTTGATATCCACTGATTAAAATGAAGCTTTTTGGAGAGATAGTCGGATTTGAGCATGAAATTGGAACATTTTTGTTTTTCTACTCCCCCTTAAACAAAGCGTATGGTTAAACATTTTAGTGTAAAAGAAGTTTTAAGGGTTTAGGAGGGAGTTATCTTGAGCACTTTATGAAATATTTGGAAAAATCTTATTGAAAAATCTTGAAGAAAAATGTGCTCAAGATAGAGACGATTTTGAAAATCTTTGAAGATATGTAAGGAGAAATATCTTCATTTGTTTTTAGGATAAGTGTTAGAAAAAGAAATTGTTTTCACACGACACTTTCCTTTATTTGAAGAAACGGGTTATGCAGTGTTATGTGTACATAAGCCATTACGTTGAAGACCGGGTTGTAAGCTGAAATACTTACAAGCCATTGAAAGAAATTTTGAGAAACGACATGTTTTGAAAACATTTAAATGAACTCTCGCTCAAGCATCTGTACATGCCCGTATCATTGTTGAATGACATTTCTAGATACGTACAAAATATTGATTAGAAGAGAGACACGTCGTGAGGAGAATCTTTTTGGATTTTTGATGTTTTATATTTTTATGCCTTTTTGAAATTTTCTATTTTTTTTTTTTTAATATTTTTGAAAAGGTATATATTTACAAAAATATTTACACAAAATATTTACAGTGAATGATTAAGTATGAACAAGTAACAGTGGAGTTAGAAGTGGAACTAGATCAGGATTGCCAAGTGCGATGTTTGCATAAAGCTCTTCTTTTCCACATTGAGCGTCTGAAATCTCAACACTTTCACGAGTACCTGCATTCACAGAATCCACACAAGAAGAATATGCACCAATAATAGTGTTAGAAGAACAAGAATCATCACTATCATTTGATTTGGGGCATGTATCAAAAATCTTCCCTGTGGGAATCCATCTAAGACCAACTGTTTTAAAAACTTTTCCTTTATGAACCCACCTAAGGCAATATCTAGGAGTTGTTTTCTTTTCAGAGGCAGCAGAAGTCTCATTTTGAGAAAAACTACGTCCTATTGGTTTCTTTGCCTTTTGCTTCTTATCAGCGGGTTTGTTTCTTTTTGGTGTCTTAGTGGATGGTGTCGTAGCACTTGTTTTGTCTTCGTTCGAAGAGGAATTTGAGGTCTTAGTGTTACATTCTACTTGCTTAGCATGTTCATTTGAGCAACTACTTTTAGATGCAAGCCAATCCCTATTCTTTAGTTGTATGATCCTAGGGAGTGGTGTACTACTACTAGCAGTGCCTCGTAATGTTATAGAATTCATCACTTGAGGTTTTGTACCTAAAATTCCGTCTTTTTGAACCTGTGCTTGTTCTCTAGCCTTTTCTAGGTAGTGGTTGTGGACCATGTCTTTTGAATCAACACATTCTTTAACAGTTTTTATGGTCACATTCGTTGAGCTTTTCCTAGGGGCACACACATTAGGATTTAGCTTGTTGTCCTTTGAATTTGTATTAGCATTCCTAGACTCATTTGGATTATCTTTTGCACATTTTTCTACCGCCCTATATGTTTGAGATGTAGAGGCAGACGCATTAGTGGGACTAATCCTATAAAGGCCAGGTGCTATTACATTCGATGTTGTTGTTTTGACAACAACTTTCCTTTTTTGTTTCTCACTAGGCAAGGGGGTTAATGGTGCAATACCCTTTGTTTCCTTACCCTTCCCTTTGTGACTTTCAAGGTGTGACTTCAAAAGATCAATTTGTTCTTTCAGTTGTTTGTAAGAACGCTCATACGACAATTTGTCATATTTGCATTCTTCCTTTTTCTGATCAAGTTGTTTAAATATGTTACATTTTGCTTTTCAAGCTTAAAAAGTGCCTTTTCATATTTTAAAACAATTTCAGAAGTCTCAGCCCGAAGTCTTTCATCATCTTCCATAGAATATGTTTGGTAAATAATGGACATAATATCGGTCGATAGAGCTTCGAAGGAGAGAGAGTCATTTTGCTTTTCCAAAACTTTTATGTGTTCCAAGTATTCATTAGCTTCCTTCACTAAGGATTTGTGGTCCTTAACAAATTCAGCTGATTCTTTCAAAAGATTATTTTCCACATTTTGAACAACCGCATAGATTGCATCAATATGTGGATTAATTTCCTCTTCAAAAATCTTTTTAATTCCTACCTGAACACCTGGAAACCATTCAAATTTTTGATTGTTTGTTTTGGAAGCCACAATACGTTGAAGTGTTTCAATTCTCTGTTTAAGACTCACCAAATATAGTCTAGCTGCACTTGTATCATAAGTGTGTTTAGAAGCCATTTGTTGAATGTTAGCAGATATTCTGAAGCAAATACTCGTTTTGCGACAGCCACTGGTTGTTTAAAAAACATTGGTGACTCTTTTTGAACTGGAGGAATATTAGAAAGCTTGTTAAGTTCATTATAGTCAATAGGTTTTATTTCCTTGTTCAATTGTCGCATTTTCTTTCTACTCTCCTCTATAAGCTCTAATGTCTCAACATAATTATAATCATAACCCGGAGGAGGATCATGCACATCATTTATATGCGTACCATCATATAACACATTCTGAATTTTCCGAGCTTTCTTGAGAATACAAGGGTTTTCATAACCGATAGCCACTTTCTTTATTGTATGTAAAATCGGGTTTGGATCATTTATTAACAAATGAACTGTTTGTGCAGAATGACCCGTTTTTACAAGTAAATTTTCCAACTTTGCAATGGTTTCCTTTTTGTCAGAGATCTCTTTAAGAAGATCCTTTTCACGTTTTCAAAACCTTTTATTCAACTCATTCTTGTTAAGAGATTTGCTATGATTATTCAAATTAACATCTAGAGTGTCAAATTTGATTTGTAAACGTTTTTCTCTTAACTCAGAATTTTTTAAGCTAACCTCAAGTTCTGACTGGTTTTTGTTATGAAAATCACAAGCTCTTGCATTTGCCTTATAACACTCAAGCTCAGAGGTCAATTTTTCATTCGCGGCTTTAACATCGCGATTGATCTTTTTGACCTTTTCAATTTCAATCTGACAATTATTAAGTAATGATTCAAAGAGAGAACGAGTTTCCTCATCATTAGCATCATTGTGTGCAACTTGAATTTCATTAGGATGCATATATGAAGTTTCACACTTAACATTGCTATTAACTTTCTCCCCCATATATGTATCATAATTAGGTTCGAGAGGCACAAAATGTGGCTTTTCATGAGCAAACGAATGTGGTACCTCATGGAGTGGTTCTGTATCATAAGATGGAGGAGTTTCAGGATCACTGCATGATGTTGGTTCTTGTTGATTAGGCATAGGATCGGAGATTCCTGTGACTTCTGTAGAATTATCATTGATTCTGGTTGAAAGCAAGAAGTCGGATTCCTCAGCAGTCAAAGGTATTCCCGAATGTTCCTTGTTGGCAAGCATCAACATGTACTGTAGCTTTTCTACCTTTGTCATTTCAGGAACATTACCAATTCTGCCTATATCACTCCTTTAGATTTCAGATGAAGTCATGAAACAATAATCCTCATTTTGATTGACCCCATTCTGAATCACAAACTGATTCCTTTGATTTCCCGTATACTGCCCGGCATATTGTATTTGATTCCCCATCTATATACCCGTAGCATTTCCTTGCTGATTCCCGATAATGTCAACCATTTGTCCTTCTTGACCCATATATAACTGCGTGTTGTCAGTGTACAGTGAATTCCATTGGTTGTTGTAATGTGGTTGGATGTTTAATGCCTTGGTGAGTAATGCAAAAGCATGTGCCATATCAGTTGCGAAATTGTCTTGGTGAACGGCTATGGATGAAGTTGTATGATAAAGATGATGTTGGATCGGTTAAAGAACTAGGATAAGATTGGTTACGATTTACAAAAGTTCCTTGATGAAGTCGTTCGATCAGCCCAGTCGTTCGTTCGATAAGCTACCTCATTCGATAAGCTCGCTCGTTAGATAAGCTCGCTCGTTCGATAAGCTCGCTCGTTCAATAAGCTCGATCATTCGATAAGCTCGCTCGTTCGATAAGCTCGCTCATTCAATAAGCTCGCTCGTTCGATAAGCTGATCGTTCGATAAGTTGATCATTCGATAAGCTTGCTCGTTTGATAAGTTGATCGTTCGATAGGTTGATTGTTCGATAGGTTGATCGTTCGATAGGTTGATCGTTCGATAGGTTGCTCGTTCGATCAATGTACCTCAAAAACTCAGAAACTCGACCAAAAGCTGCAGAAACTCGATTAGGATTTCTGATGAACAGTAACGTGCCCTAGAACTTTAATTTTTTGAATTCTCTTTGATACCACTTGTTATCGCTTGAAAACCTACTTTATCATACACACCAACTGTTGAGATTGAATGGCAGCAAGATAAAATGAAGATAGATCGAAATATAGATGAGAATAAAGATGAGGAGAGATTGGGACAGTAGTGAAAACAATGGAAGATGTATATTAGATTAGAATGGATGAAGAGAAGGAAGAAGAAGATACACAGTAAACACACACTCCCACCTTTCTCACTGCTGCACACTTTCAACTATGGTGGGAGGTGAGTATATGATACAAGAGAAATGCCCTAGAGGGCTTAATCTTGGGCTTTGAGTGGGCTTTTGATAGTTGGACAATATTACATTCATTGGACTATATTACACATTAACCAAAAGCCCACTTCCTAGACTTAGATAACTACATGACACATCCAAGTTATAATATTTGAAGTGACCATCACTTCAACATATAAAAACAATGCTAACAGAAACGTATATCAAAACTCATGATAATCTTCCTAGGCATTTTGATTTCTTTAGAGTCCGACCCGATGCTTGTGGTGTAATGAGTTTCAGTTTCATTATGAAATGCATAAATGCCGTACGCCAATTGGCGTACGGCGTAACAGCCGATGCATTTGATGAGTATTTACAAATGGGAGAACATTGTGCACGCGATTGTTTAGATTTTTTTACTATTTGCATAATCCATTTGTATACGCGTGAGTTTTTAAGAAAACCAGACGAGAATGACGTTCGTAACTTGTACCACGCACATAACGCGGTTCATAAGTTACCGGGTATGTTGGGAAGCATCGATTGTATGCACTAGGAATGGAAAAATTGTCCTAAACAATGGCAAGGCCAATTTCACTGAGGTGATAAAAAAGTATCCCATTATAATGCTTGAAGCCGTTGCTTCATATGATTTGTGGATTTGGCATGCATTTTTTGGGGTGGCGGGCGCGAATAACGATCTTGCCATTTTGAATAATTCTCCGTTATTCGACGACCTGCTTGATGACATTGCCCCTGAGGTTCCGTTCAAAGTAAACGAGCGTACATATAAAAAAGGGTATTATCTAGCTGATGGAATTTACCCCGAGTGGGCATCGTTTGTTAAGTCATTAACGGTTGCGCATACCCAAAAGAATGCCGCATTTAAAGCCAAACAAGAAAGTGCTAGAAAAGATATCGAAAGAGCTTTTGGTGTCCTCCAAGGACGTTGGCATATTATAAGCCAACCGGCACGTGCATTTGCTACATCAAATCTAAGGAGAATCAAGAGGCAAAACAATGCCATGACACCTTATGCTCTTAGGTAGTATTAGTTTTTTACATATTAGTTTAGAAAGAGATTTTTTTTTTTCTTTTTTTTTAAATATTAAATTTTTGAAATTTAAATTGATATAGTTTAATTAAATTATCTTTAAATATCTTTTTAATTTGACAACTTAAATTGTGTCTTTTTTAATTAATTCTAAACTTGATAATTTTTCGAAAACACACACTATATTAATTTTAACAAACATACGCCTTTGACAAGGAGACCCTCTTTCTCCCAACGGCTGAATTCCATTTATGTTGAGTCCTTCGACAAGGAGACCCTCTTTCTCCCTTTCACTTCATTATGATTATGGAAGGGTTACACGTAGCTGTTGAAGACAAAATTCTTGCTGGATACTTTCGAGGTGTTACGGTTGGGTCCCTTAATATATCACATATTTTCTTTGCGGATGATGTTTTATTCCTTGGTGAATGATCCTGATCTAACATCATTAATGTGGTTAATTTACTTCAATATTTTTATCCCTCTGGATTGAAGTTAAATCTCCACAAATCTAACCTTTATGGTGTGAGTGTCTCGTATTATGAAGTTCAAAGACTGGCATTATTAACTAGATGTAATTCTCAACGACTTCCTTTCGTCTATTTGGGTCTTCCTATAGGCGAAAACATGGCTAAACAAAAAGGATGGGAGCTTATAGTCGGCAAGTTCAATAATAGATTGTCAAGGTGGAAGGCATCCATGTTGTCCATTGGTGGACGAACAACTCGTCTCTCTTCAGTTCTTGGTGCTTTAGCTAGGCATTCTTTTTCGTTATTTCCTCTTCCAAAATGTGCCATCAGGACCCTCGAATCTATTAGAGCTCAGTTTTTTTGGGTAACGATGGAAATACGTACAAAATTCCATAGATTGCTTGGAATTCCACTTTAGCTTCCAAAGCTAAAGGTGGTCTTGGTATCGGAAGCCTTAATCCAGAAATGGCGTTGGAGATTCTTGAACTCTCCTAACGCTCTGTGACCATAAAAGAGATTCACAGTCTTAATGGAGATTCATCTATCTTTAATTGTTCAGTGAAAGGCAATGGTGTATGCGCCAGAATTGTGAAAGATGTCAATGCCATGAATGATCAAGGATTCATCCCTCACCACTTTATAAAGAGGAATGTCCGCGATGGTAGAACAACTCGATTTTGGAAAGACCATTGGATGGGTGTCGCTCCGCTTCAACATCAATTCCCATGCTTATTTCGTTTAGAGGTGAACCAAGATTGTATGGTTCGTGATAGGTGGAATGACTGATGGAATTGGATATGGTCTCACCTATAACACCCCTAAAATTTATGAGTTAACAGCGGAAGACTAATTGAGGTATTACGTGGAGGATCGAAGTCATAATCATAGAAAATGACTCATAAGAGGCGTTTTGAAAGTTATTTGTCATTCAAATAATAATTCAGTTAAAAAAGTGAAATATCATAGTTGTGAAATCCCAAAAGGGTGTAGTAGTTTGAAATGAATGACATAATTTATTTTACACCTCATAAACCATCAGTTATGCCCACTTCGTGCCTTGTTTGCTCCGTTAATTACCTGAGATAAACATGCTAAAAGTCAACAAAATTGTTGAGTGAAATCATAGAGTTTGTAATAAGAATCAATTTGAACACAAGGTGTGATTGCATGTCAATTACAATCATTGTTTTAAATGGTGATATTGCAGTTCTGTATGTTGCCCTAAGTCTCATGACACGTAAATGTTAACAGTGTTAGTAACTGGTGATAAAGGGGCCTCGTGTTGGATATTGTCATCTTCCTATTTCCTTCAAATATAGTGCATTGCGACTAATCCGGCTAGCAACTAAGGCTATCCATCTGGCATTAGTGGAATAGGCCGTCAACCTCCAATAGATCTATTCACTATATTCGCGTCCACTCGCAAGTGATTAATGGTTCATGATATGAGGGGCTTTTGGAAATACGGTAACTTAGGCAATATACTTGTGTTCTATATTTACCAGGGTAATACCCTTTACCAAAAAAAAATACTTGTATTCTATTTTGTAGCATGTATCACCCCAATAGAGTATAAAGATATTAAATGAGTAAAAGTGGGGCTATGACTCACATTGAGTGTAACTGGCACAGGTGAAATGTGAAATCAAGTGAATTACGGGAACGGCTCCAACAAACGACCTATATAATAGTGAAGTCTGAGAATTTGATAGTTTTGACTTAACACGAACAATGAGTGAGAAAAGGAGTAACGGATAACGATTTGGTTTGTGATGTGAGTGAGTGAGTGTTCAAGCTTCAAATGCTTAAAGTTCAAAAATAATATTATATATTATATTATCTTGTTTTTATGTTATTGAAATCATAAATATCGTTTCCTCGAAAGTGGTTGAACGAAACGATAAGTTAATCGTTAAAATTTGTTACATAAATGTATAACCGTTACGTGATAAAATATAGTACAAATCGTCAAAATGTACGTGATTGTGTTGAAAAGTGTGAAATATGAAATAGAACTGAATATGGTATAAAGTTACTGTTTGGTTCTTGTACTTATACAAATTTTACACTTTTTACCCAAACTGAGTTAGTTTTGCACCGTTAGTCCTTGTTTATGTTTTTAGTCCAAAAAGGGTCAAATACTACTTTTAAGCCTCAAGTTTACTATTTAGCAATTTCCATCCTCAAGTTACTGAATTAACAGTTTAGAATATAATTTTACAAACTTGACACTTTTAACCCGATTTTTAGAATATTTTGCAAAACAAGTCCAAAATTCACAAAAATATGGTGAAATGTTTCTAAAAGTTTTAATAACTTTATTAAGCTTATTTGAGTCTTATCCAACTGCTTATTCACCAAAGTGCTTATTTTCTGCTTAATGGGCTTTAACGATTACAAATAAAGGCCCATTAAGGTTTTTCGATCCAAAGGGTTTTAAGACAAGTTGGGCCTGTGTTTGGGCTTATTTTAAGTTTATGAAAACAGTACCAAGTAGCTTATTCAAACAGCTTATCGCTATAGCCTAAAACAACTTATTGGGCTTACAAAGCCCAATCGCTAATTATAAAGGTTTTCGAATCTGTTGAAATAGCGATAGGTTGAGGGTTTAAGAAGGGCTTATATGAGCTTGTTATGAGTGCTTATTTTAGTAGCTTATTAGTTGAGCCTATAAAGAATCATGTCGAGTAATAAAAACCATATGTTGTGTATGTGTGTGTGTATTCTGTTTTGACAAGGCTATTTTTATTCGATAAACTGAGGTGGTCCAAAAATGAATATGACTTATTAATGTGTGATATGTATTATACGATTCATCATATGATAAAAATAGGTCTCGATATGTTCTGAAATGGACTTGTGAGTGTCGAATGATGATGTATCGCGATTTTTAACCATCCCTGGAAGGAGGTCGATATGTATTAACGAAAAATAAATAATAAGAACATGTAAAATGCATAGAAAAGTAAATATACGTTGGAAAGAATTATGAACCATGCATGAAATGATAAAAACCATAAGAAAGGATGGAAGATGAGTTGAACGTGTTGGAATTTAAATAGCATGATCAACATCTAAGTAAATAAACACATCAAGAGAACGTAGCGGAAGGAAGATCTTAATTTAACACATATAATGAATTACCGAAAAGTAAATAGAGTTACCTCGAGATCCTAGCAAGAACAAGGATAAATCTTCTCTTCACTTCACTTGATCAATAAAATAGATTAACGTGGAACCCCTTACCTTTTTGTTCCACAATCCAAGAGAATTACTATAATGAGTAATTACCGAACTCTTGTACACACGTACTATAACCGATCAAGCAATGATGCTAGTGATTGAACACAATTAAACCAAAACAATTTTGCTACACAAAAAAGGTATGGATAGACCCTTATACAAGGTGTACGATCGGTTTTGGAATAAAGAAGAGAAGAACACAAATTTTAGGTTATAGCAAGTGCACAAGGTAAGAAAACAATGACCCATAGGTTTGTATTTATAGTGAATGCTTGATTTGGAGCCAAAGAAAGTCGACTAGGGTATTAAACCCTTAGCCCATGACCGGCCAACCCAAGGCATTGGGTTTTTGGATCCTTCCAAGTCCCTTTTTCACTAATAGTCCTTCCACTTTATACTTAACGGTCGTTAGTCAACACTGTCAATTACATAACGTTCGTTATGTATCATTTCGTGTCCAAATAATTAATATATACAATAATTATACATATTAATTATTTACTTGATCATCATACGTAAAGCGTAAAATCCCTCGGTCCCGTGTTCGAATCTAAACATACACGTTTAATATTTTTTCATTAACTCCAACAGCTCCCACTTGGAAATCTATTAAAAGTGTAATGACATTGGTTAGCGTATAGCAACACGCCAATGCCCCTAGTACAACTCAGGTGTGTGGTCTCCTGGAAAAACCACTTGATGATAGCTTATCATACTTATCCTTTTGCTTCTAATACCACATTAATAAAGATATGGATCTAAGTCATTCTTTATTAATAATTTTGTTTCTCATTATTTATGATTAAATAAGATTACCAAATCTTCTGAACTTGTCAGGGGAGATCTTGGGTGTGGCCACACAAACATCTTATTAATCCTACGAGGGGCCCAACAGTATTAAACTTCAAATAAATTTGAAGGAACAAATTCTATATCGACTACGAGCATAACTCATACACTTTGCAACACTTCCGAAAACAATCTTTATAGCTACCAGTTACGTATAACGTTAAGATGAATTACAGAAATGCACTACATGCATGACGGTTATCTGATATTATCAAGTGTGAGGATAACTATATACCCATGATTTACTTAATGACAAGATCCATAAAGTAAACTCATGAAGTGCATGTAATATGGTAATATTTTTAATTAGTGGCATGAATTACTTGACACATGCATGTAATATTTTTAATCCAGTGAACAACTAACGACGAAATTTGGTTAGTTGAACAACTAACCACTTGACACATGCATGTAATAAAAAGCGAACAACTAACGGCGAAATTTGTTTAGTTGGTTTATGTCTTTTCAATTATTCTATAGATTAAACGATTAGAGCATTTGTTAGCAATTAAATTAATTTAATTGCAAAAGTGATGGTCATTGTTTTATGTAAAACTTTTGTGTCAAGTGTAATATGTACTAAGTAGAGTGGGCTTGTAGCATTAGTGTTAGAAGTGCAAAGTGTATAAGTGTAGTGCAAATACAAAGCCCACACAAGGTCCATTTAAAGCCCATCCAAAGTCCCACTTTGGATTGGCTGTGTATTATATTAGCCACACACACACACTCTGGATAAGTGTGTGTGTCTCATTTTCAAAATAACAGAGAAAGAGTGTGTGTGTGTCCAAAGTACCAAAAAGTCTCGGTTTGTTTATCTTCCAAAGATTAATAAACATTTGACTTGAAATCATCATATGATCCACCACATCTCTTGTTCTTAATGTATATGTTTGTGAGCATCATCATGGTTGTGTTTGTGTGAAGAAGAAGGTAGTGTTTTACAGTGTCACAAGTGGTATCAGAGCAAAAGGTTAAAGCTTTAGGATTAGGGCACGGTACTGATTCATCAGTCGAGGTTCTATTTTTTTGATCGAACTTGGTCATTAGTCGAGTTAGACTAATTGACCGAACTTTGTGTGATCAAAGTTTGGGTTTAGTTGAACTTTGATCAAATTTTGCTTTAGGTGAACTTTGATCGAATTTTGCTTTAGGTGAACTTTGATCAAATTTTGCTTTAGGTGAACTTTGATCGAATTTTGCTTTAGGTGAACTTTGATCAAATTTTGCTTTAGGTGAACTTTGATCGAATTTTGCTTTAGGTGAACTTTGATCAAATTTTGCTTTAGGTGAACTTTGATCGAATTTTGCTTTAGTTGAACTTTGATCAAATTTTGCTTTAGTTGAACTTTGATCAAATTTTGCTTTAGGTGAACTTTGATCGAATTTTGCTTTAGGTGAATTTTGATCTAATTTTGCTTTAGGCGAACTTTGATCTAATTTTGCTTTAGTCGAATTTTGATCGAATTTTACTTTAGTCGAATTTTGATCTAATTTTGCTTTAGGCGAACTTTGATCTAATTTTGCTTTAGTCGAATTTTGATCGAATTTTATTTTAGTCGAATTTTGATCTAATTTTGCTTTAGGCGAACTTTGATCTAATTTTGCTTTAGTCGAATTTTGATCGAATTTTACTTTAGTCGAATTTTGATCTAATTTTGCTTTAGGCGAACTTTGATCTAATTTTGCTTTAGTCGAACTTTCTTGATCGAACTTTTTGATCGAACTTGGATTTCACCGAACTTTGTTAACTGAACTTTGTTAACCGAACTTTGTTAACTGAACTTTGTTAACCAAAATTTGTTAACTGAACTTTGTTAACCGAACTTTCTTAACCAAACTTTGTTAACCGAACTTTGTTAGCTGAACTTTGTTAACCGAACTTTGTTAGCTGAACTTTGTTAACTGAACTTTGTTAACTGAACTTTGTTAACTGAACTTTGGTGATCGAATTTTGGTGATCGAATTTTGGTGATCGAACTTTGGTGTCCGAACTTCAGTTTTGATCGAACTTCTTAACCGAACTTCAGTTTTGATCGAACTTCAGTAACCGAACTTTTTGATCGAACTATTTGATCGAACTTCAGTGATCGAACTTATTTCACCGAACTTCGGTTTAGTCGAACTTTTTAACAGAAATTCAGGTTTGATCTAATTTCTGAACCGAACTTCTTTTTTTGATCGAACTTGGACTTCATCGAATTTGGAAACCATACCTATCATTTCTTTAACCGATCCAATACCGTCTTAACCATACAAACATCAACAATGACGACTCAACAAGACATTCATGCCGCAGGTTCAGAAAACCGACCTCCAATGTTAGAAAAAGGTGGTTACCTTCCATGGACGAGTCGTATGCTTCGATATATGAGATCCAAACCTAATGGACAAGGTATTCTCTTGGTTAACTCTGTCAAGAAAGGTCCATTCCAGCCTGGTGAGATTGAAGAAACAGCTGGAAACCCTACTGCAAATCCTCCCGTCGATCCAACGTACCGACCCAAAGAGGAATCGGATTACACTGAAGCAGATTGGAAGCAAATTGAAGCTGATCACCTAGCAATGCATCTAATCCAACTCGGTCTACCACAAGAAATATTTTGTGCTGTAGATAGCTGTGAAACTGCCAAAGAAATGTGGGATCGAGTTAGACGTCTTTGTCATGGTACAGAAATTGGCATTCAAGAAATGGAAAACAAGCTTCTGACAGAATGGGAGAAGTTCACAGCAACACCAGCTGAACAGATTGAATCTTACTACACACGGTTTTGTACTCTAATGAATGAGTTGATCAGAAACAATTTGGCACCTAAACCAATTGTTCAAAACATCAAGTTCATCAACAACCTTCCAGAGGAATGGGGACGATATGTTACTATTGTCAACCAAACTAAGAATCTTCATGATGTGAACTACGATCAACTCTATGACTTTCTCAAACAAAACCAAAAAGAGGCAAATGAAGTCAGAACAGAGAAACAAGCTAAACAACAAGATCCTCTTGCACTCATAGTCCAAACACCTACACCTGCAACAGTCATTGCACAACCATCATCATCATCATCTACTCAGCAATTCATGCAACAACAGTATATTCCACAATCACCATTCTACCCACAACAACAACATGTAATCCCACAACAACAATATCCACAACACCCAGATCAAGACGATCAGGATGAGTCAACTGCTGCTTTGACTCAAGCTTTTGCTTACCTATCAAAAGCATTCCAAGGACGTTACTCCACACCCACCAACAACAATCAACGAATCTCATCGAACACTCGCAACAAGCAGATTGCACAGCCGAAAGGAACGATTGATCCAACCTTGTTTACAAGAAAATACAAAAATGACATTTTGATTGTTCAGATTTATGTGGACGACATAATATTTGGGTCCACTAATCCGACACATTCAAAACATTTTGAAAATCTCATGAAAAGCAAATTCGAAATGTCCATGATGGGTGAATTAAAATTCTTTTTAGGCTTACAAATTCATCAATCCACACGTGGTATTTTTCTTAATCAAGCTAAATACACAATTGAGATTTTGAAAAAACATGGTATGGAAAATTGTGACTCTGTTGGTACTCCAATGGTCACTTCACCAAAAATTGGCGCTGACCTATATGGGAAACCCATGGATCCGAAGAAATATCGGAGCATGATTGGTTCTCTCATGTACTTAACTGCAAGCCGACCAGATATTCATTTTGCTGTTTGCTTACTTGCACGGTTTCAGGCAAGGCCTACCGAACTTCACCTCCAAGAGGTTAAACGGATCTTTCGATACCTTCGAAGAACCATTAACATGGGACTTTGGTATCCGAAGGATTCGGAGTTTACACTAATTGCCTTTTCAGATGCCGATCATGCTGGATGCCAAGTAACAGCGAAAAGTACATCAGGCGGAGCGCAATTTCTGGGAGAAAAGCTAGTAGGTTGGTCGTCAAGAAAACAAGACTGCACTGCTCTATCAACAGCAGAAGCCGAGTATGTGTCTCTATCTGCGTGTTGTGCTCAAGTCCTTTGGATGAGAACACAACTCACAGATTATGGTTTCTCTTTCAGCCGCATACCTTTGTATTGCGATTCAAAAAGTGCCATAGCCATCTCGTGCAACCCAGTGCAACACTCGAAGACCAAGCATATTAGAGTCCGCTATCACTTCATAAAAGAGCACGTTGAAGAGGGTACTGTTGAATTGTTTTTCGTGAAGACAGAATACCAGCTCGCCGATCTATTTACTAAGGCCCTCCCAAAAGAGCGGTTTGAAAACTTAGTTCGTCGAATTGGAATGCGAAGCCTAACTCCCGTAGAGTTAGAAAGTCTTCTCGAATCTTATTGATTTATATCAAAAAGCTTCGCATGTAAATATTTTTGTAAATATATACTTGTTCAAAATCTATACTGTAAATATAGAAAATTTTCAAAAAGACATAAAAAAAAAATATAAAACTTAAAAACCAAAAATATTCTTCTCACGACATGTCTCTCGTCTAATCAATATTTTGTACGTACTTAGAAATGTCATTCAACAATGATACGGGTATTTACAGATGCTTGAGCGAGAGTTATTTTTTATGTTTTTCTAAAACATGTCGTTTCTCAAATTTCTTCATTATGGCTTTCGTGCATTTCAGTACGGAACCCGTTCTTAAACGTGAAATCTTTTAAATGTAGCTCGGGTATGCCGGAAAAGGTTTCAAATAAACGCTACATTGAATGACTTCTGATTATTTCCGATCAGAACTCGCAATGTTAATGGCGAAAAGCTAAAACCCGTGAGCACTTAATCAAAATTGTTTCAAAAGATTTTTCGAAGTCTTTTTATAAATTTTGTGCTCACAACAACTCCCTCTAAGACCTCTATATGCTTTTAAACTCAAAAGTTTAACCATTTGCTCTGATTAAGGGGGAGTATTAAAAGAAAAAATGTTCCATTTTTCATGCTAAAATCAGTCCGTCTCTCCACAAAATGTTTCATTTTAATCAACTGTTTTCAAAAATACCACTTCATGCTATTTTTGAGGGGGAGATTAGGTGTTTATTATAATATGGGGGAGAGGACGTGATTAAAATGTGATCTAAAAGAAGTTTTGTCGTTTGAATCTTAAAACAAGTTCTTCAAAAAGACTCAGCATGAACCCTCGAATTGATGAAACTAAATGTCCGTTCTCGAAAAGACATGTCCTGGACGGGTAATAATTTCAAGCTGGTTTTCCAGTGATGCAAGCGTGTCTCGCAAAGGACTTGTCTGAGTAGAATGTACCAATTCGAGAGATGATCATTGAATATGACCAGGACGGGTAATAACTTCAAGCTAGTCTAACTAGTGATGTAAGCGTGTCTCGTAAAGGTCATGTTCATTGAAAGTCGATCATTTGAAATGTGCGAACTCTACCCAACATGTGCAATTTATTTAAAAAATGCATGAGCACATGTGAAGGGGGAGTGTTTCAAAAATGTAAAACTCTCGATGTGTTAACAAAATGTGTTTTCTCATAAACACGTTGAGAGATTTTCACAAGGTTTAATGGCATGTGACAAATAATCTAGGATAATCATGGAGTAATAAGGTGATTATGGTTAGGTTATGTCCAATGATCCGCCAGAACCGGAGGGATCTACCCAAGGACTATCCCAATAGCTTAGTATTAGAAGTCCTTAGGAAAGATTGAAAAAAGGAGTATAATGAGAAAGGAGAAAGAAGGGGTTGAAGAATGAAAAAGAAAAGTTTTTGTAAGGGTGAAAAGAAAAAGCCCTCCATAAAAACTTAGGACAGAAACCGGGTCAATACATCTGCTATCGGTACTCACCAAGGTGATACTGGTATTGAAGACAAGACGTCATGGACCCAGTGACGCATTTGCACCACCCCTCCTATCCACTCAGATATCTCTTAAAAGATATTTGTTTCATTTCTCACGGAGAACACTGCATAATCTATCGACCTCTCACTCCGAGATGTGTTGATATTGAAAAGGTGGCACTCTGCTCCATGCCTCCGACGACCAAAACCAAAACGCACATTATTGAGTCTAGAGACATGAGATTCATCAAAGATCTCTTAGGAACACTTCCTATGCAATACACTTGTGTTCACTCAAAAGGATACAAGTTGTATGAGTCTTAATGAGATCCAAGGATCTTGCCTCACGACATGATGGCCGCTGGACGATTTATTGCTAACTGTCTTATGCAGGTACCGACGAAAGACCATTCACCATCATCATCTACAACGACGACACATCCGGACAGAAGAAGTAGATCAAGGCAGGATCGACCAGAAGACGATACTTTGAAGATCACAGTGCATGAAGGAACATTGAACGAAGAATGTTATACATTGACACACGAAGTTTAAGACATCAAATGCAAAAGACCATTCATGGGAGCATCATTGAAATGACCATCCCTTAGGGGGAGATTGTTAGCAATTAAATTAATTTAATTGCAAAAGTGATGGTCATTGTTTTATGTAAAACTTTTGTGTCAAGTGTAATATGTACTAAGTAGAGTGGGCTTGTAGCATTAGTGTTAGAAGTGCAAAGTGTATAAGTGTAGTGCAAATACAAAGCCCACACAAGGTCCATTTAAAGCCCATCCAAAGGCCCACTTTGGATTGGCTGTGTATTATATTAGCCACACACACACACTCTGGATAAGTGTGTGTGTCTCATTTTCAAAATAACAGAGAAAGAGTGTGTGTGTGTCCAAAGTACCAAAAAGTCTCGGTTTGTTTATCTTCCAAAGATTAATAAACATTTGACTTGAAATCATCATATGATCCACCACATCTCTTGTTCTTAATGTATATGTTTGTGAGCATCATCATGGTTGTGTTTGTGTGAAGAAGAAGGTAGTGTTTTACAGTGTCACAGCATTTTAATACATGAAATCACAAAGTTATAATTTCCATCTTGCTTTTTAACAACTCTCTTTCTTAAAATAATGCCCGGGCTCATATATAGGTCGTTTATTTGGCATATATAGACACGCCTTCTAGAAACGAATGTCTCACCAACAACAGATCATGCAAGAAAACAGATAAGTTTATCTTATTGCAACCTCACTCAACCTAGTGCTACCACTTGAATTTCCTCTATATATACCATCGGGTAAGTAACTAGCTTCATTGTCTTCAACTAATTAGTACTTACTCCAAATTAGTACTACCATGGGTAAGCCTCATTCCTTCACGAGTATCGAGCTTGAATCCGTCGCCTTTCCATCGTCCATCAAGCCTCCCAGTGCAACTAAAACTTTGGTCCTCGCAGGCGCTGGTATTTACGTCCTCAAGTTATAAATAATTATAAATTATGTCTTCTTCATATACTTTTATTGTTCTTTGCATATAACTAAATATTATAAATTATGTGCAAGGTGTGAGACGTTTGGAAATACAAGGAAACATCATGAAGGTTGCCGTGGCCGCCTTGTACTTAGAGGAAAAAGCTATTGAGTCAATTACTGTGAACTGGAATGGCAAAACCGATGTCGAGTTGCTGGATTCCCATGAATTATTCAACGAAATCTATAATGGTATGCCTTCACTAATTTTGAAACTCTGGTCTATCACGAAAAAGTTCACTGATTCGGTTTAAGTAACAGAGTATAAAGTACGAACTCCCTCCCTACTTGAATGGAAAAAAATGATACAGTATTATTAATCATGATCTAATCATAGTTTAATTAGATCACTTTATATACTTAAACAATTGTACATATATAGATGAGAAACAAAAAATATAAGTTCTTAAACATGATTTTTTGATAACCAACATCACTTTATAAGTTAGGTGATACGACATAAAAAAAAAAAAAAAAAAAAAAAAAAAAAAAAAAACAAAACCCTACACTTATAGCCTTTTAACTTGTTAACTGTTGGCATCATCTAAGTTAGACAAAATGCAGCATCATTTTCTCAATATTCTGTACAGGCCCCTTCGAGAAACTTATTCATGTTTCATTGTTGGTACCGTCAACGGTTACGTTTTTCGCTGAAGCGGCGGCAGAAAAGATTCTTAAGGTCTGGAAAGATAATGGAAGCTATAATGATGTAGATAGTGCAACCATTGAAAATATCTCAACGTTTTTAAGGATGAAAACTTATTGCCAGGCAACTCTGTTCTCTACACCATTCTGTCTGATGGCTCAGTTACGGTGAATATTGCTAAAGATGGTATCATACCCGAAGCACCAATTGCAGTATTAGAGAACACAAAAATGGGATATACATTGATCAAGGCAATGTTTCGAAAGAATGACGGTACTGTCCCAGAAGCGAGGCAAAGTGTCGCCTCAAGACTTTCGGGTTTTTTCAACTAAAGGAAAATTCAACGGTCGATCTTCTGGTCACATAACAATCCATCGATCATTTGAGTGATTTATTTTAATGTATGGTGTGCCAAATTTGTAATTTATTTGAAAAATAATAAATCCGTGTTTAAAATCATTCCGTTAGTTATTTTAAAGATCTTAAAATTAATAAAGATCGACGAAACAATTCTAGTCACACATTTTAAACTAACAAAAACACCCACTTACATTCCTACGGCCTCCTCTTTTTTTTAACTAAAATCCTGATTCACCATTATTTTTTTAAATAATAAACCTCAAAAACCGTTAATCGTTCGGTGAAAAAAATTACACGATCATGATAAACATTAAATTATCTTTCAATAGAATGGCACTTTCAAAAAAAATTTCAAAAAAAAAAAAAAAAAAAAAAAAAAAAAAAAAAAAAAAAAAAAAAAAAAAAAAAAACCTTTTTTTATTTTTTGTGGGGTTTTTTGGTTGAAGAGTTTACTTGGCATATCACACATGTGATATAACACTAATTTGTACCAAGATGCTATTGCAAAATAGGCATAATTAAGTATTTATATAAAACTCCAAATTATTCACCGTTTATAGAAAAAGTTTAGAATATCTTTCAAGTTTTCCGCACTTATAATTCTACACAAGTTCGTTTACCACTATAAGCGCGAGTAAATTATATGAATATTAATATTTTTCAAACAATATATGGCTGTATAGAAAAATGTTTGTAATTTATTTACAAAATATCAATTTTGATCACCCTTAAAAATATAGAGATTAAGTTGTCACTCACACCTAATTCCTTAGTTATATCACTGACTTTTTAAAAAGGGTGGTGATTTGTGCACTTAATAAATTAATTGGCACACTCTAAATTAAGTGTATTGACATTTATGCCCTTACGCTAATTTTAAAACGTAAGTGATGGTAGTTGGATATTTGAGGATATAAATGTCAAGACACATATTTTATAGTGTGCCAATCAATTTATAGAATGTGGGAATCACCTCCTTTCTAAAAGGAAAATGATGGAGAGCCCTAAATATATGTCTAATTTCATGGCTAAACTTATGTGTCATGATCATGTTAGTTTGTGAAAAAGTGGGACCTTGAATGCAGCCAACATGATAATGGCACATAAGTTTAGGCATGCATTTAGTCACATCATTTAGGTCTCCCAATCACTACTTTTTAGGTTTTGTTAATATCACACGGTTACTAGGAAGATTAATAAAGAGAGAGAATGATGTAGGTTAAACCACAAATATAATGAAAGTGAAAGATTAATTAACCAACAATCCTTCCCTTCAATGAGAGGGGTATTCATAGAGTACAAAGTGAAATTTCATAGAGTACAAAGTGAAATGGGGCGCTGCCCATAAAAGAAAGTAAATACTGGGTCACGGTCCATGGGCCTTCTACACAGGCCGTAGCTAAAAAATAACCTAAAGGCCTAAGCAACCTATTACAAAATATGATTGATAATCTAAGATGTGTTTCCAACACTACTCCTTTTTAAAAAGGGTTAAAGTATGATGCAATATTAGAGTGTCATGTTTATGTACTATTTGTTGAGTGTTGTCATGTTGGTGATGGTATGAATAAGGTGGAACCAGAAAGTTTTGTTCAAGGAGCACACTTTAATACATTTTAGAAACTACATTATAAATTGGTTCTTAAAGGGAGTAAATTACAACAAAAAATAAAAAAATAATAATAAAATAAAAAAATTAAAAATTAAAAAATTGCACTACAATTTTTTTCGCTAAAGAAACGCGTACCTGTGTCCCCCTCCAAACTCCTCCATGATATGATGGGGTTGAATGTTTTTTTACATTTTTTGAGTAAAGTGATTGACATTTACTTGTTGAGTTATTCAACATTTTATTTGTGAGAAGACAAATATAATTATAACTTCATATTTAACTCCATAAAGAAATTAACATTACAAATATAATACAATAGTAATAAAATTTACTTCTTGTTCAAATAAAAATAAATAAAAAAATAAAAAAAATAAAAATAATAATAATAATAATAATAATAATAATAATAATAATAATAATAAAATTTACTTCTAAAAGGTTATGGGCCATTAGAACAGTGCCAACGGGCTCGTTGGTTTGTCAACCGACGAGCGTCGGTTAATTGACATAGATGGAAGCACCTCGTCGGTTGTGCGTCCGTTGGGTGTTCTTCGGTTTGGCTACGAACAATAGACGAGGTGGTGCAAGGCCCATTTGTTTTTCTTGTGAGTGTTTTTTGTGTGTCTTTTGTAGGATATATTTGTGTAGTGATACAAAAAGAGACACACCACCATTGGCATGGGTGTGTCAGTTTGTGCGTCGGTTTGAAAAGTGGTGATGTGGCCCTGAGGTGGCACAACTGGCACACAAACTAACGCGTCACGATTTAGAGTAATCTGATAGTGATAGAGATGTGGGGAAGTGGTTTTGTACATGTAGAAAAGAGTCATCACTTGTAAGTTGGCTCTCCAAAATACTATACGACTTAAAGTAGTTTATTAGAGTCAGGTTTAGGGTTTCTAGAGTTTCATATGCAGTCATCATTATAAATTGTGGATCAAAAGGTTTTTATTGTCGAACATGGTACTAGAGTGGGTTTGATCCGCAAACCTAGGTGGCTAAGTTGAGCCACGTCATATATGTCACCTCATCAAAACCTAGTCATCACTTAATATCCTTAACCCCAACTCAAATCCAAATAATAATAATAATAATAATAATAATAATAATAATAATAATAATAATAATAATAATAATAATAATAATAATAATAATAATAAAATTTACTTCTAAAAGGTTATGGGCCATTAGACCAGTGCCAACGAGCTCGTTGGTTTGTCAACCGAAGAGCGTCGGTTAATTGACATAGATGGAACCACGTCGTCAGTAGTGCGTCCGTTGGGCGTTCTTCGGTTTGGCTACGAGCAATGGACGAGGTGGTGCAAAGCCTATTTGTTTTTCGTGTGAGTGTTTTGTGTGTGTCTTTTGTAGGATATATTTGTATAGTGATACAGAAAGAGACACACCACCAATGGCATGGGTGTGTCTGTTTGTGCGTCGGTTTGAAAAGTGGTGATGTGGCCCTGAGGAGGCACAACTGGCACACAAACTAACGCGTCATGATTTAGAGTAGTCTTATAGTGCTAGAGATGAGGGGAAGTGGTTTTGTACATGTAGAAATATAATCATCACTTGTAAGTTGGCTCTCAAAAATACTTGACGACTTAAAGTAGTTTATTAGAGTCGGGTTATTATCGCGTATATACTTTAATCGAGTTATTTGTGTTATTCATATTAACCCGATCAACCTGAATAGCAAATTGGGTCTGGTTTGCAAACTTTGCTTATTGGGGTGTCAGGTTAACCGAAATCAGAAATGTTATATTTCATTCATATATTTTATTGTTTTTAGGAAAAAAGATGGCCCATTTTTCTTTCTTATATAAGGGCTTATTCGATGGACCCGTATCCGACTGACTCGTACATGATTAACTCATACTCCAACTTATTAAAATCAGGTAAAAGTAAACCCTTTTATCGTCAAAACCCCGAAAAACAACTTTCGTACTTAACATGAGGAACCAACCCTCAAAGGCTCAAACTATGCGCATTTTAGAATGTACTTTTGCAAAAAAGTAATTGGGAAGTTATTTTTGAAGCTCAATATCTATAAACACAAATTTATGTATGACCTCACATGACAATGGCAAAAACTTTTTAGTTAGTAGAAACAAATTAAGTTAACAATCATAAAAAAATAAAAAATAATAAAAATAATAAAAAATTCTTAAATAGGCAAAAGAAAATTTAAAATGAGTTGTTTGATAAAAAATCTGAATGAAAATGAAAAATATATTAGAGCATGCAGTAATATAATGTCATTATGAGTGTTAATGGATGACACATATAGTCATCCCAACTCAACCTGAGTGTCAAGGTCGGCATTATTGGCCACGACATTTGGACTACACTACTTTTTAGTATGTATTTTAGTAAGTACAACTTTTAGCGTTATGAATGCAAATAAAATATGCTTCCGTATTACTGATAAACTACAACCAACTAAAAGAAATACTACATCTTTTTACTTATTTTCCCACAATCTATTTGTCCATCATCATGATCTTAGCAAAAGGGCCCACTCTCTTTATCATCGTTAGAGCACAACATACGGTAACGTATTATAGCTGAGGTATATCCGTTATGGCCATGGTGGAAGACCTATAACCCCAAGGGCCAGTTGGTGATGGCGAGTAATCGCTACGTTATAGGGTTAGTGGATGCCATATATATAACGGATGGGTACCCTCTTAGGTAACTGACATGTTGCGATAGGAGATAATTAGAAAGAATAGTTGGAGGATACAACATTTTTCTTTCATAGTTGTTTGTAAGTTCAACCAGGTGACAAACAAATATAACCATGCTATCCCAACAAAACTTATCTTATTCTTGCAGATTGGCTTTACTAATTAATTATTGGTGTCTCGGAATGACAATATATATATATATATATATATATATATATATATATATATATATATATTACTTTTCAGTACTGTTGGGAATAAAATGATCTAAGTCAAAGAGCCTGCCAAAGATGTTGAAGAGCCTGCTAGTTGATTTTGAAGTGTATGAAGATGTTCTACCAATACCTTCTGGGTAGAAGGTACTCCTGGTTGATGAAGAGCCTGCCAAGCTTATGTCAAGTCGATTAGATATTTTGTAATAGATATTTAGTTGAATTATTAGTCTTTGTACATTGTTATACGTTATGTAGAAGTAGATTAGTCTTCTGTGGTTCACAGAAGAATATGGCAGAGTTGTACATTGGTAGTTGTATTTAATTGTAGGCGCAAATATAGTCAAAGTATAGTATAATACTCTTCCACTTGACAACATGTAATAAGATATCCTTATCTTATAAAAGGATATCTTAGTCACTACTTCATGCATGCATCTTACACAACCAATAACCAAAACCAAACTATCTCTCAAGTAACTTAGTTACTTCAAATCACAAATCCTTTTACAATCTTAGATTCAAGATTACTTTGTAATCCCGGTGATACTTAGATCATCCGTATTATTTCATCAATAATATTGAATCGTTTTGTGTTAACCAAAGTTGTGTTCTTTGTTCATTGCATCCTCACGTTTACTTAAACTCACCACCTTGTGTTCTTTTAAAGTGTGTTGTAGTAGATTCCGCATGCTAAACACATTCAATACATAAATATCTCAATCAAGAACATAAAAACCCGTTCCACAAGTGGTATCAGAGCTAGGCTTGATATTTACTAATTTAAAAGAACAATGGATGTTGAACATATTCAAACAAATGTTGCAGCTAAACTTCCATTACTTAAGCAAAATGAGTTTCAAATGTGGCGACTAAGGGTAGAACAATACTTTCAAGTGCAGGATTATGCACTTTCGGAGATCATTGAACAAGGCAATTCATTTAAACCCCAAATCACCACTACAATAGTAAATGATGCTCTTGTAACAAGAATACAAGACCAACCATCAAATGCAGATGAAAAGATTCAGAAGAGAAATGATCTAAAAGCAAGGAGTATGTTACTGATGACTATTCCAAATGATCAACTTCTGATCTTTAACAAATACAAAGATGCCAAAACCCTTTTTGAAGCTATTGTGGCTAGGTTTGGTGGTAATGATGCTACCAAGAAAACACATAAAACACTTCTCAAACAACAATTTGAGAACTTTACAGCCACAACCAAGGAGTCTTTGGACAGTATGTTCAATAGACTTCAGAAGCTTGCAAGTCAGTTAGCCATCCATGAAGTGATGATGACTCAAGAAGACCTAAACTCAAAATTTCTTAGGAGTTTACCTTTAGAATGGTCTATGCATGTCATTGTCTGGAAGAACAAGCCAGATATTGACCAGATGAGTCTCAATGATCTCTACAACAATTTCAAAATTGTAGAACATGAAGTAAAGAAGACTACTGGGTCAAGCTCAGGAAATATGGCTTTTGTTTCATCTCCAAGCATCACAAAGGTTGATAATGAAGAACAAGGTGGCAGAGAAGAAGGTACTGCCAACACAACCTTTGGTACTGCTAGTACTTCTGGTAGTACCAAATCCATTTTAGATGAAACAATTGGGTGTGCTTTTCTCACATCTCAACACAATGGGTCCATACTAACATTTGAAGATATTCAAGAGATTCATCCTGATGATCTTGAAGAGATGGACATAAAGTGGCAACTTTCACTTTTAAGCATTAGAGCTAAGAAGTTGATGAATAAGACTGGCAAGAAGATAATGATAAATGGAAATGAGCCTGCTGGCTATGATAAGTCAAAGGTGGAGTGTTACAACTGCCACATGAAAGGTCACTACTCTAGAGAGTGTAGAAGACCTAAGAAGCAGGATGACAAGGGTAGAGGGTTTGACAACAGAAATAAAGAAAGCTTTGAGAAGAGAGGAAGCTTTGAAAGAAAGAGTAAGGTTGTTGAAGTTGCTGAGCCAAAAGCAATGGTTGCTATTGATGGCATGGGTTTTGATTGGAGTTTCATGGGTGAAGATGAGTCAACTTCTGAAGAATTGGCTTTGATGGCATTCTCCACTCCTGAGGTACAAACTATCAAATGTTCTAGCAATTGTGAATTTCTTAAAGAATTAGAAGTTATAAGAAAATCTTATGATGAGCTAAAAATAGAAGAAAGAAAAACCAATCAAACCTTATTTAACCATCAGTGTGGTATGGCCAAACTAGAAAAACAACTCATTCACTATAGAGAAAATGAACTCACATTTTCTGATACTAAATCTGCTCTTAATAGACAAATATTTTTGAAAGATTCAGAAATAGAAATGGTAAGGAATGAATGCACTAAAGTGACTTTGGCTAGAGATAATATTCAACTGACTGTTACTAGATTGGAAAATGCTTCTGAGTGTACTAGGAGCATAGTAGAGAATCAGATGAATAAGAGAATAAAATCAGGGATAGGATACAATGAATGTCCACCTCCTTATAGAGGAATTCCTTGTCCTTCAGGATCAGATTTAGCTTCATCAGGTTTACATGAATTTGTTACCAAACCACTAGCTAAACCTGTAGTGATAAGTGAACCTTCTGAGAGTGCTAAGAATGCCGCACTCTCTAAAGTGCTCACTGATAAGAGACCAGATGTCCTAATTATTGAAGATTGGGTATCTGATGATGATGAAGATCAGACTATTCCTATCAAAGGAATAAAAGTAGGACCAATCAGTCCTAAGAAAGTAGAAGTTAAAGCTAAGGCTAAAGCTGTTTTGAAGACAGTTGAAAGTTGTAAAAAATGTAATAACAAACCTAGGGGAAGCCAAAGAAATTGGAACAACCTTAAGTCACAACAACTAGGTGATGACTTTATTATGTTCAATAAGGCTTGTTATTATTGTGGTAGCTTTAATCATCTTCATGCTTATTGTAATAAATGGGTTTCTGGGAGTAAATCAAAGTCTAAAACAAATGTTACTCACCCCAGAAAAAGTTCTGTTAAGTCTAACATCACAAATGTTAAACATATTGTTAGACAAAATAAGCCTGTTATTGCAAAACCAACTGATAAGGGTACAAGAAACACTTTCAAATGTGTACCAAAAGTTGTGAATAGTCCTATTCAAAAGAAATCTGTGGTCAAAACAAAAATTTGGAAACCAAAAACCAAAGGTCCTGCTAGACCAAAAGGTCCTGCTAGACCAAATGGTACTGCCAAAATTGGTATTGCCAAAATTGGTATTGATAGACCAAAGACCACACAATGGATTAAAAGGGAAAGTGTTGTTAAGTCCTCAGCATGTTGGATTTGGAAACCAATCCAATCAAAAGGTGCATCAACAATCCTGAAAAGGTTTGGCTTTATTGATGCAAGAGGCAAATCCAAGTCTGTCATGGCTTGGGTACCCCAAGGAAACTAATATGTTTATTCATGTGCAGGAACATTCATCTGATATTGAAGATCAAGGATATGTTGATAGTGGATGTTCAAGGCACATGACAGGCAACATGTCATTCCTCTCAGACTTCAAAACATTTGATGGAGGATATGTTACCTTTGGGGGAGGAATAAAAGGAAAGATCACTGGTAAAGGTACTATCAAAACCAGTAAACTAGATTTTGAAAATGTGTATTTTGTGAAAGAACTTCAGTTTAATCTTCTTAGTGTCTCACAAATGTGTGACAAAAAGAACAATGTTCTATTTACTGACAATGAATGTATGGTTCTTTCTTCTGATTTTAAGATGCCTGATGAGAGTCAGATCCTTCTTAAAATTCCAAAAAGGAACAATATGTATAGTGTCAATTTAAAGAACATTGATCCCAAGGAAGGTTTAACTTTTTTGGTAGCAAAAGCCTCATTGGATGAATCTATGCTTTGGCATAGAAGGCTTGGTCATGTAAACTTTAAAACAATCAACACTATTGCAAAATATGATTTAGTAAGAGGTTTACCCAAAAAGATTTTCCAAAACGACCAAACTTGTGTTGACTGTCTAAAAGGCAAACAACATAGAGCTTCTTGTAAGCCCAAGACCCAAAACTCTATTTCTCAGGCTTTACATATGCTTCATATGGATCTCTTTGGTCCTACTAATGTGTGCAGCTTGAATGGAAAAAGATATTGTCTGGTTGTTACTGATGACTATAGCAGATTTTCATGGGTTTTCTTCTTAAGATCTAAACCTGAAACTAGTGAGATACTTAAAACCTATATCACTGAGGTAGAAAACCAATCTGATAAGAAGGTCAAGGTCATCAGGTGTGACAATGGGACAGAGTTCAAGAATAGATTAATGGATGACTTTTGCAAGGAAAAAGGCATAAAAAGAGATTTTAGTGTAGCTAGAACACCTCAGCAAAATGGAGTAGCAGAAAGGAAGAATAGAACACTTATAGAGACTGATAGAACTATGTTAGTAGACTCTAAGTTGCCTATTTCATTTTGGGCTGAAGCAGTTGGTACTGCTTGTTATGTACAAAACAGGGTTCTTGTGACAAAGCCACATAGAAAGACACCTTATGAACTTTTCTTTGGTAGAAAACCATCTTTAAGTTTTATGAGACCTTTTGGTTGTCATGTCACTATTCTCAATACCAAAGATCATTTAGGCAAATTTGATGGAAAAGCAGATGTTGGCTATTTGATAGGGTATTCCTTGCAGAGTAAGGCCTATAGAGTGTTTAACACTTGCACTAGGCTAGTAGAAGAGAATCTTCACATAGAGTTTCAAAAGAAACTAACAAATGTGAAAGGAGTTGGACCAGATTGGATGTTTGATGTTGATAGGCTTTCAGAATCTATGAATTATGTGCCTGTTACAGGTACAAATACTAATGATAATGCAGGTTCTGAAGACAATGTTGAAACTCCTAAAGATCAAGATTACATCTGGATGCCAATTTGGAAAAGTATGGATCTATCTTCAAGTCAAGAAGGACCTTCAAACACAACAAATGAAGGCAATGAAGAAGATCAAGGAACTAAGAATCAAAAGAATCAAGAAAGTGGTGCTAATGAAAATGGTACTGCTAGTTCTTCAGATGGTCCTGCTAGTTCAAGTATTGGTACTGCTGAGCCATTGAATGTTCAAATAGATGATTCTTTTCAAGAAGAAGTGGGGATTAGCAATCTACCAACTACTTATGAAGTTCCTAAAACACCAAACACTAGAATTCTCAAAGATCACTCAACTGATGATGTGATTGGAAGCATAACTTCTGGTGTTAGAACAAGATCTCAAGTTGGTTTATCTCAAGTTTTATCTTCAGATGAAGAAGGGTTTATCTCCTCTATTTATTAAGAAAAGAATAATGATACTTCCAATATATGCCTGTTTTCATGTTTTCTATCTCAGGCTGAACCCAAAAACATAAACAAAGCTTTAGATGATGCAAGTTGGGTGGAAGCAATGCAAGAAGAGCTTCTCCAATTCAAGATTCAGAAGGTTTGGATATTGGTTGATTTGCCCAGAGGTCATAGGGCAATTGGAACCAAATGGGTATTCAGAAACAAGAAAGATGAAAGGGGTATAGTGATCAGAAACAAGGCTAGATTGGTAGCACAAGGATATACTCAAGAAGAAGGGGTAGATTATGAAGAAGTGTTTGCTCCAGTTGCAAGACTTGAAGCAATTAGGCTTTTCTTGGCCTATGCTTCATTCATAGGCTTCACTGTCTATCAAATGGATGTTAAGAGTGCATTTTTATATGGTGAAATTGAAGAACCAGTATATGTATCTCAACCTCCAGGCTTCATTGATGCAGAGTATCCAGACAAAGTTTACAAGGTTACCAAGGCTTTGTATGGCCTACACCAAGCTCCAAGGGCATGGTATGAAACAGTGGCTTGTTTTCTACTAAAAAGTGGATTCCAAAGAGGCAGGATTGATCCAACTTTGTTCATCAAAAGAACAAAGAAAGACATCTTGCTAGTGCAGATTTATGTTGATGACATAATCTTTGGATCAACAAACCAAGACTTGTGTGTACAATTTGAAAAACTTATGCATAGTAAGTTTGAAATGAGTTCCATGGGGGAACTTACTTTCTTTTTGGGTCTCCAAGTGAAACAATCCAAAGAAGGCATATTTATCAGCCAAGATAAGTATGTAGCAGAGATCCTAAGGAAATTTAATTTTGCTGATTCTAAGGTTGCAAGTACACCAATGGATCCAGACAAAGGGCTACTCAAGGATGCTGAAGGAGAAGATATGGATTTGCACAATTATAGATCTATGATTGGGTCTTTGATGTACCTTACATCATCAAGACCAGATATTATGTTCTCAGTATGTGTATGTGCAAGGTTTCAAATACATCCCACGATCTCTCATCTCACAGCAGTCAAAAGAATCTTTAGATATCTTAAGGGTCAACCTAGGTTGGGTCTTTGGTATCCAAGGGAATCATCTTTTGAATTGGTGGCTTATTCGGATAGTGACTATGCTGGTGCAACTCTAGACAGAAAATCCACAACTGGTGGATGTCAATTTCTTGGTTGCAGACTAATCTCTTGGCAATGCAAGAAACAAACAATGGTGGCCAATTCTACAACTGAGGCAGAATATGTTGCTGGTGCAAGTTGTTGTGGGCAAGTTCTTTGGATCCAAAATCAAATGCTTGACTATGGGTACAATTTTCTTAACACCATTATTTATATTGACAATAGCAGTACTATTTGTATCATTAAAAACAAAGTTCAACACTCAAAAACAAAACATATTGAAATCAGACACCATTTCATAAGGGATTGCAATGAGAAGAGGTTAATTCAAGTAGTTAAAATTGATTCTGAAAAGAATTATGCAGACCTTCTCACCAAAGCTTTTGATTTAGGTAGATTAAAATATCTTGTAGGAGGTATTGGAATGATAAATCTTTGAAAATCATATGTTGTTGTTCATAAAATTAACTGGTTTTGGATTTTAAACATGGTACTGCTAGTTAGTCAAAAGGTCCTGTTAATTCATAATTGGTCCTGCTGATATAAAATTGCTATGTTTTGTTCATATAAAGGCTTGAATGTTTAAAATGCTATAGATCAAGTGCTTTGCATTTTGTTCTTTTGGTTTGCAACTAACACATTTCAGGTTGATAACAAAACAAGAGTTCTTCCAAACAGAAAGGAGCAACAAAAGTTATATTCATTTCAGAAGAGATAACAATCTCAGGGGAGGAATTGATAGCCCAGAATGGAAGAAAAACCAATTAATGAAAGGAAAGACAAGAGCATACAAGATGATGCAGAGTTGAAAAAGAAAGAGTTAAATCACATATCTAGAAGGGATGAAGCATTTCTCAAGGAGAAAGTTCTATCTAGATCAAACTAAGGAAAGTTTCAACTCAAAGGCATGACATTAGATGATTTCACTTGTTGAACCAATCATCCAAGATACACAGCATCATTGCCTTTTTAAATTTCCTCCATCCAAGGAAATTGCACCATCTTTAGGCCAATATGGCTTTTGGTATTCAGCTCACCAAGTTTTTACAAACTTAAGAGTTGGCTAGTCCATAAGCAAACGGCTTTTGGTAAAGACAAATCAAATCCGTTGATGGTTGATAGTTTACCAAAAACTATATGGTTGTTAACTAACCATACTTAATTGTAAATAGTTAGCTAGTCCTTAAGCAAACGGCTTTTGGTAAAGACAACTCAAATCCGTTGATAGCTGGTAGTTTGCTAAAAACTATAAGGGATTTTTATAAAACTTTCAAAGGTACTGGTAGTTCAAAATTGGTACTGCTAGTATAAAAAGGTACTGCTATATAGCCGTTGAGCCTGTCAGAAAAAGTTTTAGCCTTTAGGCCTGGTAGTTAAAATTAGCCATTGGGGTAGTTATGTAAATTACTGATGATTATATTATATTATATTTCACATATAAAAGATCTTTTTAACCGCCTTTTCATTTACTTATTATAATCTTTCTTATTGTCGGTTAAAAGTAATTCTCTCATATCTTCTTTCATCAGTCATTATCATAATTCACATACACCTTTCATCTTCTACCAGTACTACCAACAAATCCCACCATCATATTCAAAATTTTCATTATGACTTCCACAGTTGTTCTAGATTTTGTCCAACGTCACAATCAGTTAGCATTTTTGGAAAAGTCAGAGGATAATGCCTCATTTCATCAAGTAGTGGACTTTTTAAACAACTCCTACATCAGGTTTGCTTTACTAGTCAATCCCACTATTTATGAAAATCAAATTTTACAATTTTGGCAATCTGCTAAAATTAAAACTTCTGAAAATGGGGAACAAAGAATTAAGGCCAAAGTGGATGGTAAACATTTGACTCTTACTGAGTTATCCATAAGAAGACATCTTCATTTGGATGATTCTGATGGTATTAGTCAGTTACCAGATACTGAAATTTTTGAAAATTTACAAAGAATGGGGTATCATGCTGAGTCTAACAAACTCACTTTTCTGAAAAAGCATCTTACTCCACAATGGAGATTTTTGATTCACACAATCCTTCACTGTTTGAGCCAGAAGAAAACCTCTTGGGAGCAATTTAGTGGAAACATGGCTTCTGCTCTCATTTGCTTAGCTACAAACAGAAAATACAATTTTTCTAAACATATTTTTGAAGGATTGATTAAAAATGTGAAAAGTGAAACAAAGTTTTTGATGTATCCAAGATTTATTGGGTGCATCATTGCAAAATTGAAACATTTGTTACTTCCCACAGACTCAATTTATGACACACCAAAACTTTCTCACAAAGTATTTTCAAATATGAGAATTGGTTTTAGAGGGGAAGAAATACCACTTTTTGATGAAATGTTACCACAACATCCAGAAGAACCAACACCATCAGCTGAAACACAATCATCTAGTTCTTCACATGGTTACATTTCACCAACACATCAAACAACACCAATACCATCTCCAGTACCATCACCAACACCACCAACATCATCATATCATGTATCACAACCCCACTCACCTCAGACAATGCAAGAACTGAAAGACAAGGTGAAGTTCTTAGAGAATGCTCTTAAAAGTCAAAGCAAGAAGTTTTCTGAGATCAACATCAAATTGGTCAAGAGGGTAAAGAAATTAGAGGGTGAAGTAAAGAAGTTAAAGGGTAAAAGATCTGCAAAGACTGTTTTATCTAGTTCTTCAAAGTCAGATGATGATAGGATAGGTCACTCTTCCAAAAAGGGGAGGAAGGATAGTTCTGAAGATGAGGAAGAGGCTCAATTTGAATTCCATGATGGAACTCAAGTTTATGATGAAGAGCCTGTTGGAGCAGGGCAAGAGCCTGCTAGGCCAGAAGAAGAGCCTGCTAGGAGAGAAAGGCTATTGGCTATGGGATACAAAGGGTCTGCTGAGAAAGTGTACAAGAGAAAGAGGGATTTAGTTGCTGATGAGCAATCTTCTGCTCCATCACAAGCACCAACTCCAAAGGATAAGGGCAAAGGCATTATGATTGAAGATGAGCCAAAGTCCAAGAAGTTGAAAAGAACTCAGCAAATTCAGATGGCTTTAGGAGAAGAAGAAGCCAAAAGGGTTCATGAAGAAGAGCTAAAAGCACTTGAAGCCTCAAGAATGCTTGCAGTAATGAAAGAGCAGAAAGATGTTGAAGATGCTGCTCAGACTCTTCTTGATACTCAAATTGCTCAAGAAACCTTTGATGCACAGATGCTATGGATTATCAATAATGATCCAATTTTGAAAGGTCAAGCAGCAAATATAGTAAATGACAAGACACTCAATTCTGATGAGAAAACAAAAGCACTTGAATCTTTCATCAACAAGAAGTATAAAGAAGCAGCTTTGGCTGAAATTTTTGAGAAGATGAAGGAAAGTCAGAAGAGAGGTTTTAAGGTAGGACAATCTCAGAAAGATCAGGTGATTTTTATGAAAAGGTTTTTGAAAGGTCAGGCAAATTGGACTGACTATCAACTAAAGAAGAAATCTGCTGATGAAATCTTCTTCCTGTATCTACAAGCCTACAAGAGTCTTTACTATAAAGTTCCATCTGATGTACACCCCTCAATGAAGAAGAAGGATGCTCAGAAGAAAGAAGTAGCAAAATTGGACTCAGAGCAAGTAAGTAAAATGTTGATTACTTTGCCTACTATCATACATGCTGATCCAATTAGTTGTAGAAGACCTATTATTGATTGGGAGATCAACCATGATAGATTAGGAAAATCATGGAAAATAACAAGGGTTGGGGGTCAGTTTGCTATCTTCAAGAATTTTGAAAATTTAGTTAGAGCATGTGACAGAGCAGACTTGGAAGAATTGTGGAATCTAGTGCAGATTAGACTAGACACAACTTCTAGTACAGATGCTAAGGAACAAGAACTTTGGGTAGAATTCAATAGGATGTTTGATCCTGATCCCAAAGATGTTCATTGGAAATTTCCCTATTATGATCCTTCAACAACTTGGGAATTTCTAAGCCATAGCAACATTCATCACCTTTTCACACAGAGTGGGATAGAACTCTTTATGTTGGCTAAGAAAGAGTATCCACTAAGTTATGAAGTGCTTACAACTATGATCTCCAAGAGATTAAGGTGTGACAAAGATGATGAGAACTCAGAAATTGTTCAGAGTTTGCTGAGGAGCATATCTGAGCAATATGAAAGAAAAAGGAAGAACAGAGAGTGAAGGTTTTTGGAAGAGTTCTCTCAAATCCTCAAGGTATGTATTTTATTCATCAAAAACTTGTGTATTTTAATGGAAATAACAAGTTTAGGGGAGGATTGTTGGGAATAAAATGATCAAAGTCAAAGAGCCTGCCAAAGATGTTGAAGAGCCTGCTAGTTGATTTTGAAGTGTATGAAGATGTTCTACCAGTACCTTCTGGGTAGAAGGTACTGCTGGTTGATGAAGAGCCTGCGAAGCTTATGTCAAGTCGATTAGATATTTTGTAATAGATATTTAGTTGAATTATTAGTCTTTGTACATTGTTATACGTTATGTAGAAGTAGATTAGTCTTCTGTGGTTCACAGAAGAATATGGCAGAGTTGTACATTGGTAGTTGTATTTAATTGTAGGCGCAAATATAGTCAAAGTATAGTATAATACTCTTCCACTTGACAACATGTAATAAGATATCCTTATCTTATAAAAGGATATCTTAGTCACTACTTCATGCATGCATCTTACACAACCAATAACCAAAACCAAACTATCTGTCAAGTAACTTAGTTACTTCAAATCACAAATCCTTTTACAATCTTAGATTCAAGATTACTTTGTAATCCCGGTGATACTTAGATCATCCGTATTATTTCATCAATAATATTGAATCGTTTTGTGTTAACCAAAGTTGTGTTCTTTGTTCATTGCATCCTCACGTTTACTTAAACTCACCACCTTGTGTTCTTTTAAAGTGTGTTGTAGTAGATTCCGCATGCTAAACACATTCAATACATAAATATCTCAATCAAGAACATAAAAACCCGTTCCACAAGTACTATTACAAAATCCAAACCTACATTGAAATAACAAGTTGCAAATACAACTTAGGCTGGGCACAGTCTTAACCCAAAGCGACCTGCATCACTGGCTGTCACGTCAGCTATCTCTCTCCGGCGACCAGAAGTGACCGACCTGCCACGGTTGGTGACCGACTTTTTTTTTTTTTTTTTAATCAAACATTTAAAATAAACTTAAGTTCTTGCTTATCGAAGCTACAAACGATTGTGGTGGTTTACGAGAGGAGGACGATGATTTCCTCCTTGCTGTGTCATGACCTTGTGGTCGTAATTCTCTAGTATCATCTTCAGATTCATCGTCATCGACTTCATGAAAATACAAAGGACCTTGTGTTGACCCCGAAGTTTTTGTAGAGCCCTTTGTTTTCTTCCTACTATTCGTTCGAATAGCTTCCCCCTCCGTCTTCCAAGCATCGTGATGCCTCAAGCTTTTCCAACATTCCACCAAGTTGAACTTATGCTTGTAAAGCGTACGGTATTCCCTCAACGCTTTCTCATGATCATCAACATCATTTTCACCACTAACATGGTTAAGCTTGATATTATCCATGATAGAAGCAAAATTTCCAACCCGTGGCCTAATCTGATTCTTCCATTTGCTTGCGATAGAGTCGTAGCTTTGATCTAAACCGGTTTCTTTCTTAAAATATGCTATAATCAATTCCCTAAAGCGGTTCTTGTTGACAGCGTTACCTCGTTGGGAATTTTCTGAGATATATACCCAAGCTTTACAAAGAGCGACCTCTTCTTCCCTTGTCCAATTAATCTGTTTTTTGGGACGGTTCGGCCTTCTTCCCTTTGTCATTCGCCTTCGCCTTCGTAGCACGTCGGGAAGCGGTTCTTGGTTTGACGGGTGATGTCTCTTCGACATCGTCATCGTCCTCAACGACGAAAGAATCGTGGAATGAATCATGGTAAGAACCGTGACCCGAACCTTGACCCATCGACGCATCTTGAGTCGGATATTCTTGCGCCTCTTGGTTGGCCATGAAATCATCAAAATTCATATCAAGATCAAGATTCTGAATCGGGGAATATTCTTGATAATGTTGGGGAGATTGCAAGAATTCCATGTTAGGCCGATACGACGACTCACTTGGTTCTTGTTAATAACCCGTATTTGGACGATACGGTGGAACATATGGACGATTAAGATAAAACATGTTTTGATTTTGGCTGGGTTGTGGTAATCGTGATGAGTATTCAAAAGAGGGTGCACGAAATCGAATACCCCTTTGTTGTGGTGGTGTTATTCCGTGTAGTTCAAACTTGTTTTCCGGCGAGAAGTTGTTTTGGGGTAGCCGGGATCGTCGGTTTTTTTATATGGGAGTGTTTTTGTTTGACATGATTAGAAGTGGATGGATGAGGTTGAATTTGAATTGTGTTTGAAATTTTTTGAATAGGTATTTATAAGATGGAAAAATATATATATATATATATATATATATATATATATATATATATATATATATATATATATATATATATATATATATAATATATATATATATATATTTTAATGGAGCAAACAATCGGTCAATTTACCGATCGATACTCACAAAACACAACAATCGACCAAAGAAGCGACCGAGTGCTGCAATCCAATCGACCGATCCCTTTATCTGTCGCTTTCTCTTTTGTCAATCGACCGACCGAATGTTTCCGTTGGGTTGCTACTAGCCTTAGTTCCCACAAAAAGTTAACCTTTTTACATAAAAAAACGACATCTTTTAGATATATGTCACCTAGGTGCATATGCAAAATATTTTGACGACGTTATAGTTCCTAACAAAATGTGTCACCTTTCTACATAAAAACTCTAAATTTTTTGAGTACCATATATGTCACCAAGTTGCCTCTTTATGAAAGATAGTGTCCAGCTTCTGGCCTTTTAGCTTCAAAGTTTCCATCTCAACATCAAGATTCTGGATCACCCCTCTCACGGCATAAAGTTTTTCTTTGATTATTTTCATCTCCTCTTCTGCTTTCACTTGTTCATTCCTCTTTGCTTCCAAGAGCTCGTTCGATTCAAACAATAGCCCCTTAAGCTTACTGATCCGGACTCTTAAAAACCCGACTTTCATGCCTATCTCTTCAAAGGCCTTTAAGGTTTTATCCCATGTTTCAATATCGTCACGAGTAATGGTGACTTTATAAGCTCTGATGGTGTCAGCAATTGTTACGGTTTCAAGAATTATCCCAACCGCTAGTTTAACATTGAGACCCTTGAGGAGGTTTTCGTGAAGATATGTCATTTGACTACGACATAAATCATAGTATTTGATCAGAAATTGTTTTTGTATTTCTGAATCTATGACTTAAAGTATCCACGACGATATTGAAATCATCGATACCCTTTATATCCTTGAACTCAATAACAGATTGCGAGAATCTGAGTCCTTCAGAAACTGGTACATCTGCACACTCACTGTCGGCTACCGATTGATCATACACTACTAAATCATTCTCTTGAACCATTTCTTGTTGGAAATCTATATCCATATCAACGGCTTTCTGACTATTCACCGAGTTCTTTTTCTTTTACGTTGGTCTGATCAAGTATAAGAGCAAAAATCAAAAGAAAAAATAAGCATTCACGACATATGAAAAGAAGAAATCAAGTATAAGAAATGGTGAAAACCTTAGGACATATCAAAAGCAACTTACAAACATTCACGACATTCATTCCGCTCGGAATTAAGTTAAGAAGGCCAAGAGCTCCATCGATTTCATTTAGACTATGTACCCCTACAATGTAGACCTGCAAAGAACAAATTTAAAAGAATAAACCGATTACTTTTTAAACTTATTTTCTTATTCCATCTTCTCCTTTTTCTTAAGTGACAAATTCAACAAAAAAGGGTCATATGTTTACCTTAAATTTACAATGCTCAATCAAATGGAAAACTAAAACATCTCCCTCGAGTAATTTGTGAGCAATCGAGAACCCTCTCCAACCATCACTCAATCCAATTTTGTTAACGAGAAACTTAGTGTTGAATTCTTGACCATCTTCATCCACCAATACAATCGTTTCATCATGCTTTGGCAGATTTGCATCACAGAATTGCTTGGTAAGACCCTGTCAAAAGTAGCCCAAATAAGGCCTCTACGCGTTCTATTTAGAATCAACAAGAAAAAAGAAATTTACCAGCCAAAAGCCACCAGCAACATGTGATGGCAGCATAGCCTTAACAAATCTAGGTAACTCAGATGGGAGGCTTGCTTGAACCTCATTGGCTCGCTCGATAGCAGCTGACTTGGCTTGGGAATCAGGAGGTTGAGCTGCAGCAGCTTTCTCTGGGTCATAGCTTATTTTTTGCACGTTGGATTTAATGAAGAGTCAGAATAATCACGGAATGAACCAACTTCATTAATCAATATGTACAAACTATGAACTAACCTCACTATTGAACCACGTAAAATATCACCACATGCCTTCAATGGTAAGTTATCAGACAACTGCAAAGATAATCACAAAATGAACCAAAGGCCCCAGATGTTATACTCCGAAAAATTTGGTTTTTTTCTTAATCAAACAGTTATACTCAGCAGCAACTGATGTACACCTCCTCCACTATTATGGGGGCATTCGGGACTTAGCTTATCAGCTTAATGGGTTTTGATACAAGCTAATAGTCACTTATAAGTGTTAGGATAATTCCAAACACCCTCCACTATTATGAGGGTGCTTGGGTAAGCTTACTTAAGCAACTTACTAGCTTACCGTGTTTTCAATTTGCAACAAGTTGTTGTAGGTTTCAACTGTTGGTTATATTAAGATGTAGAAGAAAGAACTGGGTACAAAGAAGAATAAACTACTCCTACCTATTTATAGCAAACAAGCTAATACTAAACACATGCATAAAATAAACCCATGACCCAACTGCCTCCACATTTTCAGTAAGCCAATCCCCACTTCCTTTTGCCTTTGTGCTTGTTTTATGCCTTGCTTTATTCCATGTTTTCTGCCACTATCAACTTTCCAGCCAAGCAATACATACATGTCCCATGACATAAACGATTAATCCAACATTCACCCTCTTAATCGTTTATTCACGCCACTCACAAACTACAACACGGAATCACTTTCACCTTGAACCAGCTCGACCCATCCCGGACACCCGACCTTCACCTCGGTCACGTCCAAAAATCATCTCGGTTCAACCCGAATAAAATTCGACCACACTTGTAACATATCACATGGCATCACGTTGGAAACCATTCACTAACATCTTGACTCATCACGGATTGACGACCTCCTCCGGCCAAATCCAAAGCCACCGATAGAACTCCAACGCCATAATGTTATTGTCGTGTAGTTTCTCCAATTTCTTCCCGTACCTTTTTCCGATCACCTATGTTCAAGAGGCTCTCCACCGAAAAGAAAACAAGCTACCTGCTTCTTCCGTTTTCTCACCTTGCTAAACGAGTCGAATCCAAAGCTACCTGCTTTGACGGATCCATCCTGCCCGTTTTTCACGCAACACCGTCGGTCTCCTCTTATCACGAACAACCCGATCAAGGCACCCGTTTTTACCTGTTGTGACTAGTCGCGCAAACCCGCAACTAACAACAAAACAGCCTTCCTTTAGTCACCTCTAACAGCCACTGCTATCTTTACTTAAGCTTGTTCGGAGACACTTTTCTACCGATCAATAAGACAAGGTCACACCCGCCTTTACCGTCTTCCGTCATCTGCAAAACGAACTGAATCAAAGCCAACTGCTTTTTCACGACTCTTCCCGTTCGTTTATCCCGCAACCCCGGTTAGTCTCTCGCTGGAACAAACCTGAACAAAGAGCACCCGCAGCCCCTGTTGTCCACGTTTCTGCTGCGATCGCAGCCCCACACCCGACGGCTCCTCACCTTCCTCTTTCATGCCTGCCCTCCACCAACCGACACACCCGCCGGCGGCGGAGGCTTCCCTGGTACGAACCTTGCTCTTGATACCAAATGTAGGTTTCAACTGTTGGTTATATTAAGATGTAGAAGAAAGAACTGGGTACAAAGAAGAATAAACTACTCCTACCTATTTATAGCAAACAAGCTAATACTACATTTTGCTACCGTATAAGCTCCTCCTCACTGGTTTTTTGGCTTATTTAACAAATGATTATGGTTATTAATAAGCTCATCCCCACCAGAAATGTTAGTCCTTTTAGGTCGTTTTGCCATTACTACATTTTGCTACTGTATAAGCTTATCCAAACACCAGCTCTATTTTGTAAAAAAGCCTAAGATATTTAAAACTTATTTAGGTGCTGTTTGTTTTTTAAGAGGTTTTATGTATGAATCTGAATACCACTTTTGAATCTCAATGAGTGTCCAAAAGTCTGAATCTGAATTATTTTAGACCGTCTATTTTTATGTCTGAATCTGAATGTCTGAATAAACAAAAAACAAATGTTTCGCTATAAAACAAAAACCAAACGACCCTCCATTCGTGATTATTAATAAAAAATCAAGACCAAGATGAGGAGATAAGGATTGAAAAGAAGTATTAGGCTTTTCAGATGTAATCAGACGTTATTCAATGTCTGAACGAATCAGACCCTATTCAGATGAATTCAGACTGCAGATCTAAAAAAAAAAAAAACAGTCTGAATCTGATTACGTCTGACCGAATCAGACTTCAGACGCCATTCAGATCTGAAAGAAAAAAACAAACACTACCTTAGTCCCCATAATGGTAGTCCAATGGTAGGGGAAGGGTAGCATAACATGGAGGTCACGGGTTGAAATCCCATCCCCATGTCTCTTTAGTCATGATGTTACACGATTTACCTTCTCACATGTTATTCGTTGGACCGGTCGATGCAAGGCCGCCAATGGGTCAGTTAAGCATTATCAGGTTATTTAAGTTGTATCAACGAGTTTTTTTACATAAAATTAACCATAAGTGTTGGCAAAAAAATGATGACATGTTAAACAAACAAAAAGAAATATATTCTAACCGCTTCACCCGCTTGCTTAGTAGGACTTGTAGCTTTTTTTGGTAACGATTTTTCCTTTATCTCAATTGCCTTTTTATGTTTCCACTGCAAACAAACAGATACAAATTATAATAAGCCACAACAGTTTGGAAAATGAATACTAAATAGGGGATGTGTAGTTATTAAAAAAAAAAAAAAAAAAAAATCCCTCTTGTTTTCAAAAAAATTTTCTAGAAAACAAAGAAAATGCATTCATAAGCGTTGTTTTCCCATAAAACAGCAAAGGGAGTGTGTTCCAAAGGGAGTGCCGGTCTTTTTAGATCATTTTGCCATTACTACATTTTGGTAATGCATAAGCTTATCCAAACACTATCTCCTGCATTGAGGTTTGGCACTTCTATTTTGTAAAAAAGCTTAAGATATTTACATGAACTAACCCAGACAACTCATTAGGCTTATCAGCTTATTTATTCCCCATAACGGTAGTCCAATGGTAGGGGAAATGTAGCATATCTAACACGGAGGTCACGAGTTGAAATCCCATCCATGTCCCTTTAGTCATGATGTTACACAATTTACCTCACATGTTATTCGTGGGACCGGTCGGTGTAGGGCCACTAGTGAGACGGTTTCCGATTATCAGCTTATTTATGTTGTTTCAACGAGTTTTGTATATATATAACTAACCATAAGTTCTAAGTTTTAGTAACAAAATGTTTGACAGAATACAACACACAAACTGAAATATATTCTAACCGCTTCAACCGTTTGCTTAGTAGGACTTGTAGCTTTTTTCTGTAACGACTTTTTCTTAATCTCCACTGCCTTTTTCTGTTTCCACTGCAAACAAACAGATACAAATTATAATAAGTCATAGCAGTTTGGACAATGAATGTGAACTAGGGGCTGTTCAGTTAAAGAAAAACATCCTCGTGCTTTCAATGAATATTTCTAAAGAACAAAGTAACAAGAAAACGCACTCAAAAGCATTTCTTTTCGAAAAAAAATCCAACAAATCTGAGTTCTCCATGTTTTCCCTTAAAAGAGCAAAGGGAGTGGGTTCCAAACAGGGCAGGATCGGCTCATGAACCCACTCCCCCATCCCAAAAAGCCCGTCTGGTCGGACTTCTTCCCCGCCTTTCTCCAAATAATCCTATGAAACCACTCCCCCCCCCCCCCCCCCCCACACCAAAATGAATACATAAACCACACACAATACTTCATTAATTCTATAGTTTTTTATTATGCAAGTGAAATCAATGGATCATTGTCACTTTGTAAGGGTAGAACGAACAATGACGTGATGCTGATGTGACATAATCAAAACACAAAATTCTCACTACCTTTAATCATTTGAACGCGTTTTGTAAATTTTTAACTCTTTTGCGTAAATGAACCCCAATTTTTTATTTTTTATTTTTACAATATTAGATATGGAAAACTAAGAAATATTTTCTCCAAGCCCCAAAATATTTAAAATGATCCAATGGGTCAAGTAAAGGTCCCGGTCAGCCCGCATACATCTGAGTCAATAACTCGCCCTTCCCAGTTTACCTAAACAACTAAAACATAAAGTAACATATAAGCCGAAAAGTTTCAAAATAAGCCACAAAAAGTTAGATTAAGAAACATAAGCTGAAAACCAAATAAGTCATAAGCCCGCTATATAATTCGAAACAAACACACCCATAGTCATAAATATACCTTGGAAGACAAAGGGGGGGTTGTGTTAGTATTTTTTTTCTGAGCATATTTTTTCTTGATCTCCAATGCCATTTTCTTAACATCCAAAGCAGACAAAGGGGGGCTTGTGTCTCTAGGTATTGCCATTATGTTTTTGAACAACTAGTATTTGTGTATGAGAAACTAAAAGGGTGTATATAAATGGAAGAAATATTATATTACCGTTTGTTTTGAAAACCAAAAGGAGGGTTTTTAGGTTTTTGAAATTTTGGTGAGATGAGAATTATGGGGTTTTGTTATTTTTGTAAAAGATTCTTATGAGGGAGATGAAACGATGATAATTCTGTGCCAACTTTTGAAAAGATTGTAAATTTATGAGGTATGAACATAGGGTAAGTTTACTAAAGAGTAATTTGATAATTCTGGTTTTCTAGTTACATTTTTGGTTTTTGCATTCACCTAGAAAGAAAAAGAAAAAGTGTTTTCAAAAGTACTTCTATATGACTCGGTCGATCAAAGTCTATACCTTTTTTAGACCAAAAAAAATAAAATAAAATAAAAAAATAAATAAATAAATGACTTCACAAAATGCCCCAGAATGCTTGAGCGACTTGGGTGACTTATCTCCCCACCCCTTTAAATGTTGACAAGTGTCACATGCAAGTACAAGTCGCTCAAGTCATCTGAGGACACTTGTCAACATTATTGCACTTGTATGAGACACTTGTAAACATTCAAAAGGTGAGTGACAAGTCGCCTAAATCTCCCAGGACATTTTGAGAAGCCACTTTTTTTTATCTTGAAAGGGTATAAACTTTGAGCGACCGAGGCACATAGAGAATTACCTCTTTCAAAATTGGTCTTTCGTGCGACCTCATACAAACCGTGACAAGTGTTCAAAGTTAGTTAGGATGTTCTTGATGCGACCGAAGTGACATTATGTTATTTTTGTGTGACCATTAGACCGTGCAACCTCATACAAATCGTGACATTATGTTTTTTGGCGAGATGAAAATTGTGGAGTTTTGTTACTTTTGAAAAAGATTTTTATGAGGGAGATGAAACGATTGTAAAATTATGGTTACTACTTTTGAAAGTAGAAAGTGATTGGCACATTCTTAAATCTTATTGGGACACTCTACTGTGCAAGTAGTTAAAGCATGTTATACTTAAAGCATAATTGTCTATTGCACACAGTGAAGTGTCCCAATAAATTATAAGAACGTGTCAATCATTTCCGTTTGAAAGGGGTTAATACTTTTGAAAGGATTGTAAGATTATGAGGTATGAGCATAGGTATTAGACCACACGGTGTGGGAAGTTTCGTGGCTCGCCATGGCTGAGGTGGAGCCTTGTCGTGGTTCGCCATGGTACCAGGCCCCCTCGCCATGGCTCGCCGACCACGAATACGTCGTGCGTCGTGCAGACAACGAGTAAAACTTTCTGACATTTGGTACTTTAATTGTTTTCTTATTTAGAAAACGGTAATATTACCATTTAAAAAAAAACGTTTGTCCCTTTTTTTTCTTTTTTTTTTCCCTTCTTTTGATTTAACCCATACATTGTTTCTATATATATATATCAACATCTATACTAACACACACAGCGACATTTTCACTATCAAATACCAAAAACACACAGCAAAAAATATGAGTACCGACACATCTCATTCCGGCGAGGATGATCTTGATGAGCTTGAAGAGATCGCTATGATTGAAGAATACGAGAAGGAGCTTTTGTTACAACAACAAGAAGCCGGAAGTAGCACACGGACATACATTCCCTGGGAACGTGAAATTGCTGAAGCACGTCTACTGCGGGATTATCATGGTAACAACCCAAAATATACGAATGAATATTTCAGGCGTCGCTATCGTATGAGTCGTAAACTATTTTTAGAAATAGTTCAAGGTATTGAAACGTATATCAAAACTCATGATAATCTTCCTAGGCATTTTGATTTCTTTAGAGTCCGACCCGATGCTTGTGGTGTAATGAGTTTCAGTGTCATTATGAAATGCATAAACGCCCTACGCCAATTGGCGTACGGCGTAACAGCCGATGCATTTGATGAATATTTACAAATGGGAGAACATTGTGCACGCGATTGTTTAGATTTTTTTACTATGTGCATATTCCATTTGTATACGCGTGAGTTTTTAAGAAAACCAGACGAGAATGACATTCGTAACTTGTACCACGCACATAACGCGGTTCATAAGTTACCGGGTATGTTGGGAAGCATCGATTGTATGCACTAGGAATGGAAAAATTGTCCTAAACAATGGCAAGGCCAATTTCACCGAGGTGATAAAAAGTATCCCACTATAATGCTTGAAGCCATTGCTTCATATGATTTGTGGATTTGGCATGCATTCTCCGTTATTCGACGACCTACTTGATGACATTGCCCCTGTGGTTCCGTTTGAAGTAAACGAGCGTACATTTAGAAAAGGGTATTATCTAGCTGATGGAATTTATCCCGAGTGGGCATCGTTTGTTAAATCATTCACGGTTGCGCATACCCAAAAGAATGCCGCATTTAAAGCCAAACAAGAAAGTGCTAGAAAAGATATCGAATTAGCTTTTGGTGTCCTCCAAGGACGTTGGCATATTATAAGCCAACCGGCGCGTGCATTTGCTACATCAAAGCTAAGGAGAATCATGTACACGTGCATCATATTGCATAACATGATTTTGAAAGACCAAAACTTTGCGATATCCGAAGCTAGTGAGATGTATATTTGTCCGGGAGTAAATTTACAACGGTCGTGGATTAAGCATTGCGAAGTGCAGTGAAAAAAGGCGAAGGAACTACGTGATATACGTGCACACGCAGCGCTTCAACGTAATCTCATCGAGCATGTTGGGCAAGTAACTCAGTGGGAGGAATTTCAGCAACAACAACAGCATGATTAGTTTTTTTAATAATTAGTTTATTAATATTCGTTGTATTGTTATTTTAATTCACGTATCATTCTTTTTCATATCGTAAGTTTGTATTTAAATTTGATGTAATGTATTTTTAATTGAATGAAAGTAATTTAGTTTATTTGGGTATTTGAAAAAAAAAGAAAAAAAAAACAGTTAGTGGTGGGGCTCAAATGAGTAAGTTGTGGTTAGTTCTGGTGATGTGGCACAAGTGAGGCCCAAATGAAGAGGTAAAACAATGCCATGACACCTTATGCTCTTAGGTAGTATTAGTTTTTTACATATTAGTTTAGTAAGAGATTTTTTTTTTCTTTTTTTTTAAATATTAAATTTTTGAAATTTAAATTGATGTAGTTTAATTAAATTATCTTTAAATATCTTTTTAATTTGACAACTTAAATTGTGTCTTTTTTAATTAATTCTAAACTTGATAATTTTTCGAAAACACACACTATATTAATTTTAACAAACAAACGCCTTCGACAAGGAGACCCTCTTTCTCCCAACGGCTGAATTCCATTTACGTTGAGGCCTTCGATAAGGAGACCTTCTTTCTCCCTTTCACTTCATTATGATTATGGAAGGGTTACACGTAGCTGTTGAAGACGAAATTCTTGCTGGATACTTTCGAGATGTTACGGTTGGGTCCCTTAATATATCACATATTTTCTTTGCGGATGATGTTTTATTCCTTGGTGAATGATCCTGATCTAACATCATTAATGTGGTTAATTTACTTCAATATTTTTATCGTGCCTCTGGATTGAAGTTAAATCTCCACAAATCTAACCTTTATGATGTGAGTGTCTCGTATTATGAAGTTCAAAGACTGGCATTATTAACTAGATGTAACTCTCAACGACTTCCTTTCGTCTATTTGGGTCATCCTATAGGCGAAAACATGGCTAAACAAAAAGGATAGGAGCCTATATCGGCAAGTTCAATAATAGATTGTCAAGGTGGAAGGCATCCATGTTGTCCATTGGTGGACGAACAACTCGTCTCTCTTCAGTTCTTGGTGCTTTAGCTAGGCATTATTTTTCGTTATTTCCTCTTCCAAAATGTGCCATCAGGACCCTCAAATCTATTCGAGCTCAGTTTTTTTGGGTAACGATGGAAATACGTACAAAATTCCATAGATTGCTTGGAATTCCACTTTAGCTTCCAAAGCTAAAGGTGGTCTTGGTATCGGAAGCCTTGATCCAGAAATGGCGTTGGAGATTCTTGAACACTCCTAACGCTCTATGACCATAAAAGCGATTCACAGTCTTAATGGAGATTCATCTATCTTTAATTGTTCAGTGAAAGGCAATGGTGTATGGGCCAGAATTGTGAAAGATGTCAATGCCATGAATGATCAAGGATTCATCCCTCACCACTTTATAAAGAGGAATGTCCGCGATGGTAGAACAACTCGATTTTGGAAAGACCATTGGATGGGTGTCGCTCCGCTTCAACATCAGTTCCCATGCTTAATTCGTTTAGAGGTGAACCAAGATTGTATGGTTCATGATAGGTGGAATGACGGATGGAATTAGATATGGTCTCACCTATAACACCCCCAAAATTTATGAGTTAACAGCGGAAGACTAATTGGGGTATTACGGGGAGGATCGAAGTCATAATCATAGAAAACGGCTCATAAGAGGCGTTTTGAAAGTTGTTTGTCATTCAAATAATAATTCAGTTACAAAAGTGAAATATCAGAGTTGTGAAATCCCAAAAGGGTGTAGTAGTTTGAAATGAATGACATAATTTATTTTACACCTCATAAACCATCAGTTATGCCCCCTCCGTGCCTTGTTTGCTCCGTTAATTACCTGAGATAAAGATGCTAAAAGTCAACAAAATTGTTGAGTGAAATCATAGAGTTTGTAATAAGAATCAATTTGAACACAAGGTGTGATTGCATGTCAATTACAATCATTGTTTTAAATGGTGATATTGCAGTTCTGTATGTTGCCCTAAGTCTCATGACACGTAAATGTTAACAGTGTTAGTAACCGGTGATAAGGGGGCCTCGTATTGGATATTGTCATCTTCCTATTTCCTTCAAATATAGTGCATTGCGACTAATCCAGCTAGCAACTAAGGCTATCTATCCGGCATTAGTGGAATAGGCAGTCAACCTCCAATAGATCTATTCACTATATTCGCGTCCACTCGCAAGTGATTAATGGTTCATGATATGAGGGGCTTTTGGAAATACGGTAACTTAGGCAATATACTTGTGTTCTATATTTACCAGGGTAATACCCTTTACCAAAAAAAAAAAAAAAAAAAAAAAAAAAAAAAATACTTGTATTCTATTTTGTAGCATGTAACTCCAACAGCTCCCACTTGGAAATCTATTAAAAGTGTAATGACATTGGTTAGCGTCTAGCAACACGCCAATGCCCCTAGTACAACTCGGGTGTGTGGTCTCCTGAAAAAACCACTTTATGATAGCTCATCATACTTATCCTTTTGCTTCTAATACCACATTAATAAATATATGGATCTAAGTCATTCTTTATTAATAATTTTGTTTCTCATTATTTATGATTAAATAAGATTACCAAATCTTCTGAACTTGTCAGGGGAGATCTTGGGTGTGGCCACACAAACATCTTATTAATCCTACGAGGGGCCCAACAGTATTAAACTTCAAATAAATTTGAAGGAACAAATTCTATATCGACTACGAGCATAACTCATACACTTTGCAACACTTCCGAAAACAATCCTTATAGCTACCAGTTACGATAGCGTTAAGATGAATTACAGAAATGCACTACATGCATGACGGTTATCTGATATCTCAAGTGTGAGGATAACTATATACCCATGATTTACTTAATGACAAGATCCATAAAGTAAACTCATGAAGTGCATGTAATATGGTAATATTTTTAATTAGTGGCATGAATTACTTGACACATGCATGTAATATTTTTAATCCAGTGAACAACTAACGACGAAATTTGGTTAGTTGAACAACTAACCACTTGACACATGCATGTAATAAAAAGCGAACAACTAACGGCGAAATTTGTTTAGTTGGTTTATGTCTTTTCAATTATTCTATAGATTAAACGATTAGAGCATTTTAATACATGAAATCACAAAGTTATAATTTCCATCTTGCTTTTTAACAACTCTCTTTCTTAAAATAATGCCCGGGCTCATATATAGGTCGTTTATTTGGCATATATAGACACGCCTTCTAGAAACGAATGTCTCACCAACAACAGATCATGCAAGAAAACAGATAAGTTTATCTTATTGCAACCTCACTCAACCTAGTGCTACCACTTGAATTTCCTCTATATATACCATCGGGTAAGTAACTAGCTTCATTGTCTTCAACTAATTAGTACTTACTCCAAATTAGTACTACCATGGGTAAGCCTCATTCCTTCACGAGTATCGAGCTTGAATCCGTCGTCTTTCCATCGTCCATCAAGCCTCCTTGTGCAACTAAAACTTTGGTCCTCGCAGACGCTGGTATTTACGTCCTCAAGTTATAAATAATTATAAATTATGTCTTCTTCATATACTTTTATTGTTCTTTGCATATAACTAAATATTATAAATTATGTGCAAGGTGTGAGACGTTTGGAAATACAAGGAAACATCATGAAGGTTGCCGTGGCCGCCTTGTACTTAGAGGAAAAAGCTATTGAGTCAATTACTGTGAACTGGAATGGCAAAACCGATGTCGAGTTGCTGGATTCCCATGAATTTTTCAACGAAATCTATAATGGTATGCCTTCACTAATTTTGAAACTTTGGTCTATAACGAAAAAGTTCACTGATTCGGTTTAAGTAACAGAGTATAAAGTACGAACTCCCTCCGTACTTGAATGGAAAAAAATGATACAGTATTATTAATCATGATCTAATCATAGTTTAATTAGATCACTTTATATACTTAAACAATTGTACATATATAGATGGGAAACATAAAATATAAGTTCTTAAACATGATTTTTTGATAACCAACATCACTTTATAAGTTAGGTGATACGACATAATATTATTAAAAAAAAAATAATAAAAAAAATATAAATAAAATAAAACTACACTTATAGCCTTTTAACTTGTTAACTGTTGGCATCATCTAAGTTAGACAAAATGCAGCTTCATTTTCTCAATATTCTGTACAGGCCCCTTGGAGAAACTAATTCATGTTTCATTGTTGGTACCATCAACGGGTACGTTTTTCGCTGAAGCGGCGGCAGAAAAGATTCTTAAGGTCTGGAAAGATAATGGAAGCTATAATGATGTAGATGGTGCAACCATTGAAAATATCTCAACGTTTTTAAGGATGAAAACTTATTGCCAGGCAACTCTGTTCTCTACACCATTCTGTCTGATGGCTTAGTTACGGTGAATATTGCTAAAGTTGGTATCATACCCGAAGCACCAATTGCAGTATTAGAGAACACAAAAATGGGATATACATTGATCAAGGCAATGTTTCGAAAGAATGACGGTACTGTCCCAGAAGCGAGGCAAAGTGTCGCCTCAAGACTTTCGGGTTTTTTCAACTAAAGGAAAATTCAACGGTCGATCTTCTGGTCACATAACAATCCATCGATCATTTGAGTGATTTATTTTAATGTATGGTGTGCCAAATTTGTACCTTATTTGAAAAATAATAAATCCGTGTTTAAAATCATTCCGTTAGTTATTTTAAAGATCTTAAAATTAATAAAGATCGACGAAACAATTCTAGTCACACATTTTAAACTAACAAAAACACCCACTTACATTCCTACGGCCTCCTCTTTTTTTTTTAGCTAAAATCCAGTTTCACCATTATTTTTTTAAATAATAAACCTCAAAAACCGTTAATCGTTTGGTGAAAAAAATTACACGATCATGATAAACATTTAATTATCTTTCAATAGAATGACACTTTCACAAAAATTTTCAACAAAAAAAAAAAAAAAAAAAAAAAAAAACTTTTTTTATTTTTTGTGGGGTTTTTTGGTTGAAGAGTTTACTTGGCATATCACACATCTGATATAACACTAATTTGTACCAAGATGCTATTGCAAAATGGGCATAATTAAGTATTTGTATAAAACTCCAAATGATTCACTGTTTATAGAAAAAGTTTAGAATATCTTTCTAGTTTTCAGCACTTATAATTCTACACAAGTTCGTTTACCACTATAAGCGCGAGTACATTATATGAATATTAATATTTTTCAAACAATATATGGCTGTATGGAAAAATGTTTGTAATTTATTTACAAAATATCAATTTTGATCACCCTTAAAAATATAGAGATTAAGTTGTCACTCACACCTAATTCCTTAGTTATATCACTGACTTTTTAAAAAGGGTGGTGATTTGTGCACTTAATAAATTAATTGGCACACTCTAAACTATGTGTATTGACACATATGCCCTTACGCTAATTTTAAAACGTAAGTGATGGTAGTTGGATATTTGAGGATATAAATGTCAAGACACATATTTTATAGTGTGCCAATCAATTTATAGAATGTGGGAATCACCTCCTTTCTAAAAGGAAAATGATGGAGAGCCTTAAATATATGTCTAATTTCATGGCTAAACTTATGTGTCATGATCATGTTAGTTTGTGAAAAAGTGGGACCTTGAATGCAGCCAACATGATAATGGCACATAAGTTTAGGCATGCATTTAGTCACATCATTTAGGTCTCCCAATCACTACTTTTTAGGTTTTGTTAATATCACACGGTTACTAGGAAGATTAATAAAGAGAGAGAATGATGTAGGTTAAACCACAAATATAATGAAAGTGAAAGATTAATTAACCAACAATCCTTCCCTTCAATGAGAGGGGTATTCATAGAGTACAAAGTGAAATGGGGCGCTGCCCATAAAAGAAAGTAAATATTGGGTCACGGTCCATGGGCCTTCTACACAGGCCGTAGCTAAAAAATAACCTAAAGGCCTAAGCAACCTATTACAAAATATGATCGATAATCTACGATGTGTTTCCAACACTACTCCTTTTTAAAAAGGGTTAAAGTATGATGCAATATTAGAGTGTCATGTTTATGTACTATTTGTTGAGTGTTGTCATGTTGGTGATGGTATGAATAAGGTGGAACCAGAAAGTTTTGTTCAAGGAGCACACTTTAATACATTTTAGAAACTACATTATAAATTGGTTCTTAAAGGGAGTAAATTACAAAAAAAAATAAAAAATAAATAAAAAAATAAAAAAATTAAAAATTAAAAATTAAAAAATTGCACTACAATTTTTTTCGCTAAAGAAACGCGTACCTGTGTCCCCCTCCAAACTCCTCCATGATATGATGGGGTTGAATGATTTTTTACATTTTTTTGAGTAAAGTGATTGACACTTACTTTTTGAGTTATTCAACATTTTATTTGTGAGAAGACAAATATAATTATAACTTCATATTTAACTCCATAAAGAAATTAACATTACAAATATAATACAATAGTAATAAAATTTACTTCTTGTTCAAAAAAAATAAATAAAAAAATAAAAAAATATATAATAATAATAATAATAATAATAATAATAATAATAATAATAATAAAATTTACTTCTAAAAGGTTATGGGCCATTAGAACAGTGCCAACGGGCTCGTTGGTTTGTCAACCGACGAGCGTCAGTTAATTGACATAGATGGAAGCACCTCGTCGGTAGTGCGTCCATTGGGTGTTCTTCGGTTTGGCTACGAGCAATAGACGAGGTGGTACAAGGCCCATTTGTTTTTCTTGTGAGTGTTTTTTGTGTGTCTTTTGTAGGATATATTTGTGTAGTGATACAGAAAGAGACACACCACCATTGGCATGGGTGTATCAGTTTGTGCGTCGGTTTGAAAAGTGGTGATGTGGCCTTGAGGTGGCACAACTGGCACACAAACTAAGGCGTCACGATTTAGAGTTATCTGATAGTGATAGAGATGAGGGGAAGTTTTTTTGTACATGTAGAAAAGAGTCATCACTTGTAAGTTGGCTCTCCAAAATACTATACGACTTAAAGTAGTTTATTAGAGTCGGGTTTAGGGTTTCTAGAGTTTCATATGCAGTCATCATTATAAATTGTGGATCAAAAGGTTTTTATTGTCGAACATGGTACTAGAGTGGGTTTGATCCGCAAACCTAGGTGGCTAAGTTGAGCCACGTCATATATGTCACCTCATCAAAACCTAGTCATCACTTAATATCCTTAACCCCAACTCAAATCCAAATAATAATAATAATAATAATAATAATAATAATAATAATAAAATTTACTTCTAAAAGGTTATGGGCCATTAGACCAGTGCCAACGAGCTCGTTGGTTTGTCAACCGAAGAGCGTCGGTTAATTGACATAGATGGAACCACGTCGTCAGTAGTGCGTCCGTTGGGCGTTCTTCGGTTTGGCTACGAGCAATGGACGAGGTGGTGCAAAGCCTATTTGTTTTTCGTGTGAGTGTTTTGTGTGTGTCTTTTGTAGGATATATTTGTATAGTGATACAGAAAGAGACACACCACCAATGGCATGGGTGTGTCTGTTTGTGCGTCGGTTTGAAAAGTGGTGATGTGGCCCTGAGGAGGCACAACTGGCACACAAACTAACGCGTCATGATTTAGAGTAGTCTTATAGTGCTAGAGATGAGGGGAAGTGGTTTTGTACATGTAGAAATATAATCATCACTTGTAAGTTGGCTCTCAAAAATACTTGACGACTTAAAGTAGTTTATTAGAGTCGGGTTATTATCGCGTATATACTTTAATCGAGTTATTTGTGTTATTCATATTAACCCGATCAACCTGAATAGCAAATTGGGTCTGGTTTGCAAACTTTGCTTATTGGGGTGTCAGGTTAACCGAAATCAGAAATGTTATATTTCATTCATATATTTTATTGTTTTTAGGAAAAAAGATGGCCCATTTTTCTTTCTTATATAAGGGCTTATTCGATGGACCCGTATCCGACTGACTCGTACATGATTAACTCATACTCCAACTTATTAAAATCAGGTAAAAGTAAACCCTTTTATCGTCAAAACCCGAAAAACAACTTTCGTACTTAACACGAGGAACCAACCCTCAAAGGCTCAAACTATGCGCATTTTAGAATGTACTTTTGCAAAAAAGTAATTGGGAAGTTATTTTTGAAGCTCAATATCTATAAACACAAATTTATGTATGACCTCACATGACAATGGCAAAAACTTTTTAGTTAGTAGAAACAAATTAAGTTAACAATCATAAAAAAATAAAAAAATAATAAAAATAATAAAAAATTCTTAAATAGGCAAAAGAAAATTTAAAATGAGTTGTTTGATAAAAAATCTGAATGAAAATGAAAAATATATTAGAGCATGCAGTAATATAATGTCATTATGAGTGTTAATGGATGACACATATAGTCATCCCAACTCAACCTGAGTGTCAAGGTCGGCATTATTGGCCACGACATTTGGACTACACTACTTTTTAGTATGTATTTTAGTAAGTACAACTTTTAGCGTTATGAATGCAAATAAAATATGCTTCCGTATTACTGATAAACTACAACCAACTAAAAGAAATACTACATCTTTTTACTTATTTTCCCACAATCTATTTGTCCATCTCATCATGACCTTAGCAAAAGGGCCCACTCTCTTTATCATCGTTAGAGCACAAGATACGGTAACTTATTATAGCTGAGGTATATCCGTTATGGCCATGGTGGAAGACCTATAACCCCAAGGGCCAGTTGGTGATGGCGAGTAATCGCTACGTTATAGGGTTAGTGGATGCCATATATATAACGGATGGGTACCCTCTTAGGTAACTGACATGTTGCGATAGGAGATAATTAGAAAGAATAGTTGGAGGATACAACATTTTTCTTTCATAGTTGTTTGTAAGTTCAACCAGGTGACAAACAAATATAACCATGCTATCCCTACAAAACTTATCTTATTCTTGCAGATTGGCTTTACTAATTAATTATTGGTGTCTCGGAATGACAATATATATATATATATATATATATATATATATATATATATATATATGACAATATATATATATATATATATATATATATATACTTACTAATATAAAGCACTTGAAAAAGACTTTAAATGCCCTTTGAAAAAGTGAATGCTAAATTTTGAGGATGTCTACATTAGTCATTTTACACACTAATTTGAAGAAAACCATTAACAAAAGTAATTTTATATAATTAAGGAAATACCAAAACTTATGAGGGAAGCCTCGCAAAATCCGGACCACTTCTTCCCGTTCACCAGTTATAACCGGGCTTTGCAAAATCTCACCGACCTAAACATATTTCAAAAACCCGCCATGGTTGAAAAAATTCTCGTGGATTTTAAACCTTGGCTTAATCCAAATGGTTTTTACAATTCAAAAAGCTTTTATTGATCACATCTTTTAAATGGATCATTATTAAAAAAACATATTAGTTTTCTAATCAGGTTCTCAGTCTTTTACTTAACTTGCTTATGATTGATTTATCTTGTGTTATTTTGATTTTTGTTTATAGAATTGATTAAATATGAGTTACTTAAATTGTTCATGAACTAATATTCTTTGTGTCATTGTTTTTTGCGGGAAAAGATAGTAGCACATGATGATTCTAGCACATTGACATTGTTTTTTGAAGGTATATGTTTTCAGAAACTTATTTAGTATATAAGATTAGGTTCTTTTACCAGCATAAATTTATTGATTCTCAATATGATTTAAGAAAAAAATCTTATAACCTAGAATAACTAACTTGAGTATTTGTTTATGCAGTTGAATTATCAATTCTACCATGGTTTCAATTTCTTTTTTCAAGTTTTTACTATGTAAGTTCGATTCGTATTTCTTTATTGTTTATGATGTTTTTTTTAGAAATGAGACTCGAGAATAGGTTAATATTTTATTTATTTTTATTGAATGATTGGTGCAAGTGAAGAAAGGCCAAAACAAAAATGAGAAAAAATGTGACAATTTAGTATCTGTTTAATGGGTAAATCATTTACATCTTAGATTGGCAAGGGTCGGATTAGGTTTTATTAATGGTATTGGATTTTGGTTGTATGAGATGTGATTATTTTAGGTTTATGGAATTATGCTGATAGTATTAATCTTATTAATGTGTTTGATTTTGTAGACTCGAGAATCTTATTTTCTTTTATTTGACTTCAAAGGTAAATGTGACCCACCTAATAACTAGAAGAGCTTATATGCAAGAAAGGTGTTCTTTAAACAAGGCATGATTTGGATGTGTTCCTTCGAGTGATATTTATTGTGCTAATGCATCATATACATTGTGCACTTTTATCCATTTGTGATGATATGAAGTACGAGTAAGTGTTTGTCACATTGAACTAGGTTTGGCGTGGAAAGGAATGTACTAATGTAAGTATCAAGGTAAACCAAGCAAATGGTCAAAACTTGCAAATGAAGGAAAACGTTGACTGTTGTTTTCAATCTTCAAACGAAAATCAAGAATAATCTTTTTTTTTTAATTGTTTTCTGCATTGGTCTTTCAAGGTGAGTTTGAACTCGCAGCCACTGTTTGCCCAATTGCAATTAAGCACTACCAGATATTTGTTAATGCCTTATGGAATAGTATAAAGTAAGAATTTTCCTTCGACATTTTTTTTTTTTTTTGATTATTATTATTATTATTTATTTCAATATCCTTTTCTTAAGTTATTGCCTTAAATGTGATTTCATTTTGTAGACAATCCTTCACAATTCACCTATTGCAGCTATAATGTGTCAATGGGTTGTGGTGTATAATGTTTGGTACCTTGAGCCCCAAAAGATAAAGCCTGGAGAAACAACCATTGAGTTTGAAGAGAGGTTTAATAGCTTAAATTTGTCTTTCATTTGTTCTACATCGAAAGAATTTACGTAAGAGTGTTTAAAGTCATTTTAATTTTTGTATACAAAAATTTAAATTTTTATCCTTTACATACAAAAGAACCCAATATGTGATATTTGTTACCAAACCCAAGTTTCTACAGGTTTTGATTTCAGTTTTTATCAACTGTATCTGACCCAATGAGTCTTATACAATCTTTTATTAATCGTGTTTGACCCATTAGAGTTGAACATATATGTGAGTCAACTTATCTATATATATATATAAAGGAAAGTATAAAAAAAGGCTATTTTGCCCCTTTAAAAAAGTGATGCTAAAATTTAAGAGTGTCTACATTGGTCATTTTGCATAGTTTTTTTAAAAAAATACACTAATTAAGGAAATTAGAAAACTAATATATGAAATTTGCGAAGCTTTCGGTGAAAGCACCCTTTTTATCGGATATTTTTGTTAAAACCAAAAAACAAACCGGACCCTCCCTCCCCATGTTCCACTCACACAACCGACAATCATTTTTCGATTCAATAATAGATACTTTTTACTTTCAACTGTATAAGGGCGGATGATGAATACTAATTGGAGAAGATGGATCGAGACTTCATACATCTTTAGCAATTGTCAATCCACCAGGTTTGAATTTTTTAACTTCATTTCTTGAAAAGTTAGGAATGAAATGCTTACATGTTTTGGATGAAATGATGGTAAAAAATATTTGTAGTAGGTACATTTGCTATGTTTTGGACCACTTATCTCTTCCTCCTCTTAAGGATCTTAATGTATGTTATGCAATATGTTTTGGACCGTTTAACTCTTACTAATTATATAATTTTTTTGTAAAGATACAGTCATGTTGCTATTGATTTATGATGGGAAAAAAATGTGAAGTTACCAAAGATAGTTCAATTACTGGACGGTAAGTTATACTAAAAACCTATAACGTTTCTGAATTATATCACAATATGGTCTGAAAAATAGTTGATATAGCTTATAATCACTCTTTATCACACATGTATTTTGCTCGTTAAACACACAAGAGGGATGGGACAATGGTGTATGAATATGGATTGTATAATATGAGATGTGTATGTATTATCGTATGATATGAGAGAGAGATATGGATGTTGAACTTTTTCTATTAAGCACTTGTTACACACACATTACACACATTGCACCACCTCACAAATGAGCATTTGTGTGGTTTATATATTACAACCTCTTTGCCTAAAGGCTTTTGATGTGGGCTTTGGGCTTGAGACCATTGGGTTGGCCAATTACATTTAATACTAAGTCTAAAATAAGCCCACAATACACAAAGTTCTAATACAAGTGAATGACCATCACTTTATACAAAAAATAAAGCTAACAATCTCCCCCTAAGGGATGGTCATTCAAAAGATGCACCACGTGATTAGGTCTTTAGACTTCAGGGTCTTGAACTTTGTGATTCTTTGTTCCTTCATTCATTGTGATCTTCATCATATCGTCTTTTGGATTGTTCTTTGCCTTGATCAACATCTTCATGTATTCACAGCGTCTTTTCTTCTAAAGCAAATGTTGAGACATATGATGATTGATGGACATTCTTCTGTACCTGCATAAAATAGTTAGCAATAAATCGTCCAGCTATTCCAGGTTCAGATCTCGTTATGACACTTACAACTTATGTCCTTTTTGGTGAACACAAGTGTATTTTATTGAAAGTGTACCTAAGAGATCTTTTGATGAATCTCGTGGCTCTAGACTCGATTATGTGCGTTTTGGTTTTAGTCGTCGGATGCGTGGAGCAGAGTGCCACCTTTTCAATATCAACTTATCTCGGAGTGAGAGGTCGATAGATTACGCATTGATCTCCGTTAGAAATAAAACAAATATCTTTTAAGAGATATCTGAGTGGCTGGGAGGGGTTTGTGCCACGCGTCACTGGGTCCATGACGTCTTGTCTTCAATATCAGTATCACCTTAGTGAGTACCGATAGCATATGTATTGACCCGGTTTCTTTCCTAAGTTTTCATGGAGGGCTATTTCTTTCACCCTTTCATTAAACTTTTCTTTTTAATTCTTCAACCCCTTCATTCTCCTTTCTCATTTGCTCCTTTTTTCAATCTTACCTAAGGACTTCTAATTCTAATCTATTGGAATTGTCCTTGGGTTGATCCCTCTGGTTCTGGCGGATCATTAGACATTACCTAACCATAATCACCTTATTACTCCATGATTATCCTAGATTTGTTGATCACTTGCCATAAAACCATTTGAAAATCTCTCAAAGTGTTTATGAATAAACACATTTAGTTAACACATTGAGAGTTTGGAATTTTCTGAAATACTCCCCCTTCACATGTGCTCATGCATTTTTGAAATAAATTGCACATGTTGGGTAGAGTTCGCACATTTTGAAATGATCAATTTTCAATGAACATGACCTTCGCGAGACACGCTTACATCACTAGTTAGACTAGCTTGAAATTATTACCCGTCCCAGTCATATTCAAAGATCATCTCTCGAATTGGTACATTCTACTCAGACAAGTCCTTTGCGAGACACGTTTACATCAATGCGTAACCATCTTGAAATTATTACCCGTCCTGGACTAGTCTTTTCGATTACTGACATTTAAGTTTCATCAATTCGATGGTATTCTCTGAGTCTTTTTGAAGAGCTCTTTTTGATATTCGCTTTTGATCACATTTTAATCACATTTCTCCCCCTCAAAAATAGCATTTCGATGGTATTTTTGATACCGTTTGATTAAAATCATTGTTTTGGAAACTAATAGGGAGAAACTGATTTGCATGAACTTTTTGGAACAAAGTTGTTATTGAATTACTCCCCCTCAAAACTTGCATTGGTTTTGAAAGGTTTTTAAACTTTGGAGCGAATTGGGGAGTAACGATTAGAAAAATCTTAAGCAAAATTTTTGAAAAGTTTTGAAAACCTTTTGAGAAATTTTGAATAAAATTTTGCTTAAGATGAAGAAGTTTGGTTTGATAAACTTTGTATGATAACTTCTTTTCTTTTAGGATTGTTTGATAAACAGGGTCCTTTCTTTGAAAAACGGGTTATACACTGTTATATGTGCATAAGCCAAAACGTTGAAGCCCGGCTTGTAAGCTGAAATACTTACAAGCCATTTAGATTTTTAGGATAAGTGCTCGAAATTTTTTGAAGAAGCACTTTCCTTTCTTTGAAGCTCGGGTCTGAAACTGAGTTGTTCCGAAGCCATTAAATTAAGCGCGGGTTTCGTACTGAAGTATACGAAAGCCATTAGGACCAAGAATCATCTTTAAGACCTTCTGGAGGTCGAGGTTGACTAAAATAGAAGGGATTCATGTTTGGTTTAGTGAGAAGTGTAGAGAGAAGGTGGAGTGTTTTAACTTTGATATTATTCTTATGTTGAATGTTTCACACAGCCACACCCCACAAGTGAAGACTTGTGGGTATTTAAATGCCATACAAGACAACTTTAAGAGTATTACAGTATCAGTCCTTGCACTTTATGCATACTAGTTGTCTATTTCCAATTCACGTAAATATCGTCCAGCTTCGTTTCTAACAATCTCCCTCCAGCTGGAGATATACGTGAATTGGCTACAATGATTCCTAACAAGTACATAAAACGATGAATACAATGCTGAAGTAGAGCAGTTTTCTTTCTTTTGAGGATGTCTTCACAGCTCTTTGATCTTCTCGTGTCTTTCTCAGCTTGCTTGAATTACTTGTAGAATCACTGTGATACTCTAATTGGGTTATTACTCCCTCCCAATTAGTGAGGCATTTTCTTTTACATGCACCCTCCCAAATTGACAACCCATTTGATATAGCCTTGATGCTTGTAGAAGAAGTTTCTCTGAAATCTTGCCAAATTGTCTTCAGTCTATTGCACAGCGGAAAATGGATTATAGACTGATGACTTGTAACTTCTTCACAGGTTTGTTTGGGGAGCATCATATCGACATCTTCAGCTCACTTAGAATGCTTCCAGTTCTTCATAAACAGCCCCGATGTACACATTTCATACATTTCTCCCTCCAGGATGATGACGATCTTTCGGACTCATCCTACATATGTGTACATAGACATATCAACTAGAAGCAACATACACATCAATACCCCATGAGTGGATGTCGATAACTATTCTCTCTTCAATTCTCTTCAGATTAATCTCTTCTCAAACCTCTTGTATCAAAACAACGGCTTGTTATAGCGACTGCTGATGGAGAAACCCACTATGACGAACTTGAGACTGAAGTAAAATAACCTAGACTTGTGACTTAAACTTGCACGATCGTGTGACTAAGAACCTATACTGAGCACTACAATGTAACTCCTTATAGCATAGGTCGTTTCATATACCCATCCATCCTTCCTTAACTGTATATGAACATCTCTTGAATTATCCACATCTTTGTGTGACACTGAGTACTACAACATATCTCCTTTAAGTGATAGTTAACTAGGTCTTCGTCCATCCACCCCTTGACCTATGAAAACTAGATAACCCAAGACTTAATCACTAATCTGTAAATGCTCAAACAAGGATCTCGAAGAATCATGCATCCAACCAACCCCGATATCTTCAAGATACTAAGTACACGTACCCGTGATATTCCACTTCAACTTCAAGTAAGTAATAATGAATCATCATCCTAGTAGTCACAGCTGATAAGTTAGCCATTGTCATTTGATTGCGATTCTTGATTAGGATCTTTTCGGCTATACGTGGTGATATTGAAGGTGGCGGCAAAAAATATCATTTGTGATTTTGGTGTGAAATATGCCATAAAATGAGATTCTAATGATGCTGGAAAATTTTGAGTTTATGAAATTTTTACGCCAAAAATTCCCCGAAAAATTCGAATTTTGGCCAAAAAATTTGAATTTTGGGCCAAAATTTTCACTCTTGAATCAGAATTTGAATCTCGCGTAAAAATTGTCCATTAAGTCTCCTGTAGAATTTTTTTTTTATTATTATTTTTTTTTTTGCAAATGCAATAAGGTTGTTTTGTCCGATATCGCAGTTCCCTTTTTTTTCAGATATTGCAATTGCCGGAAGATATCAGACAAGTCTGACTTGTTGAAATGCGATAATTCTGCTTAAGGACCAAATGCGATAACTTATATCAGACCCCAACTGCGATATCTATCTGGATTCGAAATGCGATAAAGTCCAGCACTAAATTGCGATAATTTTGACAGAGCCAATTGCGATAGACCTTTTTGATGCAATTGCGATAGAAATTCCCAATTGCGATAAATCGCTAAGTTTTCTGCCAAATGCGATAAACGCGCTGAAGAGGCCAAATTCGATATTCTGCTTTTTCCAACCACTTTTTGACCTTTTTTCTTACAATCCCACGCATTCCACTGACAACTTTCACCCACTAGCCAACTTTGACCAACTTTTTCCATAAACCAATAATTATTTCAATTATTATATTCACAAACCAATCTTATACAAGATTTTTTGTGATTTTGGATCAAAGTAGCTAAGAACAAATACAAGATTTATTCTTCCAAACCAAGTTTTGAGTGAAAAACTAGTGAACATTCACAGCCCAAGTCAATATATCACAAAACAAACACAACCTTTGATCTCCAACAAGTGTACGATTTCATCAAAAACACAAACAGCCACGTTTTTAAGATAAAAAACGCAGCAGTGGGTGTTTTTGGAACAAAAAAACCGAACACAAAAAAATAAAACACACCACGAATCACATATTTTACCTCAAATACACCACGATTCGCCCCCGGTTAGCTCTAATACCAATTGTAACGACCAATAATCGTTCTTTAAGACCTTCTGGAGGTCGAGGTTGACTAAAATAGAAGAGATTCAGGTTTGGTTTAGTGAGAAGTGTAGAGAGAAGGTGGAGTGTTTTAACTTTGGTATTATTCTTATGTTGAATGTTTCACACAGCCACACCCCACAAGTGAAGACTTGTGGGGTATTTAAATGCCATACAAGACAAATTTAAGAGTATTACATTATCAGTCCTTGCACTTTATGCATACTAGTTGTCTATTTTAACTTTGATATTATTCCTACATAAGACCATGAATAATCGTCTTAAAATTTTGCTCTGATACCAATTGTAATGACCAAGAATCGTCTTTATGACCTTCTGGAGGTCGAGGTTGACTAAAATAGAAGAGATTCATGTTTGGTTTAGTGAGAAGTGTAGAGAGAAGGTGGAGTGTTTTAACTTTGATATTATTCTTATATTGAATGTTTCACACAGCCACACCCCACAAGTGAAGACTTGTGGGGTATTTAAATGCCATACAAGACAACTTTAAGAGTATTACATTATCAGTCCTTGCACTTTATGCATACTAGTTGTCTATTTTCAATTCACGTAAATATCGTCCAGCTTCGTTTCTAACAACAGTGGTGAGCGTCCATGTGAGGCCCAAAATGGTTTACATGAGATATCGAAATTGTTAGTCTTACTATCTTTAACACGATCCCTTATCACATGGGTTACATAGCAAGGCCACATGGGTTAACCAATGTGTCAAACAGGTAATTTGAACGAGAATTAAAAACAGGTCTGGTAATAAAACCTTTTAGGACTCTTGGCCTAATTTAAGATGCACAAGAAAAATTACCACTCCTTTTAAAATAGATATCTGATGTTAATTCACATTACCTGTTAAAGAACACTTTATTTTAATCATATAATTAGGTGAACAAAGTTTAGACTTATAGTAGCAAAGGAAATAATATGGTTATTAATTTATAACTTTATGTTTGGTTCTTTGGTTTACAGTGAATTCGAGTAACAGGTTCGCAGTTAACATCCTCAGGCGTAATAGGGCGTACGTAAACGAATTCAAATGGTAATTTACCATTTCATTCAACTTCAATTTATATTAATGTTGAATTTCAATGTTTTTAATCATGAGAACCAAAGATAAAATAATGTTGTTTTGTTTTACAGCAAAATCTATGTTTTGTACGGAGTATCAAAATAAATAAGCCAAGTTTAGCCATGTTTAAGAGTATTAGAGGGTGTTAGAACTTCCATTTTGACAGTGATGTTTGGTTTACTTGGGATGTTCTAAGTTGTGAATTTGTGATTAAAATTGGTTTTTGGGTGTTTCTACAATTATGGCTATAAAATATTTAAATTTAAAATGACGCTAATAATTAGAAAAATTGGTGGCTTACAATAAGTTGATTCTTTGAAACTGATTATTTGCCAATAACGTTGCAGAAAATTGCATTGCAAGGACAAACTAGATCTTGGAAGACCGAGAAGCGAGTCAAGTTATCTAGCGAAAGATGATGAATAATTCGGTGTAGGTAAATAATTGCATTGGAATATAGTATATATGCAGTTTGTGATATGTTATTTTCATAATGTGTATGGGTGAAATAATCTATATGGGTCAATCTGTTACTTTCACAAGTTATATCGTTACTGATTAATAAATGTGAGAGTGGAACTATGCGGTTAACATGGTGATTGCGCCATATTATTGATTCCCTATTTATACATCATACGCTCACAAGTTGTTGTATTGTCATACTCGATTGCAAGAGTTAATGCTTACTTTCCCATTAATGATTGCAAAACTTCCAGAAGTTGGATATCAAGAGATTATTCACAAGCTCAATTCTTGAAACAACATGGCAATTTTCAATGTTCACATCAATTTAGCCATGGATTACGTGTTGGAATCTTTAGAGTAAGAAAGATGGTATTGATGGTTGTCGCTCCAACACCTCCTGGTAAACATTATATCATAAAAAGTAACTTAGCAAAAACTTTAACAATTTTAATATTCCTAAAATAATTGGCTAATTGCCTAACTAATTTCCAGCTGTTTATAGCAAGAGTTCCTACATGTTGTTGGCTTTTACTTTAAACCTTATTGGGCTTCATTTCATGCTCTTTTGAACCCACAACTTGCACATATTTTTCGTCATAGTTTTAAGATTTGAAAATTTGGGTTTTAAGTCTCTTAGTTAGAGAACCATTGTGTGCATTTGTCATTTGTTAGTGATAATTACTTATAAATAAGCCAACACTTGAAAGGACCTTTTTGCCTTTTTAATTCTAATATTTTTAATGTGGTTCCAACTTTATATGTAAACATTACTTTGAAGCATAATGTCAACATCTTTTTTGGCCATTTTATGGAACGAAAAAGATGCAACAGTACATATGATTCCCTCTCACTTGCGTCTAGGATCATTAGCATTCAGGGACACGAGTGTGAATTTTGTGTGAAGTTTTAAGGCTAAGGTGGAAATCGCTCTTTCACTGCAACAAACGGCTTATGGATACATCAACTACACCTACTTATTACTTAAATGGTTGTTGTTTAATTTAGTTTCTGATGAGTCAAGATATACTTCTGTACTTGGGTTCAAGTACATCCAATAATCAAGATTTGCAGAACTATGTTTAGAACTATTTTTCTGCTATATATGTATTGCAACATCTCCAGTGTTACTTTTAATTTTGTGAGCAATATATCACGACCTCAATCAATAAGTTATTAAATTGTTGGTACCTATTGTACTACAAGGGTACCACAAGATGTTGAACATAAACTTTATCCCAAAGGGTAGCAGAAGGAACAAAAAATCAAAATTGTGTTGTACAGTTGGATGTATCACTACTGACAACAAATTGAAAAATTCAACCAAATTATAAATGCCAAATAAGGTATGTTACCATGGTGAGTCTATTAGTTTTTTTTTTTTTTTTTTTTTTTTTGACAGGTGTAGATCAGTGGTTTTTTTTTTTTTTTTTTTTTTTTTTTGACAGGTGTAGATCAGTGGTAAACCTCATTCACTTGTAACCCCATAACCCAAGTTCGAATCCCACCCCATACGCCGGTCCCTTTCAAACCTTAATGGGTATATTTTTTTCGATGGAAGGGGGAGTCGAACCTGGTACCTCAAGGGCAGGAACCCCAAAGGGGAAAACCTTCCCACCTCCGCTGTAACCACTGGGCTAAAACATCATTGGCTTCGTTATTTATTTGCATATTGTTTCTTATCTAAAAGCTAAATACCATGTAATAAGTACATTAAAACAATATGGGGTCTTAGTGAAAATAATCGATTAATAATCCATCAACCGTGTATCTCTATATGTTTACTTATCAAGTATGTTTTATCGATCCGATTTCACTGTTTCAAATTTAGAACAAATACGTGAACCACAACATGAAACTTTGCTAATCTAACTTACACACCTTATAATTAAACCACATAATATAAACATAGGTTGCTTGATACATCAAAACAAACAAATACATTATCCTAATAAAAAAGCTCTAGTTAGAGTGACAATCCAAGTAAAGTCATTAATGGAAATAAAAAGACATTGCACATAATAATTCAAATGCAAGAAACTACATAGAGATACATGATGATCCATACATAATAAATCTAAATTAGAAACCATTCAAAATACATACATACTTAATACTTACATAACTAAAGCATATTTCTATACATAATAAACCCAAAGTCATAGAGATGTATGATCAATCTTGTCACACTCAATAATAATCACTAACGCACAAGAGATAAGAGAGATGAAGGAGATCTAGAGAGAGAAAGGGTAGAGAGATAAAGATAATTCATTAAGCACACATACATTCACATACATCTCTAATGGCCACACACACATCCCCTTTCCAAATGAGGAGGATGATGGGATTTTATAGTTTCTAACAATAAGATGGGCTTGGGCTTTTCATGGACTAACATGTAGCCTATTAGATTAACTAAAATCCCATTGACTATTCTAACTTAATTAATACAACGACACATTACAAAATATAAAACGTAAATGACCATCACTTTATAAAAGCTAACAATCTCCCCCTAATGGATGGTCATTCAAATTTTGCTCCCTATGATTAGATCTTTAGACTTCATTGTCTTGAGCTTTGTGTATCATTGTAGAATAGTCTTGATTCTTTTGTTCCTTCATGCTTTGTGATCTTTAAAGTAATCGCCTTTTAGTCGTTCTTTCCTTCGATCAACATCTTCACAGGATTGCAATGATGTCTCGTCCATCATACTCATACTTCTTGATAATAATTTGAACTTCATACTTATTTCATTCTCTTTTGATACTTGAACTTGTTCTTGACATCTTGATTAGCTTATTGACTTTGTCATAACACTTTGTATTTAACTTGATCTTTTGCCTTGAACATTTAAACTTGAGCATTGTTGAGGATGTTCTTCATAAGTATGAGTATGCTGAGGTGAAGATGTTTGATATATGAGATGATGGTTGATGGATGTTTATGGGTAGCTGCATAAAACCGTTAGTAATAAATCATCCAGCGCTTACAGGTTTGGACTTCGAGATCATCAACAGCATAGTGTGAAGACTTTCTCTAATCCTAACCTAGGCCGTTCTAAATCCGATACCCTCGAAAGGGCTTACACAGACACACCAAAGTGCACCCATGATTCAGCAAGTCGCTGGAGATCACCCTACGATTGTAGACCGTTTGAAGCATAGTAACCATCATGGCAAGATCCGAAGATCTCATTAAGACACTTTACAACTTGTATCCTTTTTGGTGAACACAAGTGTATCATAATGGATGTGTTCCTAAGAGATATTTTGATGAATCTCGTGGCTCTAGACTCTATAAAGTGCATTTTCGTTTTAGTAGTCGGAGGCATGGAGCAAAGTGCCACCATTTCAATATCAACACATCTTTGAGTTAGAGGCCGATAGATTATGAAGTGTTCTCCGTGAGAAATGAAACAAATATCTTTTAAGAGATAACTGAGTGGCTAGGAGGGGTGGTGCAGCGCATCACTGGGTCCATGACGTCTTGTCTTCAATATCAGTATCATCTTTGTGGTAACCGATAACAGATGTATTGACCCGGTTTCTGCCCTAAGTTTTCATGGAGGGCTATTTCTTTTCACCCTTTCATTAAATTTTTCTTTTTCATTCTTCAACCCCTCCTTTCTCCTTTCTCATTCACTCTTTTATTCAATCATACCTAAGGAATTCTAATTCTAATCTATTGGAATTGTCCTTGGGTAGATCCCTCTGGCTCTGGCGGATCATTGGACATTACCTAACCAAAATCACCTTATTACTCCATGATTATCCTAGATTTGTTGATCACTTGCTATAAAACCTTTTGAAAATCTCTCAAAGTGTTTATGAATAAACACATTTTAGTTAACACTTCGAGAGTTTTGCATTTTTGAAATACTCCCCCTTCACATGTGCTCATGCATTTTTAAGATAAAATTTCACATTTTGGGTCGAGTTTGCACTTTTGAAATGATCGATTTTCAATGAACATGACCTTCGTGGGACACGCTTACATCACTAGTTAGACTAGCTTGAAATTATTACCCGTCCCGGTCATATTTAAAGATAATCTCTCGAATTGGTACATTCTACTCAGACAAGTCCTTTGCGAGACACGTTTACATCACTGGATAACCAGCTTAAAATTATTACCCATCCCGGATAATTTTTTCGATTACGGACATTTGATTTTCGTCAATTCGAGGGTTCATACTGAGTCGAGCTCTTATTGAGATTCAACTCGATCTAGCTTGATCAAATTTTCCGACTCGAGCAACAGAATTCCCAACTCGAGTAATCCAAGCCTTGTGTTAGTACAAATATTACGATATTTAAACTAAATGATTTATTCGGTTTTAATAATGACAAACATGTAACTTGTAATACATAACGTAAAATGTGCAAGTTACTTGTAAACACAAATCATCAATGCATACTTACATCAACACTTCCCGGCGTCTTAAGTATGCTTCAACGAAGTCGTAGATTTCTATCCCGACATAAATCACTCAAGGTATGGACAAACAAATCTACTACTTGACAAATGATTAAAGGATTTTATTTTTTCTAAACTTCACATTTTTAATGTGACAAAACATTTTTTCAAAAATATATTTCACAAATTATTTTTGAATTAAAAAGAAATATTTTATTTTGAAAAATATGTTCAAAAATCCCAACAATCAAATTTCCCCCCTAAACAGCTCCTAACATCCCCAAATAAACCTTCCCCACTAAAAAAAAACAAAGGAGCATCCACGGTACCATTAAATATGGACGGCTCCACTAAATTTAGTGGAGCCGTGGGTCTGTAATGGCTAGATTTTCCCTTACCGATAAATAGTGGACCATTTAACACTTCCAACTTGATTTTTCCAGTCCTTTTTCTCTGGTCTAATCCCTCCTCACTTAGATGACTTTCTTTGATCATTTGGAGAGTCTTAGTTTGTTTAAGAGTGATCCTATCATCCATTCAAGTGATCCTCTTCATTCCTCTTGATTAGCAAGAGAAGAACACAAAGTATCCAAGTAGATACAAAGTGTTATCATTCCTCTTCATTTGCAAGAGAAGAACTCAAGGTATCCAAGAAGATACAAAAGTTGGAGTTGTTAGGTCTTGTAATATTTGTTACACTCTTGATTGTATCATAGCATACATCAAGATTATTTGTCTTTTGTGAGAGAGTGAGTCAAGATCATTGTGATCTTAAGAGATAGTGAAGATCTCTTGAAGCCATTGGGCTTGTGTGATTGATCATGTGGATCAAGGGTAGATCGGGTAGATCGAGTCAAGTGGGAGTAGATCATTGTGATCGTGTCAAGATCTTGGAGATCTCTTGAAGCCATTGGGCTTGTGTGATTGATCATGTGGATCAAGGGTAGATCGGGTAGATCGTGGTATATTGGTGCTAGCTAATATTAGTACTCAACATCTAGCTTAGTGTTGGAAATAGGATAAGCGACGTGTACGGTGTAGATTGGGTAGATCTTGGTAGATTGGTGCTAGCTAAGATTAGCACTCGGCATCTTGCTTAGTGTCGGAAAACAAGTTAAGCGACGTGTACGATTTTCTCCGCCTGAAGGGAGTTTATTGATTAGTGAAGTAACTCTCGAGTTGGGTACTCTGGGAGTGGAGTAGGGCGAAGAGGAGCTTCGTGACTGAGCCACTATAAATCATCGTGTCCAGTTTGCGCCTTCTTACTTATCTCTTTACTTTCATTTCATTCGTTATCGCTTTATATTTATATTTGCATTGCGTATATGTTTGTGTGGTTAGTTGCTTATGTCGTGATTGATTATGTATGTTCCATAGTCTGAGTGTGCATATGTTGTAGTTTACTATATTCATCTCCAGATTCTATATAATCATAGTTGACACTTTTCATATTACGTCACACTTGATCGGATGTTTGATATAAAAAGCTTTAAGTTTTTAAATGGAAACGTATTCACCCCCTCTACGGTTTCCACAATTGGAATCAGAGCAAGGTTGCTCAAATTTTTAAAGCAAATGGTTTTCAAAATTGAGTACGATCCATGTATCAAATTACCCGTGTGTTAATACAAATATCGTTCCAATAAGGTTATTTATATTTTTCGATCTTTACTTAGTTTTGTTAATGATAACTACAAGGTATATATTTTAGCAAACTATAAATACTAGCTTAATTCTCTTAAATATACATTTTACATTTTACAAAGATAACTTAGAATTACAATTTTACACATTTACAAACTTATTTCCTTAAAAAGAAACTTTATTTTTAAAACTATACCTTGACATCATGGCATGCATCACACGTGAGATCTTAGTAAGATTGCATAATATTTTGTTTAGATTCTCAAGTTACATAGTTGACATTTGAAGATTTCATGAGATTTGGCTAGATATGCAAGATATAGAAAGATACACCAAATCTCTTAGCTGTCAAAAGTGGCGGATCCAAGTCTAATGAATGACGGATCCCTTTTTAGGGATCCGCCGGATCCGTGCACTTTATATCAGCTTGCCTATAAATAGCAAGCTGATCATTTGGCCATTTCATCACTCATATAGCTTAAACACTCATATTCATTCAGTATACATCTTACTAACATCATTCATTCTTGCATTTCACTTTGATCTTTTAGAAAAGAGACCAAGTATTCAAGGATCTACAAAACTGTAATCCTTTAGTTTCATTACTGTGTGATATTGTAGTTGTTTTCACACATTGTTATCTATCATTTGTAATCAGTGAGAGTGGTTAGTGTTTTAGTCCTCAAAACACAAAGTGTGTAGGGAGTGGTTTTACCATTGTGAAAGAAACAAACAGGAGTGGTTGTACCATTGTAAAGAACCCGGTGTTTAGCTTAGTACCAGAAAAAGAAGTAAGCGACGTGTAAAGGTTTTCTCCACCTAGAAGGGAGTTTGTTTCTTAGTGAAGGATAACTCTCGAGTTAGAGGCTCGAGCAGTGGAGTAGGGCAAGGAAGAGAGTCCCTGTAGCCGAACCACTATAAACATCTGTGTTGTGTGGTTTGATCTTTCCTTTCTTTATCTCTAGTATATATTGTGTGAATATATTTGTTTGTGATTGTTTCCTTTGATTTAACATATAGTAACAAAGTAAATTAAATTTAAAATGATAAAAACTATTCAACCCCCTTCTAGTTTTCCACAATTGGCATCAAGAGCTATGTTACTTAAGATTTTTAAAATATATTGTATTTTAGAACTTAAAATGATCCATGAATTTTGAAAACTTTAAAGAAGGGCAATCTATGTAGAGACCACCTCTATTTGAACCAAATTGTTTTATTTATTGGAAAAATCGCTTTGAGACTTATGTGAAGTCAAATGATATAGATCTATGGTATATAATCGTTGATGGTGATTACAAACCTACTAGTAATAATATTTCGGGTGGTCAGGATAAAGGAACCTCTCTTACTCGTCACAGTGATGAGCAAAAAAACTAATTGCCAAAAATAATGAAGCCAAAATGATGCTTTATAACGCCTTGCCTAAGAAAGAATATGAAAGAGTTTTTATGTGTAAAACGGCTAAAGATATTTGGCAATCTCTTATTATCACTCATCAAGGAAACTCACAAGTAAAAGATAACAAAATTGATCTTCTTGTTCAACAATACGAACAATTTGTTATCTCTGAAGATGAGACCATTGATAGTGCATTTGCTAGATTCAATACTATTATCACATCACTTAAAGCACTTGACGAATCTTTTTCTAGTAAGAATTTTGTCCGAAAATTTCTAAGAGCACTCCACTAGGTGACAGCTATTGAAGAGTCTAAGGATCTCTCAAGCATGACACTGGATGAGTTTATAGGAAATCTTAAAGTTCACGAAATGATAATGGAAAAAGACTCAGGAATTGTCAAAGGCAAAAAGGAGAAGAATAAGTCTATTGCCTTGAAAGCCAAAGCCGAGTCAAGTGATGATGATGAATCTTGTTCAAATAGTGATGATGAAGAGTATGCCATGGCCGTGAGGGATTTCAAGAAATTCTTCAGGAGACGAGGAAAGTTTGTGAGACCACCTCGTGTTGAAAAGAAATCCTTTCGGAAAGACCGTGATGATAGAAAAGGTAAGGATGGCAGGAAACGCTATAGGTGTGGTGACTCCAGTCACTTAATAAGAGAATGTCCAAAGCCTCCAAAGAACAAGTCTCAAAGAGCCTTTGTTAGTGGAGCTTGGAGCGATAGTGAAGGAGATGATGATGATGAGCCTAAGAACAATGAAATTGCCCTTATGGCTCATGACACAGAAGAGGTACATTTTGATTCATACTCCTCTATAGATGACGAAACCTTAGAAGTAGAATATAACAAACTATGTGACGTCACTTTAAAAATCATAAAAAAAACAAATTTTTGAAAACAAAGACAACACTTTTAGAAAATGAAGTATTTTAGCATAAAGAAAAAGCAATACGAATTGAAAAAGGTAAAGGTAGTAAAGAAACGTGTGTTTCCTATCAAGAACTAAAACTTGAATTAGAAGCCTTAAGATCCACACAGGAAGATTTAATCAAACAAAATTTAAAGTTTAAAAAGTTTGATAAAAACATAAGTTGTGCAGATGAAATAATGAAAATGCAAAAACTACCTCATGATAAAACATGGCTAGGTTTTATGAAACTAGGAACATTAAGTGACTCCAAGAAATAGACTGTGAATGAAAATAAAACTGTTTCATCCAAAATAACACCCACGGATCAGATGAATCCAAAATTTTGGATCTGCTAGTAGTACCAAAGGGTTTCGCGGGTACAGAGGTTGATCGTTCTGAATTTGTTAAAGTTACTGGAAAACCTAACACTAATATAACCAATAATAAACACAAACCAGCCGTGTCTTTTGGAAGAGGTCAAGATAGGAATGAGTATAGAGTTAAAACGGTCCAACAGAGACCTCAAACAAGTTTTCCCAAACATCCCTTTCCAAAGAGTATAGTTAACCCACAACATAATTATCAAAATAATTGGAACCAAAATGTACCTAGAAACTTTCATGGTCCTAATTACATGTCATGGAACAATTGTCCACCATTTCCATATATGAACCATGATAATGTCATGTTTAACCCAAACGGACCCATGAGATATTGGGGACCAAATGCTTGAGTCCTTCTTGAACTTAGGTATGCTTCAAAGTTGATCTTGAACCTGATGAGTGGATGAAAGATAGTGGGTGCTCAAGACACATGACGGGAAACAAAAGCCTTTTCTCAACCTACCAAGTGTATGACGGAGGTAATGTCACATTCGGTAGCAAGCTTAAAAGCAAAATCATCGGAAAATGTACTATCTCTCATGACTCTATCTCTATTGATGATGCTGCTCATGTGGATAATTTAGGATTTAATTTACTTAGTATGAGTCAATTATGCCACAAAAAGTATAACGTCCTTTTTAGTGAAAATGGAAGCAAAATACTTAAATATGGCATAACCGTAGGAAAAGGTGTTTTAAAGAACAACGTCTATGTTATGAAATTAGATAAAACACCTAAAATAAGCTATGTCTTACTTCCTTGTACGAAAACTCAACTCTATGGCATCGACGCTTAGGTCATGCCAATATGAGATTTATTCAATCCTTATCATCCAAAGAACTAGTTAGGAACCTACCCAAGTTGAAATATGACCAACACTTTTATGATTCTTGCAAAATTGGGAAACAAGTACATAACAGCCATAAGGCTAAAAATATGGTATCTACATCTAGGTGCCTAGAATTATTGCATATGGATTTGTTTGGCCCGTCGGCTATACAAGGTTATGGAGGAAATTTTTACACCCTAGTTATAGTAGATGATTACTGTAGGTATACATGGACAAAATTTCTGAAAACAAAAAATGAGGCATTTGATAAATTTGAAATTCTGAGTAAACTAATCCAAAATCAAGTAGGAAACAATATAGTATCTATAAGAACCGATCATGGTAGAGAATTTGACAACGAAACCAAATTCGGAACTTTTTGTGATGCTAATGGTATTTCACATAATTTATCGGCTCCTCGAACACCTCAATCAAATGGTTTAGTTGAACGTAAAAATAGAACAATTCAAGAAATGAGTAGAACTATGTTAAACGAACAAAATATACCACAAAAGTTTTGGTGTCACGCTGTAGATACATCAACCTATATTCTAAACTGTGTGTTAATTAGACCATTCCTTAAGAAAACTCCATATGAACTTTACAGAGGCAAAAAGCCCACATTAGGATACTTTAGAGTTTTTGGTAGTAAATGTTTTATTTTAAACACAAAAGACTATCTCACCAAATTCGACCCAAAGTCGTATGAAGGTGTATTTCTTGGATATTCCCAAAATAGTAAAGCTTATATTGTTTTGAACAAACAAACCTCAAGAGTCGAGGAATCGTTGAACGTAACATTCGACGAAAGTCCACCTCCTTTTAAGACATCACCTTTGGTAGATGATGACTTAGTCGAACACCAAATGGTCCAAAACAATGAGAATATTGAAAGTGATAAAGAAATAGAACCGGCTAAAAGAGAAATAACTAACATCAAAGAAACCAAAAGTCATCCATTAGAAAACGTCATTGGAAAAATAAATGAACGAACATTAAGATCTAAAGCACAAAATGAAAGTAATTTCTTTTGCTTCACTTCTACAATTGAACCTAAAAATATAAATGAAGCCATAAAAGATAAATCTTGGGTTATTGCCATGCAAGAGGAATTGAATCAATTTGTTAGGAATGACGTTTGGACATTAGTTCCACCACCTAAAAATCAAACCATAATCGGTACAAAATGGGTTTTTAGAAATAAAATGGATGAAAATGGCATATTATCTAGAAACAAAGCTAGGCTAGTAGATCAAGGCTACAATCAACAAGACGGTATAGATTACAATGAAACCTTTGCACCCGTAGCTAGACTTGAGTCCATTAGGATATTACTTGCATATGCATGTGCTCATGATTTTAAAATATTTCAAATGGATGTAAAGAGTGCATTTTTAAACGGACTTATTAATGAAGAAGTATATGTTGCACAACCTCCCGGCTTTTCCAATTTTGAAAAACCAAATCATGTTTTCAAACTTAAGAAAGCTTTATACGGACTTAAGCAAGCACCAAAAGCATGGTATGATCGACTTAAGACCTTCCTAGTTGACCATAAGTACACCATGGGCCTAGTAGACAACACTCTCTTCACCAAGAAAAAGGGATCACATATTATAATCGTCCAGATATATGTGGATGACATTATATTCGGTTCAACTTGTCAAGAGTTATGTGATGATTTCTCAAAAATCATGCATGATGAGTTTGAAATGAGTATGATGGGTCTCTAAATAAAACAATTAGAGGATGGGATATTCTTTAACCAATCAAAGTATATCAAAGATATACTTAAGAAGTTTGGTCTTGAAGACTCAAAACCCATGAAAACACCTATGTCCTCCGAAACCAAACTCACAAAGGATGAAGAAAATGAATCCATAGATAGCACTAAATATAGAGGAATGATTGGTAGTTTACTATATCTTATGGCTAGTAGGCCGGACATTATGTTTAGTGTTTGTTTATGTGCACGTTTTCAAGAAGATCCGAAAATATCCCATCTTGAAGCCATTAAACGGATATTTAGGAACATCAAAGGCACTACACATTTAGGATTATGGTATCCCAAAGGAACGGGTGTAGAAACCATAGTGTATGCCTACTCTGACCATGTCGGTGACTATGTTGATAGGAAAAGTACTAGCGGTATTTGTACTTTTGTAGGACATTGCCTCACATCATGGTTCGCTAAAAAACAAACAACCCTCGCAATCTCAACAACAGAGGCAGAGTATGTGTTTGTAGGAAAGGTGTGTCAACAAGCACTATGGATGAAACAAGCTCTCGTCGACTATGAAATTAACTCAACAACATTCCCATTCTTTGCGACAACAAAGGAGCAATTGATCTAAGCAAAAATCCAGTCCAACATGCTAGAACCAAACACATTGAAATATGCCATCACTTCCTTCGCGACAATGTACAGAAGGGAAACATCTCAATTGAAAATTTTTCCTCAGAGGACAACATTGCCGATATTCTCACAAAACCCCTGAAACGAGAACCTTTCAACTACCTTAGACTAGGATTAGGACTAATGGAACCTAGTAAATAGATAAAACGTTAGCATGAATGATGAACTCAAATAAGTACATTTTATTACTATCATTTATCCTATTAATTTGACTTGTTTTACTATATTATGTATGAGGATTGATACTTAATCGTTTACTTTTGTAATTCTCAGGTAAAAACAAGCATTTGGTGAAACTTGGCGATTTTGGACTAATAATGGAGCAAAACGTGCATAAAGTGAAGAGTCTACTGAAATGAAGAAGATCAAGACTAATCTGCTCCAGATGCGCCGCATCTCACTATCAACATGCGCCGCATCTCTATCAAGATATCACCAGATACGATCCAAGATACAAGAGGACATGCGCCGCATCTAATCATGGAGTTACGCCGCATCTTCTATCGGTGTACGAATATTCCTGAATATTATAATCTTGGACCCCACGCGAAGTTAAGTACATGCGCCGCATCTACTTAAGTAGATGCGCCGCATCTTTCCTCAGACACAAACTATAAATACCCCGTAGACCAGACGCATTAAAAAGATTCGGAGATTCGGAAGTTCGAAAACCAAAAGACCGAACAGAAGAGAAGGACGAATTCAGTCAAGAAGGCAGCACAAGACACACCCAAATCAAAGATACAAGAGCTGTAAGAAGGTGCTGCATGTATTTAATTCATTAAGTAGTTTTGTTTTATTGTTTTAGCAAACTTTAATTCATCAGGATTGGTGGCTTGTGTAATGTGACAACGGAAAGATTGCACTCCCTTTAATACTTGCTTTCCCATCAATTAAAGTTTATATGTTGATGTCTTTGGTTACTACTTATTAGTGCATTGACCACCTCTGTGTTTATTAGTGGCTTGCGGGCACCCGACTGCGGGACAAGGTGTGGCTCCCACGGTTGTTTCTAAATTGATCACTTAGGAATAACTTTTAGACATAAGTCGTCATTAAGGGTTTACTCGCCGATAAGAATAGGACCAACGAGAAAGGGTTAATTACATACACTTCATATAAAGCTATCAATAAAACAAGTGACAATCTACTTAATCATAAGGACAGCCCTCTTATTGTCTCTAGTATCTATCTGTGTACGTGTGTGCTACTTGCTGATTCGTGCCTATTTGTTTATTTTATTATTTAATTGCAAACAAAACTGTGCCAGTCTCTCAGGCTGAAACCCCCTTGCGTTAGGATATTAAAATACTGATTAGATTAACGAGATTATACGTTCCACTCTTAGTGATCGACACTCTACTTACCATTATCTTCATACTGACCGGGTACACTGCTCGTTAAGTGTGTGTGTTATTGATAAGTCGGCTAAATATAAATTTAAAACTTGAGTAGGCATTAAAACTGCTAAACCGCAACGACACATCACGCGCATCAAGTTTTTGGCGCCGCTGCCGGGGAGTGAATTGTTATTATCTGTTAATTTGATTAGTATTTTAATTAGGTTATTTTTCTTTTTATTAGATTAAATTGCATCATTGTACTATTTTGCATATTTGTTGTATTGTGTGCTATTTGTTTTCTTTTATTTTTGCTTTTATTTGTTTTTGTTCGTGTGTTTTATTTTATTTTTCGTTTTTTTTTTTTTTTTTTTTTGTGTGTTCTGCTATCGTTGTACTGTGCTAAATCAAACGATACGGCGCATCTGATCTCTCAGATACGGCGTATTTCGTTTAATTTTTTTAATACAACGCGTTTAATTAATTCGATACGACGCATCTTTTCCCCAAGATACGGCGTATCTGTTTTTAACAAGAAAATTTTTCTAAGCGATAAAGTAATACGACGCATCTGCTTTTGTAGATACGGCGTATCTGTTTTGATAAAAAAATTTTTTTTTCTAAACATTAACGCCATACGACGCATCTTCTTTTGAAGATACGGCGTATCTATTATTTTAATTAAAAACAGTTTGCGAATTATTAAACAAATACGGCGTATCGATTTCCGTCGATACGGCGCATCTTACTGAATCAAAAATCTTTTATTTTTAAACGTAACGAAAATACGGCGCATTAACTTTCGTTAATACGACGCATTTAATTTTAATTAGATAAATTGATTTTTGATTGATTAATTCGATACGGCGCATTCATAAATTCTAAGCGGCGTATCTATTTTCTGAATAAAAGTCTGATTAAATTTTAACGTATTAAGATACGGCGTATCCAACTTTTTGGATACGGCGCATCGTCTGCAGATATCAGCTATTTTTATTCTTATATCCGTTTCAATATTCATTAATTTCTCTTCTAGCGAACAAATCCTACTGATGATTTTACCTTGGATGACAGATTTTGCTATGGAAGACATGTCAGTTAACGGATATCTTGCTAAGGAATGCTTGTTTTCAGATTCATTCAATGTACTCATGATCGATGCAGACTTATTCTCTTGGGAGACTCCTCTTGAAGCTGCTTTTAAGGAATTTATGCGTTTATGCAACATTGACAAAGAGGTATTCTCTTATGATGTATTTGTGAGGTACACTGGAGAAGAATTATCGCTCTTATGGCCTAAGATTGAAGCAGAAGGATTGAACTGGACTACTATCGAAGAGGATGATGGGAAATTCTCTCTTGCATACATGGACTCAAGCAACAACAACTGTAGTGGAGACAATACCCAAAACTCTTACATGCCTTATTTCGAGTGGTACAAGGGATTAGATGAGAACTATCAGGATAATGACATGAATTATGCTTTGGCGGAATTACTATTTCATGGCAGGATAGTAAGATTGATAGACCTCTCCCTCAATGATTGGTTAGAACTCAAATATGGTAGTCCGGAATTTGCCCCTGCAAACGAAGTCAAGGAGATTATGACTTCATGGTTGACTCGGAGTTTTAAGAAGCAATTTAACGAGTTCATGGAGATAAAAAAGAATATGATTGGAAAGGTTTGCTTTGACGTTAACCATGACCCTAACGATGTTGATTTTTCAGAATGGTTAGCTAGTAAGTTTAATAACCATAAGAGCATGGATCGAGCTACTAAGGATGCATTATGGGTATATTGGATGAGAGGAGAAGACGAAGAAGTAGAAAGCGATTATGGGTTGTCACATCATGATTCAACAATCAATGAGGGCATTGAAGAACTTTTCAGAATTGACATTGATTTGTTAGAATATGAGACACCCTTGTGCAAGCAGTTCAAGGAATTTAACTACCTTCTTCAAGTCGACGATGATGTGCTTACTGGAGATCTACCAGGATTTAAGACTTATGACGATTTCAAAAACACCTGGTACTATGAATGGAATGACCAAGTACCATGGGTTTGGGATAAACCATGGGAATTTGAGCACATTAATCATACCTGTACACCCTTCGTTTTCAAAGACGGGAGTAGTGTTTGGCCAACCTGTGATTATAAAAGTGACGGAACCTGTAATGGGGGAAGTATAATTGGGATGAAAAGAGTTGGAAAGGATGTAACCTTTGAAGATTATGAGTGGTACGATAATGTTGAAGACTGCCCACGAAAATCGGAGGCTTTACAAGAAAAGGGCAGGATTGAACGCTTGAAAGGACTTAAGGGAACATCGGATACTACTTTCTGGGAATGGGTGCATAAACAGTTTGATGATTTCACAAAGCTTAGTCGACGGTTACAATATGATTTGGAAAGAGAATGGGAGGCGATTCAAGATGATAATAATAATGAGTCGTTGATTGAGGAACTAGATGACTATTTGATTAAGGATCCTTATTTTAAGTTTGTTGACAAGGACGAAGAAGAGTTCACCAAAAGAAAGTGTCAACTACTTGGGATTCCATACAATGAGCCACCCATGATTATTTCTGAAAAATTTAAAATCATCAAATATTCTTTGGGTCCTGATGAAGAATATACTGCTGTGATGACCAAAAGTTATATTAGATTAAGTCGAACGGAGGAGAACGTCGCAGAGATATACGGGAAAATCTTTCGGATGAAGGAAGAAGGATGGACCGTGACAAGGACCAAGTAAGGAGCTGAACGTGAGTCTAACTTGAAGACTCTGGAATAAAGACAAGTGCTGACCGGGAGACAACCCGGATTTATCATTTATCATTCTGTTTTCTGTGTCGAGTCAGTCCAGGCCGCACGAAGATACGGCGCATCTCAATCCTGAGATGCGACGCATCCTCTGCAATGGTCATATCTTATTTTATTTTTCTGCATTTTTTTTTTTCGACTTTAAAACTATTTATCAGTTTATTTTAATGCGGCGCATCCCTGGTTAAGGATGCGGCGCATCTTTATTCTGATCCGTATTTATTCCAGGCTCGATACGGCGTATCTTCTTCAATAAGATACGGCGCATCGACTGACCTGATGATTTTCAGTTTTAATTTTTAAGTTTTATTTTTCCTAACTACTAATGTATTATGCAAGTTGAACCTTTCTTATCTTAGGTGTGTTTTAAAGTGTTGGTGGTATTATAGTTTTCTGGATTTCCTGTGGATACATCAAGTATGAAGCTTTAACGTTCTAATCCACAAGAAGTTGATTTTTGCTCTTACACTAATGGAGGATCATACCGAGCAAATCTCAGGGGAGTTTTTCCGTTCTAATTCTTTTATTTCCAGTTTTTAACCTTTTATACAAACAACGAGGACGTTGTTTAACTTAAGTGGGGGATAGGAGAATTAGAACACTTAACAATTACTTGTCCTAAACTTTTTCAAAAATTATGCTTAAAATGTGCTTAATATATCAAACTTAAAAATTTTTTAGCATGTTTTTGTTTAAGATCTAAGTTGCATAGCTGCACACATGACGTTATTTTCAAAAATTGTGATTTTTCCAAAATTCACAAATCTATGAGTGTGCCGGTGACTTGTAAACTTTAGAACTTGGCTTGTATACTATTTCGAGACCACCATAATGAGTATTATTTATTTAATTGGAATGACTTGTCTAAATTGGTAAAATTCTAGGATTACACCAAATAGCCTTTATATGTTATTTGTTATTAACTAGCTACACTGGTTAGTTAACCCCCGTATAAACCCTTTTGTTACTCTCATTTTAAGAGTAAGATACCCTAGAAAAACACTCAGAGCCATTCCTTTCGTTTCTTACACCTATGTTTAAAATGTTTCGTTACACCTTAAACCTTAGCCTACCCTGTAGATTAGAATCCGTGGTTGGTTAATTGCTATAGGCAGAGTGTGTTTCCTTACATTACCTGTGTTCGCGTGCGTAATTCATTATCTATGGTTAGGTCGGGAAATTGCACAATGCAAATTGGAGTGAAAGTAAATATTGTATATTTTTGAGTTTATTTTTCGTGTGTTTACTACTTTCACTATTAGCGTTATTTCTGAAAGTATGAAAAGTATGAATAAAAATTATCCGGAAAGAAAGTTGTAGTGATGTGGTGAAATTTTACACATCTATGTTTATGTTTCAAGTAAAAAAAAAAAAAAAAAAAAAAAAAAAAAAAAAAAAGTTGGATGTTTATTTTAAGCCAACGATGTAAAGTTATGTAAGTGGTCGATATCACCACTATTTGTTGTATTATATCTATGGATTGAATGGGAATTGGCAGTTATGGGAATGCCAATTAAGGATTATTCTTTGATTAAGATTTTGTTGAGTATAATTCGTGTCTACCTAAAGCGTGTGTTTCAAGTGTTAAAGCGTGAGTTATTCAATGATATGAGTCTTATTCATGGGATGGTTGGGATAGTGATTAACCACACTTAGGATTTTAATTTATTTGTTTTGTTTATTTTTTATTTTTACACCAATTTATATCCCAAAAATTATCCATACCCTTTATTATTCTTTATCCAACCAAACCTTTGATTTATTGAGATTAGGGATTTGAGCAATCTTAAGTATCGTAGTCGTGGATTCGGCTATGTATTTATGATTTTGTCGCCCTTTTTGATATATTATTATTGGTGAAGTTTGGACCTATCTTTAGCCTATTCGAGTTAAGGATTTGAGCAATTGCAAGTATCGTGTTCGTGGATTCGATCATGTATTTGTGATTTTGTCGCCTTTTCTGGAATTTGAGATCGATAGTGAAATAAGAATAATTAACCCTTAAGCCTAAAAACCCTTTTTACCGCTTTAGACTTGTTATTCCTTAGCTTTAGTGGTGGAGATGTGTATACTTGCCAAGCTTATGATAGAATATTCGTCGCGACTGGACAGTTTAAACGATTAGATTTGCTTTTATCGACTTATTTTATTTTACTTCTAATTCGTTAAGTGTTTAGTTGTGTGATTACGAAATAAACGAATACATGCTTAAATATAAAAATAAATCCTAACATCTTTTAGGATACATTTTCATGAGATTTAATCTAAGGTTTACTTGGGGACAAGTAAAGTTCAAGTGGGGGGATATTTGATGAACTCAAATAAGTACATTTTATTACTATCATTTATCCTATTAATTTGACTTGTTTTACTATATTATGTATGAGGATTGATACTTAATCGTTTACTTTTGTAATTCTCAGGTAAAAACAAGCATTTGGTGAAACTTGGCGATTTTGGACTAATAATGGAGCAAAACGTGCATAAAGTGAAGAGTCTACTGAAATGAAGAAGATCAAGACTAATCTGCTCCAGATGCGCCGCATCTCACTATCAACATGCGCCGCATCTCTATCAAGATATCACCAGATACGATCCAAGATACAAGAGGACATGCGCCGCATCTAATCATGGAGTTACGCCGCATCTTCTATCGGTGTACGAATATTCCTGAATATTATAATCTTGGACCCCACGCGAAGTTAAGTACATGCGCCGCATCTACTTAAGTAGATGCGCCGCATCTTTCCTCAGACACAAACTATAAATACCCCGTAGACCAGACGCATTAAAAAGATTCGGAGATTCGGAAGTTCGAAAACCAAAAGACCGAACAGAAGAGAAGGACGAATTCAGTCAAGAAGGCAGCACAAGACACACCCAAATCAAAGATACAAGAGCTGTAAGAAGGTGCTGCATGTATTTAATTCATTAAGTAGTTTTGTTTTATTGTTTTAGCAAACTTTAATTCATCAGGATTGGTGGCTTGTGTAATGTGACAACGGAAAGATTGCACTCCCTTTAATACTTGCTTTCCCATCAATTAAAGTTTATATGTTGATGTCTTTGGTTACTACTTATTAGTGCATTGACCACCTCTGTGTTTATTAGTGGCTTGCGGGCACCCGACTGCGGGACAAGGTGTGGCTCCCACGGTTGTTTCTAAATTGATCACTTAGGAATAACTTTTAGACATAAGTCGTCATTAAGGGTTTACTCGCCGATAAGAATAGGACCAACGAGAAAGGGTTAATTACATACACTTCATATAAAGCTATCAATAAAACAAGTGACAATCTACTTAATCTTAAGGACAGCCCTCTTATTGTCTCTAGTATCTATCTGTGTACGTGTGTGCTACTTGCTGATTCGTGCCTATTTGTTTATTTTATTATTTAATTGCAAACAAAACTGTGCCAGTCTCTCAGGCTGAAACCCCCTTGCGTTAGGATATTAAAATACTGATTAGATTAACGAGATTATACGTTCCACTCTTAGTGATCGACACTCTACTTACCATTATCTTCATACTGACCGGGTACACTGCTCGTTAAGTGTGTGTGTTATTGATAAGTCGGCTAAATATAAATTTAAAACTTGAGTAGGCATTAAAACTGCTAAACCGCAACGACACATCACGCGCATCATGGAACCTAGTAAATAGATAAAACGTTAGCATGAATGATAGTCTAGCTAAACACTACAAAAAGGGCATTCTGATCCCGCGGATCCAAATGACAACAAAGGCAGATCCTTTGTTTTGGATCCGCCTGATCCGTCGCATGCACAGCCCATTATATTATTTAATATACAACACCAAGTACTATTCATCACTATCCTAAAACATATCACCCTACTGAATTCATCCCATACTTCACCACCATCACAATTTAGGCTATTTTATTCCACAAATTTGTGCTCTAAACATCACTGTAAATACACTTATCATGCTTATACTCCTTATCTGTGTCTAGGATCTCTATTTCATGCACAACATTAAAACTTGGGGTTTTAGGCACATTTATAGTAATATCATGAAATATACTTTCTAAACTATACATCAAAACATGTTTTTCCTAGTTAGGAAGTGCATATTATAGCACATTGTCTTAATTTAACAAAAAACCCATGATAAATGTTTGCTAAAATTTTCTCACGACTAGGTAAAATGGTTTTTGAACATTGTTCATACAAATAAAAAAACGTTAACTTTCAAACATCACTTGCATAGTGTCTCTTGAATGCTAAAGGGAATACATAACTAATATGTGTTTTCGGATACATTCAAACATAGCTACATTGAAATAGGAGCGTTTGGGTTATCTCCCGTTTTATCCTAAAACTTGCGTAAATCAAAATTTTGCTGCATCAAAATGAGTCGAGATAACTGCATCTCCACATAGTCCCCATGTAGGCACACATTAGAAATTTTACACTTACTTTGATCATTTCAACTAAAACTATATAACTTTTGTACTTAGGAAAATCATGCCTCCCGCAACCAACTACGATCACAAAAGAACCGTCAACTACTTACCCGAAGTCCACAAAATCAAAGGTCTAACCGAAGCCCAAGTCAACATTTTCAAAGCCTTAGAGAAAAAGTATGTCCATGAGGGTAGATTCGTAGATCACTCGTTCTATGAAGGAACCCAACTTAGGGAACAATTAGCCGTCATTCAATTTGATGCTCTTTTGGATATAGATGAACCAATCGTTCCTAGGTTCATTCTTGAGTTCTATGTTCGTGTAGGTCTTAGTTCGGATGACCAAGTTTACTTAAGTCTTCTATTTACTATAAATGGAAATCATATCAACATCCCTCTTGATCAATTTGGAGAGGTCTTGGGAATTCCAAATCAAGGGACATGTATCTACTCAGACAAATGGTCCTTAACAATCTTAGAATCCAATCTCGAAAGGACGGCACCATATGTCACTCCTCTCGCATCAAAATAAGTGATTAGAGAACATCTCTTCATTCCTAGGAACAACCACACAAGGTTGTATCATGGGCGCCAAGTTGCTAGAGATCCATTTGCCATGGAGATCAATGAACTCAAGCCCGAATTCAAGAAAATGGAAGAGGTCTTAAGGGCCAATGTCATGTGCACGGTAGGAAACCATGATCACATCAATGCTTGTTTATGTCATATGATGTACAACATCTCAACTTGTCAACCCTTCAACTTTGCTTATTATGTTACTAAAAGGATGTGTGACATTCCGATTCAAGGCAAGATTGCAATGCCTTATGGAATGCTCTTGACTTGACTCTATAGAGCTTTTGCACCTATCCGTAGAAACTCCTTAGGATTTGTCCCAGACTACACTGAGATCCCATACACTTTCGTTCCCTTAAGTGACTTTAGAGTATCGGTTTATAAGGGCAAACACCCTCGTGCTCAATCATCTTCATCATCATCATCAATGAGTGATGATGATGGTTTGCCCAACTCGAGGATTACTCCACGGGAGTACTTGCGTCATCTACTACCGATTGCTAATGAATCAGAAGAGTTCAAGCAAACAAAGGGAATGATGAAGAATCTGGGGCGTTGGATCATGAAGGTGCACAAGGGTCTCAAGAAGTTGAAGAAGAAGCTAAGTTGAAGGAGTGTTTGGGTTAGAACTTTATTAGACAATGTGATACTAAACATGTTTGTGTCTTAACTTGTCATGAAAATACTTGTTGTGTATGTGAACTAACTGAATATTGCAGGTCGATAACATTCGTGGTTATCAATTTTCCGAGTCTAAGCCTATGTTTGGCTTAAATCCTATTAAGGTAAGTTTCTATATGACTAATCATGTGTTAGTATTATCATATTTGGTTGTTTTACAATACATATTAGATGATAAATAAGTTCTAGGAGAATTTTTGGGTTTTCGTCGAAAAACGCGAAATATGCTATGTCTTCTGTTTAATTTTGATAATTGCCAGACGGATTTGGCGGATCCCAAAAGTTGGATCCGCCATGTGTTATTGTTGGTTTCGCCATCCGCCAACTTGCGGATTTGGCGGATCCCATAACTTGGCTCCACGTTTGATACCACTTGGATCCGCAGGTCACTCAGAAAAATTCCAAAAACTTTTTCGACTCATCCCGATTCTTAGATTTTAGTTTCTAGTACTATTTAGAATTCAATCACTGATCATAAAACATCTTAGAAGGATTTAGGAACTCTTAGAAACTTAAGAACAAAATTTCCCACCAAAATTTAAATTTTTGAATTTTAGGTGTGAGTTACCAAACTGATACAAAGAAGGAACCCTTTTTAGGGATCCGTCAAATCCGTGGAAACATCAAATCACAAGATCTTCCACTATCTCTTTGCATTTACTGCAAATCCTCACCACATTACTCAACACAAGCTCAACGGATTGACTTCCTTGATATGACTTGCAAAAATTTTTGTTCCAAATCATTAGAAACCAACATTCTTCATTGGATTCACATCAAATCCAAACACTAGTTTCCATAAACCCTCTATCTATAAACTGAGATCTCAACTTGAAGCCAAACTCAGACTTTCATCTTCTTCTTCACTTGCAATCTGTACTTATTAGTTATCTAAGTCCACAATGACAAAATCAAACTCCTCATCAACATCAAAAACTCCAAAAAGAATCGCACGCATCAGTGTGAAGCCTTGTTGCTTCATTAACATATCAAACTCATCATCAGAAGAGTCATCTCCTTTTAACATATCCTCACCCATTGCAAGTGAGAAGTTTCTCACTTTATCCACTCCAACACCATCAAATGTACTCATCCAAACACCTCCTCCTACCATCACTCCAATAGTAACCACACCACCACCCGCTCCATCACAATCTGAGAAGTCCCAGTCATCACCAAGTTCACCAATGGAACTCTTTGGGACAACACCGACCTCACCTCATCCATATCTTGAACAATTGGAAGATCTTCCACCTAGATCAACCAATCCTCCACCCATGAGCTTTGAAAACTTAGAACCAGTGCTATTCCATCCACTCCATCCGGAAATTCATGGTCCCCTATACCGTGATGCTCCACAACATCATCCCCAAATACCACCACTATTACCAACTTCAACACTCATCGCCATAGATGAGGCGATGTGGATCAATATTCCTCAAACCCAAGAGGAGATAAGTGCGGAGTTAACATGCCTATACACTCTATCGGGTATGGTAGATCATCGCCTCCATGAAGCAATGGACCTCCAAAACATCCTCATGAACTCCATCCAAACACTACCAACAACAAATGATCAACAACAACCACCACCACCAAACAATAAACCACCACCACCACCACCATCACAAAGAAATGAGTCTACTCTTCCGCTCGGTCTTCTTCACCATGATTGTAACATGTGTGAAAGAACCTCCCATATAGCTCAAAGGACAAACATTTTGGTGCACGATCTCCAAAATGAGATGAGGTTCATTTTGAACCACATTCTTGAGCGTCTAAACGCCATCTCTCATCCTCCTCAATAGGAGGTTTCTAGACTAGTTTTTTAGGACCTTTTAGATTGTTGGTGTAGGACTTTTTATTTCTCTTTAGGATGTCTTTTTCTTTTTCTCGTAACATCGTATCATCATTGTGACTTTTGTCACAAAATTTTCAATATATATGAATGTGATGTTTTATGCTTGTGAGTGATCAACATATTGCATATTATCATTATTTTGATAACTAACATCATTATATACCTTTTTGAAATCTACATTATTGTTTGATCATGGGTGCTTCAGGTACAAAATAAAGATCAGACTCTTACTTTGACTTTTTAAAGTCAAAACATATTGGAAGTCTTTGTTTGGAAGAACACTTCACATGCATTGTACTTCTTCATTGAAGTCATTCATAACTAACACTTCTTTTACATCATATCATACCTTGAAAAGTATACGTCGGTACTCAAGTAATGGGAAGTATACATCAAGGGGGAGCATTTCATATTTTAACCATTTGTTTTGTAGGACATGCATCATTTACTTGTTACTCCATCTAGGGGGAGTATAAAACAAGGCGGAGCTCTAAAGTTCTCAAAATCACATTCTGCTACGCCACTCTTCTTTTTGTTTCGACAAAAAGGGGGATAAAGGACTAAGTTTGCATAATTGTGAACCATCACAGTACATGCACTCTTGCATAATTTTTTTTTAACAAACTTAATCTATATTTTAAAGAACTCATGCTATATTTATTCTCTTGCTCAAAAATATACCTTATGTTTTGTCATATACAAAAAGAGGGAGATTTTTAATACAAATATCATTCCAAAAACGTTATTTATATTTTTCGATCTTTACTTAGTTTTGTTAATGAAAACTACAAGTATATATTTTAGCAAATTATAAATACTAGCTTAAGTCTCTTAAATATACATTTTACATTTTACAAAGATAACTTAGAATTACAATTTTACACATTTACAAACTTATTTCCTTAAAAGGAAACTTTATTTTTAAAACTATACCATGACATCATGGCATGCATCACATGTGAGATCTTAGTACGATTGCATAATATTTTGTTTAGATTCTCAAGTTACATAGTTGACATTTGAAGGTTTCATGAGATTTGGTTAGATATGAAAGATATGGAAAGATACACCAAATCTCTTAGCTGTCAAAAGTGGCGGATCCAAGTCTAATGAATGACGGATACCGTTTTAGGAATCCGCCGGATCCGTGCACTTTATATCAGCTTGCCTCTAAATAGCAAGCTGATCATTTGGCCATTTCATCACTCATATAGCTTAAACACTCATATTCATTCAGTATACATCTTTCTAACATCATTCATTCTTGCATTTCACTTTGATCTTTCTTTTTGTAGAAAAGAGATCAAGCATTCAAGGATCTACAAAACCGTAATCCTTTAGTTTCGTTACTGTGTGATATTGTAGTTGTTTTCACACATTGTTATCTATCATTTGTAATCAGTGAGTGTGGTTAGTGTTTTAGTCCTCAAAACACAAAGAGTGTAGGGAGTGGTTGTACCCTTGTGAAAGAACCAAACGGGAGTGGTTGTACCATTGTAAAGAACCCGATGTTTAGCTTAGTACCGGAAAAAGAAGTAAGCGACGTGTAAAGGTTTTCTCCACCTAAAAGGGAGTTTGTTTCTTAGTGAAGGATAACTCTCGAGTTAGAGGCTCGAGGAGTGGAGTAGGGCAAGGAAGAGAGTCCTTGTAGACGAACCACTATAAACATCCGTGTTGTGTGGTTTGATCTTTCCTTTCTTTATCTCTAGTATATATATTGTGTGAATATATTTGTTTGTGATTGTTTCCTTTGAATTAACATATAGTAACAAAGCAAATTAAATTTAAAACGGTAAAAACTATTCAACCCCCCTTCTAGTTTTCCACACCATGAATGTGATAAAATATGAAAAGTATTTAGTTGCTTAATACTTACAAGTTTTGTTGTTAAGTATACTTTGTCATACTAGATTGAAGGTTTTCTTAAACCACTAAAAGAATAGTGTTCTTAAGTGACCGGTCATGTTTTTAGAATGAGTCATTAAGCCACGCAGTTCTGAATCAGAAAATAGACCACGATACCACTAAATATTGTACGGTACCGTTATATTTAATGGTACCGTGAGTCATTTAATGGTGCCGTTCATCTGTTTGTCAGTTTTTCCTTTTTGGTTCATTTTCAGAAATCCATATAAAATCAACCATAAGTCTGTACGAGTCGTGTCGCCCATCATTTTAAATAATGTTGAGTCTACTTTCATTTGAGAAATATTTTTATGAATTAGTTCTAAATGAAAGTATTTTAAAGTCCTTGATTCTCAACTAAAGGTCTTCTGGTCATGCAGTTTGCGTAAATTTTTGGTCAAACTGAAAAAGGGCGATTCATCTTTTAAACCTTGACATGTTTTCAAAGTGACTCAACAAAAATCTTTGAAATGGGGAGGAAACCAATTCATTATCAAATAAAATCAAGCTTAGTATACATTGTCATACCTAAAACACAAAATGACGATAAGTATTTTTGTGTGTTAGGCTAAATTGCTATTTGCTTATTATAGTTTTCCGGTTTATGCGTTTATAAGGCTTATGCTAAATCACTTGAACTATATTAAGTAATTAGTTTGCATTGCATGTAGGCATCAACCATTTGTCTTGCATTTGTTGCAAGTTCTTAAAATGGTTTAGTAACTTTCTTAGGAATAGAAATTAAGTTGGTAGATCATGTGTGTCGAAAGATATTGTCTTACACAATTATTTTTCCAAAGGTTTAAGTGTAAAAAGTATATCACCCCAAAATACTTAACACTTTCCTATAATCTGTAACATGATCTTTAAAATATTACATCATTTTTTCTTGTTTGACCATGGTTTGTCTAAACAAGATAAAAGGTCATTTTAATACATTCGTATTTTAGTAAAGGAAAATGTATTAAACTTGCATTGATTTAACACACATACAAAATATTTTAAACATTTAGTATTTTATGTATGTGGTATAAAAATAGTTAAGATAATTATTTTTATACTAATGTGGTGTCGAAAAACTAAAAATATTATACTTAATAATATAAATAGTTTTCTCAAATAAAAATTAATGACAATATCGAAGTAGTAACTTAATATGTCATTAACCTCACACATACATCTAGTATTAGAATAAATGGAAATACTCCTTAAATTTTTATTTTCTTTTTAAAAGGAGTGATCGTGAGGGTCTAGAAAGATTTCGAGTACATATCAATTCATTATTCAAATTATGATTGATATCATTATCGAATCCAATTGACAAGTTTTCGAGTATGAACATGAAATTGCAGTTATTATTTGTCTAGCTTCAAGATAACATCAAAATATGATGAAATATATTATCTTGAATCTACATACTCAATCACACTCGATTGTTATGAAAATAGTGACGTCCTCTAAAGACGAAAACAATATGCATCGGATTATAACTCACACTTGTGTTGAAGATGCCATATTGAGTCTTGTTGTCCAATAGTTGTGTTCCAAAAATTAAATTAATATGTTTAAAAGATGCATAAAATACACAACTAAGTAGGATTGACAACTTGGATGTTTCATCCGAAATATACAAGTAATTTACATTGCAATGCAATTAGTAAATGTGTCATTTCCGAAAAACCAAACACGAGCAAACAAACAACATATGTAAACTTTGCTCATGAACGACTCAACACTCAAAGTCACATGTCTAATAAAAGTGTCACACATAATATGTTATTAACTATTATGTAAGTCACCAATCTTTGAGAATATCACATGTATTTCTCTTATCAAAAGATTGACAAAGGATAATTTATATACTATGCATCTTATTTTCTTTGTAACATGAATGGTTATGTTACAAGAGAATGCATTGCATCATGTTAACAAATATAGGATATTAGAGTTGAATAATAACCTAATACGATATGTGTCATTGCAGAAATAAGTAAAATTGGTCATACAGTAAAATACTTGTTTCACAAAGCATTCATAAGAGTGATAAGTTTCCTCTTAGAAAAGCATACTTGTAGAAATAAACAGTATGTCTCATTTTAAATAAAATACTAACAAGATCTATTGAAGTAAGTAACCTTTTCTAGATTCTTTCCTCAAGATATGCAAAAGAGCATTCTTGAAACACACACGATGTAGTTAATTCTACATTGTATCACATTAGATTGTCTCTTGGTTCTAGGAAACCAAATCATGTTAAAATAACATGTAACAACTCAACAAACATGGATGTTATCGAAGAGATCATAAAATGCACCATCTCCATCAAACAACCTCTAAATCTCAAACATGAAATTAAAACATTTCGCTTGCCTTTGTTAGGAGTTGTGTAAGACATGTCATTTTCTTAATCGACTTTCAAAGTATGGTTAATTGAGTCATATTAGGCCATGTATAAGCAAAACAAGATAACAACATCTTTGCTGTACTTCGATAGGCAAATATAGGAATTTGAATTCTTCTAACATGGGAATGACTACTGGAGAACCTATCGCACTAGAAATTCAATTTGACCTAACGGTTGGATTGCTTCCAGGAGAGAAGTTGGGTTCGTGTATAACCGGTAAAAATGGTCATGTTTAGCCTTAATTGAGCACCACTAGTGATAGTCTCATACTTATTCTCTAACTTGAAAAATTTTCATTCCTACATTTGACTAGAGATACTTTACATCGGTGAACTTTATCTCCCGTTAGGATTTCATTTTAAACAAGTAGTAATTAGGATCTGCCTTAGCAAACCTAGATTGCCTGCATCCCACATACGTGTTTCAAATGATAACATGTTCTCGTAAGATATGATTAAATGTCCTCATGATCTTAAATGCTAAATGATTATCATGTTTTGCATAATGTTTGCATTTATTTCTTATGTGCATTTTACATAATTTGCTTGTAAAGTTTGCACCCACACTATGTCCCTTTGACACATTAGGAATTAGGTATGCCTATCACTATGAACCCTTAGAAGTCATAGAGTCATACACTAGTGTTAGAACCTATAAGTCAAAGTAGTCACAAAGTTACCATAATTCCCTAGTCATCACTTCGCCTTCTTCCAAGTAATACACCCTTTTGTCTTGAGAAGGTTAGATACAAACCTAGTAGAACTCGGAGTAGGGTTGACAACTTAAATATTTCATCTGAAATATTCAAGTAAGTTTAACTTGTGATCGCAATTGTTAAATGTCATATCCGAAACATCATACTCAAGCCTTTTAACAACATATCTTAAAACGCTCATCTAAAAGCTAAAAGCTAACATCAACCCTCGGATGACAAAGAACTCACAAGTTACTATATAAGTGATTAGTAGTTCATTTCATCCTCGTGTGATTATGCACGTCTTAAGATCCCAAACCCTGCTGCGAACCAGCACCACAGGCCTAGCTTTACATCTTTTAAAACCCCGTGAAACACTCACGTGCAAAGCACATCAAAATCCGTAAATCAACCAAACCTCTCAACCGAGAATCCCTTAACCATCTACGTCTAGGTCTAGGAATGATGGAACTTATTCCATAAATCTTATGACTATTTAAATATTTCACTGAAAATATTAAAGTCATCCGTCATACCCCTCTTATGACTACTTGAATATTTCACTGGAAATATTGTAGTCATCTCGTGTGTCTCGTCTCATGACTCTTTAAATATTTCACTAGAAATATTAAGTCATTCTTCACACCACTCTAATGACTATCTATGTATATCATCAGAAATATAAAAGTCATCTCTTCTTGTCCAGTACCGTTCAAAGAATTTATTGGGAATAGGTTCTCTCCTCGTGTCGAAAAGTCTTACTAAATCAGAGAGATTTATTCTTAAAATCCATTGACAACTTAAATATTTCATTCGAAATATTTAAAGCATATTTAATTTGCGTGATGCAATTAAATGTCATTTCTCATTCTCAATTAACATTCACCGAATCCCGTTGGATTCATTCATAAAGGAATTTATTTGGTATAAATTCTTTTAATCTAAAGTCCAGAAAAATCACAACATATATGAAACTTCTTTTTCAAAAATCCTCCTTTCAATTCTCACCAACACTATCAAAACCCACTCGATGTAGTCTTGAACCAAAACCGTCTCCTATCAGAATAGATTCTATCTATCATCTGATTCCTTAGCCTTTTCCCTTTCACTTCCGTATGGTATTAAACACTACCAATGCTTCCGCATCCCACTCATCTTCCACACACTTCAAACAAAGAACCGCTAGGACACGTTGAGATAACCCTTCCTCATCAACATAGATAACCCCACTAGAACCTTGTCACTAACCTTACAACCTTGAAGATTTTATCTTCTTAACCCTTAGGATATCTCTACGTGATCACATCATCATAATATTCTATGAATATTCACAATGATTGAGAAGAGCTACGTGACTTCAAAGGTGAAGTTTATCGTATGCTATCCACCACTTGTCATGACGTTACTAAGCTCATCGCTTTCGTCAACATTTTTTTTTTTATCTTTTACATCTTGTCCGGATGGTCATAGATTAAGGGGAGCGAAAACATACTCATATAGTCTTTCACTAAACACTCTCAAGAACACACAAATGTGGTTCTTCTTCCTTAGGAAACTTCCCTTTAGCTGCCCAGAACTAGGCTGAACATGAAAATTCGTGACTTCCAGGTCACGGTACCATTAAATTTTATGGTACCATGTGGTATTTAGTGGTACCGTACCTATGTTTGATGAATTTTCACTGTTCCTTCCTTATCCCTGCATCCCTAACCTCAAACCTGCAAAATTTTGCAAACTCACACACACCCTAACATTTCCTCACTACACCATAGGACACAATCACCAACTTTAGTTTGAATCCCACAACTCTTGCCTATATAAGGCCTCACTATTGCAAGCTTATCTTGCATCTCATCTTCAAACCTCACACTAACATCTTTCATTACACACTCAATCCTTATAGCTATACTTCACTCTTGACAGTGATAGTTAGTCTAAGAACCTTAACCCATAGATCATCACACTCAAACCTTACAACCTTCAACTCATCGATCATCACACCCAAACCTTACAACCTTCAACCCTTATATCAATCCCACTCAAACCTTTTAGTTACACTTCACTCTTAACAGTGATAGTTAGTCTAAGAACCTTCAACCCATAAATCATCACACTCAAACCTTATAACCTTCAACTTATCACACTCAAACCTTACAACTACTCCTCACTTTGGACAAGTGATAGTTAGTTCAACAACCTTAAATTCTCGCAAACATATGAAACCCTTCATGCACCAAATTATCTCTAACACACAACTAGGATCATCCAACCTAGAAACCTAGAACTTCGTTACCTTAACCCCATAGAGATATCCACCAACAATACTATTAGGATCACATACACCTTTTCTTTTTCCCTTTCGAAATATATCATGCATCTCATTGTCAGTGCAAATGATATACTAACCTAAACCATCCTTTCCCACCTTTTCTCAAAGGGCAAAACCAACATCTCCAACCACATCATCATCATCCTCCACTTTTAGGATTCCTACACCTTTACCTCCACCAAGTCCACCACAACCTTTAGCTATCACACTAACCCTATCACCATCAAACCTCTTTAGACTTGGCACCAACACATCATCCTTATCACCATCACCATCACCACAACTAGTAATGGGTCATCCCATTATTTATCCCCTACAACCACATAACCCAAGTTGTCCTTGTTGTCACCACAACGAACACTCTCCCACCTTATGAAATCACTTAGGTATAACATCTATCGAGTCTACTTTATGGCACGACTTGTCATAATAGTAATCATTTAGAGTATGTCCTATCAACAAACTATCCTTAACATCAATCATCTTAGGTTGATGATTATGTTGTTCAAAAGGTTTATTAGAACTTGCCTTCCCAATGACAACTTGGAAGAAGTCATTTATTGTGTCAGTCAATGAACGAATCTCGTTCTTGATTAGTGTGATTGAGTGAAGAATTACACCTTAGGTTGTCGGTCGGGTTGTGACACTTATGTGTTAACATAGTTTAACCCTTGCATGTCCTGCTATGTATATTCTATCCCTATAATGTTGCTCCTATACTATTATATATTATGTTGCATGAAGCTAACCCTTCATGTAGGAAAAGCCTTTGTAAGAATTTGATCCATGGATCCGCTTGATACTAAGGTATATAAACAAAGGGATTAAATCACCATAGGAGAGCATTGAGCTAGGGGGAGCTCGGGAGTATTTGAATACATAGCACGGTGTCTTTCTAATGGTGATGATAGAAGACTTCACTGGGATGATGTAAACTCGCCTTTCTAGGGAGAAAGGATAATAGTGTAATAAGGGGGAGTAGGGAGTAAATCCAAGGGAGCGCTCGAGGTAACTACCTTTTTGATTCGACAAAAGGGGGGAGAAGGGAGTGTAAACAGGTAACTTTTACATTTTACGGTGTGTTACAGTTTACATATTTGTCATCATCAAAAAGGGGGAGATTGTTAGTGAAAATATTACGATATTTAAAATAAACAATTTCTTCGGTTTTAATAATGACAAACATGTAACTTGTAATACATAACGTAAAATGTGCAAGTTACTTGTAAACACAAATCATCAATGCATACTTACATCAACACTTCTCGGCGTCTCAAGTATGCTTCAATGAAGTCGTAGATTTCCATCCCGACATAAATCACTCAAGGTATGGACAAACAAATCTACTACTTGACAAATGATCAAAGGATTTTATTTTTCTAAACTTCACATTTTTAATGTGACAAAACATTTTTTCAAAAATATATTTCACAAATTATTTTTGAATTAAAAAGAAATGTTTTATTTTGAAAAATATGTTCAAAAATCCCAACAGTCAAATTTTCCCCCAAAACAGCTCCTAACATCCCTAAATAAACCTTCCCCACTAAAGACAAACAAAGGAGCGTCCACGGTACCATTAAATATGGATGGCTCCAATAAATTTAGTGGAGCCGTCTGGCATTTAGTGGAGCCGTGGGTCTGTAACGGCTAGATTTTCCCTTGCCTATAAATAGTGGACCATTTCACACTTCCAACTTGATTTTTCCAGTCCTTTTTCTCTGGTCTAATCCCTCCTCACTTAGATGACTTTATTTGATCATTTGGAGAGTCTTTGTTTGTTTAAGAGTGATCTTATCATCCATTCAAGTGATCCTCTTCATTCCTCTTGATTAGCAATAGAAGAACATAAAGTATCCAAGTAGATACAAAGTGTTGCCATCCCTCTTGATTAGCAAGAGAAGAACACAAAGTATCCAAGTAGATACAAAGTGTTATCATTCCTCTTCATTTGCAAGAGAAGAACTCAAGGTATCCAAGAAGATACAAGAGTTAGAGTTGTTAGGTCTTGTAACATTTGTTACACTCTTGACTGTATCATAGCGTACACAAGATTATTTGTCTTTTGTGAGAGAGTGAGTCAAGATCATTGTGATCTTAAGATATAGTGAAGATCTCTTGAAGCCATTGGGCTTGTGTGATTGATCATGTAGATCAAGGGTAGATCGGGTAGATCGAGTCAAGTGGGAGTAGATCATTGTGATCGTGTTGAGATCTTGGAGATCTCTTGAAGCCATTGGGCTTGTGTGATTGATCATGTGGATCAAGGGTAGATCGGGTAGATCATGGTAGATTGGTGCTAGCTAAGATTAGCACTCGATATCTAGCTTAGTGTCGAAAATAGGATAAGCGACGTGTACGGTGTAGATTGGGTAGATCGTGGTAGATTGGTGCTAGCTAAGATTAACACTCGACATCTAGCTTAATGTCAGAAAACAAGTTAAGCGACATGTATGGTTTTCTCCGCCTGAAGGGAGTTTGTTGATTAGTGAAGTAACTCTCGAGTTAGGTACTCGGGGAGTGGAGTAGGGCGAAGAGGAGCTTCGTGACTGAACCACTATAAATCACCGTGTCCGGTTTGCGCCTTCTTACTTATCTCTTTACTTTCATTTCATTCGTTATCGCTTTATATTTATATTTTCATTGCGTATATGTTTATGTGGCTAGTTGCTTATTTCGTGATTGATTATGTATGTTCTATAGTTTGATTGTGCATATGTTTTAGTTTACTATATTCATCTCTAGATGCTATATAATCATAGTTGATACTTTTCATATTACGTCACACTTCATCGGATGTTTGATATAAAATGTTTTAAGTTTTTAAATGGAAACATATTCACCACCCTCTACGGTTTCCATGCCTTGTTCTGCTAAACCAGCTGTAGATGCTTCTGATGAAGTGAAAGCAGCGTGGAAAACTGAGTATAAAGTGCATAATGATGTAGCTTGCTTGATGCTGGGAGGGATGACACCTGCTCTTCAAAAGCAGTTTGAGAATTACTTTCCCATGGACATGCTAAACAAACTCAGGAAGTTGTTTGAAAAACCAACTAATGTTGAGGTCTATGACTTAATGGAATCTCTACATGGTTGCAAACAGGCAGAAGGTGAACCCGTTGGTGCTCATGTATTGAAAATGAAAGGTTACATGGATCAATTACAAGCACTGAGCAAAGTCTATGAACAAGACATAGCCATTAACTTAATCAATAGATCCCTGACAAAGGAATTTAGTGGTTTTGTTCATAACTTCAATAAGCATTACATGGGGAAGACAGTTTCTGAATTGCACACATTGCTTATTGATTACGAGAAGGGTTTGCCACCAAGGACTTATCCTATGCCCCAGATTCTTACAATTCAAAGGGGTAGGATTAACAAGCTGAGTACGAACATGAAGGGAAAGGGTAAGGCTAAGGCTGATAAGGGTAAGCAAGTTATGGCTTATCAACCTCCACCTCCACCTAAGAAAAACCCTCCTATGCAGAAGGAGTATCCTAAGAAGGATTAGGCTTGCCACTACTGTCATGTAGTGGGTGACTGAAAGAGGAACTGCCCTCTTTACATCCAAGAGTTGTGGGAGAGTAAGAACAAGAAGACTGGGCACTCGGGCGCCAGCACTTCATGTAACTTACTCATGATTGAATTATTTACTCTAAATCATAAAATTAATTCCTGGGTATATGATATTGGATGCGGTATTAACATTTGTAATATGCTGCAAGGGTTTAGAGTGGAAAGGAACCTTGCCTATGGGGAGCAATATTAGCATGTGGGGAATGGAGCACCTGCAGCTGTTGAAGCCATAGGAACGTTTAATTTAGTTTTGCCTTCGCGCTTAGTACTTTTATTAAACAATTGTCATTATGCACCCTCAATTGTTAGGGGTGTAGTTTCCTTTTCTTGTTTGTTGGATCTTGGTTTTGATCATGTTATTCGTAGCAATGGAATTTCAGTTTCTTTAAATAATGTTTTTTATTTTAATGCTATTGCTGTTAATGGTGTGATTGAAATTGATATGAATGATAATATGTCCAATAATAATTCAAAGTATAGCATTAGTAAGAGAATTAAGTCTGACTTGAATTCTTCTTACCTTTAGCACTGTAGACTTGCCCATATAGGCAAGACTCGCATGAAAAAGCTGCAACACGATGGGCTTTTGAAAAATGCCAATGATGAATCATATGACAAGTGTGAGTCTTGTATATCTGGGAAGATGACGAAGAAACCTTTTCATAGTTATATGGAAAGGGCTTCAGATCTACTTGGTTTAATACATACTGATGTGTGCGGACCACTTAGACATGTGTCAAGTAAAGGTGCTAGCTACTTCTTAACCTTCACTGAGGATTTCAGCCGTTATGGTTATGTTTATTTACTTAAACATAAACATGAAGTGTTTGAAATAATTTAAGGTTTTTAAAGCAGAAGTAGAATTGCAACTAGGAAAGAAGATTAAAGCTCTTCGATCCGATAGGGGTGGTGAATATTTAAGCCAAGAGTTTAGAGATTACTTAGTTGAGAATGGAATTGTCCAGAATCTCACATCTCCATATACTCCACAACAAAATGGTATATCTGAGAGAAGGAATCGTACATTGCTAGATATTGTACGATCAAAGTTTAATCTTACTACTCTTCCATTATCCTTTAGGGATTATGCCTTAGAATCAGCGGTTCGTCTTTTGAATATGGTTCCCACTAAGAAGGTAGATAAGACACCATATGAAATATGGAGTGGAAAGGTTCTGAATTTTTTTTATTTAAAGGTCTAGGGTTGTGAGGCGTATATTAGACGTGACTCAGCAGATAAACTCCAATAGAGATCTATAAAATATATCTTTGTAGGATACCCAAAGGAAACGATGGGTTACTACTTTTACTTTCCTCCTGAAAACAAAGTGATTGTTGCAAGATATGGAGACATTTTAGAAAAGGAACTTATATCTCAAGAATTCAGTGGGAGAGTATATGATCTAGAAGATGATCATATAGATACATTACCTTCTGAAAACACTAGCTCACTTCCTGTGGAACCGGATAGTCTGGGTCCTCCACCTGAAGCTGAAATTGTTCCCATTCGCAAGTCTTCAAGACATGTGAAAGCACCTGAACGTCTATGTCTTAATGTAGAAGTTGAGGAAACTATATTAGGGGATCTTAATGAACCTACTAATTATAGGGCTGCCATTAGGAGTTCTGAAAAGGACAAATGGGTAGTTGCTATGAATGGGGAAATGCAATCCATGAAAGATAACAATGTCTGGATTGAAGTAGACCTTCCTCCTAATGCCAAGGTAGTTGAGAGTAAGTGGCTCTTCAAGAAGAAAACTGGCATGGATGGCAATGTACACACCTATAAAGCCTATTTGGTACCTAAAGGCCTTAGTCAAACATTTGGTGTTAACAATGAGGAGATATTTTCTCCTGTAGTTAATATTAGGGCTATTAGGATTCTCATAGCCATAGCATCATACTATGACTATGAAATTTGGCAAATGGATGTCAAAACTGCTTTCTTAAATGGTCGCCTAGATGAAGACATCTATATGGCGCACCTGAGGGGTTTGTGAATCCAAAATTTCAAAACCGTGTATGCAAACTTCAAAGATCCATTTATGGATTGAAGCAAGCATCACAGCAATGGAATAAAAGATTTGATGAGGAAATGAAAATGTTCGGATTTACTCAAAATCTTGATGAGCCATGTGTATATCACAAAGCTAGTGGGAGTAATGCAATTTTTCTTATTCTATATGTTGATGACATATTGATCATGGGAAAAGACATTCCAAGTTTGCGAAAGGTTAAGGCATATCTTGGAAAGTGCTTTTCTATGAAGGATTTAGGGGAAGCTGCATATATTCTAGGAATCAAGATATATAGAGATAGATCAAGGCGGTTAATCGGACTAAGTCAAAGTGCTTACATTGACAAGATATTGAAGAGATTCAACATGCAAAATTCTAAGAAATGATATTTGCCAATGGAAGTAAAACATGGCTTAAGTAGTGAGGATTGTGCTTCAACACCTGCTGAGGTGGCATGCATGAGTAAGGTTCCTTATGCTTCGGCTGCATGATCTATTATGTATGCAGTGAGGTGCACAAGACCAGATATGGCATTTGCTCAAAATATCACCAGTCAATTTCAATAGAACCCAGGTGATAAACATTGGGTTGCTGTTAAACATATTCTGAAGTATCTTAGGCATACGAAAGATATGTTTCTTGTGTATGGTGGAAATCCAGATATAGAACTTGATGTTACAGGTTTCAGTGATGCGTCCTAGCAATGTGAAAAAGTTGATGCGAAGTCTCGGATGGGTTATGTCTTTGTTATCAATGGAGGAGCAGTAGACTGGAGGAGCAAGAAGCAGAGTACAATCGCGTTGCCTGCAACAGAGGCCGAATACATAGCCGCTTCAAAGGTTGCAATAGAGGCATTCTGGATTAGGAAATTCATTTCAGGGCTTGGTGTTACACCTTCAATTGAATCACCTATTAATATGTATTGCGACAATTCTATTGCAATCATATTTGCCAATGAGCGTGGAGTCATGAAGGGCACCAAACATTTTCTACAGAAGTGTCACTATGTTCTGGAACAAGTCCGCAAAGGTGAAATAAATCTCTTGAAGGTTCACACAGATGATAACTTAGCTGGTACATTCACTAAGGCTTTAGCTAAAGAAAAGCTTACTGAATTGTCAAATGAAATTGGACTTAGATTAGCTAGTAGTTTCATGCATGACTGTGTTTAGTATTTGGATAAAGGATTGTAAAACATTTATTATTTATTAATGAAATAAAGTATTGGTTATGTTTATATTCATTATTTAATATTGTTGTCCTATTTATTTTTGCATGTTTTAATCCGTGAATAACTTAGTTATTCTAAATGTCCGTTGTCGGTTAATGATATGGGAGTATCATTATGTTAAGACAAATTTGAGTCTTGGTAGAATATACTTGAAAGTATATTGATGCGTTGTCATACTAAATTCACATGATATTCAATGAATTGAATATAGGACTTATCCCAACTACATGATATTACTTATGGATATTTCTAAGTAAATCATGAATAGTTTTCCTCATACTTGAGATACCAGATAACTGTTGTGAATGTAGTGCATTCTGTGGAACAATTTAACGCTATACGTAACTGGTAGTCATAAGGATTGTTTTTGGAATTGTTGCGAAGTTCATGAGTTATGCTTGTAGTCAAGATAGAATTTGTTCCTCCAAATTCATTTTTGGAGTTTAATACTGTTAGGCCCCTCGTAGGGTTGACAAGATGTTTGCATGGCCATGCCTAAGATCTCCCCTAAATATGTTCAGAATATTTGGTAATCTTCCTCAATCATAAACAACGAGAAACAGAAGTTTGAATTAAGATAATATCCATATCTTTATTCAATGTAGTATTAGAAACAAAAGGATAATAAAAATGATGAATCATTAAAGGTTTTTCCAAGAGACTTACTCGAGTTGTACTAGAGGCATCGGCGTGTTGCAAGACGCTAACCGATGTGGTCACAACTATTATGATTTATGTCTAAGTGTGAGATGTTAGTTTTATAGACATAAAATAGTAGTCATGTGTTAGGATCAAACTCGAGATCACGGGATTGCACACATTACGTATGAGAACTAAATATTAATAATTAGATATAAAATGTTATATTTGATTATTAATTGTCACAAAAGAAATAACGGACGTTAATATTTAACAGAAGTGACTAACGGTCGTTAAGTAAAATAAGGAAAGAACTAATATGTAAATTAGTAGCCAAGAAGATTCCAGATCCTCCCTAATTAACTAAGGTCTGATCGGTTTGGATGTAGGATTAGGGTTTCCTAATCCAAATCCGACTTGGACTACAAGTTTACATTGCCTATAAAAGCAAACTCAAGGTTCTAGGTTTTGGGTACTCTTGTGCACTAGCTAAACCTAAGTTTTCTTTTTCTCTCCTTGCTTGATCAATCAGCCATTCCCCCTCCAAAGGATCAACCGAATTTTTTTGAAAAAAAAAATTGTTTTGGTTTTTACTTTGTGATAAATAACTTGCATATTGTTAGTTTGGTTTAGTGCGTCTGTACAAGAACGTGATTCTTACACATAATTGTAAGAATCTTGGATTGAATTGCAAAACTTGGTAAGGGGAAATTCTTATAATTCTGTTAACCCAATTAGGGTTCTTCATTCATATTGCTCTAAGTTGATTCTTGTTCGGGCTAGAATCATTACGATATGTTCACTTTAATTTTTGGTTAATTAATTATCTGTTATATGTATTCAATGCTTTCGCTACATGTACTTTTATGATTTGGTTTATTTATATGAGTCTCATGATTTAATAATTCCAACAACAACAAGCAATAGGCCTATAATCTGATACTTTATTAGGTTGACAAATCTTTGGTACTAGTGTAATGAGGGTTGAAGTAACTTCTCCCAAAAGCTTGTTTGACTGAAAAACTCTTTAATAGCATCACACACACCATGCCCAATAATACTCCAACTTCTCTTAAAGAAAACAGCTGTATATATTCATCAGGTCGTAGTGCTTTTCCAACATCCATTCCAAATATAACATCTTTGATCTCTTTATTAGTCACTTCTCTCACCATACACACAGAGTCCAACTGATTTAACTTGTTCACAAATAGCTCCTATGCATTATTAATACCCTCAGTTTCTCCATTATTTCCCAAAACTTCTCAAAGTGATTTACAAATTGCTCATTAACACTATCCCTTCAAACCAGTTCCCCTGCTCATCACAAACCCTTCCAATTCTATTATAATGCTTTCTACTTTTGATGACATTATGGAAAAACTTAGTATTTTTGTCCCCCTCACACATCCATTGAATCTTAGCTTGTTGAGCTAACAACTTTTCTTCATCAATAATTGCCTCCTTGTATTCTTGTAAACTTTTTGACAACTTACCTTTTGAACTCCTTGTTGCTAGGATCAGATTCAACATCCATTTGTGCTTTCTTCAATTCTTCTTTCAAAATTTTCACATTTTCAAACATATTCCCATTTTTCCAAGCTAACTTGTTTAAATGCTTCTTCAAATTCTTCAATTTTTTAACAAGCTTGAACATCTTATGTCCTTCCACATCATACTCCCATTCCTTACTAGCCACATCCAAAAATTCCTTTTTATCAGAAATATAATTTGGGAATCTAAAAGCTCTTTTGTTTTTTACCAGGGTGTTTGGGATACTTAAAACTGCATGGTTGTGATCAGAAGTCAAGAAGGGATGAAACATCACAATTTCATCACCATACATCCCAATGAACTCCATGTTTGCCATAACTCTGTCCAGTTTCTTCATGATATCAGTATCAGGTTTAGAAGGAGATTTGATCCATGTGAAAAACGTTCCTTTCCTATACATATCTTCCACCTCTATATCATTAACACAGTCCACCAGCTCTTGCATATCACTTGTTATTCTTCATCCACCAGCAGAATGTTCTTCTACTTTAATAGTAACATTAAAGTCTCCCAATAGAATCCAGGGACAGCCAGAAGTAATATTCTTATGGACCCTCAAATCATTCCATACGCTTCTTCTTTCACTACCTGTGTTTGCAGCATAAACAAAACTACAAAGAATCTTTTGTTTAGACTGAATAATTTCTATGGCAACCAACATTACTTGCTTGGACATATGAACTACCATTAAATCTATCTTATTTCAATCCCAACCAACAAGTATTATACACCCAGTGCAGCTATAAGAACTATTAGAAACCAAGTCCCATCCTCCAAAAGCAACACCGGCCACCTTACTTAGAGATGCAGTCTTAATATGAGTTTCCATAATCCCACATACACTTATTTTCTCATAACTAACAAAATTTAAAACATCTTTTTGTTTTTGCAGTTTATTCATGCTCCTAATATTCTACACAACTATATTGAGATCTAACATAATAACTAATATAAATATACTCACTACTGCTAACGTAAGACAGTAGTATCCATATCTAAAACCTCATCTGCACTTAACAGTTTTGCAATCCCTGAAGTTCCTTCAAGCACATCCTCCATATTCCCCTTCAACACTTCTGCTTCTTTGAGCTTATGAAGCTTTTCTTGTTCTTTAAAGTACTTCATCATGTCAGGAGACCAATTTTGAATGTCTATCCCACTTGGTTGTATTTTCTTATTCAGGAACCCATCCACAAGCATTCTCCTTTTTAAGGTTTCTAATTCTTCATTTTCATTTCTTACATTATTCAGTATATCATATCTATTTGCAGACTTAACTTCAATTTCCTTTCTCTTATATTGAACAAGCCTCCTATGTCCCTCATTACCCTTATTAACCATTCTCCCATTGCTCATCTCTTTTTTATTCCCATATCCTTCTTTTTTCCCTTTGTCATCATAACTTCTTGCAGCACCATTGTTTCAACCATCTAAGTATTGGTTCCTTCCCCTATATCTTCTATTCATTACATTAGCAAAATTGTTTTGATCTATTCAGTTATGCTTATTTCCCTTCTTCTTGAGTTCCTCATTCCTCTTAGTTTCCTTATAAATTTATTCCACTATTTTAGTTCTTTTATTGCAGCTTTGAACCCATGGCCAAACACTACACAATGTTCATAGATTACTGGTTTCTACACATACTCTACTTTCACATTCTTTGAACCTTTCTTATTATTATTCTTATCCCTATATTAAACTTCAATTGTGTCTTTGAACCCCTTAGACGCCTCAAATTCCACCCACACTCTTGCAAAATCCAGTTTTCCTTTACCAAATTAACATCTCTTTGTTGTTATACTGTCCATAATTACGGGTTTTCCCAAACTACTATTCAAAGCACTAATTCCCTCAGTGGACCAAGCTTTTGAGGGCACATTAACTAAAGTTACCCAAAGTGGCAAAATAGTCTGCTTAACCATCTCCATACCAACAGCTGGATCCCATTTCCTAATCACGAATGGTTTATTATTAACAAGCCATGTCCCTGATTCTAAAACCTTGGTCATTCCTTCTATGCTTTTGAATTTAAACAAACGCATTTCATCTCCATTCATACTAATGTCATCAATGCCCCATCTGCTCCACATTCTCCTTATATGATACCTTAGCTCATGGATATTCATCTTATAGCCAACAAACTGTCCACATATAGTTAATTTCCATTGATCATTTCCCTTTTGAAATAAATCTTCATCGAAAATCACAACTTCACTTCCATCTTCACTCACTTCAGTTGGGATAAAACTCAGCTTATTATTCACATTCCTAATGTCCTTTATGACCATTTTTGCCTAAGTGGTACTCTTACCAGTTTCCACATTAGAGTCACCTTCCTTATCACAAGTGTTATTCACCTTATTCTCATCCACTTTCTCCCCTTCATCAATTTCAGTCACAACCTCCACACTTTCCATACTCTTATCTATCCTGTCTATAGAAAACTTGTAGGGGGTTGAATAGTTTTTACCGATTTAAATTTAGTTTATAAAAACTTTTAGATTGATAGTCTGTGAAACCTTTGGATGTTGATATATGGATAATGCAAGATACTAGTAAAGAAATAAATACGTGAAAGTAAAGAGATAAAGGATAGAAGTGTGACACAATTGTTTATAGTAGTTAGGCTACAAGGACACCTTCCTTACCCTACTCCACTCCCTGAGTCACCCACTCGAGAGTTCATAAACACCATGTCAACAAGCTCCTTTAACTGGTGGAGAAACCTTTACAACGTCGCTTACACTTTTTCAGTACAAAGCTAAATACTGAGTCCTTAGTACGGCGGACCAAACCAACACAACAACACTACTAACACAACAACTTTGAGAATACAAGAAGAAGTATCAACAACAAGAAATAACTCATTGGTCTTCAGGTGATAAGAAGTTTGAGCTACTTGAGAAGAAGGATGGCTTGTATGCAAGAAAGCGTGATCTCGTCTTGTAATAAGAACCTAGAGAACACAAGAGAAAGAGAGCTACAAGAATGATCTTTAGATATGAGGTTAGAAAGCTTAGAATGTAGAGAGAAGATATATCTAAGTGGGGTGAGAAAAAAGAGAGAAATGGATCACTATTTATAGGCAATTCTGAGCACTGTTCATCGGGATCCAGCGGATCCATTCCCAAAGGGATCCAACTAGTGTAAAGCAAGGGATCTGGTTATTTGGTAGTACCAGTTTGGATTTTGGGTTATGGGTCAAGGTCCATAGGTAAAGTGATGTCATGAATGATGTCAAAGATATCTTGGGTCATGGGTTATGGGTTTTACCCATTATTTAAGTCATACATGATGTCATTGTTACCTTGTATAAAAAGTGATGGTCATTCATGTTTTAGTATCTTTGTAAACATGTCGTTGTTTATTAATTAGAATAGTCAATGGGCTTTTTAGTTTAATCTAATAGGCTATATGTAAGTCCATAGAAGCCCAAGCCCATCTTGTTGCAAACTATTAATACCTTCCATCCTCCTCATTTGGAAGGTTGGATGAGTGTGTGTTAATAATAGTTTCTCTCTCTAGTTTTTCTCACTAGATCTAAAGCCTCACTTATCTCATTAGCGATTGTTAGTATGTGTGATAGGATTGATATTAGGGATAACAAGTGGTATCAAGAGCCAAACAAGGATTTAGGAGTGTGTTTTTTTTAATTTCATTACTGTTCACAATAGTTCCTTCGAGTTAGAAGGACTGTCTTCGAGTTACAAACCGAGTTAGGGTCTAATCCTTTGAGTTAGAAGGTGAAACTATGAGTAAGGTTTTAGTTTCTTTGAGTTAGAAGGAAAATTCTGAGTTAGGTCCTAAAATCTTCAAGCAAGAAGATAAATTCTGAGTTAGTATTCTAATATCTTCGAGTTAGAAAATTAATTTCAAGATCCTTCGAGTTAGTAAGGTTTTTCCGAGTTAGGAAATTTTTTCGAGTAAGGTGTTAAGTTTTCGAGTAAGGATTGTTTGGATAAAAACATCGAGTAAGGTTTCTATACTTCAAGAAAGGACAAATTTTCGTGGCAAAATAAAACCTTCGAGTTAGTTCCAAGTCTTCGAGTAAGCATAAAAAATTCTGAGTTAGGAATTACTTTTTGATCTCTTCGAGTAAGGAACCGAGCAAATATTTATTTCTATGTAAGGAAGATATTCTTCAAGTTAGATTGAAAAAACCAAGTAAAGAAACAACATAAGTTACCGTTATTTCCATTATTTAAAGTCCCTCCCATCATGAGCCGTTAACCACTGCGGTAGACGAGAATATACTGAATAGATCGGTGAAGGCTGACTGCCTGTTTGAACTATCTTGAAGATGGTCTTAGCGCTAGCTGGATAGGACAAATACACTTTATTTGAAGTACAAAATAGGAAGGCGACAATCTCCTATAGAGGGCCATAACTGATGCCATTAATTTGAATTTTTCTTGCCATTTATGCGGTACATGTTAAGGTTTAAGTGTCATGAGACTTAGGGCAATATATTGAATTACAAAAGTACCATAGTCATGATATGATACTTCCATTACTACATTTTCACTTAAACTTGAAATTTTTGTTCAATTGATATACCTACAATTTCTTTAAGATTTCTTCAACTTTTGACCCGGTTAGGACAAATAAACAAATAACCTTTGCGGTTGGCCCGGTTTGGGCAAATAAACAAACTATTGGCATATAATAATGAATCCCACTATTTATCTCATCATCATTTAAACTTTGAAAATATTGAAAATCAACTGTTTACTTATAAACTCTATGAACTCACCAACCATTGTGTTGACACTTTTTAGCATGTTTATCTCAGGTATCTAATAGAGCATTCAAGGCATGGAGCGGGCATTAAACTAATGGTTTTTGGTGTCAAATAAATTTTGTCATTTATGTTAAACTTACTTTTGTAAAGTATTAAAACATTGAGATTCCCTTTTTATATCTGAATTTATAAATAAATGACAAATAACTTTCAAAACGTCTCTTTTGAGTCGTTTTCTATAATTATGATTGTGATCTTTCCTGTAATACCCCTATTAGACTTCCGATGTTAACTCAAAATTTAGGGGGTGTTACAGATTTGCATAAGAGAAATAGTTATAGGGAACCAAATGTTCTTTTTTTTTTTTAAACATTGGACTATAACTACATTTTCAAAATGGACCACTTTACACCATACCACGTTACACCCTCTGTGCCTGCATGTTTCACAACATCATGTTTAAAGTACTACTTAACAAGATTTGATTTTACATTGATAACTTTCATTTACTATTTACGGGGTTACTACAGTACCATGTCTTTAGCCTTCAACCCTGACACCTTACCACCTAACGGGATTAACATACCTGATTTTATATGGATTCCTATTCCAACTATACTACTAACATCACCACCGATATCCCCAACATCACCCTTGGAGATGATTATGCTGACACCACCTTCATCTCTTAATGAGTACTTCACTCCACCATTACCATCACCACCCCTCCACCTCCACCTCCAGTCAGACCTGACCAACTATTTAACATGCTTACCCAGTCTTACCCCTTCGCACCTCACCACCCGGAGCCGACACCTGAGGAGGTTTTACCCTCTCAGGACCAAGCCAATACATCAGATCCTAGTGATTCATTTTCCCATACCTCTTCACCCGAACATTTCCTCTAAACTTTACCCCTCCGGATCGAGTCTTCGAGATTGGAGAGACCTCCAGGGCAGCAGCTACCCGTACACCCACTACCATGACGCGACAGGAGTGTCGTGAGGAGCAAAGTGACACATCACCAAGCCTCGCTGATAGGGTTATAGAGAAGTCTGACCAAGATTCAGATGGAGATGATTGAGATACGCTCTCAGAGGACATTTTTCGGCCAGGAAGACAAGAGCAGTTAGAATAAAAAGCTACAAACATGCCACAAGGTCATTATGCAAGAAAGCCACATTGAAGACCTACAGGTCAGACAGCTCATAACGACTTCTGGATCAGATCATAGAGCTGAAGGGACACATGGACAGAACCTCCAGGAGTAAGACATATATTATATCAATTGTAGTTTTTAGGCATCTTAGCCTGCCGCATGTGGCATTAATAAAAGACCTTGTATCATTTAGTTTTGTAAAACAATGGATCAAGTTATTAATATTATTTTGCTGGTTATGGATTTGCTATATATTGATGTGGAGTAATGTTGCCATGGTTGTTTTCTTATATTCATGTGTGTAGTGATTGTATCTAGACATGTCATGATGTTACTTATGATTATTTACGCATATTATGACTGGGCTATAAATGCATGTATGCTAGTATCCAGACATGTCGTGATTTTGTAAACTCAGTTGCTTGTGATTTCATATTATGACAGTATATACGCAATTACCCTGTTACCAAGAAATTACCTAGCAAAATCCTTACGTAAATTCTAAATCCGTGTTTTCTGTGATATTAATAGAAATGTCTCACAAAAGAAAGGAAACTACAACACCAACACCAGCCATGGCCCCTGGAGCTATCCGAAAATGGGTAACCAACATCGTTGCTGCATTACTTGAAACCCAAGCGACGACATTAGCTCGTTCGGGTAGCAACAATAGAGCAACCAGAGGAAGGGAGACACCTGTGTTCTGTAAGTGTACCCATAAGAGTTTCACGAGTTACAAGCTAGCTCACCTTAAGAGTACAATAAGAGTAATGAACCTGCCACCACCATTACCCAGGAATTTCTGGACCAAGAAGTTAAACGAGGTGCTACACCCAAGAGAAATGATCATAAACGAAATCTGGATGGGAGAGAAACCACTACTCTCAACAACTGCAAGTACCACAATAACAACAACTGCAACTGCAATCATCTACAAGATCACAACAACTACCACCACCAACGAAATTGCAGATAAGAAGCTGGAAGAAACTGCATCGCCACATCTGCTAATGGTTATCGTGGGAAGTAACCATGATGCAACCAATGCAAGATGCATCACATTGGAATTTGCTTTGCTAAGTATGGAAAATACCAGGGAACGGGCCACAGAACAGGAGACTGCCAAGCCACAGGGGCTAATGCGCAGCTACTAGCCGTGGTATGCTAAGGGTGTGGTGAGAAAGGTCACTACCAGAATCAGTGCCCGTTTAGGAACGCCAAAGCCAGTAGAAGAGAATAAGAAGCTCATTAAAACCTCAACAACATCAAAGGACAACAACAGTGACTAAAGTGAAGAAGAAGTTTCCACTATAGTAATAAACCATAGTTCAAGCCCTCTAGGGTTGTATTTCCTTTTGTACTTTACCTTAGGTACGATGACGTAATCTGAGTGTAATAAATACTTTTCTATCTTATGAATCTCTATCTCTTACCATTTCCATGATAATCACAATCTTTAACTATTACATTTTCTATACCCTATTCATAATCATTTCATAACCATACACTGCTATCTTATTAGGAAATTGGTTAATTTCATTACTGACCAGATAACAGACTATTACCATTCTATAAGATTCTTTCACGAATCCTATAATCCATTTCAGGCGAACCTACTACCACCCCCATAAGATTATAATCTATCACCATTGTGCGAACCGAATTCTCTTGTTGCCTTGAAAACTTATTTAGGTTGCCATTTTACAAAAACAACACATTGAACACCATCTAAAACTTTTAAGAAACATATTAATCCTTTGACTGAGCCAATCATCACATCATTTGTCCTCAATTATATATAGCCTGATCACCTATGTCTAATTTGGGAAAAATCATGTCATGAAGAAAAACAATCATCTTTTCAAAATTCCCTAAAACAATCTTCATTCAAAAGCAAGGCTTTGTAACAAGATAAGTCGTTCATAAACATCCCTGTTGCCAATACTCTATAGATACCTACACCTTTCACCCAGCATTCCAATAAAAGAAATCCAACTTGATGACAAACTCATAATTACTGAAGAACCAGTGGAGAGAGAGAGATAAAATAGCTAAAGCAAAAATGTATCCCAATAGTAAAAGTTTGATGGAACTCTGGACGAGGACTAGAGTATACATGGGAACATGAGGACCAACTTCGCGATAGATAACCCCATTCATTCCCCCAGACATTTCTAACAACTAATTTAGACTTAAATTCCGGGACAAAATTCTATTTGACGGGTGGGTACTGTTGCAACCTGTAAAATTTCCCAGTGATTTCTAAAATATTAATCAAGTATTAAATTACCATTACAGCTCAGTTAACCATTTTTATGAACAAACTTTAATTTTTTTTATTACATTACAATAATTAAAAAACATTATTAAGTGATTCACGTTACTATGGAGCGAGCTCACACGTGCACCAGGACAATCCCAATCCGACAAATTAACCAAATGGATCTTCATACTATGTCTTGGCCCAACAGGATATCCTTAAGCCTGTTACTATTCAAAGCCCAACCCAAAAATTCTTACATTTTCTTTATTTCACTAGATGTGACACACAATTACTTGGCCCTTATATCTTGGGTATTTGACACACGACTTATACTACATTTTATACCACTCGAATCCTCACACTTCAAATAATCAAGTTCGACAAACCTCATTTTCTAGATCAAATATTTAGTACATGAACGAGACTCAAAGTGAACTCCTCTTGACCACATTTTCAAAATCACACATTTTATCCAAATCGACCACAACTAAATTTCACCTAGCCCTTTTATTTATTTTTGGTTGAATATGAATTCACAATAATACTTCTCGCCCTTTTCTACATATTGGTCACGTTTGATATTGATTTGAACCCTTAAAATACCAAATGCACATATGTATACATTACCATCACAAGCTAGCACCCAAGCATCATACGAAGACTCCTAAACGCCTAGAGCACTCGAATACATCTATTTAAAACCTCCTTATCTCCTGCTAACTATCCTATCACCGCAACTTGCTCCAATAATATACCTTATATCGACCAAATACATGCACACATATACATTCGTTATATTCTCCCTCAATCCCATTCACACCTTAACCGACTTCCTTATTTCTAGCTAACCAAAACTACCCTTAGTTGTACTCAAGTGCTTTATCCCTTAATTCTATCTAATCTTCTGCTATATGTCCTATCGAGTTCCAACTTGCACCATTATTAAATCATATACTTGACATATAGATGCATGCATATTCGTTTGACCCTCACACCCTTAAAATTCATCTCACACAATCCCCTAAGTCCTTCCTCTACTACCAAGACCTTCCAAGACATAAGGAGCAAATTTTAGCCTTCTCGAACCCATTATCACATGTTAAAAACTTGGTTTGAAGCGTTGGTGCTCATTTGAACGGGTGACCTTCCTATCATTTGAGTCCTTGTCCACTTCAACATGTGTCTCACCACCTTACTTGGTGTGGTAAACCCTTGCAACCATTTTGATTTGTTCTTATGTATTTCCATATACCAGGCATCATATATTTACTCATTTGATCACATCTTACTTCCTATGCATTATTTACGTTTCATGTATTCTTTTTAAGTATAACATAGTGACCTCGTATTGAAGGAAGGCTAAAAAATCATACTACATAAGCATTAGACATTCATTTCTTCATTTTATCACATAACGAGCCTCATTTTGATCATGTATTGAATTGTATATATTTCCAACACATTTACAAGTCATAAATTAGTTTTGAACATTGTGAAATAGTCGCTAGAAATGGCCAAATAAAATTGAATTTATACACACAACACATAAATTTTATGGTTCACCTGATTCTTTATAAGCTCAACAAATAAGTTGTAATTATAAGCTCCTCCAAATAAGCAATCTAAATAGCTTTTTAAACCTCAAACTAAAGCAAGGTTGAACCAGTTTTTGCTTATAAATAATTATCATTTGGGCTTTTAAAAGCCCATTAAGCACACTTGAATAAGCAGTATAATAAGAATTTGGAATATATTTTTAGAACGATGATTTAAGCCCAAAACAAAGCCCAAACGTTCTTGAAGACCATCGGACCTAAATCTCTTAATGGGCCTTGTTTATATCGATTAAAAGCCCATTAAGCCAAAAATAAGCTATTTCGTGTAATAAGCGGTTTTTATAAGTTGGGATAAGCTATTTGAGGCTGTTGAAACTTTTGGAAATTTTAATATATAAGTTTTGAGGATTTTGGACTAAAAATGCAAAACCTATTTACTATTTGGGTAAAAGTTGTAACTTTCAGAAAAATTGTTTACAAACTGTCAAAATAGTTACTTAAGGGTAGAAATGGATAAAACAATGAACATAAGTCATAAAATGACATATTGGAACATATTGGACTAAATATGTAATTATTTCCAAACTAAGGACTAACGATGCAAATATTCCACCGTTAGGGTTAAAAGTGTAACATTCACATACTTATGTCTCAAACTGCCACTTTTATAACATGAGGGTAAAAACTGATCAAGCATTAAACATGAGTCTTAAAATGTCATAACTTAACCTTTTGAACTAAAAATATAAAAAATTTCTGACTAGGGACTAATGGTGCAAAAATTACTCTCTTAGGGTAAAAAGTTTAAATTTCATATAATATCAAGGACTAATCAGTAACTTTGCTTTTATATATGTATATATATATATATATATATATATATATATATATATATATATATATATATATATATGGTAGGGATACAATGAGAAGGGGCTTAAATTGAGAAGGGTAGGAAGGATTGTGGGAGTGACATGTGTCATCCCCATGCCATATCATCATGCCACATCACGGTTACTGCATCGTGATGCAGTAAAAATTTTGGCGGGAAAATTTTTTTTTTCCCGCCAAAAAAAAAATTTTTTTTTTGGGCAAAAAAAAATTTTTTTTCCTGCCAAAATTTTTACTGCATCACGATGCAGTATATTTTTTTACTTCATTACGGTTACTGCATCACGATGCAGTATAATTTTTTACTGCATCACGGTTACTGCATCACGATGCAGTAAAAATTTTGGCGGGGAAAAAAAAATTTGCCCAAAAAAAATTTTTTTTTTTTTCCCGCCAAAATTTTTACTGCATCACGATGCAGTAAAATTTTTGGCGGAATGATGATGTGGCAAAGTGACACATGTCACTCCCACAATCCTTCCCACCCTTCTCATTTTAAGACCCCTTCTCATAATATCCCATCTCTCTCTCTCTCTCTCTCTATATATATATATATATATATATATGTATATATATATATATATATATATATATATATATATATATATATATATAATTCCACTAGTATTTTGTACATTTGCAGCCTTAAAACCCTTTCGTGCACTTTCGTACGATATAATCCAATTACGTCACGTTATATTCATATATAACGAATTTCAATAAATAAACTTAACGTATCATTCAACCACTTTCGAGGAAACAATATTTATAATTCAAATGACATAAAAACAAGATAATATCATTTATAATGTTACTTTTAAACTTTAAGCATTTTACGCAAATCATTCACTGTCATCACGAACCAATTCGTCATCCGATACATTTTTACAATCACTATTCATAATAAGTAAAAAACCATCAAACTCTCAGACTTCCCTATTATTCAAGTCGTGTGTTTGAGTTGTTCCCATAATAAATTTGATTTCACGTTATCTTTATCACTACATTCAAGGTGAGTCATAGCCCCACATTTACTTGTTTAATAACCTTATAAACTCTTTGGGGGAGATACATGCTCGTTCTACTTGTAAATTTACTCTTTTTACCCTCAGTTGTTACCACATTCTATTTGTTATTGAAACATTACTTTTGTTTTCACATACTTAAATACCATAAACTTTTACGAATTACCATGAGTTCATATGCCTACATTTATATATTTTCTCCATCTCCTAGGGAAAATACCTGTTATAAACATGAACACAAGTACTATTTTCTGTATGCTATTCCAGATTGATATTGCCTAAGTTACCGTTATTGCCATTATTTAAAGTCTCTCCCATCATGAGCCATTAACTACCGCGGTGGACGTGAATACAGTGAACAGATTTGTGAAGGCTGACTGCCTGTATGAACTATCTTGAAGATGGCCTTAGCCCTAGCTGGATAAGTCAAATACACTTTATTAGAAGTACAAAATAGGAAGGAGGCAATCTCGTATAGAATGCCATAACTCATGCCATTAGTTTGGATTGTTCATGCCGTTTGTGCGGTACATGTTAAGGTTTGAGTGTCATAAGATTTAGGGCAATATATTGAATTGCAAAAGTACCATAGTCATGACACGGTACTTCCATTACTATATTTTCACTTAAACTTGAAACTTGTGTTCAATTGATATACCTATAATTTCCATAAGATTTCTTCAACTTTTGACCCGGTTAGGGCAAATAAATGAATAACCTTTGTGGTTGGCCCGGTTAGGGCAAATAAATGAACTATTGGCATATAATAATGAATCCCACTATTTATCTCATCATCATTTAAACTTGGAAAATATTGAAAATCAACTATTTACGTATAAACTCTATAAACTCACCAACCTTTGTGTTGACACTTTTTAGCATGTTTATCTCAGGTATCTAATGGGGCATTCAAGGCATGGAGCGGGCATTAAACTAATGGTTTTTGGTGTCAAATAAATTTTTTCATTTATGTCAAACTTACTTTTGTGAAGTATTAAAACATTAAGATTCCCTTTTTATATCTGAATTTACAAATAAATGACAAATAACTTTCAAAACGTCTCTTTTGAGTCATTTTCTATAATTATGACTGTGATCTTTCTAGTAATACCTCTATTAGACTTCCGCTGTTAACTCAAAATTTAGGGGTGTTACATCCGTGGAGTCCATGGTGTGTTAATGATGCAAATTTTGGTTCTAATGTGTATGTTTGTGATCATACAACTGCTTGTAATGAAAACATTGATGATTTGGGTACGAATGCTACTTGTGCTGCCACTAATTCTCCAAAGGCTACTGAAACCAGCCCTAAGCACATGGGGTCTCCTACCTTAGCTAATACTCCCTCCGTCCCATTTTAGTTGCCCAGTGTTGACTTTCAAAGTCTTTTTGCTTCAACTTTGACCGTAAATATTTTCGTTTGTATTATATAACACTTGATGTAAAATATATAAATAAATTTGATTTTAAACGAACTTTTCAATGATATAACTTTCATCAAGTATTATATAATACAAACAAAAATATTTACAGTCAAAGTTGAAGCAAAAAGACTTTGAAAGTCAACACTGGACAACTAAAACGGGACGGAGGGAGTACTGTGAATCCGGAATGCTCTAATAGGAAGGTTAATTTCAGACCCTTGTTCAATGAGATGCGTGTGGAAAATCATGATACGATGTTACCTAAGGTTGTTATGGAGAGTGTTTTGAGCAGGTATTAAAATACTCTTGTTGGGTGTTTTGTTGGTAAGACCATTGCATTTCCAATATATAAAAAATATGTTACCAATACGTGGGGTAAGTTTGGATTGAAAAAGCTTATGAAGAATGATGCTAGTGTTTACCTTTTTAAATTTGATTCGAATGAGGGTGTGGATCGCGTACTTCAAAGTGGCCCTTGGTTAATCCGAAAATTGCCCCTCATTCTTAACAAATGGAATTCGAAGGTGTCCCTAACGAAAAATGAGGTAACTAAGGTTCCGGTTTAGATTAAATTGCATAATGTTCCCTTAGTTGCATATTCGAAAGACGATTAGAGCTTAATTGCTACTCAAGTAGGGAAACCTATTATGTTGGATGCGTTTACAAGCTCATTGTATGTTGAACTAAATGCGAAGTCTGTTTTGAAAAGTAGAATTAGTATGGCTATTCCTAATGAGGATGATAGTGGTTATACCACTGAGATCATTAAAGTTGCATATGAATGGACACCTCCTCATGTGATACGTGTAAAGTCTTTAGGCATGATCGTATCAATTACCCCAAAAGTGTTAAGGAGGCTGTTCGTAGTGACATTAATGTGGCTTCTAAAGCTTCTATTACCTTGGAAGAGACTGATTATGGTTTTACTGAGATTCATAATCGGAAGGATAAAGGAAAGAAGGTTGGTGTTCAAATGCCTCAGAAAAAGCCGTTTCATGGTATTAATGTGGGTAAAGGGGCTAAATTTAGCCCTTCTAAACCTAAGCAGGTATATAGCTGTGTCAAATAAGGCGGTTGCTACTAAGGAAAAAATCGCTAAAGAGGCCAGTACGAGTGGGGCGACAGTTGCTAAATCAAACCCATTTGCTGCTCTTGATATGGAAGATATTGATGAGAATGGTATTCCTTGTACTACTCCTATTGTTGAGAAAATTGAAAAGATTGAAAAGCTAATTATTGATGGGAAAGCTACTCTTGTGGATTATAATGTTAATCCTCTTAAAAAGGTGGAAGGGTTTCAAACGACTAGAAAGGAATCACAAGAACAGCTTGTGAGTGAGTTGAAAGAGACGGAGCATACTACGGCTTCTAAGCCTAGTTCTTCTTCTTCTCCCTATACTTCTTCTACTAAGGTGGGTAACCCATTTTCTAAGGTGAGGGATGTGGTTGTTTCTGACAGTGATGATGAGGAGGTGCTTGAACCGGATAATCCTATGGCTAAGTTTCTCGCATTTACAGGTAGCGGTAACGAGTTTGAAGATTATTATGATGACTATGCGGATCAGGTCTACAATTAACCATGGCAATTGGATGCCTTTTGTGACCTGTATGATATAAATCTTCAAGGTCGTTGTAGGAAGTAATTTTGTTTATTGTAGGTCATAAGATTGACTTGTCTTTTTTATGTATTGTTTTGGTTGTTGCACAAAAGGTTCTATTTTATGCCCATGTAACGGGCCAAGATGAGAGACTCACACTCAACCGTTGTACTTAAATGTTTTTTGTAGTAATATATTTTCCAGGGTGACCCCCTTTTACCTAGAAAGGCTTAAAACTCAGACTTCTCTACTTGTTTTTTATGAAAGGATTTCAAAACTTAATCAATACTTATAACCTCAAAAATTGTAACCGTAATAATATTAATGATCAATAAAGTGATTTAATGGAAAAAAATATGTAACAACCAAATCAATACTTGTAACATATGAAACTGAAAAAAAGTTATTGATATACATTAAGATATCACTTATAACATCTTAAAATAAAAAGAACTCACGGTTTATGAAAGAATAAAAAAACTACAACACAAACTAATCATACTTTACGCACAATAGATTCATCCATCCTAAGTTTCTTGGACAACGGTGGCACGAAGCTCGTTCTCTTCCACCCCTACATTCAAAAACAAGGTTCCTCGAACTGCCTTTATTGGCTCGTGGCCTCAGTCTCTATGCTTGCCGTAAAATATAGTCACAGAGTACCCGCCGCCGCATTGCGCGGGTACCCTGCTAGTTTATTAAATAGAGGTTAAAGCAGCCATGGGCGTAAATAATTGATGTACTGAATTAACGGAAGTGACCGCTAAATAACTGTATGTGGGTGTTGTTTGTATACGGTGAATAGATCAATGTTTTAAAAACCGGGTTTTTTAATTGACCCAATCGAGTCGCCGGTTTACTGGCACTAGTTCAATCGTTGTGTCGAACCGGTTCTATACATATTTATACTTTTTATAACATCTTTGATACATTTGATATTTGTCCAATTTCGAGCCTACATTCAATTGAACAGATAAAAATGAAATGACTTTATTGGGTTTTAGGATGTGTTTGGCAAAAATAACAGTAGCGAGCAGTAGCTGTAAGCAGTTTCTGTGAGCTGAAGCAGTTTTTTCTATATAAACGTTTGGTAACGTAGCAATAGGTGTATAATAATGTGTAAAACAGCTCTTAAATGCTCAACACTCCTAAATGCTAATTCATGTAGCGTTGGAAAATGAGCATTCCGAAAAAAACTAGATCAAGCTACTTGTTGCATGGCAAACGCGCATTAAATATCACAACGCTCAATGCTCACCGCTCTTAAATGTTCGTAAAAAATGCAAAAAAACAATCAATGTATAGTTCTAGTTTACAACAAATTCATAACTCTATTTTATAAAATGAGATTACTCTATTGTGTTTTCAAAATCTTATCTTCATTAATGGTTTTCTTAAATCAAGCATAAATAATATCAACATTAGTTTATAACTCTGATTTGTTGTTTTATCAAAACTTAATCACATGAGTCACTACCACTTTAACTTTTTAATTTAACTATAAACTTTCCAAATATGTTTGTTCACACAAATATATAACTTAACCTAATACAAAATTTGAGTTTAGCAAAGTTGAAATGACAAAAAGGTTTTGTTAATTAGTTTTATAGGAAAGAAAAGATTTTTGTCATTTAAAATAAAGAAAAAAAAAAACAAAAGTCATAACCTGGCCTATTTGTCAAACCGTGTCAATGAAAAACCGTTGATTCAATCCGATTCTCAAACAAGAAAAAACCCGGTCACATCCGGTCCGGTCTCCTTACTGGTTCTCGATTCAACTGGTTAAATCGATCGGATCGATCCGGGTTTTAAAACATTGGAATAGATAGATAAAATGTGAGGGTCTTATTGTAGTCTCATCTCCAATTGCCTAGAATTTATACGTTGGAGTGTGAAAATATCACCTCCCATGGATAAATCCTGCTGTTCGCATATATATTTTTAAATGGTACCATGACTTTGAATACTGAGGTACCACACTATGTATGCAAAAGTTGATTTTACTGACTATTAGACTTTTTGAAGAAGAATCCATATTTATTCGTTAAACCTCCTTACTGTTGTTTTTTTAGTTTTATAAATAGCTTTGTCAAGGGTCTTTGGTAATCCCTTTATTCCTCCCGTTAGACGTCTTTGTTGAACTTTTACTATTATTAAATCCTAATGAATCGTTAAACCTCCTTATTGTTGTTTTTTTGTTTTATAAATAGCTTTGTCAAGGGTCTTTGGTAATCCCTTTATTCCTCCCGTTAGACGTCTTTGTTGAACTTTTACTATTATTAAATCCTAATGAATCGTTAAACCTCCTTATTGTTGTTTTTTAGTTTTATAAATAGCTTTGTCAAGGGTCTTTGGTAATCCCTTTATTCCTCCCGTTAGACGTCTTTGTTGAACTTTTACTATTATTAAATCCTAATGAATAGAGGGATAGTCCAGGTTGGAAATGCAAACCCATATACATCTAAAAAACAATAGGTTTATGTAACTACCCAAAACGGTGGAATATTGAATGAACATTGATGAGACTAATTATTGCAAAAGAGTCCATGTCAGATACATTATTAAATGAGAGAGTTTCGTGGTTCGGGCAAAGTTGATTATTCTATGCTAGGTTTTACGGGTCTTTTAAACGTGGGGTATGAGATTTAAAGTTACATGTCTAGTCATCAAAGGTAGCTCTGTCAGATTTGCCGTGTATAAATAAAATAAAAACCAAGTGCACAAAACATAATCAACAAGATTTATGATATTTAATTTCATGAAATATTTTCTCATGTTTAAGCGTAGAAAATACAATGAGTCCAAATGAAATTTATATAATGAGTCTGTATGTAATTTCATTATGTTTTGAAGTATCTAAATCCACCTAAATTACCTTTAATGCATTTTAAACCCTTTCTTCTTAAATTTTTTAACATTTTTAAAAATAGATTTAAGCATTGCTTTACAATTATTTAATACACCAATGCATTTATACAACAAATATAATTAATATGGAGTATTAATTTTAAAATATTTCCTCATTCAAAAACACAATTAGTATATCACATGGTACAAACCAAGCAAACAACTAAATTATTATATAAAAAAAAAAAAAAAATAGCATGGCCCGTGCGATGCACGGGCTTTGTTCATTATGAAAAAATCCTGAGTTTTGTAATTGTTATCTATATTTAGTTAATATGCTTAGGTTGATCGGGTATCGAATGAATAAATGAAGTTATTTTAAGTATCTTTTTGTGAATAGAATTGTTTCATGAAAAATGTATCAAATCCATGAGTGTGTTTCGTCATCGTAACGCATAACATGTTATTTCAAAGCTAATAAGAATAACACTATTTCAAAAGATAAACAAACAGTTTATAGTACACATAACTTAAGCTTTTTTTATCTAATTGTTGTTCAACGCTCATATTGTCACGTGGGTCTAATAACAGAGTTAATGTTATGCATTTCAGACCCGTGCTACGCACATCGGTTTGATCTAATTGTTGTTATCGTAATTTGCCGTAGTAATTTTTTGAAAATGTTAAAATCGGGATGTTGAGTTAAAGCTTTGGTCACAAGTTTAAACGTTCATATTTTCACACGGGGTTAATAACAGAGTTAATGTTATGCATTGTCTACTTGAAGGGCCTTTAATGGAAAAATTATAAATTTGAGGGTTTGTTTATATATTTTCTTACTTATTATTATGGTGTAGTATGTTAATGTTATGTATTGTATTACATATGATCTAATTGTTGTTCTGGTAATTTGCAGCACTACTGAAAAAGTTTATCCGTTTGTTTTCCTTTAAAGATTCGAGACAAATGAGTTTGATTAAAACTTTTGCAAATGGGTTTAGAATAAAACAGTCCGGTTTATGTTGACTTGTTGGTTTATTTCAATATCTAAGATGTGTTTGGATTTGGACGATAGAAGTAAAAAAATATTGTCTTAAAACTCCTTACCCAAATTTACTCTTCTAATTTATTTTTCGTATCTTGAAATATTAATATTTCATTTAAAAATCAGAATTAGATAAATTCATGTGATAAACATGATGAATACTTCTAAAAAAAAGCGCATAATGAATAGAAAATGTAGATGCATATCGTATTATAAAAATTAAGACCCATGATATTATTGCATATAAATAATGAATAATGATGAGAACAAATTTTGTAACATTGAAAAAACAAATTTAACGTTTTAAGTGTTTTATATTAAAATTATTAACAATTTTGATAACATATGTTGTGTTTATAGAGATACATTCATAATTTTCTTTTTCTCTACTAATATCCTTATCCCTATCTCTTTGGTTAGGAGCTTTATCACGATGACATCGCCTCCTAATAGAATCATCCATGTCGTACCAATAAACTATTAATATTTAATTTAAAAATCAAAATTAAATAAATTCATGTTATAAACATAATGAATACTTCTAAAAAAAGGCGCATAATGAATACAAAATGAAGATGCATATCGTTATAAAAATTAATTCCCATGATATTATTGCATATAAATGATGACTGATGATGAGAACAAATATGCAACATTGGAAAAACAAATTTAACGTTTTAAGTGTTTTATACTAAAATTATTAACAATTTCGTTAACATATGTTGTGTTTATGGAGATACGTTCATAATTTTCTTTTTCTCTACTAATATTCTTATACCTATCTCTTTGGTTAAGAGCTTTATCACGATGACATCGCCTCTTAATAGAATCATCCATGTCGTACCAATAAACTATTAATATTTCATTTAAAAATAAGAATTAGATAAATTCATGTTATAAACATGATGAATACTTATAAAAAAAAAGGCGCATAATGAATACAAAATGAAGATGCATATCATATAATAAAAATTAAGACCCATGATATTATTGCATATAAATAATGAATGATTTTGAGAACAAATATGTAACATCGGAAAAACAAATTTAACGTTTTAAGTGTTTTATATTAAAATTATTAACAATATCGATAACATATGTTGTGTTTATAGAGATACATTCATAATTTTCTTTTTCTCTACTAAAATCCTTATCCTTATCTCTTTTGTTAGGAGCTTTATCACCATGACATCGCCTTCTAATAGAATCATCCATGTCGTACCAATAAACTATTAATATTTAATTTAAAAATCAAAATTAAATAAATTCATGTTATAAACATAATGAATACTTCTAAAAAAAGGCGCATAATGAATACAAAATGCCCGTCTATCGAAAGATAAAAAAACTCACCGCGATGATGTATTTTTTGTCGCTTAACGATTTACTGTTGCAAGATATTTTATCTTAAAAAAAAGTGAAAAGAAGTCTTTTTTTTTTTTTTCTTTTTTTTTTTTTTTTATGTTGATGAAAAAATAGCCATGATTTGTTCATTTGGTCTTTATAGAATATAATGTATATATTGAACTCAACTATATATACAGTACGCGTACTCTAATTAGTTTGCGTGTTTAGCATGTCAATTGTCAAACAACCACAAAGAGGGTATAGGTTAACTGTTTAACATATCAATCATCAAACAACCACAAAGAGGGTAAATACTTGTATGTGAGAACATCTACAAAATTAAGAAACTTATTCTAAAGATGAAAAAATAACAAACAAAAGTCTCATTTATTGACAACAGAAATGAGTTAGACCAACTCCCATCTGGAGTTCATGTTCTTGTATACTCCTATACAGGATGTAGCAAATGACATAAAACAAATCTAGAAGCTGTAGGCTTAACCTTTTTTTGTCTTGATTACCTCTTTATTTGTTTGACTTATATATTAACTACTGTATCAAATTATTCACAGAAGAAGACCCAAATAGAAACTACAAAATGTCACATGAAGATATTTATTTAATCATTAACTCCAGCAAAAAGTCAGTGCCATACAATGTAGAAAAGATCCAATCGAAAAACAAAGTAATTGGATAAGATAAATTTGTTATACTTGTACTCTAACTGAATAATAAATTGAAACAAAAAATCCAACAAATGTTAGTAAACGAAGATTTCAACCCGCGCGTTGCTGCGAAATGCTAGTACACAATAGTGTTGCAGTGTCGGGATACCATGTTTTTTCAAGATCATAATGGTTTTTTATGTGTTAACCATTTTTGTAACAATATTACCAAGAGAAAGATAAAATAATTATTCTTAAATTAGTGAACCACTTATTTTTTACACTAAACATGAATAAAGCATGCAACTACTATTATTGTTTCAGTAGGTAAAATACACACAAATTTACACAAAATCGCTTTCGGCTCTTATTGCTTTCAATTTTTGCAAGATACATATAAAGTTACACGAATTCTTGTTCACATCTCCTTGCCTTCAACTGTTGCCGACATGTTGTTGATATTACCCAGAATAACTGTCTAGAGCCTGTAAGTACAATCAACCTTGATAGTTCGATCATCGTATAATCATGCGAGCAATCTAAATATCATTGCAGACATGTCCGCGTGCTTTTTAAACGGTTGGGTCTTGTCTAGATATGTTGCAGTCACAATTTTTTGGTAATGGTTTTCTACATGTGACGTGGCTACCTTCGAAAGATTATATATATATATATATATATATATATATATATTTTTTATTTTTTTTTTTTTCAAATAAAGAATAAACAACATACCTTCAATACACGAAGAAAAACAATCCAATCTTCCATAAATCAATTAGATAGATGATCTCGACAATCATAATGACATCCATACACACAACGATATAAGCCTAAGGCTTTACGCTTCGAAGTATTTTCTGATTCCTGGCTTATTAAAACACACGTGATTGCTTGTGTTTAAGAAACAGATGGCCACATAGAAAACTCAAGAGTCTCAGATGTGTTAGAATATAAATTTGTTCCACCATTTCCAAACCCCATGTTCTGTTGTTAGATACTGAGGAATACACCCATCTACTAGACCCAAACAGCGTAAAAGATGCTCTTATACTTCAATCGTGACAAAAAGCAAGCTGCTTATTCAGTTGGTCAGTGTGTGGATATGGCATCAAAGCAAATATTTCAGTCGAGTCGTATAAGAAATTACAAAATAGATTAGAACACTATATAAGTCAAATATTTTAATGTTATAAGAAACATGTTGTGTTAATATTTGCTGCAATATACCTCGAACAAAAGCAATAATAAAGGTTAAAAATTAATCAAAAGAAAAATGTAATAATCCAATGAAAATAGAAATACAAGTTGCAATTCTTGACCAGAAAAACGCAAAACGGGTCGTTTTCTTATATTTGTAGATTGTCAAAATTAATTAATTTGGTGTTATTACTTATTAGTAACTGGCAATGAAATTTTTCAAAAACTGCATATCTATCTGCCTTTTATATATGTACTAGCTTATAGACCCGGGGCCTTAATAAACCGTTGATGGTGTCTATACAAGGGATCGATTTTGACGTGCCGAGAAATAACCGTGGACAACGTTTCTATAACATATTGAGTTGTGATATTATAAAAAAAATGTACATATAAGATGTATGAATAGAAAATATTAATGCTAAACATTTAATTTGATTGTTAGCTATAAACGTGGAACAAATTTATTTTGGTTAATGTGTTATAAATGTTAACTTCAACGTAATTATTGTGACGTAATAACTTTAATATAGTTGGTTTTCAAAGGAAAAGGTACTTTAAGGATACTATGTTGCTAATCTTATCTACAAATTTATAATTAAGAACAACATGTTAAATTTGTGTTAAAGAATTAAAGTTACATTTTTTTTTAAATTTAGAACTAACATTTTCATGAAATATATATGTATATAATATTGTGTTAATTATATCTAATAATAGTTTATTGATCCGTGAAATTCTGAGGCCTTAAGAAACGGTTGACAATGTTTATACAAGAGATTGATTTGTGATATTATATTATGTAAAAAAATTAGATGTTAAATGTATAAATAGAAAATATTAATTCTAAGCATTTAATATGATTGTAGACTATAAACGGCAAACAAATACTTTTGTTAATGTGTTATAAATGTTTAATAACTTTAATATGACTTTAATATATTCAATATTATTTTATATACTAAAATTACATTTTACCTTTTAGATCATGTTTGTTCATACAATTAAACTCGTTTAAAATTTTAAAATGGTTAATCGTGAACCGAATTGTGGGTAACCGCTTATTTAAGGTACCCACATGTTCGGTTACCTGCTTAGTGCGGTTCGATTTTGGTTAGTATTAATACTGCAAATACAAGAAAACTACCAACTGCTAGTGTATATACTATTGAAAACTGCAAATTTTTTATTGTCATACAAAATGTTGACTATATGGAGTCAATAACCATTACAATAGCCTAAAACTGCTAATCATCTACCTAAATCAGTTTCCTACTTTCATTCCAAAGACAACACAAAAGACTATTAAAATCTCAATCAAATTAAGAAAAATTCTGTCATACACTTGTAATTTTGACTTTGTGCAAGTCAATTCATTAACCAAATGCTTCTTTTCCATTGTTAGAACAGCAATGTCTTATTGCATCTCATTGTTTCGATTCCCTCTCTTGGCATTTTGATGCTCTTCGTATAGCAATTCCCTATAATACTCACTAGGTAAATCATCATCAAAAAATTCATAATACCCACACTTACTACGCTTGTCCTGTAATTATCAAACAAAATCACCATCAAACGGAGAATATAATTCTTCAAAGAAAACACAATTAAATTAGGGCTTACATATTTGGGACAAGCAATGAATCGTTTCCCTGGATTCTCTTTAGTCCATGTTGTTTTCACTGTCATAGCTAGTCCACATCCACAGTAAGGTGTAACATACTTATGTGTCACTCTTGGTGTTCCTGGAGTGCAACGAGCCATGATCAATTTTTTTTTTTTTTTTTTTTTTTTTTTGGATTATAACGTTATACAGTTATGATGGTGGTGGTGGGTTTTTATTAGTGATTGTGGAGGTAAAAGGGAAAAAATACACGTTATATAAGCCAACAAAAATAGGCCAGCGTGGATGCCAACGTGGATGCCAGCGTGTTAAGCAAAAGGGTAAAACAAACACCTTAATCACCCCGTTAGTACACAAGATATCAAAGATTAGTAAGTTCAGACAATTACTTAGTAAAATTAAAAGTTTGATACACAACTCAGTAAAACGTGGAAAGTTAGATACACTTAAAACTCATTATCCCTTATCTATATATATAGATAAGTTGACTCTCATATATGTTCAACTCTAATGGGTCAACCACGCTTAATAAAAGATTGATTAAAAGGTATAGGACTCATTGCGTCAGATGCAGTTGATAAAAACTGAATCAAAACCTGTAGAAACTTGGGTTTGGTAACAAATATCACATATTGGGTTCTTTTGTATGTAAAGGATACAAATTTAAGTTTTTGTATACAAAAATTAAAATGACTTTAAACACTCTGAAGTAAATTATTTTGATGTAGAACAAATGAAAGACAAAGTTAAGCTATCAAACCTCTCTGCAAACTCAATGGCTGTTTCTCCAGGCTTTATCTTTTGGGGCTCAAAGTACCAAACATCACACACCACAACCCATTGACACATTATAGCTTCAATAGGTGAATTGTAAAGGATTGTCTGAAAAATGAAATCACATTTAAGGCAATAACTTAAGGAAAGAATATTGAAATAAAAAAAATAATAATAATTAAAAAAAAAAATCTGTCGAAGGAAAAATTTTACTTTATGCTATTCCATAAGGCATCAACAAATATCTTGTAGTGCTTAATTGCAATTGGGCAAACAGTGGCTGCAAGTTCAAACTCACCTTGAAAGACCAATGCAGAAAACAATTAAAAAAAAAAAAAAAAGAAAGATTATTCTTGATTTTTGTTTGAAGATTGAAAACAACAGTCAATGTTTTCTCTCATTTGCAAGTTTTGATCGTTTGCTTGGTTTACCTTGATACTTACATTAGTACAATCCTTTGCACGCCAAACCTAGTTAAATGTGACAAACACTTACTCGAACTTCATATCATCACAAATGGATAAAAGTGCATAATGTATATGATTCATTAGCACAATAAATATCACTCGAAGGAACACATCCAAATCATGCCTTGTTTAAAGAACATACCTTTCTTGCATATATGCTCTTTATTACGTGGGTCACATTTACCTTTGAAGTCAAATAAAAGAAAATAAGATTCTCGAGTCTACAAAATCAAACACATTAATAAGATTAATCCTATCAGCATAATTCCAGAAACCTAAAATCATCACATCTCTTACAACCAAAAACCAATACCATTAATAAAACCTAATCCGACCCGTGCCAATCTAAGATGTAAAGGATTTACCAATTAAACAGATACTAAATTGTCACATTTTTCTCATTTTGGTTTTGGCCTTTCTTCACTTGCACCAATCATTCAATAAAAATAAATAAAATATTAACCTATTATCGATTCTCATTTCTAAAAAAACATCATAAACAATAAAGAAATACGAATCCAACTTACATAGTAAAAACTTGAAAAAAGAAATTGAAACCTTGGTAGAATTGATAATTCAACTCGATAAACAAAGTAATACTCAAGTTAGTTATTCTAGGTTATAAGATTTTTTTCTTAAATCATATTGAGAATCAGTAAATTTATGGTGGTAAAAGAACCTAATCTTATATACTAAATAAGTTTCTGAAAACATATACCTTCAAAAAACAATGTCAATGTGCTAGAATCATCATGCACTACTATCTTTTCCCTACAAAAAACAATGACACAAAGAATATGCAACACCACAAATCTCTTCTTTATCATACAAACTTGACTGCTATGATGACACTCACAAACACTTAAGAACAATAAGAAATATGTATGGATCGTATGGTGTAATTTCAAGTCAAATGATTATATTCCAAATGAGAAAATAATAAAATGACTTTGGTGGAACTCTTGCACACACACACACACTCTTATCTTATGAAAAATGAGGCACTTCTAAAAACTAAAGAGTGTGTGTGGTTATACGAATTACACAGCCAACCAAAGAGGCTTGGTGGGCTTTGACTTGGACAATGTAGTGGGCTTTGTATTTGCACTACACTTATACAAATGAAAACACTTAATGTTCTAATGCTACAAGCCTACTTTACAACATATTACACTTGACATATTTATTCTAAATGCCAAAATGACCATCACTTCTAAGTAGCATTAAATTAAATGCTAACAATCTCCCCCTAAGGGATGGTCATTTCAATGATGCTCCCGTGAATGGTCTTTTGCATTTGACGTCTTGAACTTCGAGTGTCAATGTATAATATTCTTCAATTAATGTTCCTTCATGCACTGTGATCTTCAAAGTATCGTCTTCTGGTCGTTCCTGCCTTGATCTACTTCTTCTGTCTGGATGCGTCGTCGTTGTAGATGATGATGGTAGATGAACTTTCGTCGGTACCTGCATAAACAGTTAGCAATAAATCGTCCAGCTGCCATCATATCGTGAGGCAAGATCCTTAGATCTCATTAAGACTCATACAACTTGTATCCTTTTGAGTGAACACAAGTGTATTGCATAGGAAGTGTTCCTAAGAGATCTTTTGATGAATCTCATGTCTCTAGACTCAATAATGTGCGTTTTGGTTTTAGTCGTCGGAGGCATGGAGCAGAGTGCCACCTTTTCAATATCAACACTTCTCGGAGTGAGAGGTCGATAGATTATGCAGTGTTCTCCGTGAGAAATGAAACAAATATCTTTTAAGAGATATCTGAGTGGATAGGAGGGGTGGTGCATTGCGTCACTGGGTCCATGACGTCTTGTCTTCAATACCAGTATCACCTTAGTGAGTACCGATAGCAGATGTATTGACCCGGTTCTGACCTAAGTTTTCATGGAGGGCTATTTCTTTTCACCCTTACAAAAAATTTTCTTTTTCATTCTTCAACCCCTTCTTTCTCCTTTCTCATTATACTCCTTTTTTCAATCTTTCATAAGGACTTCTAATGCTAAGCTATTGGAATAGTCCTTGGGTAGATCCCTCCGGTTCTGGCGGATCATTGGACATAACATAACCATAATCACCTTATTACTCCATGATTATCCTAGATTATTTGTCACATGCCATTAAACCTTGTGAAAATCTCTCAACGTGTTTATGAGAAAAACACATTTTATTAACACATCGAGAGTTTTACATTTTTGAAACACTCCCCCTTCACATGTGCTCATGCATTTTTGAAATAAATTGCACATGTTGGGTAGAGTTCGCACATTTGAAATGATCGACTTTCAATGAACACGACCTTCGCGAGACACGCTTACATCACTAGTTAGACTAGCTTGAAGTTATTACCCGTCCTGGTCATATTCAAAGATCATCTCTCGAATTGGTACATTCTACTCAGACAAGTCCTTTGCGAGACACGCTTGCATCACTGGTAAACCAGCTTGAAATTATTACCCGTCCCGGACTAGTCTTTTCGATAACGAACAGTTAGTCTCGTCAATTCGAGGGTTCATGCTGAGTCTTTTTGAAGAACTCGTTTTAAGATTCAAACGACAAAACTTCTTTTAGATCACATTTTAATCACGTCCTCTCCCCCATATATAAAATAAACACCTAATCTCCCCCTCAAAAATAGCATGAAGTGGTATTTTTGAAAACAGTTGATTAAAATGAAACTTTTTGTGGAGAGACGGACCGATTGTAGCATGAAATTTGAACATTTTTCTTTTTCTACTCCCCCTTAACCAGAGCAAATGGTTAAACTTTTGAGTTTAAAAGCATTTAGAGGACTTAGAGGGAGTTGTTGTGAGCACAAAATTTATAAAAAGACTTTGAAAAATCTTTTGAAACAATTTTGATTAAGTGCTCACCGGTTTTAGCTTTTCGCCATTAACATTGCGAGTTCTGATCGGAAATAATCAGAAGTCATTCAATGTAGCTCGGGTTCCGTACTGAAATGCACGAAAGCCGTAGTGAAGAAATTTTTTGAGAAACGACATGTTTTAAAAAAACATAAAAAAATAACTCTCGCTCAAGCAGCTGTAAATACCCGTATCATTGTTGAATAACATTTCTAAGTATGTACAGAATATTGATTAGACGAGAGACATGTCGTGAGAAGAATATTTTTGGTTTTTGAGTTTTATATTTTTTATGTCTTTTTGAAATTTTTCTATATTTACATTATAGATATTAACATGTATATATTTGCAAAAATATTTATATGCGAAGCTTGTTGATATATAAATCAAGAAGATTCGAGAAGACTTTCTAACTCTTCGGGAGTTAGGCTTCGCATTCCAATTCGACGAACTAAGTTTTCAAACCGCTCTTTTGGGAGGGCCTTAGTAAATAGATCGGCGAGCTGGTATTCAGTCTTCACGAAAAACAATTCAACAGTACCCTCTTCAACGTGCTCTTTTATGAAGTGGTAGCGGACTCTAATATGCTTGGTCTTCGAGTGTTGCACTGGGTTGCACGAGATGGCTATGGCACTTTTTGAATCGCAATACAAAGGTATGCGGTTGAAAGAGAAACCATAATCTGTGAGTTGTGTTCTCATCCATAGGACTTGAGCACAACACGCAGATAGAGACACATACTCGGCTTCTGCTGTTGATAAAGCAGTGCAATCTTGTTTTCTTGACGACCAGCCTACTAGCTTTTCTCCCAGAAATTGCGCTCCACCTGACGTACTTTTCGCTGTAACTTGGCATCCAGCATGATCGGCATCTGAAAAGGCAATTAGTGTAAACTCCGAATCCTTCGGATACCAAAGACTCATGTTAATGGTTCTTCGAAGGTATCGAAAGATCCGTTTAACCTCTTGGAGGTGAAGTTCGGTAGGCCTTGCCTGAAACCGTGCAAGTAAGCAAACAACAAAATAAATATCTGGTCGGCTTGCAGTTAGGTACATGAGAGAACCAATCATGCTCTGATATTTCTTCGGATCCATGGGTTTCCCATATAGGTCAGCGCCAATTTTTGGTGAAGTGACCATTGGAGTACCAACAGAGTCACAATTGTCCATTTCATGTTTTTTCAAAATCTCAATTGTGTATTTAGCTTGATTAAGAAAAATTCCACGTGGGGATTGATGAATTTGTAAGCCTAAAAAGAATTTTAATTCACCCATCATGGACATTTCGAATTTGCTTTTCATGAGATTTTCAAAATGTTTTGAATGTGTCGGATTAGTGGACCCAAATATTATGTCGTCCACATAAATCTGAACAATCAAAATGTCATTTTTGTATTCTCTTGTAAACAAGGTTGGATCAATTGTTCCTTTGGTGAAATTATTTGACAACAAGAAAGATGATAACTCATCATACCACGCCCGTGGGGCTTGTTTCAAACCATAGATTGCCTTCTTTAGCCTGTAGACGTATTCCGGATGATCTTTGTCAACGAAACCGTCTGGTTGACTCACATACACTTCTTCTTTCAGAGTTCCATTCAAGAACGCCGTCTTGATGTCCATCTGATAAACCGTGATGTTCTTGTGAGCGGCATAAGCTAAGAAAATCCTGACTGCTTCAAGCCTAGCAATCGGTGCGAATGACTCTTTAAAATCTATTCCTTCTTCTTGTCTGTATCCCTTAGCCACCAGACGATCCTTGTTGCGAATTACAGTCTTTTCTTCATCCTTTTTGTTTTTCCATAACCACTTAAGATCAATGACTAGTTTGTCAATTGGTCTTGGAACTAAATCCCAAGTGTCATGGATTTGAAATTGAAGAAGTTCTTCCTGCATCGCTTCAATCCAGGCATTATCTGCCATTGCTTCCCGAATGTTCTTAGGTTCTATGAGACTGACTGAGCAGACATAGATGCACATGTCGCAATCGGTATGAAGTTGTTTTCTCGTCTGAATTGGTCTTGAGGGTTCACCAATAACCTGTTCAATCGGATTGTCTTTTGTCCACTGTAATGTTGAAGGGTACCTTGGACTGAATAACTGCGTGTTAGTCGGTTCATGTAATCTGGAAGATGATTCACCAGATTCCGTTCCAAACGGGTTTTCAAAGACTTCGTGCGCTTCTCCTTGGACGAAGGACCTCGTGCGCTTCATGAGTTCGTCAAAGGTTTGGGGAACCCTATCGTTTAACTTTTTTATCAGATCTGGGTTATTTATTGCGTTCATAAACCCCGATATTTTTAGTATTTCTGGGCACGCCTTGACTTGCATGCATTCGTCCTTATAGCGCTCCATGAAAGCGCTTGTGGATTCCCCTTGTCGCTGTTTTACCCTAGCAAGCTCGACAGGGTTTTTGGCGCACTTCTTCCTTTGAGTAAAGTTTAAACGAAACGCCTTTCGCAACTCTTCAAACCCACCGATGCTTCTGCGTGGAAGCTTACTGAACCAATTGCGCGCATTCCCTACTAATGTAGAGTTAAACATATGGCACCACACAGGTTGTGGCCAATTTTCGATAGTAGCTGCTGATTCGAAAATTTTTAGGTGATCATCAGGATCACCTGTCCCATCGTATGTTTTGACATTAGCAGGCATGCGCCTTTTCTTATTTTCAGAAAAATCGTTGATGCGCCGAGTAAACGCATCAACTTTTTGGCGGCGCCAGGGACGAGACATGTCTTCGTCTTCCTGGTCGCGGTATTTTCCCCTTGATTTCCAGTGTCCAGTTTCTTTGTCCTCGTTATCCGAGGAGTCACTTGAGGATGAGCTTACTCTTTTGCGATGCTTGCGCCGACTATCATCGGAATCTGAGCTTGCTCCTCTGCGGCGCTTGCGCCGACTATCCTCGAAATCAGAGCTTGAAGGGCTTTCACTTGGGGAGCACCGTCGCCCAAGCCTATCATGAACCCTGCGACTGCCAAGCCTAGTGTGGACATTGGCGCGCCGTTCCCCATCTTCATGCTCCTCCAGATGCTGAAAGTCGGCTGCTTCATCATCCACAACCTTCCTTCCAATCCTGGTAAACATTGGGTGCTTGCGGCTATCCCTCTCGCGTCTTTCCTTTCGGTAGCGCGGTGGGGATGCCTCATACTCAGGGTCGAAGTTGAGCCTGGCGTGCAGACTTTGGATTGACCTCTTTTTCGCCTCCTCTCGCATGAGCGTAGCCAAGGCTTCGTAGTTTTGAGATACGAAATCACTTGGCGCTAGTTCAGGCGTGACTCCTTCTAGTGCGAGGGAATCTGTTTCCAAAACAAGATCCTTGTTTCGGACAGGCGCATTTGGTGGCTCAGTGAAGTTTACTTCTGGCATGGTGAGAGGAGTGCGCTGTAGGTCTACCGCGCTAGTACTTGTTGTAGTAGCATTGGTAGTCATAGTGAGCGGTTCTATTGGAGTAAAGAGCAGATCTGAGTACGATCCTAAGCTTCTGGGCGCACTGGTTGTTCCAGAGGCCTGCTTAGAGGCCGCATCAGTTTGCTGCTTCTTCCCTAGTAGGTCGTCATGCGTTTTCTTCGCATGCGGAGTCCGCTGATTTCCGTGCTTCGTCATTCTAGTTCTTAGGAAAGCTCTTAGTGTAGGGTCCCACGGATGGCGCCACTTGTTGATACAAAAGTTAGGCGTTCCTTGATTCCGTACCAATCAGATCTTAATGCTTGAGACCTGCGCACTAAGAAAACAAAAAGACATCTTTAGGCTTATCGTGGGATTGTCTCCCACGATTATCCTCCGGCGTGAGAGTAAGTAATCGGTTTTTAGGGTTTGTAGAAGAGTTAGGGTTTGTAAGTCGTACCTTTGTGAGGGCTGAGGTGCCCTCTATATATGGACACGAAATCCTTGTTGGTTTCGTGTTCCCCAATCTTCGGTCTATCCCGCGTAGGGCGGTTAATTGATGTATATCCCATAAATAGAAGATATACTATCAAAACCATAAATAACATTGGGTTTGGGCCATCGTAAGCCCAAACCGCTATCGTGATAGCCCATTCGTGATGGGCTTAAGTCCATTCCTGATGGACTGGAGTATGGGTCGGGTTCGTGACCCGAATACGGACTATACGTCATCAGGAAGGATGGATGGGTATATGAAACGACCTATGCTATAAAGAGTTACGTTGTAGTGCTCAGTATAGGTTCTTAGTCACACTATCGTGCAAGTTTAAGTCACAAGTTTGGGTTATTCTACTTCATTCTCAAGTTCGTAATAGTGGGTTTTCTCCGTCAGTAGTCACTACATGAAGCCGTTGTTTTTGATACAGGAGGTTAGATTGGGTATATCGACATCTTCTCACGGGCTGATATAATTCCTTATAAAGGGCTTCCAGTTTGTATTTCACGTAAACATCAGTATGCTGATTCCGATAAATCGCAACCAGCAGGGGAGAGAAATGTACGGGCTGATCTCTCATGGGAAAAATAACTGGGATGCATTTGGTGAGATAAAGATGTTGATACTATATTCCCCCGAACTGCAGGGCACTCAAGGCATTCAAAATATGAGGTTGTCAGTTTAGGGGAGAGCACTCAGGGCACTCTGAATTAAACCCTAATTAGATTTGCTCACTTAGTTCGTCTGCAAGTAAAGAAATGGCGGCTGAGAAGATTATGCAAGCTGAACGAAGTAATGAAGTTTGAAGATCTTTCTCATGTATTTGTATTGAATTTTACTTGTAGGGAACATTGTAAGCAATTCCCATATGACTTCACTTTGGGGAGAGATTGTTAGCTTTAAAGTTTTGTCATTTGTGGGAATTGCAATAGCATGTAAAGTACAAGGACTAGTTTAGTCATATTGCTAAGTTAGAACTTGTAACATGTAATAAATACCCTCCTATGTCAATACTAGGAGGGTTGAGGATTCATTTATAACACACGAGGTGTGTGTGTTTTCTAGACTCTCTCTCTAGAAAACATACACACCTCGGCAATCAATAAACCGAAAATTCAAAGTTTAATCTTTAGTTCAAGTTTATGGTGTTTCCTCCACCTCCCAACGTGATTCTTGGTCATATCAGAATATTAGTTCATGAACAATTTAAGTAACTCATATTCGATCAATTCTATAAACAAAAATCAAAATAACACAAGATAAATCAATCATAAGCAAGTTAAATAAAAGACTGAGAACCTGACTAGAAAACTAATATGTTTTTTTAATAATGATCCATTTAAAAGATGTGATCAATAAAAGCTTTTTGAATTGTATAAATGATGAAGCGAAAAGTGTACCGCTTTTAGGGGGTCATTTAAGCCCTAAATCGTATTTATTTGATCAAATATTGCCCTAAATCGTTCCTTTTGTCATTTTAGGTACTTTGAAGAAGAAATCTGGAAAAGGAAGCATTTTGGACGTTTTTGGAGCATAAAAGTGAAGAAAACGGCAAAGTCTCAAAATTGTGCTGGAAAGTACCTTTGACGGCGTTAGGATTTGTTCTTGACGGCGTCATGGCTTGGCAAAAGTGGTGGATATGAAAATTACTCATGATAAGCTAGAGAAATTTGCATGGGAATTCTGACGGCGTCACCCTTTGGAGTAATCAAGGTCGTCACGACTTAATTTAAAGAGGGACGGCGTCACGCCTAATTCTGACGGCGTCAAGCCTTGATAAGCCAGAACGGATTTTGGAGAGCTAAAGAGGGACGGCGTCAAGAAGGCCATCCGGGAACCCTAAAAGCGGCGAGGTGACGGCGTCACACTCCATAACGTGACGCCGTCAGATCTGAAAGTCTATATATAGTTTTGCAATTTTTTGTCATTAGTGTGGAACTTGTGTGGAACCTTGTGTGTGAAAAACCCTAAGACGATTTTAGCAGCTTTTTCAAGGCTTTTTGCCTTGAGATCTTCCATGTTACATTGAAGATAAGTTATCAATTAATCATTCAATATGTCTATGTGTTGTTTGATTCTATCTTGTTCTTGTCTTTTGTTTAACATGCTAGGCTAGATTTATCTTGTGTTTGCTTAGATCTAATGAAACCTAGCTATTGATTATTGGTTATTAGTGTGTTATTAGTTGTATTGGATGATTGTTCATCTATGTTAGGCTTAAGAAAACTGGCTAACTTCCTATTCGGTAACTTGCTTGAACGTCTTAAGAAACATGAACCAATGCGTACTAAAGGTTTTTATGGTTGTATTTAATGCACAAGCAAATTCTAGTGATCCCATGTTAGGAGCTTCCTAGCCGGCTCGACATAGGAGTGAAGTAGGAGCTTGTAGAGTTGGGGAAGTACGTACGCCACCCCACGATTGGTATTAAGGAATACACCCGTCATCCACGCGATTAATACACACTAATCAACCGGTAAAAGATAGTTAGGGAGTAAGGAAATCTAAGTAAACACATTTCTCTCCACATAAGTTTTACCACCTTTTCATTTTCAGTTATTTTATTTTATTTGCATTCGTAGCTATTTGGGTTAGTTGACTAGCAACTAATTCCGCCCACTCTTTCAAACCCGAGATTTTACTTGCTTTCATAAAAATATAAAAAAAATACAAAAAAGAATCTTCCCTCACCCTTAGACCTATTAGAATAGTTTTTCATACCTAACACTATTCCCTGTGGAGAACGATCAATCCCCCGTACTTACCACTACACTATACTACATCGGTCAGGTACACTGCCTGGTGGGGTTGTAAGCCTCTTGAGATCCCTCGAGAGGTAAAACCTGTTGTAAGGTTGCAAAACCACGCATCAAGTTTTTGGCGCCGCTGCCGGGGAATAGTTATTGTTTAGGTTGAATTTTTTATTTTATAGGTCTACTCACTAGATTCCTTTCTAGTGAGATTTTTATTTTATTTTTCTAGGTTTTCTTTAGTCTATCTATTTTCTTCGTGCTTTTGTTCGTATAAGATTTTCATTGACTATTCAGTTTGCCATTATGGAACCAACTTGAGAATGAGATTAGTGAGCTCAGAGAGCTCAATAGAATGATTGATATAGAGCTTGATTATGCCTTGAACAACTTAGAGACCGCCATATACTCAGATAATTACTTAGAACGTAATAATCTTACGGTTGAGAAGTTGATTGAGAAAATTGATGAAGTGAAGGTAGATCCTAGGTTTGATGATTATTTCAATGAATACCCCACTAAGGAGGAGATTGCTTACTATAACAACCTAGTTGATAACCCTCGACCACCTTTTGTTAGAATTGACCCAATGATTAAGAGGGGTGATCCCGGGAATGTGAAGATACCATGTATGATTGGGTACCAATACGTTGAGCATGCTTACATTGACTGTGAATCCCCAATCAACGTGATGTCCTCAGGCCTTTATAGCCAGATCATAAACACACCACTTGAGCCTAGGATGGACCCCAAGTGCCCAGGCGGAGTTTGCAACTTCGTTGGAAGGATTAAGGATATGCATATCCTTGTTGGGAATTTTACCTTTGTCACCAACTTCATGATCTTAGAAGATTTGGCAAGTGTTGTTGACTGCCGCCTATCTCGCGTGGTGTTAGGTAAGCCATTTATTGAAACATCCAATTTAAAATATGATCGTTTGAAAGGCACGGTTCAGTTTTCTAATCACATAGATAAGATCACATATAGGATGCCTTATCGGGTAAATGAATTTCGTTTTGTGCCTCGATTTGACAAGGACAACATTGGTGCGATTGAGGACATCAATGATGAGGATAAAGAAAAAGGCATGGACTATGTTTGGAATAAGAGAAGCCTTTATTATAAATATTGCTTGAACCTAGGACCTAAATACAAAGTTGATATGGAGGTTGTTAGGATGATTAAAGGGGCAATTGAGAAGCAAAACGGAAAAACGTAGAACCCGTGACTTTGAGTCTAGCTACAAGACTCGTTAATAAAGAAAAGCGCTTCTTGGGAGGCAACCCAAGCTTTATTTGCTTTGTGTGTTTATGTCATTGTTTGTTTGATTTTATTTGTTTCCGTATGTGTGTTTAATTTTTATTATTATTGATTCATGTTCAAAACTAAATTGTGAAAATGCTTTATTTTATTTTTAACTTCGTCTTAACTACATATAAAGGTATTTTGCAAAAGTTAAGTGTAAGGGAAATCTAAATCGGTTTATTAGAACACAAATGAACATGAATCGTAGTAATAATAAATTAACATACATATTAGTATTTGTTTGAGTCAAATGCTTGTATCGAGTCATAATGATGTTTTGCAGGATTTCCAGGAAGTAAGGTATAGGTTTTTCCAAAAATTTTCCGGAAACGTAACATGAGAATTATGTCAGATCATTTCTGACTGCGTCAGGCTTTACAACCTGACGGCGTCAGGTTTAATTTTCTGAAAATTTTTGAAAGTTTTGTTTTCATAAAAAGTTTTTATTAAATCTCTAACTTATAATCTCCAGGAATCTGAAAAATTATCATCCCACAAGCATTATATCCTTATATATAGAGTTTATCCCGCCGATGTTATGCATGTTTTCGTGTTTGTTTTCTCAGGTTTAACAGGTTATTTTGGACAAGGAAATGTTTTTTGGATCAAGCTTATGGCAATGCATTAGTCATGGAGCTTCAACATTACTTTGGAAGAAGATTTAACCATATTATCACATCATCCATACCGAGCGAAGCAGGGGAGTATTTGATTTCATTCTTTTACCTTTTTACTTTTACATCTTGTTATTTGAACATTGGAGACAATGTTCATCTTAAGTGTAAGGGGGGGGGGGGTAAAGTACGATTAGAGAATACAATTGCACTTGATTTTTGTTTATTTAATAGTAAATGTGTAATAAAACTGAGATAAACACCTGTTAGGGTAATTTTAGTGCCAAATTTAAAATTTTTTACAACATTTAGGAGTGAAACTTTGATCTTAATGAGCGTCTCACGGATAGGAGTTATATGACTAGCACAAAAACCGTACCACTAAAAAATTTTCCACCCCAAATATGTGAGGTTCGCCCCTAGAATTGGTAGGAAAAGCATTTATGCTATGATGTGTGTGCCGGTAGCACTTAGATTCTAGAACTTGCGTTAGGACCATTCCGAGGCCACAAGTGAGACTACATTCGTGTAGTTAGATTTACTACATGATAAGAGGCATTAGGATTAACCCATTGTTTTACACCTGTGTTTTTGTTATAATTACGTTGGCTACATTGGTCAAGTAATTCTCCCACACCCTTTGCGTTGTACTCATTTTTAGTACACGATACCCCTAGTACACCCCTCAGAGCCTATCTTTTCGTTTCGACCTTTAAGCATTTTACTTAAAGGAAGAATTTGTTTGCACCCCACTTAAATGTACACCCAAATCGCCTTAGCCCACCTTGTATGCACTCATTTTTAGTGCATTATTGTGACAACATTTGTTTAAACCCAAGTTAATTATCTAATTGATTACATGGTTGCTAAGTCGAGTCATATCCTTGTACATATTGTTTTGGGACGATTGGGACTCATGGGTAAAGTACTAGTGTAATGGAGTAATGGGGAAGAACATCATTTATTACCCCCATATGTGCTAAATATTTTAAAAGTACTCCAAGTTTTTCAATTATCTTAATTCAAGTCATTAGAGTAGTAATTGTAAAGTTATGTAAAAATTCAAGTGTAAGGAGAATGCAACGCCCCTATGATGTATTACTTTGGATGGTAGGGCAAGAGTGTATGTCAAAAAAAAAAAAAAAAAAAAAAAAAAAAAAAAAAAAAAAAAAAAAATCGAAAAATCAAGAAAAATACAAAAAAAATGTGAAAAAAAAATAGAAAAAACATACGGACTACCATCCCTTTTCATTTTATATTTGTTTTATGTTTTTGTTATTTTGTTTTTAGCTTAAGATTGAGTCGAGTCTTGGCTTAGCAACATTGTATAGTACATGTAATTAATCAAGATCTTTAACTCGCCACCAGTAAAATATCCCTTATCCAACAAATCCGTGTTTATTATATCCCTACACCTAACGTTATAACCCATGTAAAAGCCCTCTTTGATAGTTTATCTTAGGTGCTTACGTCTAGTGGAGGAGGTTTTTGATCCTTGCCCAAGCCTATGGTAATCTATTTTCTATGACAGGTAGTGAGAGATATTATCCGTTTTCATTTATGAGATTTATTTTGATGACACCTGAGAGATGTGAGTATCTAAACACTACTTGTGAGGTGCTAGTTTGTAATCTCCGTGCTTATTATGATTAAAGTGGAACGATTATTTGTTGTAATTACTTTTATGTTAGCATTAAATGACCCCTAACTTGTATTTTGATTAGAATAAAAGCGCATTTGCTTGAGGACAAGCAAATCTCAAGTGTAAGGGTATTTGATGAAGCGAAAAGTGTACCGCTTTTAGGGGGTCATTTAAGCCCTAAATCATATTTATTTGATCAAATATTGCCCTAAATCGTTCCTTTTGTCATTTTAGGTACTTTGAAGAAGAAATCTGGAAAAGGAAGCATTTTGGACGTTTTTGGAGCATAAAAGTGAAGAAAATGGCAAAGTCTCAAAATTGTGCTGGAAAGTACCTTTGACGGCGTCAGGATTTGTTCTTGACGGCGTCATGGCTTGGCAAAAGTGGTGGATATGAAAATTACTCATGATAAGCCAGAGAAATTTGCATGGGAATTCTGACGGCGTCACCCTTTGGAGTGATCAAGGTCGTCACGACTTAATTTAAAGAGGGACGGCGTCACGCCTAATTCTGACGGCGTCAAGCCTTGATAAGCCAGAACGGATTTTGGAGAGCTAAAGAGGGACGGCGTCAAGAAGGCCATCCGGGAACCCTAAAAGCGGCGAGGTGACGGCGTCACACTCCATAACGTGACGCCGTCAGATCTGAAAGTCTATATATAGTTTTTCAATTTTTTGTCATTAGTTTGGAACTTGTGTGGAACCTTGTGTGTGAAAAACCCTAAGACGATTTTAGCAGCTTTTTCAAGGCTTTTTGCCTTGAGATCTTCCATGTTACATTGAAGATAAGTTATCAATTAATCATTCAATATGTCTATGTGTTGTTTGATTCTATCTTGTTCTTGTCTTTTGTTTAACATGCTAGGCTAGATTTATCTTGTGTTTGCTTAGATCTAATGAAACCTAGCTATTGATTATTGGTTATTAGTGTGTTATTAGTTGTATTGGATGATTGTTCATCTATGTTAGGCTTAAGAAAACTGGCTAACTTCCTATTCGGTAACTTGCTTGAACGTCTTAAGAAACATGAACCAATGCGTACTAAAGGTTTTTATGGTTGTATTTAATGCACAAGCGAATTCTAGTGATCCCATGTTAGGAGCTTCCTAGCCGGCTCGACATAGGAGTGGAGTAGGAGCTTGTAGAGTTGGGGAAGTACGTACGCCACCCCACGATTGGTATTAAGGAATACACCCGTCATCCACGCGATTAATACACACTAATCAACCGGTAAAAGATAGTTAGGGAGTAAGGAAATCTAAGTAAACACATTTCTCTCCACATAAGTTTTACCACCTTTTCATTTTCAGTTATTTTATTTTATTTGCATTCGTAGCTATTTGGGTTAGTTGACTAGCAACTAATTCCGCCCACTCTTTCAAACCCGAGATTTTACTTGCTTTCATAAAAATATAAAAAAAATACAAAAAAGAATCTTCCCTCACCCTTAGACCTATTAGAATAGTTTTTCATACCTAACGAACACTATTCCCTGTGGAGAACGATCAATCCCCCGTACTTACCACTACACTATACTACATCGGTCAGGTACACTGCCTGGTGGGGTTGTAAGCCTCTTGAGATCCCTCGAGAGGTAAAACCTGTTGTAAGGTTGCAAAACCACGCATCAATAAACCATTTGGATGAAGCCAGGATTTAAAATCCACAAGAATTTTGTCAACCATGGCAGGTTTTTGAAATATGTTTAGGTCGGTGAGATTTTGCAAAGCCCGGTTATAACAGGTGAAAAGGAAGAAGTGATCCGGATTTTGCGAGGCTTCCCTCATAACTTTCGGTATTTCCTTAATTATATAAAATTACTTTTTTTAATGGTTTACATAAAATTAATGTGTAAAATGACTAATGTAGACATACACAAAATCCAGCATTCACTTTTTCAAATGGCATTTAAAGTCTTTTTCAATGCTGTATATTAGTAAGTATATATATATATATATATATATATATATATATATATATATATATATATATATATATATATATATATATATAATCTTTTAATAAGACCATGTAAAATAAAAATTATTGATGACCGGTAACATTTACCTAAATCACATGGCATTATGATGATATTGCGTATCGACCCAATTGGCTATTTTCACATGTTTTAATACAATAATTGAATTGTATATGTCCAAATACTTGAGGTGGGTTGAAATAAATAAATTAAAAAAAGACAGTACAGTTTGTCTTGTTATTATTTGATATAAAATTTATTTATATTGTTCCAATAAAAGAAATTTCACATGGCAATTATTTTTTAAAGGCAAATTCCGCATGGCAATTTATTTATGTCATGTTAAGAATCAACTTAAAATATATTTCACATGGCAATTTATTTATGTTTTGGAAGATAAGCAAAAGTGAAAGTGTTTTTATATGGTCAGCGGTAAACAAATAAAAAAAAAAATCGGTACCCGGTGATATTAGCTAGATCAGACATTATTTGAATGTATTTTAGCGAGCATGACAATATCAAAAGCATTAATTAGCTAGATCGGATAAAATTTGAAAAAATATATTAAGTATCCTTTAGCTTTCACCCGATTATTTATAAAAAAATTAAGTTACAACAAGCCTCGAAGACATTATACAATAAAGATAAAGTGATATTAATGCTCTCAGCATTGCATCACATTTGCCTATACGCATTTAAAAAAGGGATAATTAGTACAATACCCTCGTTGCTCAATGCGTTTCCTTATCCGCTCCGATCTCACAAAATTCTGATATTAGACCAGGCAACTGAGCATCTTGACCCACACGATGACAAATGTCCTCCAGTTGCCCAAAAAAATAAAAGTTGCGCAAAAAATAGTCAGAAAGTGACACTTGTTGCTTGCATAAAAGTGACGCTTGACAGTTGCCCAAAACCCTAGTCTAATATCAGAATTTTATGAGATCGGGTCGGATAAGCAAACGCATTGAACAACTGGGCATATTAGTAATTATCCCTTAAAAAAATTATGTACCGATTTTGAAAGTGATCAAAGTCAAACTCGAAAGTTGGCCTTTAACATTATTATTGTATTGACTCACAACTTGTTTTATAATGTAGTACTTATTTATACAACTAGTTTATTTTAAAAAACGTTGACATTGTTTATATAAGAGATCGATTTGCGATATTATGTAAAAAAAAGTACATGTTAGATGTATGAATAGAAAATACTAATGCTAAATTACGATACAAAGAAATGATTGAAACACTATAAGCGACATTGAATTTTTTATGGTCTATAATTTTGAGAATATATCACTTTGAAAGACTACTGAATTTAAGTCGTCTAATTAAAAAACTGTAAATCACCATAATCCCATTACATCAGTTGATCTGCTAGTAATGAGAGTATGAATTTTACCTTTCCATTGAAATTTAGTCCAAGCTTTCACATGACTAAATAACAACTTCAAGTGTTCTTTAACTAGATGGCATAGGCTTAATTTTTCAAGGGTAATAATTTTGATGTGACAATCAAAATATGTACGAAGAAGCATGCGTACATCTTCGTATCATGATGTTTTTCAAAACCTTTTTACCAATTTTTAAGCTAAGATTACAATCAACAAAGTTTTAATTGAGGTATTGGGTTCACCAATTAAAGAATTACCTCCAATTATCGCCCATTATATCCTACTACTGCATGAGTCAAAAGACCCAATTTATTCGGATAATTACCACAAAAGTGGCGCGTTGAATTGAGGTCAATTCACCCTTAAAATGATTTTGCACAAAAATAATAGTGGTACTTGGTAAGTCCAATTTGACGCACAAGCAAGAGGAGAGACAGAATGAAGTCTCTTTACGGCCACAAATTAATGCGAAACCAACCTTATACCCACCTTATAGTTTGTCAAACTAGGTCCGCCTTTCAACTATTCGTGTTGTTAGCAATTAATTTAGTTAATTGTGAAAGTGATGGTCATTTGTTTTAGGAACTTATGTGTCATGTGTAATATGTATTAAGTTTTATGGGCTAAGGCGTTAGTATTGATAGTAACATAAATGTATAAGTGTAGTGCAACACTTAGCCCTCATCAAGTCCAAGCCAAAGCCCATCCAACCCATTTGTGATGTGGCTGGTACGTATAAACACACACACTTCTCATTGTTTAAAGGGTGAATACCTCATTATTTGTAAGAGAAGTGTGTGTGTTTCCTCCCTTAGTCCTTTGTATTATTTCTCCATAAAAGTTATAATCATTCGACTAGAAATTTACTACATACGATCCATACTACTTCTCTTGTTCTCTATATGATCTTGTGAGTGTGTTCATCATCTTAGTTCTAGCATGTTTGTGTGATAAAGAAGGAGAGTTTCGGTCTTTACAAGTGGTATCAAAGAGCAAGGTCATCAAGGTAGGATTTTTGTTTGTGTGTTCGGTTCCAAAAACATCCTTTGTAACGTTTTTTCTTCAAAAAACACTACAACTTGTGTTTTCTTGAACTTCATACACATATAAAGATCACTAAGTTGTGTTTATTTGTGGTTTTGCGACTTGGTTATGAGCTTGTGAGTATCCTTTCAATTGAATTTAGTTCTTGTGGTTTGGATTTGGGTTTGTTTTTTGCTTCATTGATCGCATAGAATCAAAACAAATTTTGTATAAGATTTGTTGTTGATTATTTTAGTGAAAGGGTTGAATTATTGAAGTTAGTGAAAGTTGGTAAAATGTAGCAGAGATAAGACTGTCAAGTATGGGATTAGCAAGGACAAAAAGTTGGTGAAAGTGGGTAGAAATCTGCAGCTTATCGGAATTGGCATCATCTGTCGTTTTATCAGAATTCAAGATTTCTATCGCAATTCAAGCAGAAAAATCTATCGTAATTCAAGCTGTCAGTACATATCGCAAATAAGATTTCATCGCAATTCAATTTCGATATTTTTATCGCAAATTGAATTTCGATAAAATTATCGCAATTGGACCCTTCATCAGACTTTATCGCAAAACAGCCTATCCGAGATCTTAGCCCAATTCCGATATCGGACAACATTGCAATTGCGATATCAGACAAAGAAGCACTTTTCAGAATTGGCATTTTCAGTCCCTGTCTTTTCAGCTGCCTTAGGGAACTTTCAGAATTGGCAGTTATGGCCCTCGTACTTGTGTGAAACGATTTCAAAGTTAAATAACTTTTAAGGATTTGATTCGAACGTAATTTCGTCAACTCAAAAGTGAACTCGGTATTTTAACTCTTGTATAAGAGTGTAAAATACTTCGACAAATGGATATCTACTCTCTTGTATAAGAGTGTTAGATTTTATATAAATTACCAATTTATATAAATTAGATATATTTCTATCTAAATTGACATTTTGCCATAATTTGTATAATCTTCGGTCAAAATAGAAATTTCTATAGAAATTGTCATTTTATCTAAATTGTAATTTACATAATTTTGTCGAAATTGTAAACTTTTTACTTTGTCTTAATTATACTCTAATCAAATCTAGTAACTTTATTTAAATTTGTCTCGTTCAACTATACATACAACTTCAACGATCATCAACATCAAACCAAGGCTTCAACAACAACATGTCCTACTTTGTTGATACGATCCTCGATCCACTTTATCATACATAATTTCAAAGATGACTACACAACAAGATATTCATGCCGTAGTTTGAGAAAACAGACCTCCAATGTTAGAAAAAGGTGGTTACCTTCCATGGACGAGTCGTATGCTTCGATACATGAGAAGCAAGCCTAACGGTCAAGGTAAACTCTTGGTTAACTCCATCGAGAATGGTCCATTCAAGCCTCGTAGGATTCAAGTAACAGATGAAGATCGAACTTTAGAACCTCCCGTCGCAGCAACTTTCAAAATCCAAGACGAAAAGGAATATACGCCAGAAGACTGGAAGTAAATTGAAGCTGATGACTTGGCAATGCATTTAATCCAACTCGATTTACCTCAAGAAATATTTTGTGCTGTAGACAGTTGTGAAACTTCTCATGCAATGTGGGAACGAGTCAAAAGACTATGTTACGGAACAGAAATTGGTAAACAAGACATAGAAAACAAGCTTCTGACTGAATGGTAGAAGTTCACATCCAAACTAGCTGAACATGTTGAATCTTACTACACACGGTTTTGTACTCTAATGAATGAGTTGATCAGACACAATTTGGCACCTAAATCAATTGTTCAAAACATCAAGTTCATCAACAACCTTCGAGAAGAATGGGACGATATGTCACTATTGTCAACCAAACTAAGAATCTTCACGATGTGAACTATGATCAGCTCTATGACTTCCTAAAACAAAACCAAACAGATGCAAATGAAGTCAGAAAAGATAAACAAGCAAAACAACAAGATCCTCTTGCACTCATAGTCCAATCACCTACACCTGCAACAGTCAATGCACAACCATCATCATCTTCATCCCAACAATTCATGTAACAACAATACAGCTCTCAAACACCATTCTACCCACAACAACAACATGTAATCCCACAACAACAATACCCACAACACCCAGATCAACATGATCAGGATGAGTCAACTGATGCTTTGTCTCAAGCTTTTGCCTACCTATCAAAAGCATTCCAAGGACGCTACTCCACACCCACCAACAACAATCAACGAATCTCATCGAACACTCGCAACAAGCAAATTGCACAGACGAGTTTCAACATGGGTCAACAAGGACAAATGGTTGGGGGATATGGAAATCAGCAGGGATATGCTCCAAGATATCAGATGGGTAATCAGAATGCAGGGCAGTATGTTGGTAATCAGATGTGTCAGTATGCAGGGAATCAGATGGGTACAGCTGTTGGTAAACAAAGGCTTCAGAATGTCGGGAATCAGTTTGGGAATGTTGCTCAGGGAGCTGGGAATATGAATCAGGGTAATGTGATGAAGTGCTTCAACTATTAGGGTATTGGTCACATGGCTCGGAACTGTCCAGAAAAGCCGAATAAGAGGGATCCAGCGTATTTGCAGAAAGCATTAATGTTGGCACAGAAGGAAACGGATGGGCTTCAGTTGAGTGCAGAAGAGAATGACTTCATGGCTATTATGGATAATTCATAAGATCAAGAGGACATCGATGCAAACTGAATTTTTATGGCTAATCTCCAAGAGGCAAAGTACGACACAGACTCGGAAGCACCTCCTACTTTTGACACTAATGCGGTTTCTGAGGTACAACCATATGCTACATGTCACAATAATGAAATGTTTGATATGTCACCTCAAAATTTACTGCATCCTGCGACTCCTAATCTCACTTACGATACATATATGGATGAACCAAGTTGTAGCAATACTAATTTGGTAACTCTAGATATGGATCCTAATGGAGAATTCGAGTCACAGCATACTGATAATGATGAGGAAACACGTGCTATGTTTGAATCATTATTGCAAAATTGTATTATTGAAATAGAAAAGGTCAAAAAGATCAATCGCGATGTAAAGACCGCGAATGAAAAATTGACCACTGAGCTTGAGAGTTATAAGGTGAATGCAAGAGCTTATGATTTTCATAACAAAAAAAAAATAAGAACTAGAGGTTAGCTTAAAAGATTCTGAGTTAAGAGAGGAACATTTACAAATAAAATTTGACACTCCAGATGTTAACTTGAATCTACAAATCAAATCTCTAAACAAGGAAATTTCTGAACTAACCAACCAGCTTTCAAAACAAAAATCAACTTATTCTAATCTTGAAAAGGAAAAGAAAGAGTTGAATGAAAGGTTTTCAAAAGTGAAAAGGATCTTCTTAAAGAGATCAATGATAAAAAGGAAACCATTGCAAAGTTGGAAGATTTACTTGTAAAAATGGGTCATTCTGCTCAAACAGTTAACTTGTTAATAAACGATCCAAACCCGATCTTACATACAATAAAGAAAGTGGCTATTGGTTATGAAAACCCTTATAATCTCAAGAAAGCTCAGAAAGAACAGAATGTGTTATATAATGGTAATACTTTAAATGATTCACGTGATCCTCCCAAGATTCATGATTCTGATGAGACTTTAGAGCTTGCCAAAGAGAGTCAAATTAAAATGAGCCAAAAGCACCCAGACATCAGACCAATTGATTATAATAAGCTAAATGCCATGTCTGGACTACTTGAGGTTCAAAAAGGGTCACCATTGTTTTTCAAACAACCGGTGGCTGTCACAAAATGAATATTTGCTTCAAAACATCTGTCTAACATCAAACAAATGGCATCTAAAAACACTTTTGATACAAGTGTAGCTGGACTATATTTGGTTGATCTTAAACAGAGAATTGAAACACTTCAAAGTATTGTGGCTTCCAAAACAAACAGTCAAAAATTTGAATCGTTTTCAGGTGTTCAAACTGAACTCAAAGAGATTTTTGAATAGGAAATTAACCCACATATTTCTGCAATCTATGCGGTTGTTCAAAATGTCTTTTGAAAGAGTCAACAGAATTTGTTAAGGACCACAAATCCTTAGTGAAGGAAGCTAATGAATACTTGGAACACATAAAAGTTTTGGAAAAGCAAAATGACTCTCCCTCTCCTTCAAAGCTCTATCGACTGATATTATGTATATTATTTACCAAACATATTCTGTTGAGGATGATGAACGACTTCGGGCTGAGACTTCTGAAATTGTTTCAAAATATGAAAAGGCACTTTTTAAGATTGAAAAGCAAAATGTCACATATTTTAAACAACTTGATAAGAAAAAGGAAGAATGCAATTATGACAAACTGTCGTATGAGCGTTCTTACAAATAGTTGAAAGAACAAATTGATCATTTGAAGTCTCAACTTGAAAGTCTAAAAGGGAAGTGGAAGGAAACTACCGATATAGCACCATTAACCCCCTTGCCTAGTGAGAAAGTAAAAGAGAAAGCAGTTGTCAAGAACACTAATGTAATAGCGCCTGACCTTTATAGGATTAGTCCCACTACTGCGTCTACCTCTACACCTAAAACATCTAGGGCCTTAGAAAAAAGTAAGAAAGATAATCCAAATGAATCTAGGAATGCCACAACATCTCATGAAAACATCATAAATTCTAATGAGTGTGCCTTACCTTATACAGGATTAGAAAGCACCACTAGGAGCAAACGAAAGCTTAGGAGCACTAACAAGAAATCTAGAGTATTGCCTGTCTCTGAAAGTGAATGCAAGGAAGTAGAAGAACACCATAGGAATTTAAAGCTTTCAAATAAGGAACAAATATCATCTGGATGTAATGAACAGACCAGTGTTTTGAATGCATGTAATGAATCTGTTTGTTTAATGCAAGAGAAATCTTTGTCTGAAAATGCTTGTGATGATATTGTTTCTGATAATGTAAATGATAAGCCTGAACAAAAAGAGGTTCCTACACGAACTAGTGCTAAGACTAGATACCTTAATAGTCTCATTGTTGTATCTAGGACTGTATCTAGTACTCTATTTCCTAGGGACTATCTTAAGCTTTGTGCATGGAAACCATCGGGTAGAAAGTTTACACGTAAGAATGGCAAACAAATAGTTGTTCCCTTTGAACAAAATTAAACCATCTTTGTGTGTGATGCATTTGGTACCCCCTAATCCATGGAACCAAATGAAATACGGTTTCCAAATGCAATTGTTTTCTGTTCATGGCAGGTTATCAAAATTTGTCTTTGGATCGTAGACTCGGGTTGCTCCAAGCACATGACCGGGAATCTGAAGCTGCTGATCAACTTTGTATGGCAGTTCATGGGGACTGTACAGTTTGGGAATGATCATGTTGCAGATATTCTGGGTTATGGTGATCTTCGTTTTGGGAATTACTTGATCACACGGGTCTACTATGTCGAAGGGTTGGGACACAACTTGTTTTCAGTTGGGCAGTTTTGTGATGTAGATTTAGAGGTTGCCTTTAGGAGAAACACTTGCTTTGTTAGGAATTTGGTGGGGAATGATCTCTTAATTGGGAATCGTGGCACCAATCTCTATGAAATAGACATAAACGAAATGGTCTCTTCATCACCAATTTGTCTCATGACCAGGGCAGGCGAAACAAAAATCCTGGTTGTGGCATAGACGCTTGCCCCATCTTAACTTTGTCACAATCAACAAGCTTGCCGAAGACAACATCGTCAACGGTCTCCCAAAGTTCAAATACACCAAAGAACATTTATGTCCATCCTGTAAGCAAGGAAAGAGCAAAAGAGCAACATATAAACCTAAACCCGTACCTAATTCGGTTGATAGGTTACATTTGTTGCATATGGACTTATGTGGCCCAATGAGAGTTCAAAGCATAAATGGGAAAAAGTATATTCTTGTAATTGTTGACGACTACTCAAGATATACATGGGTAAAGTTTTTGAGGTCAAAAGATGAAGCACCAGGCACCATCATCACCTTTCTGAAACGTATTCAAGTTCTACTTCAAGCTCCAGTTAGGATAGTAAGAACAGACAATGGCATGGAATTTGTGAATCAAGAGTTAAGAACATTCTTTGACGAAACTGGTATTACTCACCAAACATCAGCTGTTAGAACTCCACAGCAGAATGGGGTAGTTGAAAGAAGAAACAGAACCCTTGTGGAAGCTGCTCGCACAATGCTGATTTATTCCAGTGCTCCATAATTCTTATGGGCTGATGCTGTATCTACTGCTTGCTTTACTCAAAACCGATCCCTAATCCATCCAAGATTCAATAAAACCCCATATGAACTTATCAACAAGTGAAAACCCGATATCTCTTACCTTCACGTATTTGGTGCTTTATGTTATCCAACAAATGACAGAGAAGATTTGGGGAAGTTGAAAGCTAAGGGTGATATTGAAATCTTCATTGGTTATTCAAAAAACTCGAGGGCGTTTAGGGTGTATAACAGGAGAACGAAAAAGGTTATGGAGACGATGAATGTGAAGTTCGATGAAATTTCACAAATGGCTTCTGAGAGACTCACTCTAGAACCCGCGCTTAACCCAATGACTTCTGGACATATCAGTTCAGGACTCACACCTCAAGGAGCTCAATCAATTCATAATGAACAATCCACAAAACAGGAACTGGATAATTTCTTCGAGTTCATGTATGATGAATTCTATGGTGAAACTTCGACAAATGCATCTAACCAACATTCTGCTGCACCCGCTCAACCTCAACAACCACCACCACCACCACCTAATCAAGATGCATCCACAACATTCAAAGATGACACACCAACTCCCTCAACATCATCAATATGTACTCTAGGAACTCCAGTAATTGAAATTGTTCTACCAAGAATTGATGAGCAAGAACAAAACAATGCTGTGTTAGATGAAGGACCATTTGAAAACCCATTTGGAACGGTATCCGCTGAATCTTCTTCACGGTTACATGAACCTTCTAACACACATTCAAGACCGAGGTACCCTTTAGAGTGGACTAAAGACCATCCAATAGAACAAGTTATTGGTGAACCCTCAAGGCCAATTCAGACGAGAAAACAACTTCATACTGATTGCGACATGTGCATCTATGTCTGCTCAGTCAGTCTCATAGAACCTAAGAACATTTGGGAAGCAATGGCAGATAATGCCTGGATTGAAGCGATGCAGGAAGAACTTCTTCAATTTCAAATCCATGACACTTGGGATTTAGTGCCAAGACCAGTTGACAAACTTGTCATTGATCTTAAATGGTTATGGAAAAACAAAAGGGATGAAGAAATGATTGTAATTCGCAAAAAAGCTCGTCTAGTGGCAAAGGGATACAGACAGGAAGAAGGGATAGATTTTGAAGAGTCATTCGCACCAGTTGCAAGGCTTAAAGCAGTCAGGATTTTCTTAACATATGCGGCTCACAAGAACATCACAGTTTATCAGATGGACATCAAGACAACTTTATTGAATGGAACTCTAAAACAAGAAGTGTACGTGAGTCAGCCAGACGGATTCGTTGACAAAGATCATCCATAATACATCTACAATCTAAAGAAAGCAATCTATGGTTTGAAACAAGCCCCACGGGCGTGGTATGACGAATTATCATCTTTCCTACTTCATAATAATTTCACCAAAGGAACAATTGACCCGACCTTGTTTACAAGAAAATTCAAAAATGACATTTTGATTGTTCAGATTTATGTGGACGACATAATTTTTAGGTCCACTAATCCGCAACATTAAAAACATTTCGAAAGTCTCATGAAAAGAAAATTTGAAATGTCCATGATGGGAGAATTAAAATTCTTTTTGGGTTTAAAATTCATCAATCCCCGCGTGGTATTTTTCTTAATCAGGCTAAATATACAATTGAGATCTTGAAAAAACATGGAATGGAAAATTGTGACTCTGTTGGTATACCAATGGTCACTTCACCCAAAATAGGCACTGATCTACATGGGAAACCCATGGATCTGAAGAAATGTCGGAGCATGATTGGGTCTCTCATGTACTTAACGGCTAGTCGCCCCGATATACATTTTGTTGTATGTTTACTTGCACTGTTTCAGGCAAGGCCTACCTAACTTCACCTCCAAGAGGTTAAACAGATCTTTAGATATCTACGAAGAACCATTAACATGGGACTTTGGTATCCAAAGGATTTGGAGTTTACACTAACAGCCTTTTCAGATGCCGATCATGCTGGATGTCAAGTTACAGCAAAGAGTACATCAGGCGGAGCACAATTTTTGGGAGAAAAGCTAGTAGGCTGGTCATCAAAGAAACAAGACTGCACTGCGCTATCAACAAAAGTAGCCGAGTATGTGTCTCTATCTGCGTGTTGTACCCAAGTTCTATGGATGAGGACACAACTCACATATTATGGTTTCTCTTTCGACTGCATACCTTTGTATTGCGACTCAAAAAGTGCCATAGCCATCTCGTGCAATCCAGTGCAACACTCAAAGACCAAGCATATTAGAGTCCGCTACCACTTCATAAAGGAACACGTTGAAAATGGTACTGTTGAATTATTTTTCGTGAAGACTGAATATCAACTCGCCGATCTATTTACTAAAGCCCTCCCAAAAGAGCGGTTAGAAAATTTAGTTCGTCGAATTGGAATGCGAAGCCTAACTCCCGAAGAGTTACAAAGTCTTTTTGAATCTTTTTTATTTATATCAACAAGCTTCGCATGTAAATATTTTTATAAATATATACTTTTTTCAAAAACAATACTGTAAATATAGAAAACTTAAAAAATAAAAAATAAAAACACCATCAAAAACCAAAAATATTCTTCTCGCGACATGTCTCTCGTCTAATCAATATTATGTACATATCTAGAAATGTCATTCAACAATGATACGGGCATGTACAGATGCTTGAGCGAGAGTTCATTTTTTTTTCTAAAACATGTCGTTTCTAAATTTTCTAATCAGACGGCTTTCGTGCATGTCAGTACGAAACCCGGGCTACATTGAATGACTTCTGATTACTTCTGATTTAGGACTCACAATGTTAATGGCGAAAAGCAAAAACCTTGAGCATTTAATCAAAAATGATTTCAAGAAGATTTTTTCAAAGTCTTTAAATGAATTTTGTGCTCAAGTTGACTCCCTCTAAACCCCTTAACTAATGTTAAACTCAAATGTTTAATAATATGCTTTGTTTAAGGGGGAGTATAAAAAGAAAAATGTTCCATTTTCATGCTAAAATCAGTCCGTCTCTCAACAAAAAGTTTTATTTTAATCAATTGTTTTCAAAAATACTACTTCATGCTATTTTTAAGGGGGTGATTAAGTGTTTATTATATAAGGGGGAGACGACGTGATAAAAATGTGATAAAAAAGAACTTGTGGTTGGAATCTCAAAAACTCAGTGATAACCCTCGAATTGAAGAAACTAACTGTCAGTTATCGAAAAGACATGTCTGGGACGGGTAACAATTTCAAGCTGGTTTACCAGTGATGTAAGTGTGTCTCATAAAGGACTTGTCTAAGTAGAATGTACCAATTCGAGAGATGTTCATTGAATATGACAAGGACGGGTAATAATTTTAAGCTAGTCTAACTAGTGATGTAAGCGTGTCTCGCGAAGGTCATGTTCATTGAAAATCAATCATTTCAAATGTGCGAACTCTACCCAACATGTACAATTTATTTCAAAAATGCATGAGCACATGTGAAGGGGGGGTGTTTCAAAAATGCAAAACTCTCAATGTGAACAAAATGTGTTTTCTCATAAACACGTTGAGAGATTGTCACAAGGTTTAATGGCATGTGACAAATAATCTAGGATAATCATGGAGTAATAAGGTGATTATGGTTAGGTTATGTCAAATGATCCGCCAGAACCGGAGGGATCTACCCAAAGACAATTCCAATAGCTTAGAATTAGAAGTCCTTAGGTAAGATTGAAAAAAGGAGCAAAATGAGAAACGAGAATGAAGGGGTTGAAGAATGAAAAAGAAAAGTTTAATGAAAGGTTGAAAAGAAATAGCCCTCCATGAAAACTTAGGTCAGAAACCGGGTCAATACATCTGCTATCGGTACTTACTAAGGTGATACTGTTATTGAAGACAAGACGTCATGGCCCAGTGACGCATTGCACCACCCCTCCTATCCACTCAGATATCTCTCAAAAGATATTTGCTTCATTTCTCAAGGAGAACACTACATAACCTATCGACCTCTCACTCCGTGATGTGTTGATATTGAAAAGGTGGCACTCTACTCCATGCCTCTGACGACTAAAAACCAAAACGCACATAATTGAGTCTTGAGACATGAGATTCATCAAAAGATCTCCTAGGAACACTTCCTATACAGTACACTTGTGTTCATCTAAAAGGATACAAGTTGTATGAGTCTTAATAAGATCTAAGGATCTTGCCTCATGACATGATGGCCACTGGAAGATTTATTGCTAACTATCTTATGCAGGTACCGAAGAGAGTCCATCCACCATCATCATCTACAACGACGAAGCATCTGGAATGAAGGAGTAGATCAAGGCAAGAATGACCAAGAGACGATTCTTTGAAGATCACAGCACATGAAGGAACATTGAATAAAGACAATTTTGCATTGACACACAAAGTTCAAGTCATTGAAGAGAAAAGAACAATCACGGGATCATCACTGAAATGACCATCCCTTAGGGGGAGATTGTTAGCAATTAATTTAGTTAATTGTGAAAGTGATGGTCATTTGTTTTAGGAACTTATGTTTCATGTGTAATATGTATTAAGTTTTGTAGGCTAAGGCATTAGTATTGATAGTAACATAAATGTATAAGTGTAGTGCAACACTTAGCCCACATCAAGTCCAAGTGAAAGCCCATCCAACCAATTTGTGATGTGGTTGGTACATATAAACACACAAACTTCTCATTGTTTCAAGGGTGAATACCTCATTATTTGTAAGAGAAGTGTGTGTGTTTCCTCCCTTAATCCTTTGTATTATTTCTCCACAAAAGTTATAATCATTCGACTAGAAATTTACTACATACGATCCATACTACTTCTCTTGTTCTCTATATGATCTTGTGAGTGTGTTCATCATCTTAGTTCTAGCGTGTTTGTGTGATAAAGAAGGAGAGTTTTGGTCTTTACAGGTGCAAAAAATCATCAATCAATTAAAAGGAGTGTTGCAAAAATCGGCCGTATCGGCCGATTAATCGCCGATATATCGTTAATCGGCTGCCGACCTTGTAGAATTTTGAAAATCGGTCAAAAAATCGGTATGGGAAAAAAACGGCCAGAAATCGGCCGTATCGGCCAACTTTAAAAAAACAAAATTAGGCATTCTACTTAATTTGGGGATCGTTTATTTCACTTAGAACACACAATGAGCCTCATAATCAGAATTAGAGCCTTTTATTGAGTTTTGAAAACATAGAAGGCTTGGAATCAGTTACGATCTTTAGTTTGGTCTCCAGAAATACCCAAAACATGCAAAAAATGCCAATCCGATTAATCACGGATTAATCCCTCCTTGGCCGATTAATCACTGCAGGGTGGTCGACCGTCACGCTACCGATTTACGATTTTTGCAACATTGATTAAAAGTTTATGACTTTAGTCTTAAAAATTATGTAATAAAGTATAATCGTGCTAGTCTCGCCAGGGAGCAAATTACCGTGCGAAACGAACCACTATCGGCATATAAGACTTTGCAAGATTCATAATTTATTACCTATGTTTCACCATTATTTAGTCCGTTTCACTTTTATTTAAAAAATTCTCTTTTTGCTTAAACATGTCTTAACAATTAAGCAAAATAAGTAATTTTAACATAAAAAAACAACTAAATAATCACACATAACTTAACAATTAATTATGAAAAACATGTAGCCACATGCAAATTAATTCAATAGCCTATTAATAATCAATCTAGGTTTTATTATGTGTATATTTAATTAAGAGTCCCATTGGCTTTCGAGCTCATTGTACCCAATGAACCACATACACCAAACAATTTGGTTGCGTAAGTCCTAATAAAAAATACACCACATTGCACATAATTGATTACTTAATTAGAATCTTCCCCAATTCTACATCTATTAATTAACTTATATGCGAAAACAAATAAATCATTCATGAATCTATGCCAAACATACATGTTTGCATGGATTCTTCATAACAATTAGCATATTGCACAGGATCACTTTACAACACATAAACATGTTTAAACCTAGGGTTTCTAATCAATTTTATTAACCAAACGCAAACCCTAAAAAATAATACAAATCGATTTTTAAAAAATTAGGGTTTGGGAAGGAAAAAATAAACCCTAATCGATTTTAACATGTATAATCCAAACAAGATTTGATTTTTATGTGATTTCGGTAATTAATTGCATGTTATAACGGCTCTTGATGCCACTATTGGAATTATTAAATCATGACACTCATATAAATAAACCAAAACATCAAAGTACATATAGCGGAAGCATTGGATACATATAACACATAATTAATTAACCAAAACTTAAAGTGAACGTACCGTAATGATTCTAGCCCGAACAAGAATCAACTTAGTGCAATATGAATGAAGAACCCTAATTGGGTTAATAAGATTATAAGAATTGCCCCTTACCAAGTTTTGTAATTCAATCCATGATTCTTACATTGATGCTTAAGAATCACGTTCTTGTACACACGCACTAAACCGAACTAACAATATGCAAGTTATTTATCACAATGTAAAAACCAAAACAATTTTTGTTTCACAAAAATTTGGTCGATCCCTTGGAGGGGGAATGGCCGATCGATCAAGCAAGGAGAGAAAAAAGAAAACTTAGATTTAGCTAGTGCACAAGAGTACCCAAAACCTAGAACCTTGAGTTTGCTTTTATAGGCAATGTAAACTTGTAGTCCAAGTTGGATTTGGATTAGAAAACCCTAATCCTACATCCAAATAGATTGGCCCTTAGTTAATTAAGGAGGATCCGGAATCTTCTTGGCTACTAATTTACATATTAGTCATTTCCTTATTTTACTTAACGACCGTTAGTCACTTCCGTTAAAATACTAACATCCGTTATTTCTTTTGTGACAATTAATATTCAAATATAACATTTTATATCTAATTATTAATATTTAGTTCTCATACGTAATGTGTGCAATCCCGTGATCTCGAGTTCGATCCTAACACACGACTACTATTTTATGTCTATAAAACTAACAGTTGTGACATTGTATATGAATGAATTAGCAAAATCATCATTGTTGGTCCCTTTACACGATTAGAATTAACTAGAAAGTTAATCTATTGGTGTTAATGACTAATACAATGTTTAAGGATTATTCTAACAGTTATAAAACGTGAATGTAAAAACAACAATATTTTTCAACGTTTAAATTCTTATTAGAAATAATTCCAAGAATCTATACCCAAGTGTTTTGCGGAACAAACACTTGGGATTGAATAGACAAGGGTATGGGGTGTCTCCTATCGAAACTCAAGTTTTGCTTGAGTGGTAACAATATACCCACTGAGCTATCTCAGTGAGTTGTATACTCTTTGTAGGAGAGAAGTTCCTTTGTAAAAGTTCAAGACTTTAATTATACAAAGCACACATTAACTTCTCTCACAGTTGCTCTATTTATACACAAGTATTCTAAGTATAAGTGATTAAATATAATACAAGTTGTTGAGGTTGCGTGTCTGAAAATTACAAATAGTAATTGTTATTTCCAAGAACCAATAGGAAAGGGCTAAATAAGTCTTTGGGAGTTGTTGGCTGACACTCCATGACTTTTAACCGCAATAGGGAAGGTTGAGTCTGACAAGAGAAGAGTGTTGGGTTTACACTCTTATCTTCTCAGATCTTTTCCCTATTGTTCCCGCCTTTTCTTCAGGCGTTGGTTCCTCAGTCATTCAATCACTTTGTTGGTTGAGGAGACTGGGGTTCAGTGAGCTCTTATCCAATACTCACTGAATCCATCATCTTCTTCTTTGGCTTAAGTCCTACTCAGGGAGTACCGCCTTCCTGAGTAGTGAATCCTTCTTCTTGAATTCGCCTTAAGCATCCTGAAGATGACTCACTGAGAGGCTGTTCTCTCAGTGACTTGAATTGTTCTCGGTTTAAGTTAACACTTAGTTAATTTGTGTCCAAATCATGTTCAAAGCATTCTTGGGTTTTACATGACCCAACAATCTCCCCCTATTTGGATATAAATTATTCCTAAGTGTTTTTGATCAGATATGAGTGAGCTAACGACTTCTGCTCATACTGAATGTACTAGAATGTAAATAAGGACACTGAAATAATAAAAACATCATCTTATTAATATCATTTACAAGTCCTAACAAAACTAAGTACAAAAAAGGATAGTGTTGGGTATTCAGGCAGGTCATCAGTTCAACTTGATTCCAAGGGCTTCAAGCTTGGGCTTCTTCGACTGCAGCTCATGTTGGTCAGGATGTTCATTGATTTTTCTTTTCAGGTCATGACAAAACCTCACATTCTCAGGACTCTTGAGTGGAGAGGCCATCATTAGAAAGCCTAGCATAGCTTTGATCCCTGATAGATCTATATCACTCCACCTCTGAAAGGCTTTGTCACCAAACTCATCAATGAAGAACAACCCTCTTTCAGGCTGTTCAATGACCATATTGTTTCTGAAAGGAACACCTTCAGGGAGAGCCCTATTGCAGTCAAGACCAGGAATCTTGATCTCAGGCTCAGCTTCTATCTTCTTTCTTTTCCTTGAAGAAGACTGAGAGGAAGCAGGTTGTGCAGATTCAGGGAGAAGAGATTGAATGCCAAGTTCCTGAGGTGCTGCTGCCAATCTTTCATACCTCAGACTCAATGACTTCATCAGATTAGGGACCACAACATTTGATTTCTTTGCTATTAATGGACCCAACTCGTCCAATTCAGTAATCCCAAAGTCAGCGAATCTGAAAGGTGAATGAACGTCAAAGTTTCTCTTGTCAGCACCTCTGTAGACAGTGACAACGGCAGGATTGGTGTTTCTTTGAATATGAACATCAGTGATTGGTTCTGGCTTCATCCTTTCAGTCATATACCACCGATATTTCTTAATCCTATTCTGCCTGATCTCTTCAGCCCTTTTGGCTCTTTCCTCCCTTTTCTGCCTGAGAGTGGTCATTTCCTCAGACTGAGCTTTCACAAAGGTCATACCACCTTCTCTTCCTGAGAGATCCTTAGCCTCAAGACCAATTTTCTCAGCCTCTTCATGAACAACCTTGATTAAGGCAGACTTGCTTGCCTTCTCCTCTTCCTTCAACTTCTTCTTTGCCTCCTCTTCCTGAAGATAAGTACTGAGTTCATCAGCTGAGAAGTGGTAAAGAACTCCATCAATTTCATATGGGATCCTGAGTGGTGATTCAGGATCCTTTGCAACCGTGATAGGTGCTGGTTGAGGCTCAGGCTCAGTGAGAATGCCTTTGCCTTTATCTTGATGGGAGGAAGAGGCTTCAGGAATCTCTTCCTCAGTGTGAGAAGGAGGTTGTTGGCTTTGGCTAGAGACTCCAGTGTCTTTCTCCCCCTCAACTGTTGCTTGAGCCATGGTGATAGCAAGAGTTGGAGTCACTGGAGCAGTAGGACCTTTGAAGGCCTGATAGATCTCAGTCATCATTGATTTGATGTCCGAGGTGTCTTTTTGAAGACTTGAGATCTGATCTGCCAGAGAAGCCTGAGAAGCCTCGATGCCTGACATCCTTGACCCAAGAGACCATGCCAAGGATGTTGAAGATTGTGCCCAAGTACTAAGATGTTTTTCCTGATGACCCATGGAAGTCCTGAGTGAGTCCAAGGAGGTAGTAAGACCCTGAAGTTTAGAATCCTTCAGTAAGCTGAAGAGATCATGGATTTCAGCTGACTGCTTCTGATAAGTCTCAGCAGCTTGAAGGATCTTTTCAGTGAGTATGGGGTCATCTTTAACAGCTGACTGAATAGTACCAAGGCTTTTGGTGATGCCTTCAAGAGAAAGATTGAACTTCTGGAAATGAAGATCAATAGCTGTCAGGGAATGTTTGGTGTCTGATTGGATTTCGATCACATCTTCATGAAAACTTTCAACATCTGCCTTCAGGTTGGCATAGTGAACAGCTGCTTCAGTGTGTTGATCAAACATCTCATCAGTGAGACCAGTGAAAAGAGCATTGTTGGTCTTCAGTAGGAATTTGACCAACTTTCTTTCAGTGAGGGGAAGAGAGTTATCATACTTCTGGAGAATGTCAGTAGATGAATCAGAAGATTGAGAGCCTGACTCTTCACTTTGGCTTGGAGAGGGCTGATGTGATGGTTCAGGTTGTTCAGGTTGTACATCAGTTTCCATATCCTCTCCTGCCTCAAAAATTTCTTCTTCACTCTCTTCCCTGAGCTCTTCATCAGACTCCATAAAGGCCTGATAGTCCCCCATGGACTTAATACCCAAAAAATCAACCGGCTCCTCTTTATAAAAAGATTTGCCTTCGGTTTGGTCAGGTCCTGACCCCTTTGTCATAATAACTGAGTGGGTTGTCTCAGCCTGACTAGCCATAATAACTCGGGTAACACCAGCCTGGCTTTTGGGGGCAGTTCCTGAAAGACTGGATCCGCCTGAGGGGTTGATGGGTTCCATATCAGCGGGTTGTTTCTTTCCCTCTGAGTCTTTGTCCCCCTTAGCACCTTTAACTACTGATGGGTGCTTTTCAGTAGTATCACTAGGTACTGATTGTGAGAGTTTGTGGACCCCCTTCCCATCAGGATTGTTCTGTCCTTCAGGGGATTTAGGATCCTTTTCTCCCTGAGATCCTGAGGGTGATTGCTCAGGAACGTTAGCGGGATGTGAGTGTTTGTGGGTCCCCTTCTCAGTAAGGTAGTGCTGCCTTACCGAGGATTTAGAACCCTTTCCTCCCTTGGGAACTGATTGTTTTTTGACAGCTCCTTCATCGGGATGTGAGGGGGTGTGGGTCCTCTTCCCAGTAGGGTGGTGCTGCCCTACCGAGGGTTCAGGACCCTTTCCTCCCTTGGGCACTGATTGTGATTTATCAGTACCTTCATCGGGATGTGAGGGGGGAATGCTTCCTGATCCCTCTGACTTGTTTATGTCAGTTGGACCATGTGGAATGGGAGTGCCCGAGGTCACTGAGGATGATTGCTCAGTGACTTCCGTTGGCCTTTGTTTTGAGGTCAAGAGGGTCTCAGAAATGGGTGTCTCAGAGGTCTCGGCCTTTTTCAACCTCTTTTTGAGGTTGAGTTGGTTTTGAGGATCAGTCTCAGTGGCGAGTGGCTTGGGTCTAACCACCTGGCTGGACTGACCCTTCTTTGTCTTCTTCACCTTTTTGGTCGGTGAAGGAACTGGAGAGATAGCGTCATTACCCTGAATGACTGATTGCATGTATTCAGTCAGGGCAATATGTGTAACCTCACTGATGCTACTAGTGAAGTTTGACTTGTGCAGTACTTCAGGCTTCGTACCTTCTGCATCAGTCCTCACATAGTCAGAACCGAGTAGGTCCTGAAGCACACAGGAAACAAATCTAGGATAGGACATGTGCCTTTGCCTATGTTTTCCTGAGAGCTTAGCAACGAGGTCTCGGAAGATTATTCCTCCGATGTCTATTTTTGTACCCTCAAGGAGACTGAACAACATCAATTGTTGTGATGAGTTCAACTGTTCCGTAGAGGATTTGTTTCCACCCAGGACCTGAATGACAAATGTCATCAGTATCCTCCAAATAGGGTGGAACCATGTTTTGACTACTGGAGCCTTTTCCAGTAAGCCTCCCACAGACATTCCTGGACATCTGGGGTCATGGGGTGCAAGAAAGATCAGTTCATTCTTTATGTCCTGATCAGTAGGGTTGGGAGAAAAGGCTTCAGCAAAGTCAAGGCCTGTGGCTTTGATGAATGCTGAGTAGTCAAAGGAGAGGGTTCTACTCCCATTCATCACCGTGAAGGTGATGATTGACTCTTTGGTGTCTTTGGGGCTGGTTGCCACAGCCGTACACCAGAATTCCCTCAAATAGTCATGATAGATGACTGAGGGGGTATGGGTGAAAGCCTTTGCAAGAAAACAATTACGAAGATATTTCATAACGTCCTTGTAGGCTGGGTAGATTTGTGGATATGAGAAATTTCCCACCACATTATTTTTGGTTAGGTCTACACCCTCCATTGTGAAATCCACGTTGGGGGCATATTTCACAGCTTTAGAAGAAGCCATTTATGGGTAAGTCTGGGTTTGACTAAGGTTAAAGGGGTTCTAAAGCTTAAGAATGCACACACAATTTGTTTTTGAGAATAAAAAATGGCAGAGTTTTGCTTAAAATTCTATAAAAACGTGTGTATGTATTCGTCTGGTTAGCGTATTTATAGGAAAGAGGAGATGGGGGTGTTTTGGTCATTTGAGCAAATCGTTATTTATTCAAAAAAAATTATTTGGAAATTGATTTGAATAATAAGTTTTGGGATCCGCATTTAATGCCAACACTCCACTTTCCTGGTTTAGCGCAACAGTCGAGGTGAACAGTTGAGCAGTTCTGCAAAAGTGCAACTTGCAGAGATGAGTCATCACATATTTGAAATGTGATTGGAGAGGCATTTAATGCCAAGTGGGAATGTGGTGGCCCATAGGTGGAAGCCAGAAAGGCTAAAAAGAACAAATATTCTTGAATTAAATATGTGTTCAGTTACCAACCTCGGACATTTACTAACTAGATACTTAGAGCATTTAAGTTAGTATTTAATGTCCTTTTCAGGGTCCTGAATGACTTTTCATTCAGTGATTTGTTTTCAGGGACTTGGGTTTAGTCACTGATGATTCAGGAATGAGGATTGATTCCTGAGACAAGGATTCAGGAACTTGGGTTTAGTTCCTGAGGATGATGATTCAGTGAGATGTTTTCACTGATATACATATTGAGTCAGGGACCTGAGATGTTAAGAATTTACACTTTTGTTGGAAGAGAAAAAAAATTAGTCAGTGGACTGATTCTCTATATCCAACATTCCTAATTCAGCTTTCAGTCTTGTGAAGGTTGGTTCATCCAAAGGTTTGGTGAAGATATCAGCTAACTGATATTCAGTAGGAATGAAGTGTAATTCAATGTCACCATTTATGACATGGTCCCTGATGAAGTGATATCTGATATCAATATGTTTTGTTCTCTGATGAAGAACAGGGTTGTTAGAGATTGCAATTGCACTTGTGTTGTCACAAAAGATGGGTACCATCTTGTACTGAATTCCATAGTCACTGAGTTGACTTTTCATCCAGAGTACATTTGCACAGCAACTAGCTGCAACAACATATTCAGCCTCAGCTGAGGATAGGGCAACTGATTGTTGCTTCTTAGCACTCCAACAGACTAATTTCCCACCTAGAATTTGGCAGGAGCCTGATGTGCTTTTTCTATCCATGTTGCATCCAGCATAGTCAGAGTCTGAGTATCCTTTGAGATCAAGTCCTGAGCACTTTGGATAGTATAATCCAAGGTTAGGAGTGCCCTTCAGGTACCTGAATATCCTTTTCACAGCAGTGACATGAGATTCTCTTGGGTTAGATTGATATCTGGCACATAGACATACTGAGAATTGGATATCAGGCCTTGATGCAAGTAGATACATCAGTGATCCTATCATTCCTCTAAAGAGAGTTTGATTGACTGGTTTACCAGTTAGGTCAGGACCAAGGTTGTTTGGGGGAGCCATGGGAGTTTTGACTGAGGCACAGTCACTGAGATCATACTTCTTCAGTAGATTCTTTACATACTTCTCTTGACTGATAGTGGTTCCTCTATCAGTCTGCTTGATCTGAAGACCAAGAAAGTATGTCAGTTCCCCCATCATGCTCATTTCAAACTTCTTTGCCATTAGTTTTTCAAATTGTTTGCAAAGTTTGAAACTTGTTGAGCCAAAGATGATGTCATCAACATACACTTGTACTAGTATGACATCATTATTTGTCTTATAGATAAACAATGTGTTGTCTATCTTGCCTCTGACAAATTTGTTTTGGATTAAGAAGGCTGAGAGAGTCTCATACCATGCCCTGGGAGCTTGCTTCAGTCCATAAAGGGCTTTGTTAAGCTTATAGACATGATCAGGAGACTCATGGCTTTCAAATCCAGGAGGTTGCTCAACATAAACTTCTTCTTTCAGTGATCCATTTAAGAATGCACTTTTGACATCCATTTGGTACACCTTGAAGTTCATGTATGTAGCAAAAGCAAGGAAGATCCTGATGGCTTCCATCCTTGCTACTGGTGCAAATGTTTCTTCATAGTCAATGCCTTCTTGTTGATTATAGCCTTTGGCTACAAGTCTGGCTTTGTTTTTAATGACTATGCCATTTTCATCAGTTTTGTTTTTGAATACCCATTTCATGCCAATGACTGAGACATTCTCAGGACATTTGACCAAGGTCATTACCTTGTTTCTGTCAAATTGTTCTAGTTCATCATGTATGGCCTGAACCCAACTTGGATGTTTAAGTGCTTCTTTAACACTTTTGGGTTCAATTGTGGAAATGAAGTCCACAAATAGGCATTCGTTGGATGAGGCTGCTCTCAGTTCAGCAGCCATGCTTCTTGTAAGCATGCCTTCAGAAGGCTCACCAATGATATTGACAAGTTCTATATCCTGAGATCTGGTCCAACTATCCTGAGGTCTTGGGAGTGGGTTAGAACTTGTAGAAGCCTGATGGATATGATCAGGATTAGACACAAGATTTCCATTTTCTTGTGTGTCTAAGTGGGTTGTGTCATCACTGAGATTGTTTGGGTCCTGAGTATTTTGTTCAGACTGAAGGATATCATCCGTTCTTGTATGTGCTTCAACAAACTCAGTGATGGTTGGGTTTGGTAGGTTGTGAGGGATAATGTAGTAGGAGAGGTTAGCATCATCTTGATACTGGGTAGAAGAATTGTTTTCAGACAGATATTCATCAGGAGGATATCTAGAAGAATTATCAATTCCTATTTCTTCTACTGAGGCAGTTGAGAACCTGATTGTATCAGTGCTCTCATCAAAGGTAACATGAAATGTTTCCTCAGTCTGCTGTCTCCTTGTGTTGAACACTTTGAAGGCTTTTGAGACAAGTGAGTATCCTAGGAAGTATCCATCATCAGCTTTTGCATCAAATTTTCCTAGGTGATCCTTGTGATTATGAATAAACACAGGACACCCAAAGACATGAAAGTAGCTGATGTCAGGGATTCTTCCTTTGAATAACTCATATGGGGTTTTCCCATGTCTCTTGACAATTATGGATCTGTTTTGTGTATAACAGGCAGTTTTGACTGCTTCAGTCCAAAAATGGTTGGAAAGGACTGATCCACATAGCATTGTCCTGGCAGCTTCAATGAGTGTTCTGTTTTTCCTTTCAGCAACACCATTTTGTTCAGGTGTGTATGGAGAGGAAAAGTTTTGGGAAATACCTTTCTCATCACAGAAACATTCAAGTTCATTATTTTTGAACTCAGTCCCATTGTCAGTTCTAATTTGTTTGACCTTAATGTCATTTTGATTTTCAATGTTCCTGACAAAGGACATGATTGTTTCAGCTGCCTGACTCTTTTTGATCAGGAAGAATACCCAGGTGTATCTTGAGTATTCATCCACTATGACCAGAGTATACTTCTCATGGTTAATAGACCTTGGACTGACAGGTCCAAATAGATCCATATGAAGAAGATGTAGGCAGTTCCTGATGGAAAAGTTGGTTTTGGTTTTAAAGGATGCTCTGTGATGTTTACCTTTTTCACAAGCTGAGCATGGTTTATCCTTAGAAAACACAAGTGATGGTAAGCCAAGGACTTTGTTTTGTTTTACAAGATTGTTAATGTTCTTAAAGTTCAGGTGGGTTAGTCTCTTATGCCAAAGCCAGTTGAGTGCATCAGTGGCCTTAGCAAAGAGACATGTTCCATCCTGAGTTAGACTTGACATGTCTAATACATAAACATCTTGTCTCCTTGGTGCAATGAGGACAATTTCCTTATTTGCATTGAAGATGGTTCCTTGCTTATCATCAAACTGAACTATGTACTTAGCATCACATAGTTGACTGACACTGATCAGATTATACTTAAGACCATTTACATATGCTATCCTAGTAAAGACAATACCATTGCAGTTAACTGAACCATAACCTTCAGTGAGACATGATGAATTGTCAGCAAATATCACTTTGGGTCCTGGTTCTTCCACATATTTGTGCAGACACTCCTTAACACCAGTCATGCTCCTTGAACATCCACTATCTAGATGCCAAACAGGATTCCTAGCATGTTTCTGCACAAATAGTAAACTAGGTCAGTTCTTTCTAGGACTCCATTTCATGGAGGGTTTGGTATTGTAGGTCCTTATGAAAGTATTAATTGATTCATGGTCAGTGGTTGAGTGGACTGAGCTACCACATGTTTTGCATTTGGTAGTAGGGTTAGCCTCAGTAGTCTGAGAGGATTGCTTCATTCTTCTTTTTGACTGAATGACCTTGTCTTTTCCTGAGGATTTCTGAGTGGAGCTTCCACTAGATTCACCATGTTTGTCATATTGACAATCGTCAGGATGGTGGTCATTAAATCCACACAAAGGGCAGGGAGGAAAAGGCTTGGCCTTTTGCTTCTGTTTCTGCTTAGAATCAGAAGGATAGTTCAGGCACTGAGCCTTGAGTCCTGAAAAGTTTGACATGACTGAGCATTGTTTATGATCAGAGGTCCTGTGATCTTCCTTTTTGCAAATCATGCAATAAAGGACTCTATAGCAATCATCAGTGAGATGATTTGTATAGTTGCATAGCTCACATCTTTTCAGTGGTTTGGTGGGCTTGGGTTTGGTCTTTGAGGAAGTTGGTTTTTGTTCCTTCTTGGATTGAGAAGATTTCTCAGAAGAGTCAATCTTTTCTCCTAGCTTCCTGACCATTTCAGCCAACTGATCAATTTTTAAGTCAGGGCTTTAGGTAGTTTCTTCAGAAGGGACTGAAGTTGATGAGTCATCAGTATTTACTGAGACATCAAGGTTTGCTCTTTTCAGGATGGTTGTTCCCCTTCCTGATCTCTCCTTAGGAGAGTGTGGTGAGAAGACCATAGGTGGGAGGCCTAGGTTAGGTTTAGCACCCTGAAGGGTATTCAGTGGAGGAAGTGGAGGGTATGATTCTGATTCAGACTCATCCAAGGACTCAGTGAGTGGTTCAGTGAGTTCAAGCTTACTGAGTTTTTCAGTGAGTCCTAGCATATTTTTCAAGGCCTGACTTTCAGGAAGCAAGATCTTTCCAGTCTCAAAGTTTGGTAACTTACTGACTGGGTTGTCCCTGACAATCCAGTCATTTGACTTGGGAAGCATTTCTTGCTCAAAAGATATGCCAGCTGGAACAAAGTTTAATTCATTTTGACACACAATTGGATCAACCATAAGAGGGTCAATGCCAATGGTTTTCTGAGAGATTAATCCCATAGTGTCAAAAACCTTAGGGTTCTTCTTGGTCCAGCTTTGAATGATAGCCTTTTCTTTGTTAAGTTCAGTTTGAAGGACTTGGTTTTGTTTCAAAATCTCAGTGTTCTGAATTTGTAGAGTTATTGTTTCTAGTTTGGCTTGCTTAAGTACAAGCAGTTCATCTCTACATTTATTCAATTCTGACACAATAATGTTATATTTTGAAAGCAAGTTAAGCCTTTGTTCTTCAACAAACTTTAAATCAACACAAATGTAATTCATGTAAGACTTCCAATCAGAATCATCATCCATAGAAAGTAAAGTATTAACCTTTTTCATGGTGATGTTGACCCACTCTCCATTTCTAGCATGGCCTTTTCCTACAGCCACCTGATCCTCTTCAGAAAGTGCCATCAGTGCACTAACTCTTATTTCCTCATCCGAGGAAACCTCTTCATCATCCCAATCATATGCTTCAGCTAATAAAACCTTGTTCTTTGTCTGAATAGGTTTAGATGTTTGAGCAGCCTGAGACAATATGGGGTTAGTTTCAAGAAGTGCAAGTTTAGCTTTGACATTCCTATATTTTGTTTCAAAATCCTTTTGACCCTTGTTTTGGTATTGTTGGGTGGACTGAAATATTTTAGGTTGAAACTTGCTAGTTCCTGAAAATTTGTAAGAGGGTTCTGAGAAAGTTTTAGAATAACAGTCCTTAGCAAAATGACCCTTTTTACCACATTTAAAGCATTCAGTGGTTTCATTTGCTTTTGATTTTGTAAAGTTGGACTGATTTCTTTTGATGAAACGTTTTGAACTAGCAAGGAGTGCCCTCTCTTGGAATTCCAAGTTCAGGTCATTCAGGTATTCCTCATCAGTCCTTTCATCAATTTCTTCTTCAGAAACCTCTTGAGTATCCTGCACAACACCATTAGAATAGAAAGCAGTTGATATGGGTGTTGAGGTTAAGGCCTTTTTGGACTCATGTGTTTTTGAGTCAGGGTATCTCCTTGAGATCAAGTTGTCTTCATAGACAAACTTCCCATAAATTTCAGGGAGCTCGAGGGTCTGAATGTGGTTAGCATTCCTCAGGCCTTGTGAGAAGTTGAGCCACTTCTCAGGGAGACTGTTGACAAAGCCAACATTTGTCTCATGTTTGGTCAGTACAACACCATCATTTGATAATTCATTTATCAAAGTTTTGTATCTGGTGTAGGTCTGTGAGAGACTTTCAGAGTCCTTTGCCCTGAAAGTATTATACTCAAGTTTAAGGTCCATGACCCTATTTTCCTTGGTATCTGAGGGACCCTCAAAGCTGTTTACCAAGTCATCCCAAGTTTGCTTGGCTGTTAGACAGTTGATGACTGATTCCATTATATCGTCAGGAAGACATGATATAAGGATGCTTTTCAGGCGTTGGTCTTGATTGACCACCCTCCTCTCATCTATGGTCCATTGGGCTTCAGGCTTGTTTAGCCCTGTGCCAGTCTTAGGGACAAATGGGCCATCCCTGATACAGGTGATGTAGTAGGGTTCCATACCAGTAAGATAGCAAATCATACGCTTCTTCCATTTGCTAAATTTCCCAGTTTCAAGTCTGGGTGCAACAGCTGAGTAGCTGCCACCCTTTTTGTCGACTAGCTGGGGTACATTGATATCAGCCATAGTAGGATCTTGGTTTTAAAAAACCTAGAGCACTCTTGGTTAGTTTAAAAGATTTTATAAACCAGAGGCTCTGATACCACTTGTTGGTCCCTTTACACGATTAGAATTAACTAGAAAGTTAATCTATTGGTGTTAATGACTAATACAATGTTTAAGGATTATTCTAACAGTTATAAAACGTGAATGTAAAAACAACAATATTTTTCAACGTTTAAATTCTTATTAGAAATAATTCCAAGAATCTATACCCAAGTGTTTTGCGGAACAAACACTTGGGATTGAATAGACAAGGGTATGGGGTGTCTCCTATCGAAACTCAAGTTTTGCTTGAGTGGTAACAATATACCCACTGAGCTATCTCAGTGAGTTGTATACTCTTTGTAGGAGAGAAGTTCCTTTGTAAAAGTTCAAGACTTTAATTATACAAAGCACACATTAACTTCTCTCACAGTTGCTCTATTTATACACAAGTATTCTAAGTATAAGTGATTAAATATAATACAAGTTGTTGAGGTTGCGTGTCTGACAATTACAAATAGTAATTGTTATTTCCAAGAACCAATAGGAAAGGGCTAAATAAGTCTTTGGGAGTTGTTGGCTGACACTCCATGACTTTTAGCCGCAATAGGGAAGGTTGAGTCTGACAAGAGAAGAGTGTTGGGTTTACACTCTTATCTTCTCAGATCTTTTCCCTATTGTTCCCGCCTTTTCTTCAGGCGTTGGTTCCTCAGTCATTCAATCACTTTGTTGGTTGAGGAGACTGGGGTTCAGTGAGCTCTTATCCAATACTCACTGAATCCATCATCTTCTTCTTTGGCTTAAGTCCTACTCAGGGAGTACTGCCTTCCTGAGTAGTGAATCCTTCTTCTTGAATTCGCCTTAAGCATCCTGAAGATGACTCACTGAGAGGCTGTTCTCTCAGTGACTTGAATTGTTCTCGGTTTAAGTTAACACTTAGTTAATTTGTGTCCAAATCATGTTCGAAGCATTCTTGGGTTTTACATGACCCAACAATCATAAACAGAATTAAGGGGTGTTTGGATAAACTGGTGAATATAAATCAAAGTGAATTTGTCCCTGGTAGGCTGATCCAAGATAATTTACTTATCACTCAGGAGTTGCTTAAGGGTTATAGCAGGAAGAATGGAGCTCAAAGATGTGCTCTCAAAATTGATATTGCTAAAGCATATGATATAGTTAATTGGTGATTCTTAAAACAGATTTTGATTCACTTTGGTTTCCATGAAAAGATGATTGGGTGGATAATGACTTGTGTAACTGGTGCTGCCTTTTCTATTTGCATTAATGGAGGTAGATATGGATATTTCAAAAATGGGAGGGGTCTAAGGCAAGGGAATCCTATGTCTCCCTATCTATTTACATGGGTCATGGAAATTTTTACACTGATTATGCAGAGAATGGTAGAAGGAAGTCATCAGTTTAAATACCATTGGGGATGCAAAGAATTGAAGTTAACTAAGTTGTGTTTTGCTGATGACCTGCTGATGTTATGCCATGGTGATTACAGGTCAATGGAGGTTCTTAAAGATGGGCTTATGGAGTTCATTAGTATTTATGGCTTAATCCCTAATATGAATAAGAGTGCCATTTTCTTTGGTTGTGTTACTGCTATTGAAAGACAAAAGATTTCTCAAAAAGATAGCTATGGGTGAAATGGGTGAATTTGATAAAGCTAAAGGGTAAAAGTATATGGGAAGTCAATGAGGAGGAATCTGATAGTGGTAAATTGAAAGCAATATTGGATCAAAGAAGCAAAACTAGGAGAAATATCTGGTTTGAAATAGGAGATGGGAGAAAAACCAAAGTATGGCATGATAGATGGGATGAAAATGGTCTATTGTATGAATTTATTTCTTTCAAGAAAAGATATGAAGCTAGATTTAAAGAACAAATTATTGTTGTTGAAGCTGTTGCTAATAATGAATGGATTTGGCCTGAGCAATAGAGACAACAATTTGAAATGTTGGATAGTATAAAGGTTCCTAGGTTTATAAATGGAAAAGAAGACATTGTTATATGGAAGGATGCTAATGGTAAAAAAGGAAAGTTTTCTTTAAGGAGTGTTTGGGAGAACTTTGATGATGGAAGTAATGCTGTTAATTGGCACAAAGTTGTTTGGTTCCCTCAATGTAACCCAAGACATGCCTTTATCTTATGGTTATCCCTTCATGGAAGGCTACCTACTCAAGATAGGGTTATGGTTTGGAACAAGCAAGCTGTTCTTTTGTGTCCTCTATGTTCAACAGTGAATGACTCTTATGAACACCTATTTTTGCAAAGAAGTTGACGTCAAGTCTAGGATGATGAATGGGGATTTTGATTGGAGGAATGCAGTTGCAGAGATGGCTAATGGGAATTGCAATAATACAATCTACAATGTTTTAGGCAGGCTAGTAATTGCTACTACTATGTATTTCATTTGGAGTGAAAGAAACTTAAGGCTGTTCAACCAAAGTCAAAGAAGTAAACAAATTTTGGTGAATGGTATCATGGAAAGCATCTGCAATTGCTAAGTCTAAAAGTGAAAAAGTCTGCTGCAATATCTCAAGTATGCAAGGACTCGGATATACAAATGAATACCATATAAACAAACTGATTGCTGGTTAAAGGGGTGTTTGGCTGGTCGTATTTCAATATGGTGCAGAGTCCTCTGGTTTTTGTAAAAGATGGGCTGTCAACTATTTTCTAGATTTGGGCAAAAAAAACTATTTTCTATATAAAGGTTGTTTGAAAGGGGGGTTTGGAATTAAGTTCTAATGAAGCAGTTTTCACTGTTTGATTTCCTATACTAGGAATCAAAGTGTCTAATGTGTAAACCATAACAATGAAGTTGTATCTAGTACCTTGGAGTTTTAATCGTGTGACTGTACTTACTTGAGACTCAATCTCTAATCAGTTTGGATTTGGGAGGGAATTGATTAGGATTGATGGATCAGTAAGTGGTCTAATTCTTAAGAATGTACCATAATGTAGAGCAATTCATTGTGAAGTGTATATGGTTGGGGCGGCCAATGTATGATGAGTGGAATAGCGAGGAGTGAAAGATGAACCTGCTTGATCTACTCAATACATTGGCACATGAGGTAATGGTTGGTCATCATGGAGGGTGACTGTTACCAAATAACTGAAGCGTTTTTTAAGAGAGGGAAATGTAGGTTGTTTGGCACATCCCCCCATGGATAGGTTATAGGTTCCTAACAAAGCCACACTATTTTCTGTCTTGATTGTTGTGGGAGCTGGAGGAATGGTCTTGATGGAAAATTGATGTGGAATGTAGTTAAATAGTAGGTGCTTTAGAGGTGAATTCAGTAGAGACATGAGTGGCATGGTTTATGTTATAGTTGCAATTTGTTTCTTTGGGTTAATTCTAATCAGTGTTGCCTGATATATGGGGTAGTTTTAGCCGTTATCGGATGTTGTTTAGTTGGTATTGTACTGAGTTGAGAATGTTCAATCAATATGTTGTTTATGATGTAATCTTTTGAGTTGTTAACATAATGAATCAGGGTCGTCCCGGAGATTTTGTGTGCCCTGGGCTGTAACTAAAAAAAGGCCCCCTTATAGAAAAATATGCAAATAAAACATCCATTATCTATGCCAAAAATAAAGTTACAAATATCCAAATATACTAATCGATTCTAAAAAAATTTATAAATTTTTAAAAATACTATTACAAATACTATTTTATTATGAAAATAATGCAATTCTTCTAGCATTTTTCGAAGCAAAGTTCTTGACCGGCTCCTTATTATCAACATTATCTAACAAATCATTCTCAATAGCTATCAATGCAAGTCCATTAAGTCTCTCCTGTGACATTGATGACCGTAAGTAGGACTTTAGCAATTTCAATTTTGAGAAACTTCTTTCTGCGGATGACACTGTGACAAGGATGGTCAACAATACTCTATATGCAATTAGTGCTTTAGGAAAACAATCTCTTTGTTTCAAGAATGTTAGGACATCAACAGGTGCCATATTTTCACTAGGCAAAAAATTATTAAGCAACCTAACTCCACGAATAATTCATTTGCATCAATATATGATCATTCACCATTCTTTAGTGCAACTTCGAGTTTACTACAAGACAACTTAAGACTCTTGTCATCATAGGACTTCAACTCATCACAAGAAAACAAGAAACCAAATATATTTTCATACTCTGTGTATTGTTCGAATCTTGTTTTAAGAGAACCAATTGCTTGATGAACAATGTATAAAGAATAATTGATCTTGAAGGACTCCTCCGTAGATAATAAAGCATCACGATCAAATGGATTCGCATCAAATTGCCTTTTTCTACGAATTACACACTTTTGAATGAACACTAGATCAACATCTATTTCAACGGCAATTTCTTTAGCATCATTAATGGCTTTAGAGAGTCCCGTTTCTCTAAACTCCTCAAAGAAAGATATCAATCGTTTCACTTCCTTAATAGCGATATCGATTAGCATATCACTGGATTGTAATTTCTTGCTCACCAAATTTACCGCATATAAGATCTCAAACCAAATAACTATTGCTACTAAAACCTCAAAATCACCTAGATCATTTGTTGCAAGAGACTTTGCTTGACTTTGAATTAGAGAATCATTGTCACTTTCTGCAACTTGAAGCAAAGCCTCTCGTATGTCTAAAATATGAAATCTGATTGCTTTCACACTTTCAACACAACTCTCCCAACGAGTGATGGACAATGACTTAACTGTTAATCCTTTAACATTATTTTTCAAAATCTGCCACCTTTTGGAAGAATTGGCAAATATTGTGTAAATGCGTTGTATTATGCCAAAAAAGTATCTACCTTTAATACAAGTGTTAGCCATGTCACATAATGCAAGATTAAGACTATGACAACCACATGGAGTATAAAACGCTCTGGGATTTATATCTAAAAACCATTTTTGTACTCCTTGATGTTTACCTTTCATTTTGATCCATTGTCATAACCTTGACCATGCACATCATCAATATCAAGATCAAGAGACTTCAATTCATCTTGTGTAATATCAAAAAGACTTTTCTCCATGGTTTCATCAACGTTCAAAAATCCTAAAAATGATTCTTCAATGGTAGCACATGTTGAAGAGACATTTACATACCTCAATATCAAGGACATTTGTTCTTGGTGACTTGTATTAGGAGTACAATCAAGTATCACAGAGAAATACTTTGCTTTCTTTACTTTCTTAATGGTTTCTGATTTAATTTCATGAGCAAGCAGTAGTATTAACTCATTCTGGATTGTGTGACCAAGATAATGTACATGCATGTCATCTCTCATAATACGCCGCACATACTCTTTGATAACAGGGTCAAATTCTTGCAACATTTCTATCAAGCCCAAAAAGTACCCGTTGTTTTTTTTATACAACTTCTCATTTGTTCCCCGAAATGCTAAATTGTGTTTAGCAAGAAATTTCACAATTGAGATAATTCTCAAGATGACATTTATCCAATGATCTCTCTCTTTCTCAAATTGTTCTTGCGCAACTTTATCAATTGTCTCATTCTTTTTTACTCTTTCTCGCATCTCAAACCATTTAGCCATATTTGTAACATGTTCTAAGCCAAGTTCATGCTCTTTAAGTCTAGTGCCAAGATATTTCCAATCTGAAAAACCTTCATTATCCTACTGACCTTTCGCAATACCTTTTCTTAGTAGTTTACAACAAAAGCAAAAAACTTTGTCTAGCTCTTTCGAATATACCAGCCATTCTCTATCACATTTCTCATTGTTTGGCAAAATTCTAGTGTAGTAAGTCTATAACTTTTATCTTTAGGACCCTTCTCAATAGATTTATCTCTTTTCGGACCCTCCACTACTAGAAGCTTAATCTTGTCAGAACTAAGAGTATCCCAATTTCTTGGATCAAATACATCAAAATTAATATCGACATGAACATCCTCAACATGGTCATTATCAATATTAGTCTCCTCAACATGAACACCATCATGATTGTCAATATTAACATCATCAACATCGTCATTGTTAACATCAGTATCATTGACACCATCAACATTCATATCAACAAATCCATCATTGTTATCACCACCAATATCATCACCAACATCTTTATTATTTGAAGAAGAAACATGAGGAATTTTTATAACATAGTTGTCCATAGGGCCACTTTGAGACCACTTGAATTGCTTGGCTCTTTTTTTCTCCAAACGCTTTGCATGTCTAGATTTTTGCTTTCTAATTCGGAGCATTGTTGTATATATTGTACCAAACTAAAAGTAACCAACAAATAAGTAATCAACAACCTATAACTTTCATATCATTATATTAATGAATCAATGATATTAGGCTACTTATTAATGGCTTAAGCAAGCGTATACATTATAACATTAAAGAATAAAGATAACCCCAAACAAATTGAAAATCTCAATTAAAAATTAAAAGTATACAAGTAGAAGTTTTACCTTAAAATAACCAAAACAAATGATGTATAGAATGATTGTATCCTGTTCTTTTGTTTCCATGATCCGATCAATATCAAAACTATAAAGTAAAGTTGTTTTTTTTTTTTTTTTTTTTTTTTTTTTTTTTTGTTTGTTTAGGGATACCGGAATGGATCGATGGGAGTCTATCTAAATATGGTGCCCATCCAAATAATAGGCCCTGGGCAGTGGCCCATGTTGCCCTCTTTTATCTCCGGCCCTCTAATGAATTCACGTTTGCACCAAAAAAAATAATAATAATAATAAAAAATAAATAAATAAATAAATAAAGTAACAGTAGTGTAGAAAATATAATGGTGTGTGGCAAATTAACTTGGAGAGGCGAACAATGAAACATGAATATCTAAAATGTGATTTTGATGAAAAATAGGGAAACAAATTGAGAGGGTATTATTGTAATCATACATCCAGTTGCCTTGAATTTAATTTATATAAGTTGGAGCCGTGAGAACCTAGGAATTAATTGTCAAATATGTATTATATTTTAAAGCCCTATAATAAGTTACATCATGAACTGAGATTATATGTTTCGAAGCCTATAAAAGCAGTATCATCCATGCACATAATATTCTCATTTAAAACTTACTAATGGAACTCATAGCTTATTTCATGGAGAACACTCTCTTATCTTCTTTCTTTTTCATATTAACACCTTTCTTCCTTTGGTTTATTACTAATAAATATTACAACACCAAGAAAAACCTCCCACCAGGGCCGCCACAATTGCCAATCATCGGCAATATTCACCAAATAGGGCAAAAACCTCATGTCTCCACCGCCATATTTGCTAAAAGATATGGCCCCCTCATCTCACTTCGCCTAGGTTCTCAAAAACTCGTGGTCGCCTCCTCCTCAGAGGCGGCCATGGAGATTCTCAAGACTCAAGACCGTTGTCTGTCTGGCCGAAACAGGCCTGATTCATTCCATCTATATCCCACATACGATGGAATTGTTTGGGCACGTGATTGCAACGAATACTGGAGAATGTTAAGAACACTTTTTCGGGTAGGAATATTCTCTGCTAAAGCAATTGAAGCTCAGTCTGATTTGAGAAATGAAAAGTTGGCTCAGATGTTAGATTTCTTGAATGTCACGGAAGGAAAAGTTGTGAAAATTGAAGAAGTTGTTTTTACTACAACGTTTAATACTATGAGTAACATTTTGTTTAGCAAAGATTTTCTTGATTTGAAAGGTGACCATAAAACTGCTCATTTGAAAATGGCAATCCAGAAGTTATTGAAAAATTCCACGATTCCAAATTTAAGTGATTTTTTCCCCATAACTAGGGGACTAGATCTTCAAGGATTAAGAAGAGATTCTCTCAAACAGCTAAACGACGTGTTTAGCTTTACAGGCGTCCTGATTGAAGAAAGGAGGGATCGAAGGGCTTCTTTAAAAGAGACCAAGGATGTGGTGGTTGTAGAGAAAAAAGATTTCTTGGATCATTTACTTGATAATAATTTCACGGATATTCAAATCAACAACTTGGTTACAGTAAGTCTTTCGCAACCATCTCTATCGTTTTATCAAGTTACCTTTAAAGAACATAAAACTGTAAAACAAATAACCCACACTGACTACACACAACACGAATTTTGTTTGTGAATTCTCGTATTCCCATAATTTAATAGAAGTAAATAAAAGTTGGTAAGATTTGATGTCTAAGATCTTGGTTGTCGTAGAATTTTTAATACGGAGTAATGTATAATTGTTCTTATATTGTGGTATAGCATTTGATAATGACTACGTGACAATAAGTTCAGATAGCCTAACATAATAAACTACTCTAATTATCTTACAGTAGGACCAAAAAAAATAAAATTCTAGGTCACTTGAACAAAGATAGAAATTTTATTGTGAACAATACCTTTTGCCTCTTATTGGGATTTTAACTTTAAAAAGTAATTGCATGCAGGAATTATTCATCGCTGGTACAGATACCGTCGTCTCAACCGTTGAATGGGCTATGGCCGAGTTGTTAAAGAACAAAGAAATCATGAAGAAAGTACAGGAAGAGCTAAAAAGTGAAATTAACTCCAACTCATCAATCATGAAATTTGACTTTTCTAAAACAACTTACTTCAATGCCTGTATCAAAGAAACGCTAAGATTGCACCCGGTTGTTCCTTTCCTAATTCCTCGACGTGCCGTTGAGACTTGTGAAGTTATGGGATATACGATACCTCAAAACTCCCGAATATGGGTCAACATCTGGGCACTTAGTCGAGATCCAAAAGTTTGGGATGAACCAAACATTTTTAAACCCGAAAGGTTTATGGGTTCCCACTTGAATTATACAGGCCATGACTTCGAGTTCACACCATTTGGAGGTGGTAGGAGGATGTGTCCTGGTTTGCTCTCTGGCATTAAGGGTTTCGAAACTATATTAGCTTCTTTGATACTTGGATTCGATTGGATTCTTCCGCATGGTGAGGATCCAGCAAACCTCAACATGGATGAACATTTTGGGTTGACGTTGCAAAAAGAGAAACCTCTTGAACTTATATTTAAACGTAAAGAGTAATCACGTTCAATTGATTCAGTGTTCAAAGTTTAGTATTCTATGTATGTTTTTATGTTGTTTCTTTTATAAAGGCGGTATGCATATGTTACGGTTCTAACAGTTTGCAAGAGAATACCCAGGAATACTTGAAGACCATGAAGACCTATGAACTCATGCATGCATGCTGTGTGTTTTAATTGTTTGTTTGTTTGTTGGGTGAGTTAGTTATTTACTTTTTCAAAGTCAACATAGTGGTGATGGAATAAAGGAATTCGTGGGTTATGCCCAGCTTTCCATGCGCACATGTTTTCCATTTTATTAGGTAGTGGGTTAATGGTGAAGTCTTTGTTTGTACCCTTTATAAGGGATTTTCCATGTTTGTTAATGTTATTCAGAAAATTGCCTCAAACATTTCTCTCTAAATTTCTATCCCTTCTCTTCCTTTTTGCTTAATTCTGATCAGAACCTCAACAGTGGTATCAGACCAGTGGTGATCTCATGGCCGGCAAACGTACTAATGCTGAATTCCAACAAGACACTGACAAACGCCTTGCTAAACATGAAGCGCGGTTTGAACGCATATTGGGAGAATTGCAGACTTTGAATTCTAAGCAGGCTCAGAAGACTGATGGGGTACTCACCATCAATAACAACACCAAGCCCTATTTCAAACTCCTTATTCCTCGGTTCAGTGGAGAAGATCCGACGGGATGGGTTTATCAAGCAGAATAGTACTTTGAATTCCAAAAGGTGGCAAATGAGGATCAAGTGAGTTTAGCCTCTTTACACCTTGATGGTATTGCTCTTCAATGGCACCGTTGGTTCACAAAAAATCGCGGTCCGTTAACATGAGCCAAATTTACCCAGGCGATACTTAACCGATTTGGTCTGACGGAGTATGACGATCCCTCGGAGTCTCTCCATCGGCTTAAACAGGTTACTACCGTTGCCGCCTACCAAGAGGCATTTGAGTGGCTTTCTAATCGTGTCGAGGGGCTGCCGAAACCCTTTCTTTTAGGTTGTTTTATTGGGGGGCTGAAGGAGGAAATACGGTTAGAGGTGAAGCTCAAAAACCCACGTATGCTCATTGATGCAATTGGCGTTGCACGTATGGTGGAAGAAAAACTGGGTTTTCAAATGTTGGTTCCTAAAACCCAACCGATCCCAGAATCTTCTGTTGTGACTAGGAATCACTCTTTATCACACATATATTTGCACTTTAAACACAAGAGATGATGGGACAAGATGTGTATATGGATCGATGTATATTTAGGGATAGATATGAATGTTAAAGCTTTTCTTTATTAAAACACACACATACACCTTTTGCACCACTTCACAAATGAAGAGATGTGAGGCTTTTATATTACAAGCATTTTGCCATAAGGCTTTTGTGTGGACTTTGGGCTTGAGACCATTGGGTTGGCCATTTACATTTAATACTAAGTCTAACATAAGCCCACAATACACAAAGTTCTAATACAAGTGAATGACCATCACTTTATACTAAAAATAAAGCTAACAATCTCCCCCTAAGGGATGGTCATTCAAAAGATGCACTACGTGATTAGATCTTTAGACTTCAGGGTCTTGAACTTTGTGATTCTTTGTTCCTTCATGCATTGTGATCTTCATCATATCGTCTTTTGGATTGATCTTTGCCTTGATCAACATCTTCATGTATTCATAGCGTCGTTTCTTCTAATGTAGATGTTGAGACATATGATGATCGATGGACTTTCTTCAGTACCTGCATAAAACAGTTAGCAATAATTTGTACAGCACTTGCAGGTTCAGATCTCATTATGACTCATACAACTTGTATCCTTTTTGATGAACACAAGTGTATGGCATTGAAAGTGTACCTAAGAGATCTTTTGATGAATCTCATGGCTCTAGACTCAATTATGTGCATTTTGGTTTTAGTCATCGGAGGCGTGGAGCGGAGTGCCACCTTTTCAATATCAACACATCTCGGAGTGAGAGGTCGATAGATTATGCATTGATCTCTGTGAGAAATGAAACAAATATCTTTTAAGAGATATCTGAGTGGCTAGGAGGGGTTTGTGCACCGCGTCACTGGGTCCATGACGTCTTGTCTTCAATATCAGTATCACCTTAGTGAGTACCGATAGCATATGTATTGACCCGGTTTCTTTCCTAAATTTTCATGGAGGGCTATTTCTTTTCACCCTTTCATTAAACTTTTCTTTTTAATTCTTCAACCCCTTCATTCTCCTTTCTCATTTGCTCCTTTTTTCAATCTTACCTAAGGACTTCTAATTCTAATCTATTGGAATTATCCTTGGGTAGATCCCTCCGGTTCTGGCGGATCATTAGACATTACCTAACCATAATCACCTTATTACTCCATGATTATCTTAGATTTGTTGATCGCATGCCATAAAACCTTTTGTGAAAATTTCTCAAAGCGTTTATGTATAAAACAAATTTTGGTTAACACTTCAAGAGTTTTACATTTTCTGAAATACTCCCCCTTCACATGTGCTCATACATTTTTGAAATAAATTTGCACATGTTGGGTAGAGATCGCACATTTGAAATGATTGATTTTCAATGAACATGACTTTCGCGAGACACGCTTACATCACTAGTTAGACTAGCTTGAAATTATTACCCGTCCCGGTCATATTCAATGATCATCTCTCGAATTGGTACATTCTACTCAGACAAATCCTTTGCGAGACACGCTTACATCACTGGTACACCAGCTTGAAATTATTACCCGTCCCGGACATGTCTTTTCGATAACTGACATTTAGTTTCGTCAATTCGAGGGTTCAACTGAGTCTTTTTGTAGAGCTCGACTCACGATCACATTTTAACCACATTTCTCCCCCTCAAAAATAGCATTTCAATGGTATTTTTGATACCGTGTGATTAAAATCATTGTTTTTGGAAAGCTAATAGGGAGAAACGGATTTGCATGAACTTTGTGGAACAAAATTGTTTCTGAAATACTCCCCCTCAAAATTTGCATTGGCTTTGAAAATCTTGTAAACTTTGGAGCGAATGGGGAGTAAATTTTTTGAAAGTCTTAAGCAAAATTTTTGAAAAGTTTTGAAAAACCTTTTGAGAAATTTTGAGCGAAATTTTGCTTAAGAGTAAGAAGTTTGGATAAAACATTTCATGTAAACTTCTTTTCTTTTTAGGATTGTTGCAATAAATTATACAACATGGTCCTTTCTTTGAAAAATGGGTTATACACTGTTATGTGTGCATAAGCCAAAACGTTGAAGCCCGGGTTGTAAGCTGAAATACTTACAAGCCATTTAGATATTTAGGATAAGTGCTCGAAATTTTTTGATGAGGCACTTTCCTTTCTTTGAAGCTCGGGTCCGAAACTGATTTGTTACGAAGCCATCGGGTTAAGCGCGGGTTTCGTACTGAAGTATACGAAAGCCATTAGGTTAAGCACGGGTTCCGTACTGTAATGCACGAAAGCCATTAGAACCAGATTAGACAAAAACCTTTGGAACCCATTTGAGCACTGCACCAACGGGTTTAGCATGTTTTGCAATCCATTCGTAAGTTGTGTTGATCTGATTCAGAGAAGTTGAACTCCAACGAGGACTAAAAACTGGTTTTTCATCTGGAAATAACACTCGCAGAATCAACGGAGATTTAAAAGTCTTTTTCAAAGCAGAGTCATTCTTGTGTTGTAGCGGAAGCATTTCAGAGTTTGAAGGACTATGCTTTGGTTTCCACACTTGTTTTACCCGTTTAAAACGAGAGTGTGGAGTTTGAAATCTTGGGGTCTCTTCATGAGACATATTTGACCTTGAAAGCTTTTGAGGAGTGGGTGTTTCAGAAAATCTTGGTTTCTTCGAAAACTTCCTTTCTTTTTGCAAAGAATAGGTTGTAAACTGGGAAACCTTTTTCAAAAATGGTTTTGAAGATTCACCCGTGTAAACCTTCTTTGAAACACTTACTTTTGGCGTTGAAAATTTGAAATGGGAGATTTTCCTTGTGAATGGTAAAGAGACTCAAACTTCACTCTTAAAGCATTGTATGTAGTTCTCAAATCACTGTATTCTTTTTGAAGCTGATCTTGAGGTACCAATTTAGATTCCAAAGAGGCAATTTGTTTCAAGAATTGATCTTTTTCGGCTTTTGAATCATGCATTTTACGTGCCAATTTTCTTTCGAAAACAATATTTTATTTTTCAAGTTTTTCAAAATATGTTTCGAATTTGTTCGTTTTGTTGAAAAGATCAGTTTTGGCATCCTCAAGATCGTTTGTTCGTTGAGCTAAAAGCGTTTCAAGCTCAAGGACTTTTGTTTGAAGCACGTGATTTGCATTTGCCGTTTCAAGATCTGAAGGATTAGAATCAAACAGGGGATTTGGATAGGAAACGTTTTTTATCTGAAACTCATCCTTGTTCGTCTTCATTGATTCAATCTTTTGCAAAACTTTTTCAAACATTTTATCCGCAAATTCAGACAACTGAGATTTCAAAACTTCAACCTCTTTTGGTTTCGTGATTGATTTTTGAGTCTGAACACGTGAGCGTTTGATTGAATCAAATAGGTTTTTGTATGTCTGTTTCAAATGCTCATTTTGTTTTGTAATGATGCCACATCGTGTTCCAATTCAATGTTTTTTGTATCAAGTTCGTCAAAATCAAACTTGATTTTGGCATCATCACAATTTTCTTCAAAAATATTTTCTTTTTCTTTGAGCACCTGAAGCTCTTTGGACAATAATGCATTCGTTTGCTTAGCTTTACGATTGTCCTCTTTGCATTTTTCAAGTTCAAGTTTGAAATTATTTATTAAAGAAGCAAATAAGGTATGATCTTGATCATGAGAAGATCCATCCTGGGCAGGCACACCTCCATTAGGATCCATATCTGGAGTTGTAGGAGTGATATTACTATCAAACCATTTCACCACATATGTGTCACTGATGGACTCAGGATGCGCAGGATGTGTCTTGTCATGAGCAAACACATTATCGAACAAGACAACATTATCATTAACGTGCGAATGTTGTACCATTGCCAATATTGTCGTGTCAGATAAAGAAAAAGGTCTGATGTGGTCAGCTTCAGTATCCCAGACAGCTTCATTCCTGTGTGTACCATCAGCATCCGAATCGTATCTTGGACTACTGCTTTCAACCAGCTGTTCTGACGATGTATCACTTCCCATTAAAACCGAGCTAACATCAGATGTCGTACCCTTATCGACTGTTTCTTCATCTTTCTTTGCCTTTTTCTCATTTCCCTCTGATTCCTTTAAAAGCCTTACTCTTTCAATTTGCTCTCTTTCCCGTTTCTGCTTCTCCATTTCAATTCTTTCTTGTTCAATCACTTGCTTCTCTTCCCGCATATCTATCAGATGAAGTGATCTTTGAGTAAGCTACGATTTCAGCAAGTCTATTCTCCAACGCAACTCATCTCTAAGCTTTTCAGCTTTCAGGTCTTTTGTGACGCATTCACTCCAAGTTTGGATATTTGAATCATAGCCTGGATGTCTTTCGACCACTCTGAAATCTAAGTCAAAAAACCATTTAAACTGCGTCTTGAGTTCATGATATGCTTCAGTGCACTCATATCTTCGTTCAATTTGGCTCTCTATTCGAAATATATTATCCAATAGTTTCCCTCTGAGTGCGTAATAATCCATTTCAGGTTCGAGGAGCATAGCAAACATTCGATTAAATGTAAAATGATGCACCAATGGTACTTTTGCGTTTGTGAGTCTCTGTTGGATCGATATACTCTGACCAAACTAACATGTAGCTTGTTTAAGGGTTTAGTAACCTTGGATAAATCCAAAACTACTAATATTGAAACACTGATATACTTTGTTAAGTATGCGGAATCTACTTCAACAAAGCTAAGAAGAATTAATAAACAACTTTGAATATTATTAAAACCTTGAACCTGCTTGCTTTACACAGATTCACTAACAAACTCTAAACACTAATATCGTACGTACTTCTCTAATACTCTAAATTATATCTCTAATAATCGTATCTCTAATGCCAACCTAGGGGTCCTTTTATAGGCACAAGGAAAACCCTAGTCGGTTTACAATACTTGAACGACAAGTAATACTAAATCTAATCTAATAATAACTCTATGAATATTCTAGAATTACACATTAATCCTTAAATGTATTTGCATAACAGTCCTTTAACTTTTGCAGTACTTTGACTTTTATCAATGAGCAGCAGTACTTTGACTTGTATCTTCCAGCAGTACTTTGACTTTCAGCAGTGCTTTGATTTTATAGCCCAACAATCCTCCCCTAACTTGAATTCTACTTGCTTGATTTCAAGTTCCTTTGTAATCTCTAAACATTTATCATTTTATCTTCAAGGAAAGGTTGTATCTTTGAAATCTTTCTCGTTGTTATTTTGTTATCATCAATGCAATCAGTATCTGCAATCTTTATCAGCAACAATTCTTTTCAGCAACTCATCTTTTCAGCAACTCAGCATCATATTGGCAATAGGTACATCAGATCTTAAAAGTTTCATACTATTCTCATCACTTCCAGGTGTGTTAACTCCTGTGAGAGGTGAATCATTGAAAACTTAATGGATTTTGATGTCTCTTTACCAAAGCCATTAACTCTGGAGTAGCCAATGTTTAGGTCTAAGAACCATGGTACATTAATAACCATATGATTTTTAGCAAATCATCAGCTATCAACGGATTTGATTAGTCTTTACCAAGAGCCGTTTGCTTTTGGACTAGCTAGTTCTTTTAGTACAATCATTACCATGGTGAACTAATTACCATACAATGGTTTTCCACAGCCTTTACCACAAGCCATTATCTTGTGGGCTAGCCAACTCTTCACTATCATAGATATGGTGAGCTGAAAACCATACAATTTTTAGTAAATTGTCAACTAAAAACGGATTTGATAATCACATCAGAGCCGTACCCTCATGATGAGTCAAACTCTTTCTTGTTTATTAAACATGGTGAGTTGATTACCATTTGTTGTGTAGTACAAGTACTAACACCATGTTGTTTCTTTCAAAACCATTTGTTGCTGTTTAATCTTTGTGCTTCAAAACGTTTTTGCACTTTTCAAAAATCACTTATTTATTAAGCAAAAGACTTTAACTGGTTTTATTCTGCAAACAGTACTTTGGCAAAGTACTGTTTGTCTAGCAGTACTTTAAATAAAGTACTTATTTTTCAAAAGATTTATATAATAAATACCATACCAGTAGTTATGCATCAATCCTCAGCTTCAGTTGTCCACTTGATGAACAACTCTATGACCATCAATGCTACCTCACTTTCTTGTTCCACTTCCATGCCATGCTCTAGCATCCTGATCATCAGATCTCTTGTGAGTGGATATCTTTGTTCTGCTAGCATGTGAATCATAGTGCCATCTTCTAACTCTAAAACGTGTATTCCAACTGATTCAAAGAATCTCCATCTGTTAATCTCCCAGTTTTCTTGATTTTCCCACAAAGTACTATCCTTTGTTTCCTCTGTTTCCCAGATGGTTGTGAGATCTCCTAGCAATATCAAACCAACTCCTTGTGGTGGAATATACTCAAAATAAGTCTGCACTTGTAGATATAGCTGGAGCAGATCTTCTCTATTAATCAGATGCAGTATATCCCATAACAGATTGAACACTCTAAAACTTCCATCTTGTCTGTGAAAGATCAGATAATCTCCTTCTTCTTGTGATTCTACAACTGAAAAAGTAGATATCTTAGACTTCTTATCAGCATCTTCTTTTGATTTTGGATATTCAAAGTCAACAACTCTGAGGTAATTCCTTAGCTCATCAACTGTGTCTGCTCTTAATTCAAATGTATCCTTGAGCTTCTTTGATGGCTGTTCATCAGTTGTTGTCCTCTTTCTCTTTGAACCCCTTGTAACAGCTCTTTCCTTTCTAATATCTTCAAGCTTATACTTAATTGAATCAAATGGAATAATGCTTGCAAGATCTTTCTCTATGGCTTCTCTAACAGCATCATATAAAATCTTCATCTCTGAATAGGTCAATTTCACTAAACCATTATAGCCTCGACCTTTCAGACAAGCCATCATATCATTCCTTTCTCTAGCTTTACTAAATGCCCTTTGTGGTTGAGCAATAAGCTTCCTAGATTCTTCAGCATCTAACTTAGCTTGCAATAGTCTAGCAGCTTCCTCACCTTTGGCAATCTGAATTTCTCTTAACTGTGCCAATGTCAGCTTCTTCTTCTTCTTCTTTTCTACCATAATCCCCTTTCCTTTGTCTTTTGGATCTATCTCTTTGATAGGTTGAGAAGTAGCTTGTGATTGTTCAACACCAGGAATACTAATACCTCTTGGTCTAGATAGGTTGAGCATAATGTCAGCAATTGTTTCACGATCACTGGCAGTAGGTTCTTGAACCTCTTCTTCTTGAATAGGATTGGAAGGACCAACATCTTCTTGAGGTGGATTTGAGAAACCAACATCTTCCTCAAAGTCCAAAGTCCTTGGTGTAATTAAAAACTGTCTCACAGTACCTTGATAAGCAGTACCTTGAAGAGCAGTACTTTCAGCACCAGTTCCTTCCAGATCCACTTCTTCAGTATCACCACTTCTTACTTCAACAGCAGCTTCTTCAATATTAATTTGCTCTGTTTCATCACTTTTCCTCTCAGCAGTTTCTTGAGGAATATTTTCAGGTGGTGTCATCAGAGTATCATCAATAAATCCAACATCTTCATTCAAATTCTCTAAATTCCTCCCCAATTGGAATGAAGACTGCTTCTTGGTCTTTCTTTTCATTGACTTAGACTTCTTGGATTGCTGACCAGTCTTCTGCTGTGACTTCAGACACAACCTGTGGTTCTTTACTAATGGCCAAACAAACTTCTTTAGTCTTCTAAACTGTCTTTTCAAATCTTGTATCTGAGTAGCTTGATCCTTAGTGACCTTCTTGAGCCTCTTCAATTCCCTTGCAAGCTCATAGTTGGTCAAGACCTCCTCATCCATTCCCTCATCTCCTCCAGATGTTTGAGACCCATCTGTGGAAGTATAATCATTGGGAGTTGGTGGTGAAGTCTCAACTTGAGGTGAATTTACCTGAGCAGCACTTTGTTGTGAAGGTTCAGCAACTGAAGATGAAGCAGTATGTTGAGTATCACTGGCCTCTCTTGAAGTTGAATGCTCATTACTTGCTGATGCAGAGGAATCTCCTTGCTCTTGCTCTTGCTCTTGCTCTGCATCCCTAACTGCTTGTGCAACTTCCAATATATGAGCAGTCAAAGGTGTATTTCTTCCAGAAAACTTAGCACCCTTCTTGGATATAAAAGTAAACACCTTTGATGGAATTTTGACAGTGGGTAAAAAACTTTGAGGTTTAGGTACATCCTCAAGCTGTTTGTTCAAGAATAGTTGAACAAACCTAGGGTACATCAAAAACGGTTTGTTGTTGTCAATGTGTGAAAGCATACCATCAAGAATAAGTCTGGAAAAGTTGAATTGTTGATTGGTAGCCAAACCCACTAAAGCAGATGCAATATTTTGACCAAATTGATCAAAAGAAGTACTTTTGGGACTCAAGCAGTGAAGTAATACATGGATTAGGTACTTCTAATGAGGACAGAACAAAGGCTTATGAAAAGTAAGTTTGTTAAGATCTCCCTCATAGCCTATATCCCTTAATGTGTCCCAAAGTACTTGTCTGTCAAAACGAACAGCTCCTCCTTCATCATTAAACATCAAAGCATCCCTAATTGTGGCTTCAGAAATCCGAATTGTTCTTCCTGCAACTTTAGCCCTAATTAAAGAATCATCCTCATCCTCAGCAGTGGCCCAAAACTCTTGAATCCATGGGCCAATAACGTCAGGATCAACTAAAAGAGAATAGTTTATTGAAGACCCAGTCAAGAAATCATTGATTGCATGAAAATCAATGTTTTCTCCTGTTTTATCTAAATTGGCGATCATGTTGTGTTTGCTGATTGTGATGCGAGTAGCCATGATTGATTGTAGAGAAGGATAGGTTTTGAAATCATTTTTCGTGAGAAAGAATGTTGTGGAAGGTTACGGATTAAGTTGAGAGTAAAAGTCGGTGAAAAGGTTATAGTTATTTTTGGATAGGATTTAAAAAAATCAAAGCCAAATTAACAAAGTTACCGTTTTTGTTGACTGTTATCCCGCCGTAATGAATTAATTAACTATAGCCCCACATTTTTTACCATTGGAACAGTATGTCCACGTCAGCGGTACGTTCCACATAAGCAGTACCCGTCAAAGCAGTACGTTGAAGCAGTACGTTGCAGGAAAAGTACTTTGTACATCAAACCAGTACTTTCCATCCTCTTATCCATGAATCAATCCTTCAAACTAATCAAATAACTTTAGATGGCGTGTGCATAAGTTCTAACTAATAACTATGTTGCCTCCCCTCAAATACAACATAGGTACGAAACTAAACTAAAATACTAAACACCAATACTTTCAATAAGGACTGTAAGAAAGTATACTAACTAATATAAAAGCCTCCCTTCAAATGTAGCCTAGTAATTAATCATCCCAATGCTCACAACTAAGTGGTTGAATCTTGAAACATCAAATCCCTTTGTGAGTAGATCAGCTACATTGTCATCTGTGTGAACCTTGACCACATTTATAAGCCTGTGCTCATAACAATCTCGAATGAAGTGATGCCTAATCTGAATATGCTTGGTCTTGGAGTGATAAACTGGATTCTTTACAATACATATGGTACTGTCATTATCAATGTTGATAGGAGTATTCTTAAAGTTATATCCATAATCCAAGAGTTGATTCTGCATCCACAAAACTTGTCCACAACAGCTTGCAGCAGCAACATATTCTGCTTCAGTAGAGGAGGTTGCTGCAATTGTTTGTTTCTTACATTGCCATGAGACTAATCTTCTTCCAAGATATTGACATCCTCCAGTGGTTGATCTTCTATCATAGTTATCTCCTGCATAATCACTATCCGAAAAAGCTTCCAAGTGAAAAGGTGACTCCTTAGGATACCATAACCCTAACTTTGGTTGATGCTTGAGATATCGAAAAATCCTCTTGACTGCATTCATATGAGAAACTTTGGGTGTAACCTGATATCTTGCACATAATCATACAGCAAACATGATGTCAGGTCTTGATGCAGTTAAGTACATAAGACAACCAATCATAGATCTGTAAAGCTTCACATCCATAGCCTGTCCATCTTCATCCTTGCCTAATGGTTTATTGTTGTCAATGGGTGTGGTGGCAGGCCTAATAGTTGGGAGGTCAAATCTTTTAAGGATGTCAGCAACATACTTTTCTTGATTAATGAAGATTCCATCTCTAGTTTGTCTAACTTGAAGCCCCAAAAAGAAAGTTAATTCGCCCATAGAACTCATTTGAAACTCCCGCTGCATAAGTTCTTCAAATTCTTTCACCATGGACTCCTTTGTGGCTCCAAAGATAATATCATTCACATATACTTGGACTAACATAATGTCCTTCTTATCTCTTTTGATAAACAAAGTCTTATCAATTGCTCCTCTCCTGTAACAATGTTGTAATAGAAAATTGGAGAGTCTCTCATACCAAGCTCTGGGAGCTTGATGAAGGCCATACAGTGCCTTGATTACCTTGTAGACTTTCTTTGGATGTGCAGGATCTTCAAAACCAGGAGGTTGTTTAACATAAACTTCCTCAGTGATTGTACCATAAAGAAAGGCACTCTTGACATCCATTTGGTATACAGGAAATCCCATGTATGAAGCAAAGGTAAGAAATAACCTTATTGCCTCTATTCTTGCAACAGGAGCAAACACTTCATCATAGTCTACTCCTTCTTCTTGGCGATATCCTTGTGCAACCAATCTAGCTTTATTTTTGATAACATTCCCTCTTTCATCTCTTTTGATTCTGAAAACCCATCTTGTACCAATGACTCTCTTGCCATCTGGTAGATCACATAATACCCAGACCTCTTGAAGCTTGAATTGTAGAAGCTCCTCTTGCATAGCTTCAACCCAACTTTCATCAGCTAAAGCTTGATCTACCTTCTTGGGTTCAGCTTGAGATAGAAAACAAGCAAACAGGCATGTTTGTTGATCTTTGTGATTCATCCTATTTTGTTTGTAAACAAAGCTAAGTAAAGCAGTATGTTGGTTAGACAGACCTTTAGCTTTGTTTCTGGTAACCACTCCTGAGGAGGGTGATCCAATAATATTGCTTTGAGGATGAGCTTTATGAACTCTTAATGAAGGAGTTGGTGGAACTGGAAGAACAGATTCCAAATTAGTAAAATCAAGTCCTTCATTGGTAGATGAGAAAATACCTTCAAGATTGAGCTCATCATCATCAATTTCTTCTAACCCAGGAATGTTAGCATTATCCAAATCATCATCATCAACATTGGAATCATCTGCATTGCTCCAATTTGATGGTTCTAACACACCAGAAGTACTATCAAAATTATCATCAGTACTTTGATCAAAAGTACTGTGATCAATATCTTTGAATTTACCCTTTTTCTTTGCAGCATCATAAGCCCTCCTTTGTTCATCTTCATAGGATTGTGCTATAGTTTCTTGAAAAAGCATCCTATTAAGTTCATCTTGTATGGCTTGATCTTCATCAGATACTGTATTGGTTGGTTGAGCAGTACTTTGTTCCTTATTAGTAACTGCAGGTTCTTTATCAGGAACATCTTCTGGTCTAACATTGACTCCATGAACAATGTACTGATAATCATCTTTTTTGTGATCAGCTTGATTTTCTTCTCTGACAGGCACATAATTCATAGATGGAGTGAACTTGAGATCAAGATCAAACATCCAGTCAGGACCTTTTCCTCTCTGTTTCTCTTTATCTTCTAAAAATTCAACATGAAGACAATCTTGAACCTTTTTGGTACCCCTGTAATATACCCTGAAGCCTTTGCTATTGGTACAGTAACCCAATAGATATCCTTCATCTGACTTTCCATCAAATTTTCCCAGGGAATCAATGGTATTAAGAATGGTCAGAGGACAGCCAAAAGGTTTTAGAAAACGAATGTTTGGTTTCTTTCCCATGAGCAACTCATATGGTGTCTTCATCTGAGGTTTAGTCACTGACACTCTATTTAACACATAGCAAGCAGTACTTACAGCTTCAGCCCAAAAGAGAATAGGTAATTAGGAATCTGCAAGCATTGTTCTAGCTGCTTCTATCAATGTCCTATTCGTCCTTTCTGCAACACCATTCTGCTGTGGAGTTCTAGCAATGCTAAACTCCCTCTTGATCCCTTTCTTGGCACAAAATTCATCCATATGCTTGTTCTTAAATTCTGTCCCATTGTCACATCTAATACCTCTAACTTTGAGTCTTAACTGATTTTCAAGGGCTACTATCAGGTCATGGATAGCATCAAAGGTTTCATCTTTGAATCCCAAGAAAAAGACCCAACTAAATCTGCTACAATCATCTGTCACAACCAAGCAATACTTCTTCTTGTTTAAACTTTCTACTGAAACTGGTCCAAACAGATCCATGTGTAGCAACTCTAAAGGTTCTCTAATAACTCTTTCCTCAAGCTTCTTACATGAAGCTTTATGTTGTTTACCCTTCTTGCACACCAAACATGAATGATCAGTCTTGATTGTCTTAGAAGGTAAACCTCTAACTAAATTTCCTTTGACCAGCTTGTTGATGTTCTTGAAATTTACATGACCTAATCTTTTGTGCCATAGATGTGCTTCTTCCAATGATGCCTTGGCTACTAAACATGTTGCTCTTCCAGTAGAGTTGATACTCTTTAAATCTAAACTGTACACACCATTGGTTCTTGGTACTTTCAATGTTACCAAGTGATCATCAACAAACTTGAACTCAGGAGAGAGAATAAGACATTCTATGTCTGTGAATAGAATAGGGTACTTCTTGTCACAAATCTGAGAAACTGACAAAAGATGGAACTTGAGCTCCTTCACGTATCTAACATCCTCAAAATCAATACATCCAGCCTTGATGGTTCCTTTGCCAGTGATTCTCCTTCCATCAGGACCATTACCAAATGCAACTTTTCCTCCATAATATGCCTTAAAATCTGACAGGATCTCCTTGTCCCCTGTCATGCTGCTAGAGCAACCACTATCAACAATAATATGATCTTTAAGCTCCTCCTCTGGGTTGCCCTGCACAGTAAAAGAAAAGGGTCAGTTTCTTTTAGGAACCCAAGTCATTACTGACTTGTGTTCCCCTTGTGGAGTGACATACTTGAATTCCTTCAGTATGTAATCTCCACTGGTTTTGAAGGCATGGTCAATGATTATTTGCTCTGGTCCCATGTCATGTGTTGTATTATCAACAACACTCCCCGTTTCACCCTTATTTGGTGAAAGTACTGCTTGTCCCCCATCAGTACTTTCCTTCTTAACCCATTTAGTTTTAACATTGTGTGTTGGGTTCTTTGGTTTAGGTACTCTTCTTGAGGTGTAAAACCTTCTAGTTTTTACATTTGAAAAAGTGTTAGTAGTACCTTGATTGGGTGAAAACCTAGCAGTACTTTGAGAAGGTACTGCTTGAGAAACCTTAGACTTATCAGTATTTGAGGGTACTGATTGGTTGGAAAAAGGTCTTTTCTGGTGAGGGTACCTATAGTCTTTAGAGAAATTACTATGGTTAACCTTATTTGAGTGATTCCAAACTGGTCTAGTATCTCTTGGCTTATGGTTGGCAGGTCTGTTCTCCTTAGGCTTATGGTTGGCTGATTTATTCTTTGGGAACTGACTTAAGTATTCTGAGTGAAAGTCACAGTGCCTAATCAAATGATGAGGACTATAGCACACAAAACACAGCTTTTGTCCCATATTCCCAAATCCTCTTCTATGATTAAAAGGTTTCCTAAAGTTAGCAGTATTTTGAAAAGTTTCTTTTGGAGGTACTGCTTGTTTTTTAAAAGCTCTAGGAGACTTCTTATCATCATTAACACACCCTGATCCCTCATTATAACCTCTCTGGGTATCATCCTTAGGTTTTTCAGAACCAGATTGACCAGTAAGCTTCTTCCTAAACTCTAGGTTGTCTACACCATAACAAGAAACATCTGTTCTAGGTGGTTTAAACCTACCAGTGGGTGCAGGAACTGAGTGGTACTCCTTATCTTTCTTAAACTCAGGAGGTGATTCACTAATTGGTTCCTCATTCCTAGATGTGTTGTCTTCTGAGATAGTAAGTTCATCATCACTAGTTGAGATTTCCTCAGAACAAACTGGTTTCTTATCACTAGGTGGAATCTTATCTGAACTACTATCCTCAACACCATAACCTATTCCAGTTTTAATATGTACTCTTCTTTGTTTTTCAACAAATTGAGCATGTGACAGACCAGACTGTTTTATACTAGCAAGTTTTTCTAACAAAGCATCTCTTTCCTTAGTAATCTTTTCTAATTCAGACACCTTACATCCTAACTTCCATTCACTTAATTTTAATTGATAATCTTGTTGCTCATATTTTTCTCCCCAAGCCATTTCATTATGTTCATGTGTTAATATTTTGGCTTCCATTGACTCTAAAGTTAATTGATAACCAGCTACCTCAGACCTAGCTGTTCTACAATTATCTCTTTCAGTCACATAATCTGTAAGCAACTTTTGATACATAACATTGCACTTAGAGCATACCTCAGAGATATTGGATGAACTTGGTGAAGCAGCAACCATAGCAATCTGAACAGGTTCATCTTCATCCTCCATGCTCCAATCAAAACTTCCAAGACCATCGCTTGATCCCAAAGCAGCATATCCTGGTTCCTCATCAAAAGCTGTGCTCCAATCAAACTCTTCCATTGCAACCATAGAGTAGGTTACAGGTTCATCATCAAATTCAGTACTCCAGTCAATCTCTGCTAGATTTTCTTGGGCAACCAAAGCTTTTGGTTTTGATTCAGTAATAGGAACCTCCTTTCTTTCAACCTTGGGATGCTCAATCATTATGTTTGCTTGATATTTTGCAAACTTGCACTCCCTTGCAAAGTGTCCAGGCCTTTGACAATTGAAGCATTCAATCTTGGATTTGTCAAAAGTGATACCCTGCTTAGCTTTGAAATCAATACCCCTTCCTGTCTTGTTCATGAACTTCTTGATTCTAGCAGTGATCAAGGTAACTTGCCACCTTATGTCAATCTCCTCTAAAACATCCTCTTCAATCTGCAACAAGTCTTCTTGATAAGTAACAGGTAGAGAGGCTTGTTGAGCAAAGAAGGAACATACAACATCATCAGAGTTGGTGTTGTTTGTTGGTGGTGGGGTGGTGGTAGTCATGGTTGTGCAAACGTGCTGTTTATCACTAACAGTACTTTGAGAAGGATAAGTAGTACTTTTGGTAGAAGTACTGCCTTTGTTTTCAGAAGATACAAAAGCAATGTTGTGAGTTTTCTGAGAACTGTGACCATTCATCTCTTGCTCGTACACCTTCAGATTGTTGTAGAGATCATCAAAGTCCATAGAATCCAATCCAGGTTGTCCTTTGATCATAGTAGCAACCACATGCCAAACAGATGGCAAACTCCTTAGGAACTTCAAATTTGCATCTTCAACGGTTACCTCAGCTCCATACAACTCTAGCATACTAAGTAAATTTTGGAATCTGTCATAGGCAGCATCAAGACCTTCTCTTTCACCAACAGTAAAAGTTTCAAACTGCTGCTTCAATAAGTTTCTATGCATCTTCTTGGAAGCATCATTACCTCAAAATCTTGTCTTGATTGCAGCCCACAATTGCTTTGCATCCTTAGCATCATGGAACTTTAGTAAGTAAACATCAGGAATAGCCGACAACAGTATGTTGAGTGCCTTATCTTGATTTCTCTTTGTAGCTGCTGGGAGAGTTGGCTTAGGTGGTTTAGGTTGTCCTTCAAATTCAACTGGTTTGTCAAGAACAACATTACCATTGACAATCACATCCCATAGAGCATGGTCTGTGTAGAGACCAAGATTCACGACATGGAGGTGGGGAAAACACAAGATAACGATTAAGCTCGATCTTATTAATAGATTGGCGGAGGTGTATATGTTTTCTATTGAGAGAAGCAGAGAAAACATATACACCTCCAAAGAACACTGTGAATCCCCACCCTCCAAATGAGGATAAGGAGGGTACTTATACAAAGATATCTATGCCTTATTGGCAAGACTAGTCCTCGTATTTACAAACTATGCAATTCCCGACATATGACAAAACTTTAAAGCTAACAATCTCTCCCCAAAGTGATGTCATACGGGAATTGCTTACAATGTTCCCTACAAGTAAAATTCAATACAAACACATGAGAAAGATCTTCAAACTTCATTACTTCGTTCAGCTTGCATAATCTTCTCAGCCGCCATTTCTTTACTTGCAGACGAACTAAGTGAGCAAATCTAATTAGGGTTTAATGTAGAGTACCGTGAGTGCTCTTCCCGTGCTCTCCCCTAATTAGTGCTCTCCCCAAAACTGACAACCTCTCTTATGATTGCCCTGTATCTGAAGTCCGTTCGGGGGAATACATTATCAACATCTTCATCTCACCAAATGCATCCCAGTTATTTTTCCCATGAGAGATCAGCCCGTACATTTCTCTCCCCTGCTGGTTACGATTCATCGGAATCAACATACTGATGTGTACGTGTAATACAAACTGGAAGCACTTCCTGTAATCCGTGAGAAGATGTAGATAAATCCAATCTAACCTCCTGTATCAAAACAACGGCTTTATGTAGTGACCACTGATGGAGAAAACCCACTATGACGAACTTGAGACTGAAGTAGAATAACCCAAACTTGTGACTTAAACTTGCACGATAATGTGACTAAGAACCTATACTGAGCACTACAACGTAACTCCTTAAAGCATATAGGTCGTTTCAAATACCCATCCATCCTTCCTTAACTGTATATGAACCTCTCTTGAATTATCCACATCCTTGTGTGACACTGAGTACTACAACGTATCTCCTTTAAGTGATAGTTAACTAGGTCTTCGTCCATCCTCCCCTTGACCTATGAAAACTAGATAACCCAAGACTTAATCACTATTCCCATGAGTGCACAAACAAGGATCTTGAAGAATCATGCATCCAACCAACCCCGATATCTTCAAGATACTAAGTACACGTACCCGAGATATTCCACTTCAACTTCAAATAAGTAATAATGAATCATCATCCTTGTAGCTACAGCTGATAACTTGACCATTGTAGTTTGATTGTGAATCTTGATCAGGATCTTTTAGGCTATACGTGGTGATTTTGAGGTGCAGTCCGATAATTTCATTTGTGATTTTGGTGTGAAATATGCCATAAAATGACATTCTAATGATGCTGGAAAAAAATTGAGTTTAAGAAATTTTTACGCCAAAAATTCCCCGAAAAATTCGAATTTTGGCCAAAAAATTTGAATTTTAGGCCAAAATTTTCACTCTTGTACCAGAATTTGAATCTCGCGTAAAAATGGACCGTTAAGTCTCCTGTGAAAAATAAATTTTACTCAAATTTTGGCCAATAAATTTTTTTTTTTTTTTTTTTTTTTTTTTTTTTTTTTTTTTTTTGGCAATTGCGAGAAGAAGGATCAATTGCGAGAGGTTGCTTGATTTGCGAAGAACTGGTTGAATTGCGAAACACATGTTCAATTGCGATACTTTCCCAATTGCGAGACAAAGTTGCAATTGCGAGAGAAGCAGCACAATTGCGAGACGCAGTTTGAATTGTGAGACTGCTGCAATTGCGATAAAGCAGCAGTAATTGCGACAGAACTGTCCAATTGCGAGAGCAGTACAATTGCGAGAAGGCCAGCAGTAATTGCGATAAAGCAGCAGCAATTGCGAGAAGGCCAGCAGTAATTGCGAGAAGAATGTCAAATGCGAGAAATCAGCCCAATTGCGAGATATTTCTTCTTTTTGCCACTTTTGTTGACTTTAGAATTCCTTCCCACGTGAAATCTTACACCTTTTCACCCAAGTTGCAATATTCCTGACAACTTTCACTTAAGAACACCACGTTAGCCACCCGGTTAGCTCTTGATACCAATTGTAGAGACCAAGATTCACGACATGGAGGTGGGGAAAACACAAGATAACGATTAAGCTCGATCTTATTAATAGATTGGCGGAGGTGTATATGTTTTCTATTGAGAGAAGCAGAGAAAACATATACACCTCCAAAGAACACTGTGAATCCCCACCCTCCAAATGAGGATAAGGAGGGTACTTATACAAAGATATCTATGCCTTATTGGCAAGACTAGTCCTCGTATTTACAAACTATGCAATTCCCGACATATGACAAAACTTTAAAGCTAACAGTCTGTGATGGCAAGGTACTGCCTCATCTTCATGTTCCAGAGATCATATTCTCCCTTCTTAACAATAGGAATTCTGAGAGTCGTGATGGATGGGGTTGGTGCAACTTCAGTCGACATCGTTTAGGGTTTGTTATGAAATCGGTTTTAAGGGTTTCTTCTTAATCAGAGTCTCCACACAAGCTCTGATACCACTTGTTGGATCGATATACTCTGACCAAACTAACTTGTAGCTTGTTTAAGGGTTTAGTAACCTTGGATAAATCCAAAACTACTAATATTGAAACACTGATATACTTTGTTAAGTATGCGGAATCTACTTCAACAAAGCTAAGAAGAATTAATAAACAACTTTGAATATTATTAAAACCTTGAACCTGCTTGCTTTACACAGATTCACTAAAAAAACTCTAAACACTAATATCGTACGTACTTCTCTAATACTCTAAATTATATCTCTAATAAACGTATCTCTAATCGTATCTCTAATGCCAACCTAGGGGTCCTTTTATAGGCACAAGGAAAACCCTAGTTGGTTTACAATACTTGAACGACAATTAATACTAAATCTAATCTAATAATAACTCTATGAATATTCTAGAATTACACATTAATCCTTAAACGTATTTGCATAACAGTCCTTTAACTTTTGCAGTACTTTGACTTTTATCAACGAGCAGCAGTACTTTGACTTGTATCTTCCAGCAGTACTTTGACTTTCAGCAGTGCTTTGATTTTATAGCCCAACAGTCTCTCACATAGACTTTTGATTGCTTTAAAGTGTATGAGACATCGTTCATTTGAGCGAATAAAGTCTTGCATAACTGGAGACATTTGTCCCTCTTGAGAACTCGATTCCATTTTCTTGTGATGTGTGACAAAGTTGATTCAGGATCTTTGTAACGAAATAGGATTTAAAGTTGTTGACGGTTAAGTTCGGTTGTTGTGATTGTCTTGTTTTGATGTTGATGATCGTTGAAGTTGTAGTTTAGATAAACGAAACAGATTTAAATAAAGTTACAAAATTTGATTAGAGTATAATTAAGACAAAGTCAAAAGTTTACAATTTCGACAAAGTTATGTAAATTACAATTTAGATAAAATGATAATTTCTATAGAAATTTTAATTTGACCAAAATTTATACAAATTATGGTAAAATGTCAATTTGGATAGAAATATATCTAATTTATATAAATCGGTAATTTATATAAAAACTAACACTCTTATACAAGAGAGTAGATATCCGTTTGTCGAAGTATTTTACACTCTTATACAAGAATGAGAATACCGAGTTCACTTTTGAGTTGCCGAAATTACGTTCGAATCAAATTCTTAAAAGTTATTTAACTTTGAAATCGTTTTACAAAAGTACGAGGGCCAAAACTTCCAATTCTGGAAGTTCCCAAAGGCTGCTGAAAAGTACAGGGACTGAAGTTGACAAGTCTGAAAACTACTGAAAATTCTTTGTTGTCCGATATCGCAGAAGGAAGACCTATCCGATATCGCAATTGGTGGAATATCTCGGACAAGGCTGAGATGTTTCTGAACTGCGATAAGTCGCCAAATGCGATAAATCTTGAACTGCGATAAGTCGCAAATTGCGATAACTTTTGAACTGCGATAAGACCTTTACAGCTTCAAATGCGATAAAATTTGAATTGCGATAAATCGCTGAATTTTCCTAAAATGCGATAAAACACGCTGTTTGAGGCCAAATGCGATATTTTTGCTTTTTAACCACTTTCTTGACTTTTGTGTCACTTGCCCACGCTTTGCCTTACTTTTAAGGGATATCTATGACAGCTTTTCACCAACTAGGACCAATATTATATCAAACAAAGATTAAACCAATTATAATATTCACAACATTCCACAAAAACACAACCAATAATTCTTTCTTAAGAATATTTCGATCAAAGACTAAGAACAAGCTGCAAATATGTTCTTCCAAGCCAAAGTTTGAATGATGAATTAGAGAAACATCATGATCAAGTCGTTAGAACATAAAAACAATCACAAACTTACTGCCTTTGATCTTCAAACTTGCGTGCTATCTTTTGATCTTCAAACTTGCGTACAACAGCCACATAAAACACAAAGTTGCTGCGTTTTACAGAAAAAACAAGGCGCAAGAATCTGGATTTTTAGCAAGAACCGAACATAAAAACTTCCTACCTCGAAGCTAGGCTCTTTGATACCACTTGTTGTGACTAGGAATCACTCTTTATCACACATATATTTGCACTTTAAACACAAGAGATGATGGGACAAGATGTGTATATGGATCGATGTATATTTAGGGATAGATATGAATGTTAAAGCTTTTCTTTATTAAAACACACACATACACCTTTTGCACCACTTCACAAATGAAGAGATGTGAGGCTTTTATATTACAAGCATTTTGCCATAAGGCTTTTGTGTGGGCTTTGGGCTTGAGACCATTGGGTTGGCCATTTACATTTAATACTAAGTCTAACATAAGCCCACAATACACAAAGTTCTAATACAAGTGAATGACCGTCACTTTATACTAAAAATAAAGCTAACATCTTCTTCCAACAACACTCCAGTTGCTCCCAGTTTATTGGGCCAAGGCCCTTCTCGCCCACCTGCACTCCCTTTACTGAGTCCAGTCCATCGGATATCTAGTGCAGTGGCCTGTGAACGGAGGGAGAAAGGACTTTGTTACTATTGTGATGAGCGCTATGTTCCAGGGCACAAGTGTAGTTCTCATTAGCTATTTATGATCATAGATGTGGAAGAGGTAGTAGACAAACCGCAAGCCGTCGTCACAACCGATCCGTCTACTGGTGATTTCCGGGCCGAGGTCTCTTTTCTGGCGATCTCAGGTAACGTTCTTCACCAAATATTATGTTTGTCGGGCGATATAAAAGGCTCTGCTGTAGTGGTATTAGTGGATGGCGGAAGTACCCACAACTTCATATCTCAAGCTTTGGTTGAACGCTTGGGGCTCACTGTTGATTTGGATGTAAACTTCGAGGTGTTGGTTGCTAATGAAAACACTATAGCTTGTACAGGGAGGGTTCGGAACCTCGAGATTGATCTCCATGGGTATACAATTGTCGCGGATTTTTTTTTGTCTTGGTCGCCTTAGCTAGCCCGGTCGTCCTCAGAATTCATTGGTTAAAAACCTTAGGCCCCGTTGAGATAGACTTACAGGAACTTACTCTTGGGTTCCGTCTAGCCAATTCATCTCACAAATTATACTGTATGAAACGCTCGGGTTTAGATGGAGTAAAACACACTCACCTTGTGGGACTTTAGCAAGCTAAACAGCCGTATCCAGTGTTTCGCCTTGCGGACAAGGCGCATGCAAGGGGGGTGGATTGTTACGGTTCTAACAGTTTGCAAGAGAAGACCCAGAAAGACTTGAATACACATGAAGACCCATGAACCCTTGCATGCATGCTGTGTGTTTTAATTGTTTGTTTGTTTGTTGGGTGAGTTAGTTATTTACTTTTTCAAAGTCAACATAGTGGTGATGGAATAAAGGAATTCGTGGGTTATGCCCAGCTTTCCATGTGCACATGTTTTCCATTTCATTAGATAGTGTTAGATAGTGGGTTAGTGGTGAAGTATTTGTTTGTACCCTTTATAAGGGATTTTCCATGTTTGTTAATGTTATTCAGAAAATTGCCTCAAACATTTCTCTCTAAATTTCTATCCCTTCTCTTCCTTTTGGCTTAAGTCCGATCAGAACCTCAACAACATATATATACCATAAAGAGTTAATTACTTAAAGGTACAATGTGTTTTGTTTGGTGCTAAAGAGTAAACTAGAGAGAGAATGAACTATGTGAGAGAGAATGTGTGTGGCAAGGATAATTTTGCGAGAGACAGTGAGTACGAGAGGTCGAGGCACATAGGAAATAGATGGCAATACTATGGCAAGCAACTAGGGACAAATTACACCGGTGGAAGACGGAACTCGTCGGTGTCGTTCATGTTTTTCAATTTCCCGGAAGATTGGGGAATGGGTAAGCTGTGGATGATCTTTAAAAAGTATGGTACTGTGTTTGATATGTTTATGGTGCAAAGGCGACTCCGTAACGGTCAGAAATATGGTTTTGTTCACTTCAAATTCGTGAATGACGTGGAAGGTCTTTTGGGGAAGCTTCAAAAGATCAAGATAGGCGAAGAGTGGCTTAAGGTGTTTGTGGCTTATGATAGGAAGTGTAATGGGAATGAAGTAAGGGGCGGTGGGGTAGAAGGATATGAGAGCAGGCACAAAAGTTCGGGTAGAAAAGAGAGGGACAGGCAGGAAGTGAATATGGGAATACGTGATAATCGGAGTTTTGTGGATGTAATAAACGGAGGTGGTAATATGGATGATCCGAATATCAGAACTAGAATAGGAAAGGGACCTATGGGCGAGCTTGGGAACGAAAGAGTAATTGAGGTCGAGGATACAGAAATTAACAGTGAGCTAATCGCGAGAAGTGTGGTGGGGGAGGTGAAAGCAAGGTGTTTTCTACCGAAAATACCCATGTTATGTGCGGAACAGGGACTAGAAAAAATTGAAATAAAGTTACTAGGAGGCTTAGAAGTGTTGATGGTGATGGAAAATGTTGAAACGGCGTCCAACATTTTAAAAGATACTAACCATGGATTAAGAAGATGGATTCACAAAATGAGGAGAGGGGATAGCCTTTAGAGGACTGCGGGGAGGATGACATGGATCAACATCTTGGGTGTACCTGTCTCGTGCTGGGGAGAAGATTTGTTTGGAAAGATAGCAGCCCTACATGGAACCATTCTACGGTTTCATAATTGTCGACTGGTAGGTAATCAAAACGTTATCTATGGCAGGGTTCACATACACACAATAAACAAGGGTCTGATAAGGGAGGATTTGTACGTGAAAGTTAAAAGTAAACTTCATAAAATAAGTGTTGAGGAGGTTAGAGACATCACAAACTTGGATATGCATGAAATTGTACAAAACAACGACGACGGTCACAAAGAAACTGATGCGAATCATAATTTTGACGAAAACAATATGCAAATCGATGAAGAAGATGGCGAGAAAAATGAAGAAGATAACAATGAGGATGAGGAGTCTAGTGATGAAGAGGTTGAAGGTAATTTTCATGGTAAAATCTGTGACAATTCCAGTCCGGCCATGGACTCCGGTAGCCGAACCAATGGGGAGAGCGACGGGTCGAGTTACTCGGGAGAAACAAAGGTAAGCGAGACTTTTGAGGATGAAAATGATGGTTCCAATAAGGTGGCCAAAATAAAAAAGTCTAGTGGGAATACCAACAATAGTGTGTCGGATAAAAAATATGATGGGACCACAAACATTGAAATTGAGAATTGTAATGGGAAAACTAATAAAGGCTGTGTTAACCGGACGGGCTCTAGAGCCAAAACTGACAAACCCTCCCTAGTGGCTAGGGAGCATTTTGTCGTTAGCTGTTTTTTTTTTTTTTTTTTTTTTTTTTTTTTTTTTTTTTTTTTTTTTTGTCTTTTGTCCTCATTTTTATTTTTGTCCAAGTGCACAAGAAATTTTTTTTTTCCAGTGCATACACAAGATAGTCCAAGTGCAAACACTAAGCAATTTTTTTGTCCAAGTGCAAACACAACACAAGCAGGTCCAAGTACAAATACAAGCAATTTTTTTTGTCCAAGTGCAAACACAAGCAGGTTATTCCACACAAAGGCTCGGATTAACACGTAATCGTCATCGCCTTATTTTCTCAAAATAATGAACTCACAAAATATGTTAGGCTCGGATATGAAGGTTGCAAAGTGAGAAAAATATCACTTTGCCATCCATTCGGTTTTTAGAAAACCATTCGTCATCGCCTATTAGTAAACCATTTGTCCAAGTGCCAACTGCAGATACACAAGCTGGTTGCACACTAAGCAATTTTTTTGTCCAAGTGCCAACTGCAGATACACAAGCTGGTTGCACACTAAGCAATTTTTTTGTCCAAGTGCCAACTGCAGATACACAAGTGCAAACACAAGCAGGTTTTTACACAACTGCCAACTGCAGATACACAAGCTGGTTGCACACAAGCAGGTTTTTGTCCAAGTGCAAACACAAGCATTTTTTTTGTCCAAGTGCAAACACAAGCAGGTTTACTACCCAAGTGCATATTCCACACAAAGGCTCAGATTAACACGTAATCATCATCGCCTTATAGTCTCAAGCTCAAAAGGTAACAAGGTCACATAATCATCAACAGTAAGATTCTCACAAGGTAACAAGGTCACAATCTCAAAAGTGCAGATTGCACAAAAGAAGATTGGACACAAAGCTTAACATAATCAACAGTAAGATTCTCCGCAGGTAACATGGTCTGCAAAAGTGCCAATTGCACACAAGAAGATTGGACACAAAGTTCAACAGTTAGATTCTCACAAGGTCACAAGCTCAACAGTGAGATTATCACAAAGGCAGCTTTGCCCAATTATATAAGGGAGGGGTTATACTCACGGTCCCCATTAACTTTCAATCACAAACAAAGCAAAACTTCAAAGAAGCAGATTTCACAACAAAGCAGACCACAAAGAAGCCAAGTGAAAATAAAGAAGCCAAGTGAAACACAAGCCGCAAGTAACACAAGCCGCAAGTAACAACAAAGCATACCAAAAAGAAGCCAACTGGTTAACATAAAGTAGCCAAGTGAAACACAAGCCGCAATGTCTCAATCACAATTTTACACACGAGAGGTAATCTCCATTTTACACATTAAAAAGGCATCGAGATTACAATAGGCTCAGATTATAATAGTTTCGCATAAGCAAGATTTATCATATATGGCTTCAACTTCAAAGGTTGCAAAATTAAGATTTTTTTTTTTGCCGTCCATTCGGAAATGCCAAGCCAAAATGATTTTTTTTAAATCATCATCGCTGTATCTCGGTTATTTAAAAAAAAAAAAAAAAAAAAAAAAAAAAAAAGTTTTAGAGAGGGTTGGACTAACAATTATAGGTACCGTTAGTATAACACATGCTTGTGTGGGCTGTTTGCACTTGGGGACTAATTGAAGTAATGAGCCTCCCAATGTGTTAACCGAACGGGTCTAGATAACACATGCCTTATTATAACACGCCTTAGTAAGCACATAAGCACGTAAGCACCTATAATAACAACGACAACAACATCGATCATAAAAATATAGCCATGGACAGTCCGTGAGTCGACTCACTCACTGAGTTGACTCACTGAGTCGACTCGGTAACATACAAACAAACACTCGTTTCACAAATCTAACATCACCAAAAATCCATCACCACAAGCACAATCCAAAAAAAATACGAGTTTACCAACACTTACCCACCATCACAGATGGTTAAAAACAAATCCGAGCCATCACCAACGATCCAACACTATCCACCATCACAGATGGTTAAAAAAAACCATCTATATGGTTTTTATCATAAACCATATTCAAACCACCACCAAAAACCATCACAGATCTACTTTTTTTTGTAGATCTAGATAGTTTAGTGAGCGAGAGAGAAAGAAGTGGTGTGAGAGAGAGAGAGAAGTATCGACACAAATGGCAGAGAAAGTGAGTATAACACATGGGGGTGGGGGCGGGTAGTAATAAAACCATGGGCTGGTATCCCGGTTTTCCAATATTTAATAAGTTATTTGTAAAAAAAAAAAAAAAAAAAAAAAAAAAAAAAAAAAAAAAAAAAAAAAAAAAAAAAAAAGTTATTTTTAAAAAAAAAGGTGTAAAAAAAGTTGTTAAAAAAAAGTATAAATTGTAAAAAAAAAAAAAAAAAAAAAAAATTGAGTTTGTAAAAAAAAAGTATCATTTGTAAAAAGTTGTGAAGTATCATTTGTAAAAAGTTGTGAAATAAGTTATAAATGTAATGTAAGTTGTAAAAAAAAAGTTGTAAAAAAAAAAAGTTGTATTTTCAGGAGTTCGGTTCTGACGAGCAAGTAACGGAATGGGTTCAAAATATAGCTCGGAGGCTCGGTTTTGTCATTGTTAAAGACAGAACCAAAGCAGACAAGGGTTATTTGTACGAAATCAATTATAGGTGTTCAAAGGGTGGGAACTATAAACCTGAAGGTGCCGGGAAACGGAAAACCAGTACCTTTAAAACAAATTGTCCATTCAGATTGGTGGCGAAATATCAATATACAAAAAAAATTTGGATTCTGAGGGTGAAGGATGATACGCATAATCATGATTTGCTAGAGTCGTTGCACGGTTTGCCATATGCAATGCGATTAAAGGGTGATGAGTTCGGTTTGGTCAAAGAATTGACAGATTATAGCGTGAAACCACGTAATATACTTTCGACAATACAGGGTCGTAATCCGGATAACGTGTCTAGCGTTAGAACTATATATAACGCACGAAATAAGATCCGGAGAGCCAAAGAAGGTGGTAGAACTCCAATTCAAGTCCTTTACGAGCATTTACTGGAATCAGGGTATACATGGTACCCGAGGGTAAATGAGCATACCAGCGAGCTTGAGGAGATATTTTTTGTGCACCCCACGTCGTATGCTCTATGGTGTACATTCCCTGAAATCATGCTGATGGACTCCACGTACAATACCACGATGTTTAAATTGCCGTTGTTGGAAATTGTTGGAGTAACTTCAACAAATAAAACATTTTCAATGGCGTATAGCTTTTTAAACAGTGAACAAGGGCATAATTTTCGATGGGTATTGCAACGTGTGAAGGATGTCATAGACGAAACATATAAGTCACTTTTAATGAATTCAGGACAGCCCATTCCACTGGAAATAATTCCTATTTTTTGGAGAACCCTATATGTTCCGTGGCCTGTTATCAATAGGCCACCGTCTGAAGATGGCTCTTCCAGTGATGATGATGATGTTGATCCTTCGTTGAAAAATAACTTTCGACAATTCACCAATATTTTTAGCAAAGCATCGGAATTTGTCCAGAAAAATATGTTAAGGAAGTTTAAAGAGATATACGAGCCTGAATCTGTTGACACACGTGAACCTGTTGTCCAGAAAAATACCCGTGGACGTCCGAGCGCAAAGGACAAAAAGGGCAAGGCTACTCAAGTCCCGGACTTGAATGAAGTCCCGGACTTTAATGAAGTCCTGGACTTTAATGAAGTACCAATCGTAGATCACCGAAGAAGTACAAATTCAAGATCTACAAAAGTCCCGAACTTGCGGAAAGAACCTCCAAGACATAGTTCTTACACGGGTCCTAGTGGTCAACAAAGAATAAGACACAGGTTCTACGTTGAAGATGCATATAGCGAATATTTTATGGAGCAGATTCCAGTGATTTTCCATCCATACATAATAAGTATATATAATGTGGTAGGTGATGGAAATTGTGGGTTTCGGTGCGTTGCCCATGGTATTTGTGAAGAGCAAGATAGGTGGCGCCAAGTTAGACGCATGTTATTGCGAGAGTTAGACCTACATAGGGAGCATTACATGATGATGTTTACGCAAGATGGCTTTAACAATATTTGGTATTCAGTAAACTGGTTCGAAAATGGAGATGCACCGATAGATCGCTATATGGAGATGCCAGACACAGGGTTGGTTATTGCAACACTAATTAACCGACCAGTTGTACTTATATCCTTGCGGGGTTGGAATACGTGTTTTCCGCTTGTTCACGGTCCAAACTTCTCACAAAGAACTGACCCCCTTGTGATAGCCCGTGTGGGGGCAGACCGATGTGGTCACTACATTTATCTTACGCTAGACAGCGATACTCCACTTCCGCATCTCCACCCACAATGGAGGAGGCACAGATCCCAAGAAGCATCCCAATGGGAAACATTATATCACGATCGACTAAATTTATTGTAAATAATTATACAGACAAAACATTGTAAATGATTATTGATTTATGTTGTAAATAATTATACCGACAAACATTGTAAATAATTATTGATTTATGTTGTAAATAATTATACCGACAAAACATTGTGAATGATTACTGATTTATGTTGTAAAGAACTGTTTTTATTATATCGTAAATGATTGAAAATTTATTAAAATTAATAATAACATTATTGATTGATGTTGTAAATTATTATGCAAATTCTTTGGCCAGGTGGAACGAAGAAATCCTTTCTGGTGTCGATGTGATAGAGGATTCATTATAGAACGGAAATCCACGAAAGAAGGTAGCCGTGGGCGACTGTATTATGCATGTCCTCTTTCAGTGGTAAATAATCATACGTTTTGCTCAATTATGTAAATAATTGTCTGTTAAAAATACATTTCTTATAATTTTCTTAACATGTAACAGCCAGGTACAAAAGACTATGGGTGTCGATACTTCATGTGGAAAGATGATTTTGAAAACCAGTATTTTAATCAAGCCTCATCTTCAACGCAGTGCTCAAACTGCGTTGCTAAAGATAATAAGATTGGCGAGCTTGAAGCAAGAAACAAGCTATTGATGACAAGAATAAAGACGCTGGAGATGGAGTTAGAATTGGCAAGGAATCCTGAGGATCACGCTTGTCAGTCGGGTGCAAGGCTCCATGATCTTTTAAATGAAATGAATAATCTTCGTATGTCGTAGATGTTGTTGTTTTTAAATAATGTGTTAACGTTGTTGTTTAATTGAATAATAACATTTGTTGTTATAGTCGTTTAATGTGATAACGTTTAACGTGCTATTGTTGTTGTTGTTAATTAAATAAAAACGCATTAGACGTTAATTATATAAACATAACAAATAAACACAAAAAAAAACATTACAAAAAATATACTATACAAAATAAAATACAAATACACAAAACATTAAAAAAAAAAAAAAAAAAAAAAAAAAAAAAAAAAAAAAAAAAAACAAAAAACAACTAAACGACAAAACAAGCAAAAAAAAAAAAAAAAAAAAGTGAGCTAAAAATAGAGAGGGTTGGACTAACAAATATAGGTACCGTTCGTATAACCCCTCCCAACTAATAATAGTGTGGCTGATAAAAATTGTGATGGGACCACAAACATTGAAAATAAGAAAAAAGATGGCAAGGATAATGGGAGTAGTAACTGTGGTGTAGGGGTGTTCATCGGTTCGGTTTTCGGTTAATTGGTTTATTCGGTTCGGGTTGTTCGGTTAAAAAAAATTTTTGGGTCATAACCGAAAACCGAACCAAACCGAAAATATTTGTGACCGAACCGAACCGAAGTTCGGTTCGGTTATGGGTCAAAACCGAAAACCGAAATTTTGTACTTGAATATTGAACAACATTTATATTTGCTCTAATATTGAACCATAACAGTCTTGCATACACATATTGATATGTATGTCAAATGATTAAACCTAGAGAATAGAACATACATCATCGAGATACATAAACTTTCCTAAGAAATAACTAATCATAGCACATGACCCCATGACGGTATGCCAAAATATATGCAAAACGATATACCTAGACAAGTTTTAACATCTATTGAACACAAAATACCCTAACATCATAGGACCTAGGGTTAGTCAAGTTATATTTTTTTAATTAATATATAAAAAATATTAAATATTAATTATAATTCGGTTTTCGGTTCGGTTCGGTTGTCAATATGCTAAACCCATAACCGAACCATAAACCGATTAAAATGTTCGGTTCGGTTCGGTTTTTACCAATTCGGTTCGGTTAAGAATTCGGTTCGGTTATTTTCGGTTTTCGGTTACTGCATATATTACCCGATCCATGAACACCCCTACTGTGGTGTAGAGGAAATGCATAGTGGGGTTAATGGGCTACATAGTGATAGTAAATTGGGCCACGAAATTGGGTTGGGTGGGAGAGATACTTCAAGCTTTCAAGTAGAAAACTCTACTGAGCCTAATAATATTAAACGTGGCAGTTTTAAAAAATGGCCTAGGAAAGAAATTACAGAAGATAATCTTGATAACACAGCAGGGAATATAGATACACAAGATGAGTTGGATGTTCAAGGTCATGAATGCTCCACGATGCGAAGAGAAAAAAGAGAGGTGTCGCCCTCTAGCTCAGTTGGTAGTGGAGGTGATAGATTAAGGAAAAAGTGGAAAACTTGTGGTGAAGAGGGGTTCGAAGGAGAGGAGATTGTGAAGCCGTTTAACCAGGGCAAGGTAACTAAGGAAAATACTAGTGCCAAAAAGAAAGTTGGCAGGAGAAGTGTGACAAAAGCTATGGTGGTAGCGAGAGAAATAGGGGTGCACGGGTTAGGGGACAATAAAAAAGGAATATCGTATGCTTATAAAGAATACCACGAGGAAAATTGTGAAAACAATGGGATATTCTGGTTCGGAAATAACAATGATGAGGAAGTAGACTTTTCGCCTCATCAACAACACTAGATGTAACTTAAATATTGATCAGGTTAAGGAAGTAGGAGAACAGATTGGGGTTTCGTGGGCTCTTGCAGCCGAAGAAAAGAAGTCGGGAGGTTCGGGTCGAATAGGGAACATGGAGGAACAAGCTGCCGCCGAGCAGTTACAGTAATAAGTTGGTATGTTTGTTTCGTTCGTTTAGCCTATATTTTATGAAGTTTATATCTATTAATGTGAGGGGTATGGGTGAGGCGGGGAAAAAGGTTGGGTTAGATCGATAATTAGGGACGTGCATCCAGATGTTATTGGTTTACAAGAAACAAAAAGCGGATTGGTAGATGATTTATGGATAGAAGATATTTGGGGAGGTAAGGGATATGGTTTTGCGCAGTTGCCTGCAAATGGGAACTCAGGGGGTATAATTCTAATTTGGGATACGAGGGTGTTCATGTGCAAGGAGGCCGTTGGGGATGAGAGATTTGTAGCGGTAAAGGGCTTGTGGAAAGGAAAAGTGGAGGATATGTTAGGAACATGTTTTAATTAATTACAAGTCTTGTTCATTTAGATTAAATGTTGCACGTTAAGGAATATATTGTTTGTAATTATGGTCCGGTCCATTAGTAGTCCATGGACCGGCCACATTAGTTAAATTATTCTAGAAACATGCAAGGGAATATTCTTAGCATTATTCCCCTCCCATTGCCTATAAATAGAAGGCATGGGATCCATTATCATTGTTGGTTTTTCATGCATTGTGCGAAAGCTCTGCTTGTTTGTAATTCGATTAAGTGAAAGCCTTCCATTCTTCTTATTCTCTTCTTATTCTCTTCTCTAGTTAGCTTATTAGCTTATTTCTCTTTATACGTAGCTTAATCTAGAGTAGTAGTATGTGTTCTTATTAATCATAACGAGTGTGTGTTTGAGATATTAACGTGACCTACAAGTGGTATCATTCACCTAGGGATAATTAGGATCGTGTGTTTGAGTCATTAGTATTGTTAATTACGTTGGTTTTATAATTATCGTAAGGTTTTTGTTCACATCTTAACGTGAAACCTCTTGTTTGTGTTGAAAATAGCTTTGATTTCGTTAAAATTTCACTAATCCTCATCGTTTTTCATATTTTCTACGTTAACAAAGCTTAATCTTCATCAAATCTTTTGATTACTAATCGTTTAAAGTCAAAAACAATCGGGTTTATTGGTTATTTGGACGATTTGGTGTAATCCGTATTATTAGCGTATTGGAAAGTTGATGAAAAGTGATATTTTGGTTTCTGAGTGAACTTCGACAACTAAGGGTTTCATCGCAGTTGGAATCAAGATAAGTTAGGGTTTCATCGCAGTTGCAATCAAGATAACTAAGGGTTTTATCGCAGTTCGAATCAAGATTAGTTAGGGTTTCATCGCATTTGGCAGATCTTCAATTATCGGCATTGGGACTCAGTATTGTACTTTCTTGTATTAGAAAGTGATAATACTTCGACTTGGTTGCTTCTCTTCTCTTGTACAAGAGTTGAGAATTATCGAACTTGGATTTGTGATAAATCTATCGCACTTGCCATAAATCATCGCAGTTTGATATCTTATCTTATCGCTGTTTGATATTTTATCGCATTTTGCTATAACTTATCGCACTTTAAGATAACATATTTAAATTGTCATTATTTATCGCACTTTATAGTTTTATCGCATTTTCTACTTTCGTTATCGCTATTGAAGGTTATCGCACTTGGTGAACTGATCTTATTGCACTTGGTGAACTGTCATTATCGCACTTGGTTATCGCATTTGGTGAACTGTCATTATCGCACTTGGTTATCGCATTTGGTGAACTGTCTTATCGCATTTGGTGAACAGTACTTATCGCATTTGGACAAAATCTTTAGATTTCTAAACCAACTTAACATATCTCATCAACACATATCTTAATTATCTTCAAGATCCAGATATGTCTCAACCACCTCACTTCAATTACTACTACCAGCTACAGCAACATCCACAACAACAGCAATTTCATCCTCAGTATCAACAACAACAACAACAAGCATTCGTGCAACAGCATCAATTTCTCTCTCTACCACAAGTGTCCCCACAACAAATCATGCAACAGAATCAACAACTGCAGCATTATTCATCCTACTCCAGAGAACCTCGTTGGTTTAACAAGATGTGTAAGGCAATTAGTAGTCAGCAATTACGTCATGAAGCTGGAAGTCAAGAAACTCCACCAATGCTAACTCCGGGTAACTACGTGCAATGGGCTAGTAGATTCCTCAGATTCGTTGAACTCAAAAAACCTCATGGTCAATACCTCAAGAAAGTCATTGAAGAAGGACCCTATCCTATTCCAGCTACTGTTGTTCCAGCAACTTCAGAGAGAGAAGAAACAACCACTCCCACTCCTGTTGCTAACTACACAACTGAGCAAACATTACAACAAGAAGCAAACCAATTGGAAATGTCTTTCATACTTCAAGGAATTCCCAATCCTATCTATCGAAGTATTGATGCTCAAAAGACAGCCAAAGATATGTGGGAACATGTTCATCTTCTCATGGAAGGAACAGAGTTAAACCAGGAAGATCTTGAGTCAAAATTGTATATGGAGTACACTCACTTCATCATGGAACCAGGGGAAACTATTGAATCTTACTACCACCGTTTCACCAACATTATCAATGACCTTGATCGTCATGATATAAAGTTACCAAAGATTGCTGTCAACTCCAAATTCCTTGGATGTCTTGGTCCTGAATGGCAGAAGTATGCAACTTTTGTAAGGCAGACAAAGAAAATTGGTGATGTCAAATATGGACTCATGTATGATTACCTCAGACAACATCAATCAGATATGTAGATAAAGAAATTGCAGCACGAGGAGGTTTCACACCCGCACCAACATCAAACTCACTTGCTCTCGTTGCTCAATCTAACTTCTCTTTACCACACCAGGAATTTGGCCAAACATCTTTTCAACCAAGTCTTCCACCCCAACCTCATAACCAAATTATTTCTTATGAAGCACCACAACAATACTCTGATAACCAGCTGGTTCCATACAACAACACCGATTCAATGCTGTACTCAAATGCAGATTATGATGAAGAAGAGGATGCTTTCAACTCTCTTAACGAAGCATTTGGATTGATTGCTAAAGCATTTGGCAGATTCACCAAATCCAACAACCGTCTTCGTTCATCTTCAAATACCAGGAATCAGGCAGTTGTTAATGATGGCAGAGTAGAAATTCAAAACAGGTCTTCAGGCAGATATGTTTCGGGAAATCGTAGATATGGTACTCAACGGGTTCAGTCAGGAGGAAATAGGTTCAATACTGCAGGGGCAAACAGAAACAACATGGGGAATGATCAGAGAGGAAATTTGACTGTTGGGAATGTTCAGAGAGGCATTGCAAATACGTCTATCACATGCTACAACTGTGGGGGGAACGGTCACATGGCAAATGCTTGTCCGAAGCCACGAACAATGGGCAGTGCTTATCACAAAGAGGCTCTTCTGATGGCACTCAAAGATGAAAAAGCTGCTGGAAAGTTGACTCAGAATGATCAAAGTTTTATGGCTAATGTGGAATCAGATGATGAAATGGAAGATCTTGAGGCAAATGTTGCAGTCATGCTTATGGCTAATATGTAAGAAATAAATATGTCCGAGTCAGGCCCGGTCTATGATACCGATGGTCTTTCTCAGGTACCTGATCCTACATGTCTCATCCATGAAATTGCTTTACCAGCTGCATCTTCATCTACAAATGAAACGTTTGATCAACATGATTCATTCTCATCACCATCTGATGATCAAATCAACACGGTTGTATCATTTGATGATGATAATACCGTTGTTTCATTTGATGATCCCATTGATGATAACAATTGTGATCATCTTGATCAAACAGATCCTTTGACTGATCAAGATTCGGAATTACAGGCCTTGTTATTGACCACCCAGTCACAAATAGAAAAATGCAATGACATCAATCAGAAGCTCAAAGATAAAATTGCATTGTTAACAAAGGATAATGAGTGCTACCAACTACAACTTTCGGGATATCTTAAACAAGATAAACGTGAAAAAGGTTTTGAAATTGCTTTCCAACAAGAATACGTAAAGGTTCAAAATTTAGAAAGTCAAGTTCGTGAGCTAACCGTTGCCAAAGCTGAGCTTTTCTCACAAAAAGAAAAAGATCAATTTGAATTCAAAAAACAAATTGATGCTTTAACTTCTGAGTTGTTAAAAACTCAATTTGAGCTTTCAACATCTCAGCAGGATCTTCTTGAAGAAAAGCAAGCCACTAGGAAATGTGTTGACTCATATCTTGATCAAATTCTGGATTTGGAAACCAAACTCAAAGAATTTCAAAATGTTGAGTATAAAATGGGTAATTCTGTAACACAAATTCAAAAAAATGTTGTGAAACCGAGTCCTAAAGGAGTAAGTTTTGCACTTGGAAGTGACACACCCCGTGATTTACACAAAGCACTCAAAGACAATCCCAAGTTATACAATGCAACATTTCAGTTAGATGATACCTTTCAACGTGTTGTTATGTATTCTGTTGATGAAGAAACTGATTTTCTTGCAAACAAGATTGAGGGTCGATCAGATTCACAAACAAAATTTTCAAAGATACATTATGATTATAATGCACGACCTCATTTGAGCAAATCCTTTGTCCCTCCTAAGGACCATCCAGAACAAACGTTAACATACACAAAAATAAGTGCTCCTTCGTCTATAACTCCTGTCCCCACGACTGCTGTACATTTCAAAGATTGTCTGACAGAGGATCTTGCTGATCCACAAATGCCTCCAAAATGTCGGGTTCTTCGATATTTTAAGACATTTATGGACGACATTTCTCGTTTGGAGAATGAAATTGAGTTTAGTTCTCAAATTCCTGTCTCTTCTTTTCTTTCTCCTGTTCAAAAAGAAAAGAAAGAGATTTTTCAAAAGAAAATTCTTCCTCATGTCAGAAATCTGAAGAAATGCGCAACAAAATGGGAAGATGAGTTATACACGGAAGTAGCATCTATGCAAACCATTTTCAAAGCTAAAGATGACAAGATTCAACGTCAAAAACTTCAAAGGAAATTTTTAGCAAAAGAAAATGATCGACTCTTGGAAAAGTTTTGTGTTATGACGTGGTGTCTGTGATTATGAATTCGCTCTATGAATCTGGTAATGCTTTACTTGTGAATGATCATGCTGTGGATAGTAAGATGTTGCGTATGGAGATTGATAATCTGGTACATGAGAATGAGCATCTTCGACAGATCAACAATGATGTGGAAAACAAAGTTTTTAATCTTCAAACAAGGCTTGACTGGTGTCAAAAACAGAGTGTTGAATTTGAACTTAAATTTCAACATCTTATAGGGTCTTTATCATTTCAAAACAGTCATGTTCCTGAAAAGTTTAAGGAAACAAAAGCTTTCTTAAGACTTAAACTGTTTGAAAATGAAAAGGAATTGGATGAAATTCTTCAAAACAGAAATGACACAGTCCGCCTCAACAGAAAATTAGACTCACAAAATCAAGAGTTTCAACACATCATTATTGATCTGAAGAAGAAAATCAGAGTTTTAGACAAAGGCAAAACAAACATTCATAAGATTGCCCCAGGGATGTATGTAGTAGACAAAGAACATACCCAAGCATCTGATGTAACCACTAATTCAGCTACGTGTACTTCCACAGGACTAGAAACCACATCTAAGGTCAGCCATTCCAAGACTCACAAGAAACAGAGGAAGAATAGAGTCAAGAAACCTAGGAAGGAGTTATCTAAGTCTGAAGAAGTTCCAGTTAGTAGTTTGAATAAGACGAATGTAACATCAGGAATAGACTTGCACTTATCTGAGTCTAGTTCTAGGATTGATGTAACAGATCATGAATCTTTAAATATTAATGAAGATGTTTTGGTTGATGCTACTTGTGTTTTTTGTCGTAATAGCATACTATCTGGTGATCATACATAATGTGTTGCTAAAACTTTGCTGACTAAGAGAAAGAAACGAACTAGTGGTGCTTCCTCTAGGCTTAAAACCAGTGCAAAGTCCATTTTAGGAATACCCCCGCTAGCTGTTTCTGAGAAGACAATGGACAAGCCCAAATCCAAAACAACTACTTCACCTAGTTCATACATTAGGAAAAAGGCAGAGACTAGTTGGACCTGGCAACGTTGGTTACAGCACACTTTTGGTTTTAAATGGTTACCTAAAGTACTAACCTCTTGTGTTACTAACCCAGCGGATCCAATCGTTATCAATTCTCCACCTGTTTCCAATGTTTGTGATGCAGGTGATTCAAATCGTCCTTTGGATTGTTGATAGCGGGTGCTCCCGACACATGACCGGCAATCTCAAACTTCTTCAAAACTTTATTGCAAAGTTTATCGGAACGGTCAGATTCGGGAATGATCACTTCACTGCAATTATGGGCTATGGGGATTACATTAATGGGAACATCGAAATCAGCCGTGTGTATTATGTTGAAGGCCTTGGTCATAATTTATTCTCCGTGGGACAATTCTGCGATGGAGACTTGGAAGTAGCATTCAGGGAGAAAACTTGCTTTATTCGTGATCTTCAAGGCAACGACCTCATGAAAGGGAAACGCGGAACCAGTCTGTATACTATCTCCCTTGAAGGCATGACAGCTTCTACTCCTATTTATTTACTCTACAAGGCTCATCCCACAAAGGCTTGGTTATGGCACAAAAGATTGTCTCATCTCAATTTTAAAACCATCACTGACCTTGCCAAGAAGAAATTAGTTGACGGTTTACCAAAATTCAGATATGCCAAGGAACACTTGTGTTCTGCATGTGAACAAGGGAAAAGTCACCGTGCTCATTTTCCTCCCAAAACAGAACACAGCACAGACCATGTCCTACAACTGCTTCATATGGATTTGTGTGGTCCGATGCGAGTTCAGAGTATTAACGGGAAGAAGTATATTCTGGTAATAGTAGATGACTACTCAAGATGGACTTGGGTCTATTTTCTTCGGACTAAAGATCAAGTTCCTTCTATCCTCATCACGTTTCTCACAAAGATTCAAGTTCAAGTCCGCAACACCGTCCGCATCATCAGAACAGACAACGGGACTGAATTTAAGAATCAAATCATTCGGGAATTCACTGAGAAACAGGGTATTGTTCATCAGACATCAATAGCTCGCACTCCAGAACAAAATGGTGTAGTTGAAAGACGAAACCGTACGCTCGTGGAAGCAGCTCGAACTATGTTGATCAATGCTCAATTACTGGATTATCTTTGGGCTGAAGCTGTCAATACTGCTTGTTATACTCAGAATCGTGCCATGATCAACAAAAGACACAGCAAAACACCATATGAGCTTATACAAGGAAGAAAACCAAACATCAACTATTTTCACGTCTTTGGAGCATTGTGTTATCCGAAGAATGATAAAGATGATCTTGGTAAACTTAAGGCTAAAGCAGATATTGGGATATTTGTTGGATACTGTGAGAACTCCAAGGGATACAGAATTTGGAATCGTCGGACTGGGGATATTCAAGAAACCAAACACGCTAATTTTGATGAACTCACTGAAATGGCTTCTGAGCAAGACCGCTTGGAACCCGCACACAACCATCTGAACTTTCCTGAATCTTCATCTGCACCCCTACCTTTCAACAGGAAGGATCTGGAAGATTTGTTTGCACCCATGTTTGATGACAGTTTGGTTAAAAGTGCGTCAGAGGCTTCCACAAGTTCCGCTGCTCCACAACTATCAAATCAAGCACCTGATCCATCAGCATCTACCTCTACCGTAGTTGCTGCCGATGCACCACAACCTGAACCCTCATCATCAATGGATAAAACACCTTAACCAGCAGTTGAAGATTCTTCCCCCACTTCTAATCCAGTTCCCACACCTTCAGATTATGACGGGAATGCATTCTTCAATCCATTTGCTCCACCACCAACCATTCCAGAACCAGGAGAATCATCTTCGAGCAATATGGACCCGTCAGATCACCATAACCACATTCAACATTTTCCATCCACCCACAAATGGACAAGAGATCATCCTTTGGTAAACGTAATTGGAAATCCTAACAATCCAGTCATCACAAGACAGAAACTTCACTCATATAGTGAACACTGCATGTATGCACTCACTGTCTGTCAATCTGAACCTAAAAACATCAAAGAAGCCCTTACATACGACAACTGGATTGAATCCATGCAAGAAGAGTTGGAACAATTCAAACGTTTGGAAGTTTGGGAACTAGTTGAAAGACCAGATGGAGTTTATGTTGTTGGATTGAAATGGATTTGGAAAAACAAGCTAGGTGCAGATGGTACAGTGATTCGTAACAAGACCCGACTGGTAGCAAAAGGATACAGCCAAGAAGAGGGTATTGACTTCGAGGAATCGTTTGCTCCAGTAGCTTGGATTGAGGCAGTTCGAATGTTTCTGGCATACGCAGCCCACAAGAATATCACAGTCTATCAGATGGATGTGAAGACGGCATTTCTCAATGGATAACTCCGAGAAGAGGTGTACGTGTCACAACCAGAAGGCTTCGTGGATCCAGATCATCCTAACCATGTATATCGGCTTAAGAAAGCCCTTTACGGCCTTAAACAAGCCCCGAGGGCATGGTACGATAAACTGTCTGCATTTCTTCTTGCTAATCATTTTACCATTGGAACTGTTGACCCGACTTTATTTATACAAACACACGGGGAAGACATTCTCATTGTTCAAATTTATGTGGATGATATTATTTTTGGTTCAACCAATAAAAAATATTCAAACGCTTTTTCTAAACTAATGAAACAAAACTTTGAGATGTCTATGATGGGTGAACTTAATTTCTTTCTAGGATTGCAAGTTCATCAATCACCCCGTGGTATATTTCTAAGTCAGTCAAAATATGCTCAGGAAATCCTGAAAAAGCATGGTATGACCAGCTGTGACACCTATAATACCCTAATGTCCTCCTCATCCCCAAAGCTAGATGCTGACATACATGAGACACCCATTGATCCTACGAAGTATCGTAGTATAATTGGCTCGATCATGTATCTCACAGCTAGCAGACCGGATGTTGTATTTGCCACATATCTTTGCTCCCGATATCAGTCTAGACCGACTGAACGGCATTTTTCAGCCGTTAAAAGAATCCTTAGATACATAAAGGGAACCATTAATTTGGGGATCTGGTATCCAAAGGATTCTGGGTTTGAACTTGTTGCATTTTCAGACGCTGACCATGCAGGATGCTTAGACACACGCAAGAGTACATCAGGGGGAGTTCAATTCTTGGGTGACAAGCTCGTCTCTTGGCAATCGAAGAAACAAGACTGCACCTCACTGTCTTCAACAGAATCTGAGTATGTAGCTATGTCTGCTTGTTGTGCTCAAGTCATATGGATGAGATCACAACTGATGGACTACGGTTACATATTCAACAAGATTCCGATGTATTGCGACTCCAAGAGTGCCATTGCCATTTCATGCAACACAATCCAGCATTCAAAGTCCAAGCATATTGATCTCCGGTACCATTTCATCAAGGAACACGTGGAAAAGGGTACTGTTGAATTATACTTTGTGGGAACTGAACACCAACTGGCAGATCTGTTCACAAAAGCCTTGCCTCATGCAAGATTTGTGGATCTGGTTCACCGGATTGGTATGAGATGTTTGACGCCAAATGATTTGGAAAAGTTTCTTAAAAATAATTAACCAAGTCAAACATTTCCACACTATCTTTGTAAATATATTAAAAAAAAATGCAAGTACAATCCCTCATCCAACACGTTGTTTATTTTTACAATGTCTCTAATTATTTTTGAACACGTGTTGAGGGGGAGATAATTTTTACCACAATTTTTTTAAAATTGTACTTGCATATTTTCAGAAATTGTTGTTTCACAAAATTTGGTGATAAGATTTTAAGATAGAAAAGTTGTATGCCTTAAATGTCAATAATGAGACTTAGTGTTTGCATGATGGTGATTTAGGACTTAATATTCAAAGTCATCAAGGTTAGGGGACTATATGTGTAATAATTGCAAAGATAATTGGTTGATACTTAAAGTCATGAAATTTTAATAACCGCAGTTATTACTCTGCAAATTTCACCAACCGTATTCAATACACCCCACCCACCATCATCGACGGCTAACATTCATTCTGAATATCCGATCAAGATTTTCGAATTTTGTGAGTGTTCTTATGATTAACATGTGATTATTAAAGATGGTTTTGAACAGATTCTTGATCCAACGGCTAGAACAATCAAAATTGTAATATTTAGTTCTAGGGTTTTGCGTTAAATTGGGGTTTTTTTTTATTAAGAGTGTTTGTGTTGAAAGCAATTGTACGATAATGTTGATACATTGTTTAGGAACCTATATTGCATGCTTAATTACTCCCAATCACTATAACTTGTTCTAATTGGATTTTAGGGTTTAAGCGTCAATTTGGGGAAAACTATGTTTAAGAGTTATTGTGTAATGTGTTTATTGGAATGTTGTTGTTTGATGCTTAATTGAATGTTGGCATGCTTGATTTGTACCCAGAAACACTTTAAGTGAATCGATTAAATTTAAGGGTTTATGAAGAACACGAACACTAGCAGTTTGATTCTTGCGTATTTGTGGTTCGTTTATGTTATAACTTAGCCAGAATACTCATAATAGTCATTTAAGTTGTTTGTGAAAATCTGTGGACACAAATCATGAGTTATAATGAATCACGATAAAGATTTAAGTGTATGTTCATCGTCAAAAATGTTCGTAAACTCTTGTACAAGAGTTTATCGAAGTTGGCCAAAATTATCGCAGTTGGGATAGTTATCGCAGTTGGGATAATTATCGCAGTTGGGATAATTATCGCAGTTGAGATTCTTATCTTGATTGATTTAATTATCTTGATTGACATAACTATCGCAGTTGGATAATTATCGCAGTTGGGATGATTATCGCAGTTGGATAATTATCGCAGTTGGATGATTATCGCAGTTGAGATGATTATCGCAGTTGGATAAATATTGCAATTAGGATATTTATCTTGATTGGATAATTATCGCAGTTGACATTAATTATCGCAGTTGACATAATTATCGCAGTTGTGATCTGATATAGAATTTTGATTAATTTCCTTAGGTATATCCTTTTATACTTATTAAAATTAATCAAATTTTATAGAATTTGGCTAACTCTTGATAAATTCTTTGACCAAGCATGTAACAACCAATCATAAATACAATAGGGTGCTATGTATTGTTTTTTAAAAGCTAACAATTTTTCAAACAAACATGCATTCTGTATATTCGTATATGATTGTTGATTCAGAAACACATCAATGGCAACTTCACAACAACAACCTTTTCCTGCTCTCACCAAAGATGAAGTCTTTCCTCGCGGGTATACTCTGGAAATTGGGAAGAACAATTCACGTGTAGAACTGGACAAGATCAAGTGCTCTGATTCAAGTTGCCAGATTGCAGTAGAGATTCTCAAAGCTCATAAATGCAGGGATCTTCTTGATAGCTCAGACACAATTCCAGAGCTATACATTCATCAATTCTGGGATACCTTCACTAGAAGCAATGATGAAAAGTATTTCACTTGTACACTGGATCGTAAGAAAATCAGAGTTACACCTGCTACACTCCGCAAAGCCTTAAAACTTCCAGATGCACCAGAACCTTCTAACCAATACCACCTGACACCTTCAGAGTCTGAGGTCATGCAATTCCTGGAAGACATTGGTTATGATGTTCAACCTGATACACCATTAACCACAATCTCCAAAGTCAATGCTAGATACATTCCTCAACCCTGGAGGACTATCTTCTTCATCATAACCCATTCCATAACTGGAAGAGATAGTGGGTTTGAGCATCCAAGACTTTCTCATCTTCAAGTCTTATGGGGATTTTTAAACCAGGAACCAATTGACTTTGCTGCTCTCATTTGGGAAGACATAATGTACTTAATGCGAAAAACATCCAAGAAAATTCCATTTGTACGATACACCAAAGTTCTTATTAGCTATCTACTTGATCTTCATGAAGACCTCGATAAGCCACCTACTGATCAAGAAGTTCATGAGTACAGCATGGATAAAACATTAAGCAAAGTCTACTTCCCAAAAGAAAGCACGCGCAAACAAGGTGCACGGTTGCTAGAATTTCTAATGCCTGATGAGGTAAAAGAAACTAAAGCTTATCATGATTACGACAATGCATTCCGTGAACATCGTGTGGGTCTTGCTAAGTTGGTTGAAGAATCAGGATCTTCTAAGACTCATTCTCGAAGTAAGACTAAGACGGGTAGTGCATCAAGTGTCTCTGAACCAAAGCAAAGACATCCTAGAACCACTTTCATCAAGAGGAGAGTACCCAGTAAACCCCAACCAAAACCTGAACCGAATAGAATCGTTGATGAAGATACTGAATCTGCCTCTGAATCATCTGAATCCGAAGAAGAACATGTCTTTATGACTGTTGAAGAGGCTGAACTTCATAATAAGATCTCTCATGAAAATGCACAAAAACAGAGTCTCAAATCACTAAAAGAAGATAAAGAGCGTAGAGCAAGGAAAGTATTGGAGCAACAGATGGAGTATGAGAGAACACATGGAGTTGGAGGATCCCAAACTGTTCATGAAGCAGCTTTGACCCAAGATGATCCGGTTAATCAACCCGGAGGATCTGGAGCTGCATCAACAAAAGTTCAGCCTGATACGATTAATCAACTCGATAAGGCTGAATCAGTCTCTTCTCAGCAAACAAGTTCGGTTAATCAACCCGACTTGGGAGCACCTGTAACACCCCAACCCGACAAGGGTAGAAGTGTCACGCAAATGGTGACATATCAAAGGCAAGCATAACATACGACTTACATATTACAAATGGTTTACAATGTTACAAAGGAAATACACCAAATCTACGTAGTCATACATAAGTAAATTCTAACTAAGGTATCGTCTTCATAAGCTAATCTCTCATCCCAAAGCAAACCCAAGCTCCTGGCTTCCTACTAAAACCTGCCGCAGGAAAAGAAATGCGGCTGAGCTTAAAAAGCCCAGTGAACAGATATATAATAAACGGAAACCAAAATTAAATGGAAATGAACAGACATATCATAATGAATGAGATATAGGAAAAGGAAATAAAGAGTAAGTTTTAGGACAGTCATCCACCACGAGCCCATATCATAACATATCACATATCATATCATATCATATCTTCATAATCATATAGAGGGGAGACCTCTCAGATAATCAGATAATATGAGGGGTGTCCTCATTCTTCAGGTGGAGTAGCTAGCTCCCATATTTTGTGAAAGGAGTGGATTGCACCCAGCCCCAGTCACCATATCATATCATATCAAAACATATCATATCAGAACATATCTAGGATGCATCCATACGCCCCCCAAACAAATCATATTGGCCATAACAAATCATAAAGCGCGCATATCATATCATAATGGGGACGGTGTACAACATCACTCGAGACACTAGAGTCATGCCACTGGTGCATCAATGACATGGCCATGTTACCTTCATGGCTAGGAAACATATTTGGCTCGGGTATCAAACTGGGGTCAAAGGTCAAAGGTTCATATCAAAGCAAAGGTTCATATAGTCATAGTACAAATATCCAGGTTCATATCAAGGGTTCATATCAAAGGTTCAGATGCCAAAGGTTCATGTCAAAGTCAAATCATAATAAGAGGACGAAGGCTCCTTATAAAAAGGGCAGAATATCTGTACCTTAACGAATACGCAAGCAAAAGAAATGAAAGTCAAATCAACTAGGAGATCACTCCTTCTTCAACCGATCTACAAATAATCATAAGTTCTCTTAAGTTTCATATCATCGAAAGGTTTCATGTTTGTTCTCATTTCATATTAGATAACCTTAAGTTATATCTTTCTCATATGCCAATTCAAAGTATTACCAAATGGTCATATTCATAGTTCAAGATTCATAATGTCTTTTACCAAATTTAGGGTTTTATGTAATTATCACAACTTTAGGGATTAGTATGTAATTCTCATAATTTAGGTTGTATTATGAAAGTATCCTCACGTTACAGATTTTTACCAGTTAAGACCTTTGGTTTTAGCAAAATATCCATTTATACCCTTTAGGTTACACAGTAAACACATAGCACCCTTTAGTTTACAATTTAACCCTTTTATAACATCACACAGTTTTAAGTACGAATTTGTCAGGTTTTCCATAAATTATAAATCATATAAGAACTCAGTATTAAAATTCTCAAAAATTTCCAGAGGTGCTCATATGTCTAAAGTATTTTACCAAATTTTTCCACATTTTATTATGTAGTATAGGTATGTGCTAAAAATCCATTTTCTCAACTCGTCCAGATTTCTGAGTAATTTTACTATACGAAAAGTTATTAATTATAATCCTTTAAGAAAAATTCACAAAAAATCTAGAAAAATTCAAGGAAGTAGAATACATCTTATAGATTACCCAGTTCAAAGGACTCTTCCTAACTCAACACGGTTTGAAAATTAAAAATCAAAAACCCGGACTGATTTTCCAGACTCACAAATCCGACCAGACACATAATTTTCTAAAAATCAAAAAGTACCCTTCCAGGCCTCTAAAAATTACAAACTAAATTTTCCCAGATAGCTATTTCGGTGAACTTAGTTTTGGGATTTTAAAACACTCAAAAACTCGATTCCACCATAAAGTTACAGCCGTTTAAAATTGAACAAAATTCGAACTCAGAATCAGACATCACAGCAACTTATCCAATTTAGGGTTTTTAATATCCAAATCATTAGTTTTTCACTCCAAACGATTTTGGTTGAGTCCATAACATATTTTGGTCATTCTATAATAGATTTAACATGATCACAACTAATTATTTCACCACAGAAATATGTAGCCGATTCATATATACGATTTTAGGGTTTGTTCATTTGTGATTTCATGAGGTATTTTATGTGCATATATTCGATTAGAACCAAAACAAGAACACGGATTGAACAAGTGATACTATACCCTTGTAGACCACGAAGAAACACGAACACAACAAGAATCAAAACACCACACGAATTGCCTCTTCCCTCTCTTCTTCTTGATCGACAAACAGCCCACAAAAGGAAGAAAAGAACATGGTTTTTGTTAGTTTTTGATGCGTAAAATTCGTATGGAATCATCGTAGATGTTAGGGACTTACCTTGTGATGATTAAACAAGAGTTAGAACAAGATTTTGAAGCTTCTTGGATGGTTTTTGAGGCGTGGCAGCAGCTACTATGAAAACAGCCGATGGTTTTATTGTGTTGTTTAGGGTTTCTTTGTTTCTCAAAAATTAAAGATCGGTATTAGGATAATAGGAACCGAATATTGTGTTGATGATATATTAGGAAGGATCAAATCAAATTAAGGGACTTGCCATATCTTTGCAAATCATGAACATGGTCTTCTTTTTGGTTAAGGGGGGGGGGGGGGGGGGGGGGGGCAAATTAGTGTTCCCTTTCTTTTTTTTTTTTTTTTTTTTTTTTTTTTTTTGTCAACTGTGTATATAATGTATAGTTTTATAAATTAAGTTATAACTTATGTTATTTGTCACATAATTAATATTCATATGTTCTCAAAGTTTTAAATTCGAGGGTATTTTTGTCACTTTGGTTTATATTAGTTTCGGGGTTTTACAGCACCGACTCAGGAGGAGAAGGAAAAAGATCAGGATAGCAATATTGTTTTATCTGACAAAGAAATCTCTGATTCTATGTTTGACAACAATCCCGAGGAACAACCGCGTAACGATGATACAGAAGATTGGAACATAGAAGAAGAAAAGGACATTCTGGGAGATAAAGCAATTAAAGTAGCCATGGATCTTGAGGAACAGGCAAGACAAGAGGAAGAAAGGAAACGTAAGGAGGAGGCTCAAGCTAACCTGGAAGCTGATAGCTACATTCGTTCTCACACACCAACACCTCCTCCTTCCCCTCCAAAGGATACAACCAAATCTGAACTGGCTATGGTCATTCATAACCCTCAACAGCAACAAGAACAACCACCAGTTCAGCCCTCATATGTTTCATCACCCAAGACACCTCCTGGGTCACCACCTAAGAATCCTACACCTCCACCCTCACCTCAAAAGGACTCAACAACTAAGTCTGATGAACCAATTCCTTCACTCACTCCATCATCTTCAAGATCTTCATCACCCAAATCAAAAGCAGCTATTTCTGAAAATATTCTTAAGGCCTACAAAGGAAAGAGCAAAAGAAGTATCGTCCATGTTACAAAAGTTGAAGTTGTGTCTCCTGCAGCAAAGAAACTTAAACAGGCAGTAAAGAGAGCACAAGCACAACGAGACAAACAAGCAACAACAAAATTGGCTGAAATGGAAAGTTTAGTCAAGAACTTGTCTCAGCAAGTGGAAGAGATGCAAGAAAGTAAGAAGAAGATAGATGAATTCTTTGGTTTTAATATCAAAGATCATGTCACACGCAAGACAAGGCATTTTCTCAAGCAATTTCTTCCTGATCTTCAACAAAACATAAATGAACATATTGATTCACAACTTGAAGAAAAAATCAAAGAAGTCGTCTCTTCTTCTTCCCAAACCAAACCGCTTCCAGATCTCACCACTGAATATATCGAGCTTGTGCTTCTCGACAGACTCTTTGAAATCACCTCTCCTTATCAAGAAGAAATCAACCTGATCGCGGCTCTTCAAGCACACATTGAGAAGAAATCGTGCAAGGAAGCTGCTGACAAAGGAAAACGTATTCGAGAGGATGATGAGGATGATCAGGACCCTAAACCCGAACATAAGAAACACAAAGGCGGGTCGGGGATTCATATTCAGGAGCCAACTGGACATACAACATCATCTCTACCTCCAAAACATCAATCCTCTGGTCCTACTGCAACCGAACATCACTATGAGCATTTTACGGCTGAAGATGTGGAATTTCAGCCACAAGACGATCAACCTCATTCACCACCATCACCACCAAAACCAAAGCCCTCCAAATCAAAGTCTTCACACAACAAGAAGTCATCTAATGAACCAGCTGTTGTCACATGGCTTGATAACGATAAGGATGAGCTAGGGAATGAATGGTTTGATCATCTAGCAAGTGCTCAAGTTCAGACTGACGAAGCTTCCCGAGTTGAAGACAACACGTTTGCTGTTACTCAAGAGATCAAACGAAGTCTTAACATTAAGAAGATGACCAAACGGGAACTTCGTCGGATCAAGAACGATGCTTTCACTCTTCTAAAAGATAAATCCAACAGCGCAGCCGAACTTGAATATCATCTTGAAAACATTGCACGCGCAATGTCAAGTGACTTCGACTGGGCTAATCCAGACGTAGTCAGGAGAGTTGGCAAGAATCAACCGTTCATCACTGATTGGACTAAGCCGCTTTCCGTGATACGAAGATTTCATCACTCAGAAATTCCCTTCCAAATTTTCTTCAACAACGATCTGGAACTTCTAAAGAATGGAGCACAAGGGACGACAAAGTATGCTACGTCAATCACTTTCACACCAGCTGCTCATTACACACAACCAGCTATTGAAGAAGAAGCTATTAAAAGACATATGTTTGTTAAAAAGCTCGTCAAATATGATCGTGATGCAGAGTTGGGGATTCATCACTGGTATTCTAAACGACAAAGCTGGTACAAGTACAAACTTGCTCTCCAGAAATCACGGGAACCAGTTTACAGTGATCTCAGAATAGTGGCCGTCATCAATGTGAGCGGATCCAGAAGATGCGATTATATATTTCTCGAAGTGATCACAGTAAAAAGAATTGACAACAATCTTTACACATTCTCAGAGGCTGATTTTCCTGATTTGAACCTGAATGATATCGAAGACATGTATCTGATGAAAGTCCAAGGCAAACTGCAGCATCTGACTAACTAGCTTCGATATGCACTCAGTACCTCCCTCTGTCATTACATCAGGAGAACAATCATCAAAGAACGTGTAGAAGATCTCCAGCTAGGTGTTGAAAGTTATCAGACTCAGCTTAACCTTGTTGAACCACAATTCCTTCTCAACAGCAAAAAGGACCCTCAGTACACCATGCTACATAGTCCAGTCTTTGGGTTCGTTTACAGAAGCACAACAGATTTCCATCGTTTCATGGCATACAATGAAATTCATAAGTTCTGTGACGATACCTTAAAGAGTGTACGTGATGGGTTAGCTAATCGGGTTCGAGATTCGGCGTTGGGAAAATCAAGAAGATGGAATTCGAAGGAGCTGCGACAAGTCAAGGAATTTATTTGAAAGATTGAAGAACGGTTATACCATCGGGATCAGATGAGGAGGCTAGAAAGCTATGTTGGGGGTCATCCACCTTTTGCTATCAGACTATTCCAGAGGACTGACCCAGTATTCACAACTTTTGGCAAAGGCGGTTGATGTAAGAATCAATTCTCATATTTCATAATATCATTATTCTTTCCATAATTGGCCTGTGCATTACGGCTTGTGCACACATAACAGTGTACAACCCGGACCTCAAAGAAAGGACCCTGAGGTACGCTTCAGTGCCTCAATCCTGAAAAAGGAGCGAAAGCTTCTTACTTATGAGCAGAATTAAAACCAGAATGTTTTCTAAAGTTTTTTCAAACATTCTGCTCATAAGGACAAGTATTCCCTTGTTAAGGGGGAGTATTTGAAAACATAATCTTTGTTCTGAAAAATATAAATGTTCTTGAAACTCTTCCCTAAAACTCAAAAACAGCATATTTTAATCATAAACGTTTTTCCAAAAACATCATGAGTATGCTATTTTTGAGGGGGAGAAGTAAAAGATGATTAAAATATGATGTCTCATTTGCTGGAATCTCGTGTGCTCAAACTCAGAATTGACTCTCGAATTGACGAATAGGAAAGTCAGTAGTCGAAAGGACATGTCCCGGACGGGTAATAATTTCAAGCCAGTTTAACTGGTGATGTAAGCGTGTCTCGCAAAGGACGTGTCTGAGTATAATGTACCGATTTCGAGCGATAATCTTTGAATCTGATCTGGACGGGTAATAATTTCAAACCAGTTTAACTGGTGATGTAAGCGTGTCTCGCAACGATCAGGTTCATTGAAAGTCAATCAATTCAAAAGTGCCAACTCTTTCCGGCATGTGCAAATTTCAAAAATTTATTACTTATGCGCACATGTTAAGGGGGAGTATTTCTGAAAATCATCAAACTCTCAAGGTGTCAACAAAATGTCTTTACAATTATCGACACTTTGAGAGATTTTCAATGGTTTGGTTTATGGCATCATTAGGATAGTCATGGAGATATAAGGTGACTAAGGTTAGGGAAAACCGTCCTATGATCCGCCAGAGCCGGAGGGATCTACCCAAGGACAATACCTATAGTTTAGAACTAGAAAGTCCTAGGTATGATATTAAAAGGAGAAAATGAATGAACGGAGAAAGAAGGGGTTGAAGAATTAAAAAGAAAAGCAAAGAAAAGGGTGAAAAGAAATAGCCCTCCATTTGTTCAACCTTAGGGCAGACACCGGGTTCAATTCATAATCTACTGGTTGATGAGCATCACTGGTATTGAAAACTAAAGACGTCGTGGACCCAGTGACGCACTAATAAACCTTCTAAGCCACTCAAGTGTCTCTCAAAAGACATTTGTTTCATTCACACGGAGAACCCTTCATAATCTATCGACATCTCATTACGAGATTGTTGATATTGAAAAGGAGGCAATCTGCTCCACGCCTCCGATGACCAAACAAATGTGCACTAATTGAGTCTAGAGCCATGAGATTCATAAAAGATCTCTTAGGTACACTTAGTATTACTCTGCTGTTCTACATCATGGGCAGCAGTTGTAAAATTAAGAAAGTGTCCTTCGCAGATCCTAGCAATCTGCCGAGAACATTCATGAGAAAAGTCACAATTTGTGATTATCAATGATTGAATGGAAATCCTGCCAGAGCAACATCAAACAACTCTGTCAGCAGGTCACTTCGGTAACTCCTTGTGGGTTACGCTTAGTGTTTGCTCCAAACGGTCTACAGTCGTGGGGTGATCTCCAGCGACTCACTGAATCGTGGGTGCACTTCGATGTGTCCGTGTAATCCCTTTAGAGGGAATCCGATTCAGAACGGTCTGGGTTAGGACTTGAGAAAGTCTTCACACTATGCTGTTGATGATCTCAAATCTGAGCCTGTAAGTACCGGTTGGTTCGTGTTGTTGCTGCTGCTGCTGCTGAGGAGCTGGAGTTCGACCATCAAGACTCCATCATTTTCATATCTTGAAGAAATGTTCTCTCAAAGACTCAGTAACATCAAAAGTTCAATATATGATATAGTAAAGTCTAAAGTTTAAGCACTTCAACCTTTCTCATGCTTTAAGATTGAAAAGTGAGAACAAGTTGCAGAAAACAAGTCAAAGACATATGAGCATGATGGAGAAGACGTGAAGACGTTGGAGATTAGCAGATCGAGACAACATCATATCATCATTATACAAGAACAAAGAAACAAAGATTATAAAGACGTCAGAAGCCAAAGAAGCAAAGAAGACGTCGAGCAACATTGATGATCAAGACTTAGGGGGAGATTGTTAGGAACATGTTTTAATTAATTACAAGTCTTGTTCATTTAGATTAAATGTTGCACGTTAAGGACTATATTGTTTGTAATTATGGTCCGGTCCATTAGTAGTCCATGGACCGGCCACATTAGTTAAATTATTCTAGAAACATGCAAGGGAATATTCTTAGCATTATTCCCCTCCCATTGCCTATAAATAGAAGGCATGGGATGCATTATCATTGTTGGTTTTTCATGCATTGTGCGAAAGCTCTGCTTGTTTGTAATTCGATTAAGTGAAAGCCTTCCATTCTTCTTATTCTCTTCTTATTCTCTTCTCTAGTTAGCTTATTAGCTTATTTCTCTTTATACGTAGCTTAATCTAGAGTAGTAGTACGTGTTCTTATTAATCATAACGAGTGTGTGTTTGAGATATTAACGTGACCTACAGGATATTTTTTTGGTTTGCGTTTACGGGCCGCACATGAGTCGCCAAAAAGCTTCATTATGGGAAAGATTAGCAGGGTTGATGGATAGATGGCGTGGGGCATGGTGTATTTTTGGGGATCTCAATGTGATTAGAAGTAACGATGATAGATTTAATTCACAAGTGAACGTGAGGGAAATGAACGATTTCAATGATTTCATTAATGATACGAGGTTAGTTGAAATTCCAATGGGAGGAAGAAAATTTACTAGGGTGAGCGATGATGGGTTGAAATTTAGTAAACTGGATCGGTTCTTGTTAAATGACGAATTTAGTCATCTTTGGGGTAACCTATCGGTCATCGCTTTAGATCGTAAGCTATCTGATCATTGTCCGATAGTGCTAAAAGATGTGGACTTAGATTTTGGTCCAAAACCATTTAGAATTTTCAACATTTGGATGGAGGATTTGGATTTTCAACATGTTGTGGAGGAGGCATGGAAGAAAGAAGTTAGGAGTACCCGTCCAGATTGTAGATTTCGAGATAAACTTAAAAATGTTAAGGCAAGCCTTAGGGCGTGGAGTAAGGATAGATTTGGGGGGCATAAGGAGAAGATTGAGTCATTAAAAAACATAGCAATGAGATGGGAATTAGAAGGGGAAAGAAGATCGTTGAATGATGATGAGAGAATTGCTTGGTTGGAGGCTAGAAAATGGTAGGAGGAAAAGGAAAACGAACTTGCTAATATGCTTCGTCAAAAAGCTAGAATTAGGTGGGATGTGGAAGGAGATGAGAATTCAAAGTTTTTTCACTCATGCATTAAGAGGAGGAATAATAAATGTAACTTGAGAGGTCTTATGGTTAATGGGGTGTGGTGTGAGGATCCAAAAATAGTCAAAGCGGAGATGGCTAAACATTATAAATCTTTGTTCTCCGAAGGTGCGGTGACACGTCCGATCTTTTGTTGTAATCGGCTTGAGAAGATAACGACGGAGGAGGCTAGACTACCTGAGAAAGAATTCAACGAGAAAGAGATATGGGAAGCGATCATGGGGTGTGGGGGTAACAAAGCGCCGGGGCCTGATGGCTTTAATTTCAAGTTTATTAGAAAATGTTGGGAGATTATTAAGGCGGATTTGATACGGGCAGTTATGTGGTTTTGGGAAAAGATGGAAATAACGATGGGGTGTAATGCTTCTTTTGTTACCATCATACCTAAAGTGACGGATCCCATTGCATGGGCTTGGGGATTTTCGACCCATTAGTCTCATTGGTTGCTATTATAAAATTATAGCAAAGATGTTAGCGGAGAGGGTCAAACGGTTGGTGGGAAACGTGGTGGGGGATGCTCAAAATGCGTTCATAAAAGGGAGGTTTATCCTGGACGGGGTTCTAATAGCAAATGAGACTATGGACTTCTTAAAGAAAAAGAAGGAAAAGGGTCTAATTTTTAAGGTTGATTTCGAAAAGGCATACGATAGCATTAATTGGAATTTCTTATTAAATATAATGAATAGAATGGGATTTGGGGGGAAATGGTGTATGTGGGTTGAGGTGTGCCTTCGGTCTTCGTCTATGTCTATACTTGTGAACGGCTCTCCAATGGAGGAATTTGGTTTAGAGAGGGGCGTTAGACAAGGCGATCCTTTGTCACCTTTTCTATTTATCTTGGCAACGGAAGGATTAAACGCAATAGTTAATGAAGCGGTGGAAAATGGTATATTTAGAGGAGTGAAAGTAGGTGCAAAAAATATTACGGTGTCTCACTTACAATATGCGGATGATACTATATTCTTTGGTGAATGGAATAAAGAGAATGCTAAGTCTCTGATGTGCATTCTTAAATGTTTTGAAGAAGCATCCGGTTTGCGGGTAAATTACATCAAGAGCAAGCTTTACGGGATTGGGGTTAATGATATGGAATTAAGGGATATGGCGGTTTGGATGGGGTGTGGTGTAGGGGAATTTCCTTTTACTTACTTGGGGTTACCAATTGGTGAGAACATGAGGCGTATAAATGCATAGAACCCCGTGGTGGAGAAACTCAAGAGCCGTTTAGCGGATTGGAAGGCTAAAACGATGTCGTTCGGGGGCCGTCTAACTTTGGTTAAATCGGTTCTAGGTAGCTTGCCATTGTATTATTTTTCGATGTTCCGTGTGCCTTTGAGTGTCATAAAACATCTTGAGAGAATCATAAAAAACTTCTTTTGGGGAGGGGGGAAAGGGAAAAAACTTTCATGGGTTAAATGGAGTACGGTTCTAGCATCAAATGGGGTGGGGGGGTTAAATATTGGGTCATTGCGGGCAAAAAATATGGCTTTATTAGGGAAATGGTGGTGGAGGTTTAAGAGGGAAGGGGGGAGTCTTTGGGTTAGGGTGATTAAAAGCATCCATGGCGATGACGGGGATTTAGTCGGAAATAGGGTAATGGGTGGGGGGCAAAGGGTGGTGGCGTTTAGCGTGATATTGTGAAGATAGGCGAGGAGTTTGAGGGTCTGGGGTGGAATTTAGTTCGGCTTGTGTGGGGGTGTTGGGGGACGGGAGGGATATTAGATTTTGGACGGATATATGGGTTGATAATTGTAGGCTTTGTGATAGATTTTCTAGGCTATTTCATTTAGATAGGGGAAAGGATAATAGTGTGATGGATAAGGGCTCTTGGGTGAACGGAGTATGGTGTTGGGAGTGGGATTGGGGAAGGAGTATTAGGGGTAGGGTCTGTAAGGAATTAGAAGATTTAATGTGTATTTTGCAAAACGTTGTTGTTTCTAATAATTGTAGGGATAAATGGAGGTGGGCGTTATCCGATGACGGGGGCTTCAATGTCAACGAATTGTCAACATTGGTCGAGGAAAAGATCCTAATGGTGGAAAGCGGAAGTCAAGAAACTCTTTGGAATAAGTTGGTGCCGAAAAAAGTAAACATATCCGTGTGGAGAGCTTTGAAGGGTAGACTTCCGGTTCGTGTGGAGCTTGATAGAAGAGGTATAGACTTGGATTCGGTTCTTTGTCCAAGTTGTAATAATGCGGTTGAAACATGTGCTCATAATTTTGTCACTTGCGATCTTGCTATGAGTGTGTGGGACAAGATTTTTAGTTGGTGGAAGGTGGGGATTGTTAATGCTTTCTCTATTGATGAATTTTTGTCATCATATGGAAACGTTATTGTCCCTTCTAATATTTCTCGTGTTTGGCAAGCGGTTATTTGGACATCCGGTTATTTCATTTGGAAAGAAAGGAATGCGCGTGTATTTGGGAAGAAAGTGTCAAGTACTAATAAGATCGTTCAAGACATTCAATTAAAAAGCTACGAGTGGATAGTGAGAAGATCGAATAAATACAAAGCGATAGATTGGCAACAATGGTTGTTTGATCCAATAAAAAGCCAGTTCAGCTAAAGGATCAGGTAGTCCGTTTCAGTTTATTGACAGAAGTATACAGTGTGTCTGCAAGTTTTTGTGAGGTTCAAGTGTGTCTGAAGCAGTGTGCAGCGTTCTACAATAGTGGGACTACAATATCAGTCTTGAGAAAAGAGGAGTGTTTGGTTTTGCAGTCGGTGAATGAGGTGTTTGGATATGCTATTTTGAGGCTGTCTGCTCAGTGCAGTGGTTATGCTTCTATTTGGTACAGCTTTTATGGATTTGGTTTTTGTTACTAATTGTTCGTGGGACCAGACTATGGGCTTATGGATGAAAATGTTTGAAGCTTTACTTTAGAATGCAAGTTGCAACTTTAGAATAGTCAAAGAAAAGAAGTTTTGCAGTAGTGCTGCATAAATGTCTGTGGTTTCATGGGAGGTATTTCTCTTGTGGGCCAATATATTTCTTTGATTTGATTGGTAGCTTGAGTTTTGTTTGGTGTTTTGTAAGTTTACATCGTGAGTCAGATATAGTTAGGGATTTAGGTTTTGTTTTAGATCAATCTTGGTCTTTTTTGTATTTGTATTTTGTTTCTCTTGGGTCACATCCTCCTTTTAATTTGCTTGATTAATCGGGGTGGGATGCCTTCTCTTTTGTAATTTTCCGTTTTTGTTGGTTTTATAATATTGTTGCCTTTCAAAAAAAAAAAGTGTTTTGTTTGGTATCATGAATGTAGTCCTCTTGGTTTTTATTTCACGTAGATCCTCTCCTTGTCGTTTAACTACACGACGTTGATGATTAAATATGACATGTATCCTGCACATGATGGATACTTTTGTCTATCATGAGTACTCCAAGGAAGGCTGGCCCATGGAAATTAAATATGGAATGTGGTGTTGATGAACACTCAAATTCACATAGGTCTAACTTGATTCTCGTACGTTAGTGCCTCTCAGAATTAGTTCTCCAAATTGAAGTTTAAGTCACCCATTGGTATAGTATATAATTTGTTATTATATCAACTTTGCTATTAAGAAAAATAAAACTCAAGAGTATAAAAAACATTAATGTGGTGTTTGGATCACAAAGTTAAAGCACATCTTTCACCATGTCAGTGAGGTTCATGAGTCACGTACTCCACAAGATTAGACTTGAGGTAATCCGTGACACCACAGTAGTTAAGTCGTAATCATACTCCAAAGATCACCAGCCCCTAATTGAACATTCGACAAATAAGTGTTGCACAGATTCTAAATATTTGTTTCGAGGAATAAGTGGTGGTGTAGATGCAGATGATAAACGAGATGCCCAAATCAATTTCAAGAAAGAAAGTTAAGGTTTGAAAATTATATGTATCTAAATTGATAATATCGTAAAACAAAAACTGCATCAATATTTTAGCAAGTAGCCCACTTATAAAGAGTGGAACAATTATATATATAATGTACGCTGTTTGAAGTTCATAAATTATAAAAAACTTCATGCGACTTCCTAGCTAGAAAAACAAAAGGGATACAGATGAAAGTTACAAAAAAATATTATATTGAATAAGACATCACGTTATTTGATTCTTTGGTTTAGTTTCCTCATTATATTAAATTATATATATAATGTACGCTGTCAAAATGACTTCCAGAGAGTTGAAATAAGTGAAAAGGAAACATACAAGAACCAATATTTGGCTTTTTTAACAATTCAAGAGAACTGAAAAAAGTGAAAACGAAGCATATATATATAAATATAAGAACTTAACTATGCATGGATTTTATTCAATCCTGGATCTCAAACTTTAAACAGGTAAAGCTATCTTTTTGTCAAACCAGTTGCCAAATATCAACTGGCTGAGCTATTTTTTCGGTATCTCCGCTAACGTGTACCTCATATGGGTTGTTTCTCCCTCAGTCGAAATATGCTTATGATTTATGAAATTCTTAAAGGGACCCATATGCTTAACTGTAACCCGCGTAGAACCCCTGTGGATGCTGATAGAAAGCTTGGACCTGAGGGTGATGGCAACCGTGGAGTTATGCTAGAATCATGGGGAAGATTCCGAGTGAACACCGCCGCCAACCTTCATGACTCTAGAATCATGCCATTCGGAGTCTTACCTAAGACTATGAGTTATGCATAAGAATCCTCCATTTTTTGGTGTGTTGGGCTTTTTTTTAAGGCGTGATTCCGAATCATCCAGAATCCTCCCACTGCCAACAGTTTTGTCTTCAGAATCCTCAAGAATCCTCCTGCCGCATGGTACTCTGTGATTGGTCGGTGGGAATCCTCCCAACACTCCGAGTGTTGGGTTGCCATCACCCTGATGGCATTTCGGTCAATGATCCCACATTATACTGATAGAAACTAAAGCTATATATATATATATATATATATATATATATATATATATATATATATATATATATATATATATACATATATGCATGATCCTCGAACCACACGTCACTGCTATGAAGCGTTCTCTACGGTATGTTCGTGGTACCATTGATCTTGGCATTCAGCTATACCACACGTCACTTTATGTGCGTCTTCCTTGGAGACAACCTTACCACCTGTTATGCCAAGAGACATAATACATTTTTCCGCTCCAACTCTGAGTCCGAATACAGTGGGGTTGTCAAAGAATACAGCGAGTCCGAATCCTTTGTGAGTTAAATATACTCCTATACGTTATTGCTCTGGTTTATTGTGATAACGTAAGCACAATGTATATGTTTGTTAATCGCGTGCAACACTACCGCACGAAGCATTTTGAGATAGATATCCATTTTGTTCGTGAATTACAAGTTAAGTTCATGTTCGCGTTCTATATTTTTTTTTCCCGATATCATTATGCAGACATCTTCACCAAAACCATGTTGTCTCCACTAATTACTGAATTTAAATCCAATTTGAGCGTCTGAAGTTCTGTCGCTCCAAATGCGGGACTCTATTAGCTCATAATTATTGGGCTCAGCCCATTTATTGTTTTTAAGGTTTTCCCTAACCTCGTTGTGATTGTTAGCCTTAAGGGCTAACGTGTAAGTTCTAACGGAACTCACTTAATACCGGTTAACATGGGGACCAAAAGTGAGTGAAACAGTGCCAAATCCTGACCATTTTTTCACTTAATGAATTACAGGGATCAAACATGCAATTTGGTCAAACCACAAGGACAATTTTTGCAATTTACTCTAAAACACTTAAAACGTTAAATTTGTTTTTCCAATGTTACATATTTGTTCTCATCATCATTCATTATTTATATGCAATAATATCATGGGTCTTAATTTTTATAATACGACATGCATCTTCATTTTGTATTCATTATGCGCCTTTTTATAGAAGTATTCATCATGTTTATAACATGAATTTATCTAAATTTGATGTTTAAATGAAATATTAATAGTTTATTGGTATGACATGGGTGATTATATTAGGAGGCGATGTCATCGTGATAAAGCTCCTAACCAAAGAGATAGTGATAAGGATATTAGTAGAGAAAAAGAAAATTATAAATGCATCTCTATAAACACAATATTTGTTATCGAAATTGTTAATAATTTCAATATAAAACACTTAAAACGTTAAATTTGTTTTTCCAATGTTACGTATTAGTTCTCATCATCATTCATTATTTATATGCAATAATATCATGGGACTTAGTTTTTATAATACGATATGCATCTTCATTTTGTATTCATTATGCGCCGTTTTTTAGAAGTATTCATCATGTTTATAACATGAATTTATCTAATTCCGATTTTCAAATGAAATATTAATAGTTTATTGGTACGACATGGATGATTCTATTAGGAGGCGATGTCATCGTAGTAAAGCTCCTAACCAAAGAGATAGTAATAAGGATATTAGTGGAGAAAAAGAAAATTATGAATGTATCTCTATAAACACAACATATGTTATCGAAATTGTTAATAATTTTAATATAAAACACTTAAAACGTGAATTTTTTTTTTCTAATGTAAAATATTTGTTCTCATCATCATTCATTATTTATATACAATAATATCATGGGTCTTAATTTTTATAATACGATATGCATCTTCATTTTGTATTCATTATGAGCCCTTTTATATATAGAAGTATTCATCATGTTTATAACATGAATTTATCTAACATGAATTTATCTAATTCTGATTTTTAAATGAAATATTAATAGTTTATTGGTACGACATACATGATTCTATAGGAGGCGATGTCATCATGATAAAGCTCCTAACCAAAGAGATATGGATGAGGATATTAGTAGAGAATAAGAAAATTATGAATGTACCTCTATAAACACAATATATGTTATCGTAATTGTTAATAATTTTAATATAAAACACTTAAAACATTAAATTTTGTTTAGCTTTAAAGTTTTGTCATATGTGGAATTGCAATAGCATTCATAGTACAAGGACTAGTTTAGTCATATTGCTAAGTTAGAACTTGTAGTCTTGTAATAAATACCCTCCTATGTCAACACTAGGAGGGTTGAGGATTCATTTGTAACAAAGAGGTGTGTTTGTTTTCTCTAGCTTCTCTCTCTATAAAACATACACACCTCGACATTTAATAAACCGATTATCCAATGTTTAACCTTTAAATCGTGTTTATCATGTTTCCTCCACCTCCATACGTGAATCTTGGTCTCTACAATTGGTATTAGAGCTAACCGGGTGGCTAACGTGGTGTTTTTAAGGTGATAAAGGTGATTTATGTTGTGATATACTCGGTTCTTATTCATCTTCTTCATCAGCCGAGTTTAGTGCTATATTTGTGTTCGATTTGTGTTTAAAAGAACCCAACAGTTGCGTTTTTATCATAAAAAACGTGAGCTTTTGTGGTCTTTCTAGATTCATACGCATGAACAAAGGCAGAAAGTTGTGTGTTCTTAGCTACTTTGATCCAAAATCACAAAAAAATCTTGTATAAGATTTGTTTGTGAATATTATAATTGGAATAAATATTGGTTTATGAAAAAGGTTGGTCAAAGTTGGCTAGTGGGTGAAAGTTGTCAGTGAAATGCGTGGGTTTGTATGGGAAAAAGACAAGAGTTGGTAAGCTAAAAAGTTTCGAAATTGCCAAAAGTTTCAGAATTGCATCAATTCTTCAAAATTGGTCTAGTTTCTCGCAATTCTTAGCTGGTTTCGCAATTACTGCTGCTGTCGAAATTCCTATTGATTTCGCAATTGCCACTCATCTCGCAATTGTGACAGAATTTCGAAATTGTCCAAGTTCTCGCAATTGGCATGACTTTCGCAATTGCACTCCTTCTCGCAATTGCAGCAGACTTTTGAAATTCAAACAGCTTTCGCAATTCCCTAACCTTTCGCAAACCGAACAACCTTTCGCAATTCAAAAAAAAAAAAAAAAATTGAGTAAAATTTAATTCGGAGGAGAGACTTAACGGTCCATTTTTACGCGAGATTCAAATTCTGGTACAAGAGTGAAAATTTTGGCCCAAAATTCAAATTTTTCGGGGAATTTTTGGCGTAAAAATTTCTTAAACTCAAAATTTTCCGGCATCATTAGAATTGCATTTTATGGCATTTTTCACAACAAAATCACAAATGAACTTATCGAACTGCACCTTCAAAATCACCACGTATAGCCAAAAGGTCCTGATCAAGATTCACAATCAAATGACAATGGTTAAATTTTCAGCTGTGGCTACAAGGATGATGATTCATTATTACTTATTTGAAGTTGAAGTGGAATATCTCGGGTACGTGTACTTAGTATCTTGAAGATATCGGGGTTGGTTGGATGCATGATTCTTCGAGATCCTTGCTCGATCTTAAACGGCTCATAGAGCATTCGATGATTAAGTCTTGATTTATCTAGTTTTCATAGGTCAAGGGGTGGACGGACGAAGACCTAGTTAACTATCACTTAAAGGAGATACGTTGTAGTACTCAGTGTCACACAAAGATGTGGATAAATCAAGAGATGTTCATATACTATTAAGGAAGGTTGAATGGGTATATGAAACGACCTATGCTTTAAGGAGTTACGTTGTAGTGCCCAGTATAGGTTCTTAGTCACACTATCGTGCAAGTTTAAGTCACAAGTTTGGGTTATTCTACTTCAGTCTCAAGTTCGTTATAGTGGGTTTTCTCCATCAGTAGTCACTACATAAAACCGTTGTTTTTGATACAGGAGGTTAGATTGGGTTTATCTACATCTTCTCACGGATTACATGAAGTGCTTCCAGTTTGTATTTCACGTACACATCAGTATGCTGATTCCGATAAATCGAAACCAGCAGGGGAGAGAAATATACGGGCTGATCTCTCATGGAAAAAATAACTGGGATGCATTTGGTGAGATGAAGATGTAGATAATACATTCCCCCCGAACGGACTTCAGATACAGGGCAATCATAAGAGAGGTTGTCAGTTTGGGGGAGAGCACTAATTAGGGGAGAGCACTCAGGGCACTCTGATTTAAACCCTAATTAGTTTTGCTCACATGGTTCATCTGCAAGTAAAGAAATAAAAGCTGAGAAGATTCTGCAAGCTGAACGAAGTAATGAAGTTTGAAGATTATTCTCTGTACTTACTGTTTATATTTTACTTGTAGGGAACATTGTAAGCAATTCCCATATGACATCACTTTGGGGAGAGATTGTTAGCTTTAAAATTTTGTCATATGTGGAATTGCAATAGCATTCACAGTACAAGGACTAGTTTAGTTATATTGCTAAGTTAGAACTTGTAGTCTTGTAATAAATACCCTCCTATGTCAACACTAGGAGGGTTGAGGATTCATTTGTAACAAATAGGTGTGTGTGTGTGTGTGTGTTTTCTCTAGCTTCTCTCTTTAGAAAACATACACACCTCGACATTCAATAAACCGATTATCCAATGTTTAACCTTTAAATCGTGTTTATCATGTTTCCTCCACCTCCATACGTGAATCTTGGTCTCTACAAATTTGTTTTTCCAATGTTACATATTTTTTCTCATCATCATTCATTATTTATATGCAATAATATCATGGGTCTTAATTTTTATCATACGATATGCATCTTCATTTTGTATCATTATGTACCTTTTTTTTAGAAATATTCATCATGTTTATAAGATGAATTTATCTAATTCTTATTTTTAAATGAAATATTAATAGTTTATTGGTACGACATGGATGATTCTATTAGGAGGCGATGTCATCGTGATAAAGCTCCTAACCAAATAGATAGGGATAAAGATATTAGTAGAGAAAAAGAAATTATGAATGTATCTCTATATACACAAAATATGTTATCGAAATTGTTAACAATTTTAATATAAAACACCGAGTAAATTGCAAAAATCTTCCTTGTGATTTGGTCAAATTGCACGTTTGGTCCCTGTAATTCATTAAGTGCAAAAATTCTCCGGATTTGGCACTGTTTCATTCACTTTTGGTCCTCCATGTTAACCGGCGTTAAGTGAGTTTTGTTAGAACTTACACGTTAGCCCTTAAGGCTAACAATCGTTGCAGTGCCCATCCTTTAAACTAACGACCAAACCACAAGGACTATTTTTGCAATTTGCTCTATTTCTTCGATTATTTTTTTTTTTGAAAATTTTTTTCGTCAGAAAAAAAGTTTTTATATAAAACTTTTTTATGTAAAAAATACATACGAAAAAAGTTTTTATATAAAACTTTTTTATATAAAAAATATATACGAAAAAAATTTTATATATAAAAAGAAAATTATATAAAAAACTTTTTTCGTATATAAATACTTTTTTATAAACTTTTTTTTATATAAAAAACTTTTTTCGTATAAAAACTTTTTTCGCATATATTTTTTATATACTAAATTTTTTTTATATATTTATTTATATAAAAGAGCACCGACAAAACGTGTTAAAACAAAAGATTCAATTAAAAAGATGTGTCGTATGTATAAGAACAAAACGTTTTTTTTATATATTAAAAAAAAAAAAGATGTTAAAAAAAAGACACATCTTTAAATCAAAACGTTTGTGATTAAATATGTATAACGTTTTTCTCGTATGTTAAAATATTTATATATTAAAAAACTTTTATATTTTTATATATTAAAAAAGAAAAAAGATTTCAGCATCAAGAAATCACGAGCTAAAAAATGCTACATGTGATTGTTATCAAATATGTATAACGTTTTATATATTTTAACAAAACGTTTATTTTTATATATTAAAAACTTTTTATATATTTTTTTAATTGTTTCTTTTTGTATATATTTTTTTGTATATAAAAACGTTTTGTTTTAACACTTTTTGTAAATGAAAAAGTTTTTATATATTTTTTATATAAAAAATATATACGAAAAAAGTTTTTATATAAAAAAAAGTGTTTTATATAAAAAAAAAGTTTATAAAAAGGTTTTTATATACGAAAAAGGTTTTTTATATAAAAACATTTTTTATATACGAAAAACTTTTTTTATATAACAATGTTTTTATTTAAAAAGGTTTTATATAAAAACTTTTTTCGCATATTTTTTTTTTTATAAAAAAAGTTTTATATAAAAACTTTTTTCGGACAAAAAAAATTTTCAAAAAAAAAATCGAATAAAAAGATTAAATTGCAAAAATAGTCCTTGTGGTTTGGTAGTTAGTTTAAAAGACGGGCGCTGCAACGATTGTTAGCCTTAAGGGCTAACGTGTAAGTTCTAACGGAACTCACGTAACGCCGGTTAACATGGAGGACCAAAAGTGAATGAAACAGTGCCAAATCCGGACCATTTTTGCTCTTAATGAATTACAGGGACCAAACATGCAATTTGGTCAAACCACAAGGACAATTTTTGCAATTTACTCTAAAACACTTAAAACGTTAAATTTGTTTTTCCAATGTTACATATTTGTTCTCATCATCATTCATAATTTATATGCAATAATATCATGGGTCTTAATTTTTATAATACGACATGCATCTTCATTTTGTATTCATTATGCGCCTTTTTTTAGAAATATTCATCATGTTTATAACATGAATTTATCTAATTTTGATTTTTAAATGAAATATTAAAAGTTTATTAGTACGACATGGATGATTCTATTAGGAGGTGATGTCAACGTGATAAAGCTCCTAACCAAAGAGATAGTGATAAGGATATTAGTAGAGAAAAAGAAAATTATGAATGTATTTCTATGAACACAACATTTGTTATCGAAATTGTTAATAATTTTAATATAAAACACTTAAAAAGTTAAATTTGTTTTTCCAATGTTACATATATCTCATCATCATTCATTATTTATATGCAATAATATCATGGGTCTTAATTTTTTATAATACGATATGCATCTTCATTTTGTATTCATTATGAGCCCTTTTATATAGATGTATTCATCATGTTTATAACATGAATTTATCTAATTCTGATTTTTAAATGAAATATTAATAGTTTATTGGTACAACATAGATGATTCTATAGGAGGCGATGTCATCGTGACAAAGCTCCTAACCAACCCTCAAATTTAATAATAAGTAAGAAAATATATAAACAAACCCTCAAATTTATAAAAAAACCCTCAAATTTATAATTTTTTCATAAAAGGCTCTTCAAGTAGACAATGCATAACATTAACCCTGTTATTAACACCGCGTGAAAATATGAACGTTCAAACATGTGACCAACGCTTTAACTCAACATCCCGATTTTAACATTTTCAAAAAGTTACTACTATAACAGCAATTAGATCAAACCGATATGCGTAGCACGGGTCTGAAATGTATAACATTAACTCTGTTATTTGCCCCACGTGACAATATGAATGTTGAACAACAATTAGATCAAAAAACGCTTAAGTTATGTGTACTATAAACTGTTTATTTTTCTTTTGAAATAGTGTTATTCTTATTAGCTTTGAAATAACATGTTATGCGTTACGATGATGAAACACACTCATGGATTTGATACATTTTTCATGAAACAATTCTATTCACAAAAAAAAAAGGTACTTAAAAGAACTTCATTTATTTATTCGATACCCGATCAAAACTAAGCATATTAACTAAATACAGATACCCATTACAAAAATCATGATTTTTTTATAACGGACAAAGCCCGTGCATCGCACGGGCCATGCTGTCTTGTTTTTATAATAATTGAGTAGCTTACTTGGTTTGTACCATGCGATATATTAATTGTGTTTTTGAAAGAGGAGATATTTTAAAATTAATACTCCGTATTAATTATATGTGTTGTATAAATGCATTGGTGTATTAAATAATTGTAAAGCAATGCTTAAATCTATTTTTCAAAATCTTAAAAAATTTAAGAAGAAAGAGTTTAAAATACATTAAAGGTAATTTAGATGGATTTAGATACTTCAAAACATGATGAAATTACATTAAGACTCATTATATAAATTTCATTTGGACTCATTGTATTTTTTACGCTTAAACATGAGAAAATATTTCATGAAGTTAAATAACATAAATCTTGTTGATTATGTTTTGTGCACTTGGTTTTTATTTTATTTATACGCGGCAAATCTCACAGACCTACCTTTGATGACTAGACATGTAACTTTAAATCTCATGCCCCACGTTTAAAAGACCCGTAAAACAGCACACGAAACTCTCATTCAATAATGTATCTGCCATGTACTCTTTTGCCATAATTAGTCTCATCGATTTTCATTCAATATTCCACCATTTTTGGTAGTTACATAAACCTACTGTTTTTTTGGATGTATATGGGTTTGCATTTCCAACCTGAACCATCCCTCAATTCATTAGGATTTAATAATAATAAAAGTTCAACAAAGACGTCTAACGGGAAGAATAAAGGGATTACCAAAGACCCTTGACAAAGCTATTTTATAAAACTAAAAAACAACAATAAGGAGGTTTAACGATTCATTAGGACTTAATAATAGTAAAAGTTCAACAAAGACGGCTAACGAGAAGAATAAAGGGATTTAATAATAGTAAAAGTTACATCATCATCATTCATTATTTATATGCAATAATATCATGGGTCTTAATTTTTATAATACTATATGCATCTTCATTTTGTATTCATTATGCGTTTTTTTTTTTAGAAGTATTCATCATGTTTATAACATGAATTTGTCTAATTCTGATTTTAAATGAAATATTAATATTTCAAGATACGAAAAATAAATTAGAAGAGTAACGTCGGGTAAGGAGTTTTAAGACAATATTTTTTTACTTCTATCATCCAAACTCAAACACATCTTACATATTGAAATAAACCAACAAGTCAACATAAACCGGACTCTTTTCTTCTAAACCCATTTGCAAAAGTTTTAATCAAACTCATTTGCCTCGAATCTTTAAAGGAAAACAAATGGATAAACTTTTTCAGTAGTGCTGCAAATTACCATAACAACAATTTGATCATATGTAATACAATACATAACATTAACATACTACACTATAATAATAAGTAAGAAAATATGTAAACAAACCCTCAAATTTATAATTTTTTCATAAAAGGCCCTTCAAGTAGAAAATGCATAACATTAACTATGTTATTAACTCCGCGTGAAAATATGAGCGTTCAAACATGTGACCAACGCTTTAACTCAACATCCCGATTTTAACATTTTCAAAAAATTACTACCGCAAATTACGATAACAACAATTAGATCAAACTGATGCGCGTTGCACGGGTCTGAAATGCACAACATTAACTCTGTTATTAGCCCCACGTGACAATATGAGCGTTGAAAAACAATTAGATCAAAAAACTCTTAAGTTATGTGTACTATAAACTATTTGTTTATCTTTTGAAATAGTGTTATTCTTATAAGCTTTGAAATAACATGTTATGCGTTACGATGATGAAATACACTAATGGATTTGATACATTTTTCATGAAACAATTCTATTCACAAAAAGGTACTTAAAATAACTTCATTTATTCATTCGATACCTGATCAAAACTAAGCATATTAACTAAATACAGATAACCATTACAAAACTCAAGATTTATTCATAATGAACAAAGCCCATGCATATATCGCACGGGCCATGCTGTCTTGTTTTTATAATAATTTAGTAGCTTGCTTGGTTTGTACCATATGATATATTAATTGTCTTTTTGAATGAGGAAATATTTTAAAATTAATACTCTCCGTATTAATTATATGTGTTGTATAAATACATTGGTGTATTAAATAATTGTAAAGCAATGGTTAAATCTATTTTTGAAAATCTTAAAAGGTTTAAGAAGAAAGGGTTTAAAATGCATTAAGGGCATGTTTGGTACAGGGAATTGGGCCCAAAGAAATGGAAATGGGCTCATTTCCCATGTTTGGTTTGACAAAGAAATGGAAAGGGAAATGGGCTTAATTCTCGGGCTAATTCTCTAGAATCTGTTTGGTATGTCAGAGAAATAAAAAGGTGAAGAATTGTGGGGAATTGGTGGAGAATTGGTAGTGCAATTTTTTGAGTTTCATTTCCACTACTTTTAGTGAGGAAATGGGAGAAATGAGGGGAACTTTTTAAGGTTTTTTTTTTTTTTTTTTTTTAGTTGCAAACCGATTTACGTAAATGTATTTTTTATAAAAAAAATTAATAATTTTTTTTAAATATATTTTTTATAAAATAAGTTTAAAAAAAAATAAATAAATAAATTTTTTTTAAAAAATTATTTAAAAAAATCTATTTTTTTAAAATATATTTTTTATAGAATTGTTATTTATAAAAAATAATTTTTTTTAAATAATTTTTTTAATTAATTTTATAAAAAATAAATTTTAAAATAAATTAAAAAAAATAATTTTTTTTAAAATAAGTTTTTTTAAAAAATAAAATAAATAAATAAATAAAATATTTAAAAAATATATTTTTTTTTAAATATATATTTTTTAAAATAAGTTTTTTTTTTAAAAACAAACAAAAGTTCTAATTCTTTCAATAAAAAGTTTTTTTTTTTTTTTTTTTTTTTTTTTTTTTTTTTTTTTTTTTTTTTTTTTTGCCAATTCTCGAGTTTATTTCTCATGTTATCAAACACTAGAATTGACTTTAAATTTCTCTACCCTCTGATTTCTATTCTCTGAATTCTATTCTCTACTTCATTTCTATTCTCTGAAAGTTTCTGTACCAAACGTGCCCTAAAGGTAATTTAGATGGATTTAGATACTTCAAAACATGATGAAATTACATGCATTCATTATATAAATTTCATTTGGACTCATTCTATTTTCTACGCTTAAACATGAAAATTTATTTCATGAAATTAAATATCATAAATCTTGTTGATTATGTTTTGTGCATTTGGTTTTTATTTTATTTATACGCAGCAAATCTCACAGAGCTACCTTTGATGACTAGACATGTGAACTTAAATGTCATACCCCACGTAGTACTTACCTTAAAAGACCGCTAAAAATGCCCGGGCATCCATCCAATGCATTCTTTTCAATCTTGTACCCACGGAGCGGTCCCCAAAACAGAGTGAGAACTAGCCTAATGTTGACGTATGTGTCCGGACGGTCTGAGTCTTTCGGTCGTCCGGACGGCTCAAAGCTACCTTATATAGGCCGGAAGGCACAAAGGCCGCTCGGCATGTATAAGTTTAAGACAGGAGACAGATGGCAACTACTGACACCACCGCCGCCTTCCTCAGGATTTACGGGATTGTGTCGACGACACATTTCCTGAATATCCGCCGCCGCCAGTACAGGTATCGAGGCTGAGCACTATAAATACTCGGCCCATTTGCTACTCTCAGGTAACGATTTACCCGCATTATACTTCTCACTATAATTGATAGCCCTTTCGGAATATAAAATACTTACTCTCACACCGGAGGTGGGTCCTGGGATAACACCCGGGGCGAGCCTAACGTGTGCTGTTGTGTGCAGATATCCAGAGGATCCCAAATAGCCGAAAGGACTTACACCTGAGCCTGCCGGAGGAACCCTAGCTGAGTTCAACCGGGAGGCTCCCTTTATTTGTCTGAAGTGGTTGCAAGAAATTGCTTCAACAAATTGGCGCCATCCGTGGGACCCACTTCTCGATCTGCCTACAGTTCGATATGGCTGGTCCTGCATCCCACAAAAGGAAAGTCATAGAAGCCGAGGAGGAATGGATGAATGTTCCGATCGGTTTTCCACCTATCCTTCCGGGAGATGTGTCAGACGGACCATTGATAATTGAGGCCGAAGTGGAAGGATACACAGTTAGAAGGGTCTATGTAGACCAAGGCGCTTCGGTCGAGGTGATGTATGAGCACTGTTTCGAGCATCTATGCCCTTCCATTAAGGCCAAGTTGAAAGAAACCGGCACGCCATTGATAGGGTTCGCGGGAGAATCCATAAAGCCATTGGGAAAGATTGAATTGGAAGTCCATTTCGGAAGCCAGGGCCTGTCTCACCGGACAATGATGAAGTTCGCCGTGGTAAGGTCCCCCTCTCCATACAATATCATTCTGGGGCGCTCAGGTCTGAAGAAATTACGGGCTATCCCATCAACTATCCACTCGATGATGAAATTCCCCACACCGAAGGGCATAGCGACCCTCACCACCCGGTCCGTAATTGTCTCAGAATGTCGCAAGCTCGAGGAGAAACAAATGGCAAAAAAGGAGATAAAGGAAGAGCCCTGTGAGGCCGGACCAGATGAGGCTATGGTGGGAAAAACGGAAGAAGTTTTGGTACATCCGGCTTTTCCGGACCAACTAGTCACGATAGGAGGAAACTTCTCCTCGGAATGTCGAAGACAGTTAATCACACTACTCAAGAACAACCAGGACGTGTTTGCCTGGGAACCAGCTGATATGACGGGAGTGCCCCGTCGGATCATTGAGCACAAGCTAAATGTGAATGTTCAAGACCGCCCGGTGGCGCAAAAGAGAAGAACTTTCTCGACCGAAAAGAATCACGCCGTAGCCAAGGAAGTGGAAGAATGGGTGAGAGCGGGAATAGTTCGACCGGTGCAATACCCCACCTGGATCTCAAACCCGGTGTTGGTAAAGAAATCCGATGGGAGTTGGCGGATGTGTATCGACTTCAAGAACCTCAACTCATCCTGTCGAAAGGATTATTACCCGCTGCCTGATATTGACCAGAAAATAGAATCGGTTATGGGATTCAGGTATAAGTGCTTTTTAGATGCCTACAAGGGATACCACCAAGTACACATGGCCAAGGAAGACGAGGAAAAAACAGCTTTCTATACTGAACACGGGACATACTGTTACACCAAAATGCCGTTCGGTTTAAAGAACGTGGGGGCCACGTACCAATGTTTGGTGGATTCGGCCTTTCGGTCACAGATAGGGAGAAATCTCGAGGCATACGTGGACGATATGGTAATAAAAAGCAAAACCGAAAAGGAGTTACTTGCCGATATGGCGGAAACATTCGATAACCTCCGAAGAATTAACATGAAGCTAAACCCCAAGAAATGCTCTTTCGGGGTAGAGGAAGGGACGTTTCTGGGATATATGGTGACTTCCGAAGGGATAAGGGCGAATCCGAAGAAGACAAGGGCTATCGTGGATATGCAATCCCCAAAGTCACTCAAGGAGATGCAAAGTTTGAGTGGAAAACTAGCAGCTTTGAACCGCTTTCTATCCAGATCGGCAGAAAAAGCCCTCCCTTTCTTTGAAACGTTGAGGAACATCACGAAGGAGAACCAGGATAAGTACCGATGGACAAATCAAGCAGAAGCAGCCTTCCAAGAGATGAAGAAGATGATCCTTGAATTACCCTATCTAGCAACGCCAAGGCTGAAGGAGGACCTCTACGTGTACCTCTCGGCATCAGAAGGGGCAATGAGTGGAGTATTGTTAGTAGAAAGAGAGGGAAAGCAGACCCCAATACATTACGTTAGCCGGACATTACACGAGGCCGAACAAAACTACGCCCCCGTTGAGAAGCTAGCTCTAGCCCTGCTACACATGGCCAGAAGGCTACGAAGATACTTCGAAGCTCATCCGATAAAAGTCATCACTGACCAGCCCATCAAGCAAATATTAAACAAAGCAGAAGCCTCCGGGAGGATGGTCAAGTACTCCGTGGAGTTAGGGGCATACGATATCGCTTACATACCCCGGAGTGCCGTCAAGGGGCAAGTCCTCGCGGATTTCATAACGGAAATACCCGTGGAAGCGCTGAGCCAAAACGCAGGAGAGATGGGCAAAGAGATATGCAATATCTCCGACCAAGAACCATGGATACTGTACACCGATGGAGCCTCCAGCAAGTCAGGTGCCGGAGCAGGCCTGGTACTGATTAGTCCAGACCAAACGGAGTACACTTATGCCATCCGACTAAACTTCAAAAGCACTAACAACGAAGCAGAATACGAAGCTTTGCTAGCAGGGTTAAGGGTCGCTCGGAAAATGGAAATTCGGATGTTGGAAGTCAGAGTAGATTCCAATTTGGTAGCAAATCAGATCAATGGTGAGTACGTGGCAACTAAAAATAACATGATAGCGTATTTAGCTGATGAAGCGAAAAGTGTACCGCTTTTAGGGGGTCATTTAAGCCCTAAATCATATTTATTTGATCAAATATTGCCCTAAATCGTTCCTTTTGTCATTTTAGGTACTTTGGAGAAGAAATCTGGAAAAGGAAGCATTTTGGACGTTTTTGGAGCATAAAAGTGAAGAAAACGACAAAGTCTCAAAAATGTGCTGGAAAGTACCTTTGACGGCGTCAGAAATTCCTCCTGACGGCGTCATGGCTTGGCAAAAGTGGTGGGTATGAAAATTACTCATGATAAGCCAGAGAAATTTGCATTGGAATTCTGACGGCGTCACCCTTTGGAGTGATCAAGGTCGTCACGGTTTAATTTAAAGAGAGACGGCCCAGAAGATCTTGAAGGTGACGGCGTCAAGACTCATCCTGACGACGTCAGATGATATAGAGTGACGGCGTCAAATTATTCTTACACGAGAAGGAACCTTAGTGAAACCGCCACATGTTAATCAAGACAATCACAACTCGCGCGCGGAGTAGCTGTTACTGTTTTGGCCATAAAATCTTCATACGAACTCGGATTTTGGTGATTCAAGAGGCCACGGAATCGGGACGAAAAGATCTACAATTTGGTGAAAAAAGGGAGCTGACGCCGTCACTTTTTAAGGCTGACGCCGTCAGAACCCCTCGGACAGTAAACTGCCTATAAATACAACATCATAACTTCATTTTTTGTAAGCCCTAAACCCTAAGTCCGATTCTAGGGTTTAGGTAGGTGTTTTTCCAGCAACTTAGAGGGTCCTAATCATGCCATAAACATCTTGTAATGGTTTGTTTATCGATTCAATCTTATGTTATGTCTTCAATTATGATTATTGTTGATTGCTCTTCATTAATTATGCTTGGCTAAATCACCTTGTGTCTACTTATGATTGTGTGAAACTTGTGTATAACTAATTAGATCTTATTGATTTCTTGTTGATGTGTGTGTCCATCTCCATCAATTAGGGCGTGACAACTTCAATAGATCTAGTTGGTTTAGTTTATAATTCTTGTTTCCTATTGTCTCTTGTTTGATTGGGTGATATCGATGTTAGGCTTAAGAAAACTGGCTAACCTCCTATACGGTAACTTGCTTGAACGTCTTAAGAAACATGAACCAATGCGTACTAGGTTTATTTGGTTGTATTTAATGCATGAGCGAATTCTAGTGATCCCATGTTAGGAGCTTCTTAGCCGGCTCGACATAGGAGTGAAGTAGGAGCTTATAGAGTTGGGGAAGTACGTACGCCACCCCACGATTGGTATTAAGGAATACAACCCGTCAATTAAAACAAGGTGTGACAATTCAATAGGTAGAATTGGATAGCTAGCAAGGAGTAACATATCATAGGTAGACATGCTTCATTTCCCTTGTAGAACCCTAGTTTACTTTTCTTGCATATTAGTTTAATTAGTAGCTTTTGGGTTAGTTGATTAGCAACTAATTCCGCCCCTTCTTCCAAAACCAGAGATTTTTACTTGCTTTCCATAAAATATAAAAATACAAAAAGAATCATCCCTCACCTTTAGACCTAGTTAGATTAATTTCAATCCTAACGAACACTATTCCCTGTGGAGAACGATCAATCCCCCGTACTTACCACTACACTATACTACATCGGTCAGGTACACTGCCTGGTGGGGTTGTAAGCCTCTTGAGATCCCTCGAGAGGTAAAACCTGTTGTAAGGTTACAAAACCACGCAATCAAGTTTTTGGCGCCGCTGCCGGGGAATAGTTATTGTTTAGGTTGAATTTTTTATTCTATTAGGTCTACTCACTAGATTCCTTTCTAGTGAGATTTTTATTTTATTTTTATAGGTTTTCTTTAGTCTATCTTTTTCTTTGTGTGTTTGTTCGTAATTTCCATTGACTCTTCCGTTCACCATTATGGAGTACGCGAATCCACCATACCACCAACCACAAAGGCCATTCTACCCTATTGACATCTCGAATTTCAAACAATATCGAGATGAACCCATATATGATGCATGGACTCGTTTTAGAAATTTACTCCGAAAATTCCCTCATCATAGTTTCGCTTTAGCATCCCTAACCCGAACCTTTTACTATCGTGTTGGCCAATATGACCAAATGCGCATTGAGGATTTTGCCAATGGGGACTTTAGGGAATTAAGTGCTGAAGAAGCATGGGATGCCATAGAAGATTGTGCCCAATATTATTATAGGGTAGACAACCCAACAAACGTTATTACAAGTCAATTGAATATAAATTTCCTGGATCATGAAACAAGTTTGTTTGGGGATGAATACATTAGTGTTGAGATACCTAAGTGGTTGTCATGTAATGCCATAGTACAAAACAAACACATAGGTGATCTTGATAAGATGGATGATAAAGTAGAAAGTCCAAGCCCACCAAATACCCCACAAGTCCTACCATCATTTGAGGCATACACACCGCCCGTGACTTATTCAGAAGAAGTAGAAGAGACTTTAGGAACCCCAATTGAGGTAGAACCCTTGGACCAAGCACCACTAGAGCATATAGGTTTGAATACTCATAATGATAACCTTACTCTTAGTTCTAGGGAAGTTCCTAGTTTTGATGAACCGGAGCCTCAACCAAAACCGTTACCTAATCTTCCATCCTTGGATGAGAATTTAGGAATTGAAATATGTCCCGATCCACCCATCAAACCATATAGTCCGGGTAGTCTTAGGATAAAGGTAGTAGACTCTAGGCCATGTGGAGTGGTATCTAATATAGGAGTGAACCATGACCTTACATACTTACATCACCCATTCATGATTGATCACAAGAAACATTATGGGTTTAAACCGGGTCTATTGGGTCAAGATGGATTCCCAATTAGGAGTCTCTCGAAGTTGTTAGAAAATGATCCCTTTTTAGGAGAACACTTTAACTCACCCATTGACCAAAGTGAACTAGGTAAGGTTATGATGAAAGGAGCACACCCCTTTGAGCATATAATTCATCCACCACTCTTTCCTCACGTGGCATACTCCTACCGAGCTGGTGTGTATCGCTACTTCCATCCGCACTTAATCCTAAGTGTAGGGAAAACCTCCCCTATTTCCGTTAAATAAGGGTAGAGTCAGGCTCATGACTCGAACAAAAACAAGCGCTTCTTGGGAGGCAACCCAAGCTTTATTTTATTTATTTGCTTTGTGTGTCAATTTGTTTGTTTGTTTGTTTGTTTGTTTTATTTGTTTCCGTATGTATGTTTAATTTTTATTCTTATTAATTCATGTTCAAAAGTAATTTGTGGAAATGCTTTATTTTGTTTTTAACTTCGTCTTAACTACATATAAAGGTATTTTGCAAAAGATAAGTGTAAGGGAAATCTAAATCGGTTTATTAGAACACAAATGAACATGAATCGTAATAATAATAAATTAGCATACATATTCGTATTTGTTTGAGTCAAATGCTTGTATCGAGTCATAATGATGTTTTGCAGGATTTCCAGGAAGTAAGGTAAAGGTTTTTCCAGAAATTTTCCGGAAACTTAAAATGAAAATTTTTGTCAGGTCATTTCTGACGGCGTCAGGGTTTATAACCTGACGGCGTCAGATTTAATTTCCAGAAATTTTTAAAAGTTTTGTTTTTTTTAAAAAGTTTTTATTAAAATCTCCAACTTATAATCTCCAGGAATCTGCAAAGTTATCATTCCACAAGCATTATATCCTTATATATAGATTTTTCCCGCCGATGTTATGCAGGTTTTCGTGTTTGTTTTCTCAGGTTTAACAGGTTATTTTGGACAAGGAAATGTTTTGAATCAAGCTTGTGGCAATGCATTAGTCATGGAGCTTCAACATTCTCTTTGGAGGAAGATCTAACCGTGTAACTTCATTATCCACCGAGCGAATCAGGGGAGTATTTGATTTCATTCTTTTACTTTTTTCTTTTACATCTTGTTATTTGAACATTGGGGACAATGTTCATCTTAAGTGTAAGGGGAGGGTAAAAGTACGATTTTAGAGAATGCCATTGCGCTTGATTTTTGTTTGTTTAATAATAGATATGTAATAAAACTGAGAGAAATACTTGATTAAGGTAATTTTAGTGCCAAATTTAAAATTTTTTACAACATATAGGAGTGAAACTTTGGTCTTAATGAGCGTCTCACGGATAGGAGTTATATGACTAGCACAAAAACCGTACCACTAAAAAATTTTCCACCCCAAATATGTGAGGTTCGCCCCTAGAATTGGTAGGAAAAGCATTTATGCTATGATGTGTGTACCGGTAGCACTAAGATTCTAGAACTTGCGTTAGGACCATTCCGAAGCCACAAGTGAGACTACATTCGTGTAGTTAGATTTACTACATGATAAGAGGCATTAGGATTAACCCATTGTTTTACACCTGTGTTTTTGTTATAATTACGTTGACTACATTGGTCAAGTAATTCTCCCACACCCTTTGCGTTGTACTCATTTTTAGTACACGATACCCCTAGTACACCCCTCAGAGCCTATCTTTTCGTTTCGACCTTTAAGCATTTTACTTAAAGGAAGAATTTGTTACACCCCACTAAAATGTACACCCAAATCGCCTTAGCCTACCTTGTATGCACTCATTTTTAGTGCATTATTGTGACAACATTTGTTTAAACCCAAGTTAATTATCTAATTGATTACATGGTTGCTAAGTCGAGTCATATCCTTGTACATATTGTTTTGGGACGATTGGGACTCATGGGTAAAGTACTAGTGTAATGGAGTAATGGGGAAGAACATCATTTATTACCCCCATATGTGCTAAATATTTTAAAAGTACTCCAAGTTTTTCAATTATCTTAATTCGAGTCATTAGAATAGTTATTTGTAAAGTTATGTAAAAATTCAAGTGTAAGGGGATGCAACGCCCCTATGATGTATTATTTTTGATGGTAGGGCAAGAGTGTATGAAAAAAAAAGAAAAAAAAAAATCGAAAAATCAAGAAAAATACAAAAAAATGAGAAAAAGAAAAATAGAAAAAACATACGGACTACCATCCCGTTTCATTTTATGTTTGTTTTATGTTTTTGTTATTTTCTTCATTAGCTTAAATCTAGTCGAGTCTTGGCTTAGCAACATTGTATAGTACATGTAATTGATCAAGATCTTTAACTCGCCACCAGTAAAATATCCTTTATCCAACAAAACCGTGTTTTCCTTTTCCCTACACCTAACGTTATAACCCATTTAAAAGCCCTCTTTGATAGTTTATCTTTGGTGCTTACGCCTAGTGGAGGAGGTTTTCGATCCTTTCCCAAGCCTATGGTAATCTATTTGCTATGACAGGTAGTGAGAGATATTATCCGTTTTCATTTATGAGATTTATTTTTATGACACTTGAGAGATGTGAGTATCTAAACACTACTTGTGAGGTGCTAGTTTGTAATCTCCGTGCTTATTATGATTAAAGTGGAACGATTATTTGTTGTAATTACTTTTATATTAGCGTTAAATGACCCCTAACTTGTATTTTGATTAGAATAAAAGCGCATTTGCTTGAGGACAAGCAAATCTCAAGTGTAAGGGTATTTGATGAAGCGAAAAGTGTACCGCTTTTAGGGGGTCATTTAAGCCCTAAATCGTATTTATTTGATCAAATATTGCCCTAAATCGTTCCTTTTGTCATTTTAGGTACTTTGGAGAAGAAATCTGGAAAAGGAAGCATTTTGGACGTTTTTGGAGCATAAAAGTGAAGAAAACGACAAAGTCTCAAAAATATGCTGGAAAGTACCTTTGACGGCGTCAGAAATTCCTCCTGACGGCGTCATGGCTTGGCAAAAGTGGTGGGTATGAAAATTACTCATGATAAGCCAGAGAAATTTGCATTGGAATTCTGACGGCGTCACCCTTTGGAGTGATCAAGGTCGTCACGGTTTAATTTAAAGAGAGACGGCCCAGAAGATCTTGAAGGTGACGGCGTCAAGACTCATCCTGACGACGTCAGATGATATAGAGTGACGGCGTCAAATTATTCTTACACGAGAAGGAACCTTAGTGAAACCGCCACATGTTAATCAAGACAATCACAACTCGCGCGCGGAGTAGCTGTTACTGGTTTGGCCATAAAATCTTCATACGAACTCGGATTTTGGTGATTCAAGAGGCCACGGAATCGGGACGAAAAGATCTACAATTTGGTGAAAAAAGGGAGCTGACGCCGTCACTTTTTAAGGCTGACGCCGTCAGAACCCCTCGGACAGTAAACTGCCTATAAATACAACATCATAACTTCATTTTTTGTAAGCCCTAAACCCTAAGTCCGATTCTAGGGTTTAGGTAGGTGTTTTTCCAGCAACTTAGAGGGTCCTAATCATGCCATAAACATCTTGTAATGGTTTGTTTATCGATTCAATCTTATGTTATGTCTTCAATTATGATTATTGTTGATTGCTCTTCATTAATTATGCTTGGCTAAATCACCTTGTGTCTACTTATGATTGTGTGAAACTTGTGTATAACTAATTAGATCTTATTGATTTCTTGTTGATGTGTGTGTCCATCTCCATCAATTAGGGCGTGGCAACTTCAATAGATCTAGTTGGTTTAGTTTATAATTCTTGTTTCCTATTGTCTCTTGTTTGATTGGGTGATATCGATGTTAGGCTTAAGAAAACTGGCTAACCTCCTATACGGTAACTTGCTTGAACGTCTTAAGAAACATGAACCAATGCGTACTAGGTTTATTTGGTTGTATTTAATGCATGAGCGAATTCTAGTGATCCCATGTTAGGAGCTTCTTAGCCGGCTCGACATAGGAGTGAAGTAGGAGCTTATAGAGTTGGGGAAGTACGTACGCCACCCCACGATTGGTATTAAGGAATACAACCCGTCAATTAAAACAAGGTGTGACAATTCAATAGGTAGAATTGGATAGCTAGCAAGGAGTAACATATCATAGGTAGACATGCTTCATTTCCCTTGTAGAACCCTAGTTTACTTTTCTTGCATATTAGTTTAATTAGTAGCTTTTGGGTTAGTTGATTAGCAACTAATTCCGCCCCTTCTTCCAAAACCAGAGATTTTTACTTGCTTTCCATAAAATATAAAAATACAAAAAGAATCATCCCTCACCTTTAGACCTAGTTAGATTAATTTCAATCCTAACGAACACTATTCCCTGTGGAGAACGATCAATCCCCCGTACTTACCACTACACTATACTACATCGGTCAGGTACACTGCCTGGTGGGGTTGTAAGCCTCTTGAGATCCCTCGAGAGGTAAAACCTGTTGTAAGGTTACAAAACCACGCAATCATTAGCCAAAGCCAAGGAATACATTACACACTTCGATCGATTTAAGATCCGAAGTATCCCAAGGGCACAGAACCAGAAAGCCGATATACTCAGCAAACTGGCATCCTTGGCTTTCGAACATCTGGCAAAGAAAACCACTGTGGAAGTTTTAGAGAGACCATCAACAGAGGAGGAGTTAGTCAACGCAATAGTGGAAGAGGAAGGGGAAAACTGGATGACCCCCATCATTCGATGTAAACAAGAAGGCATCTGGCCGGAAGACGAAAATGAAGCTCGATCTCTCCGAATGAAAATAAACCAATATACTTTGGTAGATGAGGTGCTCTTCAAAAAATCCTATCTAGGTCCGATGCTAAGATGTGTCGGCCCGCTTCAAGCCAACTATGTTATCCGAGAGGTGCACGAAGGAGCATGCGGAATGCACTCCGGGACGCGGTCCGTGGTAGGAAAGTTAATGCAGCAAGGGTATTACTGGCCCACCATGCATCGGGATACCAGGGAAGTAATTAGGAAATGCGATTCTTGTCAAATACACGCACCCGTTCCGAGACTCCCCAAAACTGTTTTAACTTCGGTAATGGCCCCTTGGCCCTTCTACCAATGGGGAATGGACGTTTTGGGCCCCCTACCAGAGGCCCCGGGAAAAGTCAAATTCGTCATTGTGGCCATTGACTACTTCACCAAATGGATAGAGGCCAAGCCGCTGGCCCGCACGACTGGGAAGGAAGTAAAGAAGTTCGTTTGGGAAAACATAGTATGCAGATTTGGTCTTCCCAAGGTGATTGTGACGGACAATGGAAGCAATTTCATCCATGATCCTTTCAAAAGTTGGTGCGAACGGTTGAACATAACTCAAATAAACACGGCCGTGGCACACGCTCAAGCCAACGGGCTGGTAGAAGCAGCAAACAAAAGTTTGATGAAAGGATTCAAGACGAGACTGGGCAGGGAAAGAGCTGGATGGGTGGATGAGCTACCGAATGTCCTATGGGCGCACCGAACGTCACTAAAAACAAGCAATGGGGAAACACCGTTCAGCCTCACTTATGGTAGCGAAGCGGTCATACCGGCAGAGATAGGGATGCCAACTTTTCGGACCATGAAGGTCAATGAAAAAGAAAACGGCGAGGAGATCTTCATGAATCTCGACCTCCTACAAGAACGAAGGGAAATGGCCGCAATACGGGAGGCAAAGTACAAAAGGAAGATCGAGCAGTATTACAACCGAAGGGTCCATCCTGAGTCGTTCAAAATAGGTGATTTTGTATACCGAAGGAACGAAGCTAGCAGGGTGGAGAATCAAGGAAAGCTAGGGCCAAACTGGGAAGGGCCGTACCGAATCGTGGAAGCATACCAGACGGGATCCTATAAGTTGGAAACAATGGAAGAAGAAGAAGTGCCCCGAACTTGGCACGCTGTTAACCTTAGAAAATGTTTCTTGTAAATGACTAGATATATCTAATGTAAGCTTCCAAAAGGAGCCATATGACTAATTTTAATGATAAATGACTTTCACATTGTTCTTTGTTCCTGAACATAATTAGAAAATGACCCCCCCGAGAGAGTCACGCCCTCCGGGGAGTGTGTGGTCAATGTTCAAAGATGGTTGATACCCAGGAAAGGGGTTGCCATAATCCTGGCGGAAAGGCTGAAACATCTGTAATATTCCGAACATAATCAGAAAATGGTCCCTCCGAGAGGTTCGTGCCCTCCGGAGATCAGTGATCAATGTTCTTTGTTTCTGAACATAATTAGAAAATGACCCCCCCCCCCCGAGAGAGTCACGCCCTCCGGGGAGTGTGTGGTCAGTGTTCAAAGATGGTTGATACCCAGGAAAGGGGTTGCCATAATCCTGGCGGAAAGGCTGAACCATCTATAATATTCTGAACATAAGTGAAGAGTGATCCCTCCGAGAGGTTCGTGCCCTCCGGAGATCAGTGATCAATGTTCTTTGTTTCTAAACATAATTAGAAAATGACCCCCCCGAGAGAGTCACGCCCTCCGGGGAGTGTGTGGTCAGTGTTCAAAGATGGTTGATACCCAGGAAAGGGGTTGCCATAATCCTGGCGGAAAGGCTGAACCATCTATAATATTCTGAACATAAGTGAAGAGTGATCCCTCCGAGAGGTTCGTGCCCTCCGGAGATCAGTGATCAATGTTCTTTGTTTCCTGAACATAATTGGAAAATGACCCCCCCGAGAGAGTCACGCCCTCCGGGGAGTGTGTGGTCAATGTTCAGATGAGGACAACATAAATAGAGGAGGAAAGTTATACAATCATTTGTCACCTTCCGGACACAAGCAAAAATTGATCCCTCCGAGAGGTTCGTGCCCTCCGGAGATATTGTGGTCAGTGTTCGGAGAGGAAGGGGTCATGCGACCAAAAGAAAAGGAAAACAGGGAAGAATCACACGAAACAATACAAACGGAATGTACATTAAATATCAACAGCTTATAACAAATCATACGACATTTCATCATGTTCAAGCATACAAAAAGCGCTAACAGTGGCGCAACCGGGTGATCATTACATCGGTTCAAAAATGCTAAACAATTCATAAATTAACCTAACACTTTAAAGGGCCTTACAGTCAAAAGCCGCCGGATCAAGACAAGGGGCCACCAGAGGAATCATTAGGGGCAGGATCAGGAAACAGAGCCATTATTTCCGAAAGGGGTCTGTCCGCAGCATCGCTAACTTTAAGCACATACGGATACTCCGCAGAGAAAAGACCATCAAACGAAGGATCAAGCTTTGCCCTAGCCCCCAAATCCAAATCATCCACCCCGGCGGCAATAGTGGCTATATCCTCCGGTTCTCGATCCACAGAGATAGCTTCCAAGAAACCCGACTGAGAGGACAAGCTGAAAGGCTCGGCCAAGCGATGTTTGTACTCATGGCTATCCAGAAGCCGACGAACCATTTCCGGAAGGAACTCCTTTATAAGCTTCTGGCGCTCGACGTCCGTTTGGCCCAATTTGACAGCTATGTCCGTCCTTTCCTTGCATAGCTCGGTGCCTATCTCCTTCTCAACGACGAGTTTACCTTTAACATCCGCCAGCTCTCCTTCCAAGGCTCTGATCCGTTCGGAGGAAGTCATTCTCCCTTCATCCCTTGTTTTTTCCAACTGAGAGACCCGACTCTTTAAATCCGACTGCCTTTCTACACAGCCCACATGCTCATGCTTCAATTTTCGAAGCTCCTCCGCCTCTTGGGCCGCATCCTCACACTCTGCATGGGCACTGCGTAGTTGTCGGTATTCCTCGAGGAGGACCTCATGCCGGCCCAAAATTTCCGCTTGGGTAGTCGCTCCTCGACCTAATAAAATCCAACCCCTTCGGATGGCCTCCGAATCGCCTAAGCTTTGAAAATGAACTTCTTCGCAAGGGGTGGGAAGATGCGACATCAGATCCCTACAAACGTCAGATCTATTCAAGCGATCGCCCCTTGTGACCGACCACTCCGGAACGAACACAGCTGCCGGATCACCTACCGCCATGGCTTTAATTTTGCCGCGACCGGAAGCGGCCACAGGAACACTCCCTACAAGGAACAAGGCGTCATTACCCAAGAAACAAAAGAAATGAGCAACACAAGGTAAATAGTTGGATAACTTACCCGAACCCTCCGGTCGAAAACCTGCATCCTCCGGTCGAAGAGAACGGATAGGCGGAGGGTTTGGAATGACCTCAACATCTGGCGAATCAGGCTTCGGATCCGCTACGGGGGCCCTCTCCGTTCTCCTCCTCTTGGCCGCCTGGGCCACTCCGCTGCTCCCTTCACCCTGTTCGGCAAGCCTCTCAGCCCTCAAAGCCCGCCGTATGGCGGCTTGCTTTTGCTTCCTAAGTTTAGCCGCAACAACCCGGCTATTGGCCCTCTGAACCTCCTCTTCCTCGGCCGTCAGGACGGGTATATCGGCATTTGACGCAGCCGGAAGAGTCAAGAACAGCTCATGATGCTCACCCTCACCATACGCATCACCCCGAACCATAGAAGTTTCCTGGTGGGCCGCCGGATTAATCAAGTAATCAGACATCGGCACAACTACAGAAAGAAAATGATAATAAATAAAGTGATATATAAAGAAAGAAGAGTATGCCTGTCACGGATCGATTAATAAAAGAATAAACAAAATATAGGAAAATCTACCTGCCCCTTCGGCATCTTGGAGCACAGCTCGATAACCGGTATGCTCCCAGTGCGAAGATAACCCGACGGCGTAGAGGAAGCCCTTGGGAATTTGGATCAGATCAATCACATTCGCGGCCAGCTTTCCGACATCCGCAAGGAAGAAGCCACCGTCCGGATAAGGGTCTGAAATATCAGAATCGTGATGCCTCCAAGGCATAGCAAAGGGGATCGCCCGTCTATCTATCAAGAAAAAATTGCGTTTCCAGCCCTTCAGCCCAGTCAAGATCTCCCGGAAACAAACCTTCCTATCCCTACCGGTTCGCTTCTCGAAAGAAAACCAATCACCCTGTTTACTCAACTTATAAAAGACACGGAATAGCGGAGTGGTGGGAGCAATATCCAAACTGCGGCTATACACCTCGAAAAGTACAACACGGTGTATGCCCAGCGGAACCAGTTGGGAGATATGCACCTTGAAGTACCGAATGATGTCCAGCAAAAAAGTAGAAAAAGGCACACTGAGACCACCCTCATAAAAGTACTCCAAGTACAATCCGATGGCGTCTGACGGCAGCTGATCCACCGTCATATCCGGAGGGGGTAGGCGAGGATGTAGGTCCGCCGGTATACCCGCATCAGACACCACCATAAATAAATCGTTCTCGCTCATCTCAGAAGTGTATTTTTGAACGTCAAATTTGGGAAGATACCCTTCGGACTCTTGGATGTCTTCTTCATAATCATACGAGGGAGAATTCGACATGGTTGACCGAATGGTAAATTAGGTCGTTCGGAAATAATTAAGAACAAGCCTTTCGGAAAGTTTGTCAGAGCGAAAAAATTACAAGTGGTAAAAATGAAAAACACCGCAGAAATGACGCTATTTATAGGCAAAAAAACGAAGTATGAAACGACGCGCGTTGTCAGTAGATGAGGTGGCACCCTCCCACTCGTACGATATACGCATGCACACGTGTCAACGTTTCAGAGCCCCAGTAAAAATGACGGCGATCTTTAAAAAGAGGTAATAATGTTTTTTGGCAGTTTATGCATTAGGGTCAGCACTCTGATTACCGAACGACTCAGTCCTCTCGGAACTAGAAATTAGACTTCAAAGATTTTCAAAGTATCACAACATCGGCAAGACGGATATTATGATACTGGGGGGGACATGTTGACGTATGTGTCCGGACGGTCTGAGTCTTTCGGTCGTCCGGACGGCTCAAAGCTACCTTATATAGGCCGGAAGGCACAAAGGCCGCTCGGCATGTATAAGTTTAAGACAGGAGACAGATGGCAGCTACTGACACCACCGCCGCCTTCCCCAGGATTTACGGGATTGTGTCGACGACACATTTCCTGAATATCCGCCGCCACCAGTACAGGTATCGAGGCTGAGCACTATAAATACTCGGCCCATTTGCTACTCTCAGGTAACGATTTACCCGCATTATACTTCTCACTATAATTGATAGCCCTTTCGGAATATAAAATAATTACTCTCACACCGGAGGTGGGTCCTGGGATAACACCCGGGGCGAGCCTAACGTGTGCTGTTGTGTGCAGATATCCAGAGGATCCCAAATAGCCGAAAGGACTTACACCTGAGCCTGCCGGAGGAACCCTAGCTGAGTTCAACCGGAAGGCTCCCTTTATTTGTCTGAAGTGATTGCAAGAAATTGCTTCAACACCTAACCACACACGAAACCCTCTCATTCAATAATGTATCTGCCTTGTATTCTTTTGCAATTATTAGTCACATCAATGTTCGTTCAATATTCCACCATTTTGGATAGTTAAATGAACCTATTGTTTGTTGGATGTATATGGTTTGCATTTCCAACCTAGACCGTCCGATCATTTAAAAAGTATAGAAAATTAAAAATGCTAGAAAGCCATTAATAATGTAACAAGTGTCCATCACTCACTCCATTTTTTTTATTAAATTCGGTTAGGGGACATTTTGATCCTTTTAACCTCATTTTTTATTCACCCCAAAACTTCAAAAGTAAATAACTTTCAAATGATAACCTTATATGAAAAACCGATTTAACCATAATTTTTTAAATTTAATTATGTTTAATTTGGTAACAAGTGTCCATTACTTTAATAATGTAACAAGTGTCCATCACTCACTCCATTTTTTTTATTAAATTCGGTTAGCGGACATTTTGATCCTTTTAACCTCATTTTTTATTCACCCCAAAACTTCAAAAGTAAATAACATTCAAATGATAACCTTATATGAAAAACCGATTTAACCATAATTTTTTAAATTTAATTATGTTTAATTTGGTATGCATTATGATATATGAATCGCAACTTTCTTTTTTTTCAACTTTTTAAGTGGGTGTTAATTTTTTTGAAATTTTTGTCATTTTTTGCTATAATTTTGCCTAGTTTAAATACCGAATTTTGCAAAACTTAAAACACGAAAGTTGTAGCTTTTTGGCCATTTTTTACCCATAAATTTGAATCACTCAAATCAGATATGATATGAGTGAGATATCGCACGTTAAAGATGAACAATAATTGATGAATGTTATAAAAAATAACTGATGAACGTTATCAAAAAAGAACTGATGAACGTTATAGAAAATAACTGATGAACAATATCAAAAATAACTGATGAACGTTATTTTTTTGAAAAATGTTAAACATTTTGTTGATATAAATAATGCCTAAAATCATTATTAATACTTCTTGATATCTCTATATTCTGATAATCACAAAATGTAAACTCATTAAACATAAATTAATTAAGTAAACAAGTATTTGTTGGATATATTCATTTCTACAAATTAATCACTTAAGGTATGAATAAACAAATGCCTAATGCATTATATGATCAAAAGAACATTTTCTTAATCACTAGATTTTTTATAAAATGTCAAAAACATTTTATATCTTTTAGAAAATCATTTTTGGTAATAAATAAAAATGTTTAATCCATTATAAATTTATGAATTCAAATTTTCAACCAAAAATGGCAAAAATATTCCAGAAAAACCTTCCTCACAAAAAAACAAAACTGGCCAACATTCGGGTAGGGCGGCCCCCTTAATTTTACTAGGCGGCCCCCTTAAAATTAAGGGGACCGCCCCGCTCCTCTAGGCTGTCAGATTTTGCCTATAAATACTGGACTTTCCCTGGACTTTTACTCACCTCTTGCACCCCAAACTTTCTATTCTAAATCTTCTTATATCTTCCTAAATCCTTTGATCATATAATCTTAAGCTTTTGTTTCCAAGTGATTCAAGCTTCAATCATCCAAGTGCAAAGAGAAGAATACTTCTATCATTCAAGACTAGAAGTATCACAACTTAAGTATCATCTTGGTAACTAAGTTGCTTGTTTAGTAAACTTTATAAATCATTCATTCATTTGTGTATAAGGTGTGTATATTAGGTGTGTACATAAGTGATTAGATTTGTGTAGTCTGTAAGTAGAAAAGAAGGTGTATAAGTAGTGGTGTTGTAAAGTAGTAGTGTGGAAGTGTTGTAAAGTGGTGAAGTAGTTGTGATGTGAAGAAGTGGTGAAGCCATCATAAAGAAGCCATAAGATAGTGAAGAAATACAAGGTGTGTAAGAAGCTTAGCAAAGGTGTGAAGAAGTAGAGACGTGAAGAAGTAATACTAGGAAGTGAAGAAGTAGTGTATAGTTGTGAATTAGATTATAGTTGTGAAGTAGCTGTGGTGTGTAGTATTCGTGAGTAGTTGCGAAGAAGTTGTAAAGAAGTCATGAAAAGAACGTGAAGAAGTTGTGAAGCCGTCGTGAAGAAGTCGTGAAGAAGTCGTGAAGCCATTGTGAAGAAGTTGTGAATAAGTCGTGAAGAAGTTGTGATTGAAGTCGTGAGATTGGTTCTAGCTACTGTTAGAACTCGACATTTAGCTTTGTGTCGTTAACCGGTGTAAGCAAAAGTTGTGTAAGGTTTTCTCCGCCATAAGGGAGCTTGTTGAAGTAGTGAAGAAAACTCTCGAGCTAGGTGCTTGGGGAGTGGAGTAGGGCAACGAAGGTGTCCTTGTAGCCGAACCACTAGAAATCCCTCGTGTCTCGGTTTGATCTTTCCATCTTTTACTTATTTCCTTATTTATATCGTCATTACTTTCATACACATAGACATATATAATTGTTAGTATTATTTAAAAGTTGATTTCACATAAAGATCAATTTATAACTCCATTCATAAAAACAAAACCTTTATAAATAATCTAAAAATGATACACATATAATTAATAATTTTGTTCAAGTATTTGTTTTCACAAAAACTTGAAGTTAAGTTTTTAAAGTAAATAAAGTTTTCAAAATAAAATAAAAATGACGTAAAACTATTCAACCCCCACTTCTAGTTTTTCACAATTGGTACCAGAGTCACGTCAAACAAGATTTTTAAAATAAATTGTATTTTAAAACTTGAATCGATCTATGGAATCTGAAAAACATTTAGAAGGGCAATCTATGCAAAAACCACCACTATTTGGAAATTATACTTTTCTTGAATGGAAAAATAAATTTGAAAATTATGTGAAATCAATTGATCTAGATCTTTGGCATGTCATTTCGATGGGTTATTTTCAACCAACAAAAATAGATTTTGAAAGTGAAAATGAGTTTTTCAAAACAAAAAATGATAAAAATAATAAAGCTAAAATAATTATTTATAAAGCATTGCCGAAAGTTGAATATGAAAGAATACTCTTCTGTCAAACGGCAAATGATATTTGGAAAAATCTCTTAAAATTTCATCAAGAAAAATGTCAAACCAAAGATGAGGAACTTGATCTTGTACATGAATTAGTTATCCTAGAAAATTTAATAGATAAAATGGATACGTGTGCTACTAGTTCAAATGTTTTAAATGAAGGTATTAATGAAAAAGACTATATGAATCAACTCCGAAATGAAATCAATTCAAAATCATGGAGTGACACGGACGAAGAAGAAGATTACTATCCGGTATGTGATGAATGCAAATTAGATAAAACTCCAAATAAGGTACAATCCGAAACCGAACATTTTTGCTATGATCAATTCATTTCAGAATTTTCAAAATTAGAAAATCATTTTAAACATTTTTGCAATATAGATCTAAAAACTATTTCTAAACCTGAATCATCAAAAAAAATTGAAAGCAATTTTTAAAAAGAAATAATTTTAGAAGATAAAATGTCTAAACTTGAAAGTAACATTGAAATTGATTCAGAATGTAAAACATGTCAATAATATAAACTTGAAATTAAAAGATTAGATGAAAGAGCAAAAATATTAGCTAAATTTGAAGAAAACTCCAAATCTCTTAAATATCTACTAAGTTGTCAAAAGCCATTCGAAGATAAAACCGGTTTAGGATTTAGTTCGGATAACTCATCAACAAGTAAATCAAAACAAATTAAAATTGAAAAACCTTGCAGAACAATTTAGACATAAGGTTATTTACAATGGTTATAAACAATACAAGTCAAGAAATCCATTGTTTGTATATTAAAACAAAATATTAAGGAATTCTTGTACTTCTTGACGACATCCTCACCATGTGCATACAAATGCAATGGATGTCAACAACTAACCATCTCGGACCCGTAAGAATCCGGGTACCAAGTTGTTTTACTTGATTAGGTGATAATCGCACAAAGGAAAGAAACTCAATCTTACGTTAACCTACTTACATTCGAAACGTACGCGTGAAGACAAATGAATTATCTTATCTTGAATCACACTCAATATATCATATGATAATTCATCTCAAGTGATAGCTAATGAAGTAGTGGAATATAAATGGTGCGGCTAATGAAGAATTGAAGGTCTCAACAAAAGAAGTTATATGCATCAAGGCTAAGACGTCAAATGAGTCAAGTACAAGACATGTTAAGCCGATTTGGTCCCATATGGCATTGGAAGCTTAGGATGATATTCTTTCATACCTTGATTATCCTGAAGACTCATCCATCATTCACAACTTCGTTTACCATCCTGGATATTTCGAAGAAAAGCTGGACATAAGGTAAGTTATCTTTTTAAATTTTATGAATAGTTACTACATACATATAGTATTGTTAGTCATTGCCTTAGGATATGCTTTGTTTGATAGGTTGCATTGTCTCTATACTTTTAGTTATATCCGCTTTACGACTTAATAAACTAAAACCTCCTTAGTTAGCCCCCTAAGTACTAAATGAAGTATTCACTGTAGAACTCACCTAGTTTTCTTAAATTGAATATAGATAGCTTCCATGACCACTAGTAGAGAACTCATATTGATAAAACAAATAAAGTGAATCAATTGTCAACATAGAAGTAGGATTAGATATATCACTATATAACCCATGGATGAAGCAAATTCTTATAGACTATGGCATTAAGATAGATAATGAGCGAAATCAAGGGAGCCATTTCAACATATATCTCATTCTTGCATCACACATATAGAACTTAGTTATCACTCTCTTATGATCATAGGATATGTACAAATGGGTAGCATGTGACAATAGTCTTAACCAAATCCATTAAGCATGAGTTCTTTTACAACCATTCCTTTTAAAATCTATAATAAATTTTATTTTGCAAAAAACTTCACATTTTGGAAAAATGATCTTTCAAAAGATTATGCCACCTTTCTACTTAACATGTCTCATCATCCCTACTTTCATCCATAATTATGTGTTTATGAAATTGAAAAATTTCTTTTCTTTTCTCATAAAAACATTTTGAAATAAAATCAAATCTATTTCGTTAAGATAAAAACCTATTCTCAAACATTGTTTAATAATGCTAAAAAAACTTATTTAAATCATGCACGTTGATCTCATATATGTCATCTATATTTGTGTACATGACATTTATAAGTGAACCAAATCAAATCTGAAAAAAACCATGGTTACCCATCAAGATCTCACTTGGTATAAGTCTAGAAAGTCCATGCTACCACAACTCCCAATTCCATCGCACATAGATATTCATTAGGATTAATTATCTAGCTTATTAATCTTTCTAAATAATTGATATTATGTATTACTTGGTGTTATGCATTTCTTGTCCATTATATATATATATATATATATATATATATATATATATATATATATATATATATATATATATATATATATATATACTAGATTTCGAAGCCCGCCCGATGGGCGGGCATGACTTATAATTATTCTTTTGATGGCATTAGTTAACGGGAATTATTTTTTATGGTAAATCTTCCTCACTTACTTTTCGAAGCCCGCTGATTATCGTTGAAAAAAGTAAGTTAACAAAAAAAGATATAAATATACTAAATTATATATTGAATGGATTAAGAACAAAAAAAAATGCATTTATCGAATATCATATGACATATGTGTGAATGTAATTTTTCCTAATTTTGAAATTTATTACTTAAAATATTATGCCTTGTAGTCTTGTACTCATTAGGCGTTATATTGATTATATATGCAGGTGTACATGTCATGCATCATGCATGGTCAAAGGTAAGCTTCGTAATAAATAAACGTCAATAGTTGACTTTTCCAATGCGTGTAGTTTTTTAATTGACCATGAATAATGTGATCCAACTGTTAAGAATATCCTTTTGATGAAAAATGCAGCATGTTATCCTCCATGAATTGTAGTGTAAATAAGAATTTTACACTAACAATATACTACAGTCAAAGCCTTGCTATTTGATGTATAAGTAGTACTTTAATTTTTAGTCACGTTAACTCATTATAAATATATTGTTTTTAGAGTTGGAATCTCGTATTATGATACTCTTACACGTGAACTTCATGTAATGGAGCTTTGGGAGGACCGTACTGCAGAGTTTCCTCTAATCGATATGGGTAAATGATACTTTTGGCTTGCCTCTTACACAAACAATTTCATTAGCTTGTCAATAAGATATGTATTTCGTGATCCGTATCAGCTTGTAGGCGTAGGTCATTAAGCATATCACTTCAGTTTGAACGACCGTCTCGTATATCTTGTTTAATCATGTATTTATGTTTCAGTTAAGTATCAGGTTAAGCCCTTGATCATATACACAAGTACAAAGAGTGAAGAATCTCTTTTAGCTGCTTTACAACAAAATGGTAATATCATAGTTTCCCTATGCTGTTTATGCACGTTATGCTTGTCAATTCTGTATTTAATCTTGTCAGTTATACAGATGGTGCAAATGATGAGGTGTCCACTGTGAAGCTTATGAAGAGTTCAATATTTAGCTACAAACAAGCATGGCATAGGTATTATACATTATAAACGTCTTCAGTATGCAATTCCACCTGATTTTTGCTTGTAGCCAAAAAATATAGTTAGTGATCGATGGGGCTTTGGATGTGTAACGCCACTAACGCATAGGCCGAACAAACTTGCCATGTATACGGCTAGTAGCTCTATTAACTGGTTAGCAAAATTAGACATCTGGATTCTGTAATAACGGTTCACCGATGTTAATAAATGAAACTCATTATCTATGCATAGATTTTGTTGTTTATGTAAAAATGACGAATTCTAGTAAAAAGTAGTTCAGACAAGTAAGGATAGTTGACTGATCTAAGAATATTAGGGAAGAATATGAGCATCTATGTATTGAAAAACTTAGATATCTTATGGGCCAATGGTATTAAATGTAGTTTAAAAAGATGAATTTATATGTTTACATTTTGCATATGATTTTGTAGACATGTTGTCTCAGGCATCTAAAGCTCTTTTCTGTCGCCTCTCTTATTTTTATGATACAGATTGATATATCATGGAAGAGTTGGCTCTTTGAGTTTTTGATGCTTGCGCAAGGTGAGATCTTTCCTGTGCAGTTGCAGCATGAGAGTTCTCAATATTCGAGTCGATATCATCTGGAAAAAAAAAAGGCAGCTCAGGCATCTCGCATATGTAACACAACATGAAAACATGAACTGAAAAAAAATATCATGCTTACCAATCATAGCTCCTTGCTCATGAACCAAAACAGCAAGATCTTTGAATATCTCGTTTACCTCACCTATTTGGTTCTGAATTTCTTGTATTCCTTGATCTCTTTCCTCGATAACAGCATCATTAAATGCAATCTCATTGTCCAGCAGCAAAACCACCTGTCTGCACACAGAAAAGTTCATACGCTGGTTAAAAGACTGTTGCCAGTCATAACAGCTGCTGCTGCTTACTTACTGGTAGTCTAGTGACCAGGCTCCTCCATTACAGCCCAATAGCATTACCCAATCAACACCAACCAATTTTGGTTCCCTCAGACCAGTTTCCCACTCAATTCTACCCACTTTAGAACCATAAAACATATATACAACATCAAACTTCACTTTAATTTCTTATAGGTGAAACTAAAGCCACCTTAGTACCATAAAACATATATACCCAAAAAAACCATATTTTGTCTTTGCTTGAAGGCCATTTCAGGTTATGATAATCTCTAACAGGTCAAACGGGTCAAATCAAAACATCAAAAAAAAAAAAAAAAAACAAAAAACAAAAAACAAAGAAAAAAAAACAAAACTTGTTAAGTAGGTTGAATGGCTAAAACGGATCGAAAGTAATCCAGTGTGTGTATTTAATGCATAAGACCTCATAGTTGTTATCAGATAATAGATTGCTATTGCAATTATCTAACTTTTGTGATCCTATTTCATATACTAACTGTCTAATTATTATAGGAAACTAATAAATACTGGACCAAAAGTGTTCGAGGGCAACCTAAATCAACCCTCAAAAGAAAAAATCCTACTTGATTTTCTCGTCCGCAAATTTCAGAAGTTAAAGACTTCATTAGAAAAACAAATATGGTTCGTAAAATATGAAATGAGGAATGAAATTTCAGGAATTTACCATTGTTATGTAATCCCTGGGATAGATTTTAAGGCCCAACAGCGAATCAGTAGTTCAGCCATCACGAATAAGCACTTGTCCAAAATCCAAACCTTAGGTTCTGACTCCCAACCTACAATGGAACTGAAATAAATGTCACGAATTAGGTATCCTAATAATTTGACCACATTCCTATGATTGACTTGTGAAAGAATGACTACCTCATTGATGAATTGCTCCAGTTGATTTTGGTCAACTGCCTTTGATTTCTTGACTGCTACTATTCTTCCATCGGTTAAAATGCCTTTGTATACCGTTCCTTGGCCTCCTCAGACAAGAATCCTATTCTCGTTGAAGTGGTCAGTTGCCTTCTCGAGCTCATTGGAAGTGAAAAGCTTGGTTTTATGAACTAAGCCCTTGTTACTCGCTTCTTGCTGTTTAAGGATTTTCAATGATCTCTTTGGATCCAGGCACTGCACCAGCATCTGAATCAAATTCACTACCTTCACTAATTGCATATGGCGTTCTTCTTGAATCATGAAACACTTCAGTACAACATGTAGACATTCGTGAATTTGTTGAAGGACTTTTATGTGAAATGAGACTCCAATCATCATAGCCTAATCCTGAATTTAGCCGACTGACAGAATGTAACTCAGCGTTGGAATTTGGTGATGACATGGATGATGAGGTGGATATTATGGTCCTAGGAGTGTAAGACATGACTCTACGTTATTCTTGAGCTGGATTAATATTTTGTCCTTCATTAATAGATCTTGACCTCACAGATCCCTGTCCAGAATTGGTGTTTATATTTGGTGCGAGTGACAGAGGTGGAGCGGAAACAGGTTCATCCAACCTGCCTTGCCTGCATTTACGTAGTGTCGACGTTAGTTTCCACATACTACATTAACTTATTACCAGTTATTTCCATATTTATGTCCTCTAAATGCCTGATGGAATACTCGGTAGTTTCGTTTTTTGGATAAACATCTAGCCCAAACTTAAATGTATACCTGTGGTTATACATAGAAATCTGAGTAACCAAAAAAACAAAAAAACAAAAATACAGGTAATGGGTCCCATCATTGAATGCATAATCTATCCAGAAGCAAACTTACCAGGAACAATTTTGATTCTAATTCCCATGTCACATTAATCATTTTATAAAACCTACATCCAAACACCCCCTGAATTATCTTTTTTTTGAGAACCAACATTAAGAATTAGCTGAAATCTGCAAGTGCAGTATTCACATTCTTGTTTGGGCAACTGTAGCTAACGACGGGATTAGATTAATAGTAGCCTAAGACTATAGGTAGCAAAATGAGTTCGGTAATAGGTCAACTTTTTAGAAAGTTGAAAACAACCTGGGTCGACCCAGCAGCACTTGTTTGTACATCTTTTCGATGTCATAAATAACCAATACTTCACAGTAAATGTAGCCTAAATTAAATTGTTTTTTTAAATAATTGGGTTGATTTCGCCCTTTCTAGAATAATATACTATCTTCGTGCTTGCATATACTACAATACAGTAATATATTGTTTTGGTGTTTTTTTCCCACAGATAAAAGGTTTAAATAGTAACATAACATAAACTATAATGAAATGAACCTTAGATATTTAAGCAAAACAAATAAGCATCTATATCGGTTAGCAACAAAAAAGATACTCGTCACTTTGGAAATGAGACATCAAGTTTGGGAAGAATGATGATAATGCTAGGCGTAATTAATTCTTATGAGCTACTTCTTTATCCCAAACGTATCCATTTCAGCCCTGTTTCAGCACCGGAACCCACCCATCTCATCCCGTAAACCCACCCGTTTCAGCCCCCATTTCAGAACCCAAACATGCCGATTTCAGCCCCCGTTTCAGAACCCAAACCCACCCATTTCAGCCCCCAAATGCACCCATTTCAGCATCCAAGTTTCACTTCTTTAATGCAACCAATTCAAGCTACTACTTTTAATAATCGACCAATTTGGTCTGATATACATATAAAAAAGTAACTACAAAGGGCCTAAGAATCTAAAATGATATCAGGTACTAACCTAGATGACTTTTCATCTTGTTGTTGATGTTGCAACCTTTGCCACTCCACTGCAGCCTTGATGCTGATGACGCCAATGCTGAAAACATCTGCAACCTGAAAAAGTGGTGTCGTGTTATCAATTCAAAACTTACGTTAGAGATCGAGAAGCAAGAAACTGATAAACTAAAGACATACTAAAACTTCAAAATTACTTTTGTTTGCCATCTCTTGTTTTCCTCTCTATTAGAGGAGTCCGGGATCATCTTTATATTTTTTATGTTTTCGAGGAACAATAGTGGATGAAGGTTTCTGTTTAACATAGCAAATAATATTTGGCAGCAACAATTTTCCATTCGTTATATTAGTAAATTTAAGACTAATAGACATTTTCCGCCCATGTGGTTTTTCAAAGATCATGAATGTGGTCCATACTATTTCAACAGCACCTATTCTGTTCAAAATTGCTTCAATCGCTTAGTTTTGTTTAAAGTCCGATTATGTGACATAAACTACCCTCCATCATCTTCAGCCTCTACTTTCTTGAGTAATTTTTTGCAATAACTAAAGTTACAGAACTTAAGAATGAATAGAGGTTGAACACTATAGTTTAGTCACTTGCTAGTCAAGATTGAGATTGCTTATGAAACCTGAATTTTTGCTTTGCTTTTTGTTAGCTCCTTCCTGATTTTATCTCCTAAAATATGAGGCAACAGATGTATTGGCACAAGAAAACTAATGCATATTAAATCGAAGCAAAAACATTCAGATTTAATCACCTTATCAACAAAGAAATCAAACGATGAACTATCTATATGTAGCTTTCGCTTTATTTTAGTACTTTTCCCCTCCTTAAGACCAGCATAAGTTCCTTTAACTGAATCATTTAAGGGACTCTCTTTCATAATAAACATCAAAGGCTTCAAGAACCTCCGCCAAAAAAGATGTAAGAGCCTTTATGATCATCTGTCACACAAATCAACTTGTCTCATGTCCTGTATCTAGAATCAAGAAGTATAGTAAAAGTTCTTACAGGAAAGCTTACATATTGTACATTTCCAGATTTGATGATTAAGTAAACCCTCTGACATAGTTGCCACGGTTCTAAGAATAAGTTCATTGGAAATATATGTTTAATGATTCCTTTATCAGAATGTTGCTCTAGCAATGAGCTTTTTAGGCTTGCTTGCCCTTCCCTCTCCATGAAATTAATTGCCCTCTTCTCACCCCTTGCAAAAGATAAAGCAAAATATCATCACTTCCTATAGAAACGTACTTTAACTACCAGAAAAAGTGTAAACAGACGATTATAACAACTTTATATCCCATGTTTCCATCTGCTGTATACTCATAATGTCTGATAATTTGTTGAGCCTTTAGCTTGGTGTCTTTGATCTGAATCCAACGCACAAGCAGTTCACAGATATGATTTTTGTACAAACAGTAAAGGTTACAATGGACATAAATCAAGTCAGAAGGACATACCTAAGCAGGCAATCAGATATCTCCCAAAGCAATACATAGCAAAAGCTTCATAGCAATCTCGTATTATCTCAATTTCAACACCAATTGACGATTCAACATCGACACAAACTGCAAAAAAGTATCAACTAAACTTTCAGGAGTTAACCTTGGAATTCACAGCTTACAATTCAATTTTGCCCTTCGTAAAACATGAATATCACAGTAGATGCATCAGCAAGGACATGCCAACCATTGTCTATCAGTGAAACCAAAATCACAAATATCATTTCGAGTTAATATTATATCTAAAATCCAAAAAACAAATCAAACGCCCAAATAAAAAAACACATAAATTAAAATTAAAAAAAAATAAAAAATCTCTTTTTCTATTCTACGTGAATATACAACTTCATACAATTATTTGAATTACTTACCACGCTACTTCTCACTTACTTAGACCATTGAAGTTTGATCAAGAAGCCACAAACTGATATCCGCAGTAGGATCTGAAAATTATCACCTCAAAGATTTCAAATTTTCCACCTACATTAAAAAGCACAATTCAAATATGAGATACTGATAATAACTTAAAATTGCTCTTAACAAAGTAATCAAATAAAATCAAAGAGGACATAACGGTACCAATCTTTGAATTACCTTTTCCAGTGTTCCCTCCAGTTCTTTTGATATAACTCACTTTGAATATCCATCTCCCTCTCGTTCTTGATTAGAGGTTCCCGATCCATCCCATTCCTTCTCCTCTTCGTCTTTGTCGCTATAACGTCTTTTCAGTCCCATCAAACACAATAAAAGGCAAATGATTTAGGAAAGGAATAGATGTAACTGTGAACCGTTTTATGACTAATCTTATATACTGCATATACCTTTTCTCTGTGGTAATATAATTGGACTTGCAGGGGCAATGATCCTTGTTTGGTTAGAAAAGTCGATATTAATAAACAAAGGCAGCACTTCTGAGTAAGATCATTGTCTGCTCACTGTTACAACGATAAGCATAAATTCAGACAACGAATCTCAACTCCAGAAATCTGATGATATCATTAACAAATAAAAACAATCGGCAAAATTTTTAAAAGATCAACAATAAAATGAACAATGCAATTACAGAACAAATAAATGGTAGTGAAATCAATTGCTAATTCAGGGAACTCACTTTTCACTAAAGCATAAAAAGGTTTTTTAATTTCTTCTCGAAATCTCCATCTTTTGATTTTGTTTTGAACCTGTATTACAAAATTGGTTCATGTGAAACTGTGAAAATATTAAGTTATTAGTTACTTTATAGATATAAATAATCTTTGAATCAAAATTCGTAATAAGCTTTAATTGGACCATGAAACAATAATATTGGTTAAAATCACTATAAATTGCAACAACAATAGACAAGTCATTACCTGGTGGAAATCATATGGCTTACAATTCATGATACAAGATGCTTCAGATGGATGAGTAAAGGATTATCAAAGCTTTACAATAACGTGAGTTTTGAAATTGATATTATCAAAGTTTCACAATAACTTTCTTGTGAAATCTTTGGTGCTGCTGAATTTTTGTTGGATGAAGAGTAGGGTTGTTGTTATGCGGTTGTTTTGTGAATAAGTTAGGGTTCTATAGGTACCTGTAACAAATGGTAAAGATTTGTCAGGCTATAACTAAGAAATAGATATATGGATAATTGGTTTATAGATTAGGGCATAGGTTTATAGATTAGGGCATAGGTTTATAGATTAGGACTTGTAAGATATAATCAAAAAAAGTGTTGGTCTAGTGGTAATTACGTGTGTTAATGTTACAAACAACCAAAGTTCAATTCCCTGCATTGTCATTTTTACATTTAATTAATCCGAATTTTTACCATGTGGCATGCGAATTTTATGAACAAAGTGTGCTTAGGTGGCATTTAAGATGATTATGTGTCATTATTATAATTATGTGGCATTGAGGTGGCATTTATGTGGCATTATCTACGTGTAACGCCTCCTGTTATATATAATGTAGATATATATATATATATATATATATATATATATATATATATATATATATATATATATATATATATATATATATATATATATATATATATATATATATTACTTGCTAAATGAGTAGGTTGCATGCTAGATTTAAATGCCTAATCTTTTTAATAAAATGTCTTGCATATATAAGTTACAAAATGCTAAATTGCCACAAAGAGTTGGACTTGCTTGAAGCTAAACCTAAAAAACCCAACATTTTATACAAATTTCTGCCAAAAACCCATTTCTGGTAATCTGGGAATCAGCAGATGGGCGGCCCCCTTAATTCCTTAGGCGGCCCCCTTAATATTTAAGGGGACCAGCCCTTTAATTAAGGGGACCGGCCATCTGCTGGTTGGGAAACACTGTTTTCTTTTTCACTTTTTATCCCTTTTCATCAGATGCGCATGATGTGTCGTTGCGGTTTAGTAGTATTAATGCCTACTCAAGTTTTAAATTTATATTTAGCCGACTTATCAATAACACACACACTTAACGAGCAGTGTACCCGGTCAGTATGAATATAATGGTAAGCAGAGTGTCGATCACTAAGAGTGGAACGTATTATCTAGTTATTCTAATCAGTATTTTAATATCCTAAGTTAGTTATACAACTTAATCTAACGCAAGGGGGTTAAGCCTGAGAGACTGGCACAGTTTGGTAATAATTAAATAGAAAACTAAACTAATGAGCACGAATCAGCGATTAGCACACACGTACACAGATAGATACTCGAGACAATAAGAAAACCTGTTCTGATAATTAAATAGCTTGTCACCTGTTTTATTGCTTGTTTTATATGAAGTGTATATAATTAAACCTTTCTCGTTGGCTCTAATCTTATCGGCGAGTACACCCTTAATGATTACTTATGTCTATCCTACTTTTCTAGAGTATTGGGCATTTGTGTCTACTCAGACACATCCCCACGTCTCGTAAACGCTAGAATAAATAGGCGAGAAAGGGGCATGGCGACCCAAGCAAGACTCAGCTAGACACAAAGGTTATAAATGCACTAATAAAAGTCACCAAAGACATCAACATATAAACTTTAATTAATGGGAAAGCAATATTAAGGGGAGTGCATGATCTTTCGTAGTCACATGACACAAGCCCATCAATCCTGATGAATTAAAGCATACTAAAACAATAAAACAAAACTACTTAATGAATTGAATACATGCAGGACCTTCTTACAGCTCTTGTATCTTTGTTTGAGGTGTGTCTTGTGCTGCTTGGTCGTCTGAATTCGGCTCTAGGGTTGTATATCTTAGGTCTCCCTGTTTTCTGGTCCACCTTCTTTTTTAAATTCGTCTGACCTTGGGGTATTTATAGTTTCTGTCTGAAGGATCGATGTGGCGCATTGAGTTGACAGATGCGGCGCATTGACTTAACTTCGCGTGGGGTCCAAGATTAATATATTCTGGAATATTCGTACACCGTCTTCAGATGCGGCGTAACTTGATCTTTGTATGCGGCACATGTACTCTAGCTGTCTTGGATTGTAACTGGTGAAATCTTGATAGTGATACGCCGTATGTTAGAAGTATATTGCGGCGTATCTGGAGTAGAACGAGCTTGATCTTCTTCTTTGACCAAAGTTTCATATGCGGCGCATGAGAGAATTGCATGCGGCACATTCTTCAAAGTCAGGCAATGGTATTCGAATTTATCTAAGTATGATATTGCGTCGTATCTGTTGAGTGAGATACGGCGCATCTTCTGGATTTAAGTAGACTTTTGACATCTCGCTTGTTTTGCTCCATAATTAGTCCAAAATCGTCAAGTTTCACATAATGCTTGTTTTTACCTGAGAATTACTAAAGTAAACATTAATGTATCGATTCTCATATATAATATAATAAAACAAGTCAAATAAATAGGATAAATGATGATAATAAAATGTACTTATTTGAGTTCATCAAATATCCCCCCACTTGAACTTTACTTGTCCCCAAGTAAACCTTAGAATTAATCATATGAAAATGTATCCTAAAAGATATTAGGATTTATTTTTATATTTAAGCACGTATTCGTTTTGTCATAATCACACAACCAAACATTTAACGAAGTAGAAACCAAAATAATTTTTAATGTAAAACAATTCTAAATCGTTAAGTTGCTTAGTCGTGACGAATATTCTATCATAGGCTTGGCAAGTATACGCATCTCCCCCACTAAAGCCAAGAAGTAACAAGTCTAAAGCGGTAAAAAGGGTTTGTTGGTTAAGGGTTGATCATCCTTTTTAATCTCTATCGATCTCATATTCTAGAAAAGGCGACAAAATTACAAATACATGATCGAATCCACGACCACGATACTTGCAATTTCTCAATTCCTTAACTCGAATGGGCTAAAGATAGGACCAAGTAATCTTCACCAATAATATTATATCAAAAAGGGCGACAAAATCATAAATACATAGCCGAATCCACGACTACGATACTTAAGATTGCTCAAATCCCTAATCTCAATAAATCAAAGGCTTGGATGAAGAATGATATAGGGTACGGATAATATTTGGGATACAAATTGGTGTAAAATGAAAAATAAACAAAACAGATAAATTAAAATCCTAAGTGTGGTTAATCACTTTCCCAACCATCTCATGAATAAGACTCATATCATTGAATAACTCACGCTTTAATACTTGAAACACACGCTTTAGGTAGACACGAATTATACTCAACAAAATCTCAATCAAAAAATAACCTTAGTTGGCGTCCCCATAACGGCCAACTCTCATTCAATCCATAAATATATTATACAACAACAAATAGTGGTGATATCTCCCACTTAATACAAAACTTTACATAAGTTGGTTAAAACAAACTTCCAACTTTTCCTTCTTTTTTTTTTTTTTTTTTTTTTTTTTTTTTTTTTTTAAAGATATCTATGTGTAAAATTTCACAACTTTTCTATCACTATTTTTCCGGATAATTTTTTCATACTCTTCATACTTTCAGAAATAACTGTAATAGTGAAAGTAGCAAACACACGAAAAATAAACTAAAAGTTATACAATATTTACTTTCATACCAATTGCATAGTGCAATTTCCTGACCTAACCAAAGATAATGAATTACGCACGCGAACACAGGTAATGTAAGGAAACACACTTTGCCTAAAGCAATTAACCACGGATTTTAATCTACAGGGTAGGCTAAGGTGTAAGGGTGTATCGAAACATTATAACAAAGGTGTAAGAAACGAAAGGAATGGCTCTGAAGGTTTTTCTAGGGGTATCTTACTCTAAAAGTGAGAGTAAACAAAGGTTTTATACGGGGGTTAACTAACGAGTGTAGTTAGTTAATATCACATAACATATAAAGGCTATTTGGGGTGTAATCCTAGAAATTTACCAATTTAGACAAGTCATTCCAATTATATAGATAATACTCATTATGGTGGTCTCGAATAGTATACAAGCCAAATTCTAAAGTTTACAAGTCACCGGCACACTAAAGTTTTAATATTTTTGAAAGAATAGAGTTATGTGTGCGATTATGTAATTTAGACTTTAAACAAAAACATGCTAAAAAATTTTAAATTTTGATATATTAAGCGTATTTTAAGCATATTTTGAAAACAATTTAGGACAAGTAAGTATTCTAATTCTCCATCCCCCCACTTAAGTTAAACAACGTCGTCGTTGTTTGCGTCAAAGGTTAAAAACTGAAAAATAAAAGAATTAGAACAGAAAAACTCCCCTGAGATTTGCTCGGTATAATTCTCCATTATTCGTATAAGAGCAAAAATCAACTTTCTTGTGGATGAGAACGTTTAAGCTTCATAAATGATGTATCCACAAAAATGCAGGAATCTATAATACCATTTAGACTTTAACACACCTGAGTTAAGAAGGTTCAAACTTGCATAATACATTAGTAGTTAGTAAAAATAAAACCTAAAAAATTAAACTGTAAATCATCAGGTCAGTCGATATGCCATATCTTATGGAAGAAGATACGCCGTATCGAGCCTGGAATAAATACGAATCAGAATAAAAGATGCGTCGCATCCTTAACCAGGGATGCGCCACATTAAATAAACTGACAGAAAGTTTTAAAGTCAAAAATAAAAATGCGGAAAATGAAATAAGATATGACCAGTGCAGGTGATGCGTCGCATCTTATGATGGAGATGCGCCGCATCTTCTGCAGGTCTGACAGACTCGAAACAAAATAGAAAAGTAAAAAATTTTCTTCGGCTTGTCTCCCGGTCAGCACTTGTCTTTATTCCAGAGTCTTCAAGTTAGACTCAAGTTCAGCTCCTTAATACTGATCATTGAAAGAGTCGGAAGCATCGCGCTCCCTCATCGCCAGTCTAGTAATATTGCACACTCCTTGCTCGTCCTTAATATCCACGCCATTATTCTTTAATATCTGTATAAACAAAGTTCTGTCCCTTTCGGGCAGAGATGACAAAATGATAGACGGAAAATTCTTATTATTATATAAGCATAAATATGCAAGGTGGGGTGGTAGTTCAATAAACATATCATTATTCAAATTTGTATTCTCAACTATTCTCCTACATTTGTTAATCACTTCGCAATCATACCACTCATCATCAGAATCATTAACAATATAGCGCCTAAGTTCGGTAGGTACATTAAGGTCAATAAATTCCTCGAGGTTCTTATGATTAGGATTAATTGAGTTGTTTTGAATCAATGTTTCTCCCATAAGCCTAGCTTCTAGATCGAGGTCCATACGTTCTCTTAATCCTAGCACATAGACGCCTCTAATTATGCCCTCAGCAGGATTTTGGCACTTATAGACTAGTTTATTGTTCCCTACCTTTAATGAGATTTTTCTTTTAAACACATTAATCTTAGCATGGGCGGTAGACAAGAAAGGTCTTCCAAGGATTAAAGGAATCTTAACATCCTCGGGCATATCTAATATAACAAAGTCTACGGGAAAAACAAACTTCTCAATCTTAACTAGCACATTTTCAGCAACCCCTTCAGGTCGTTTTACCGTTTTATCAGCCAATTCAATAAGCAGCTTAGTTGGTGCTAATTTTCCTACTCCTGGGGTAGTGAATGTCTTAAGGGGCATAACACTAACGCTAGCTCCTAAGTCAGCTAATGCATTATTGAAAGATATGTCATTAATTGAACAAGGTAAATTAAAACTTCCTGGGTCCTTTTCTTTATGAGGCAAGGCACGTAAGTCGGTTGCAGAGCTCTCTTCTTTCATTGTAGCCTTGATCTCCTCTTCAATCTTTGCCTTCTCTTTGAGTAACCTCCTTAAACTGATTGAAGAATTAAAGAAAAATTCAGGCTTTGCAGCATCATTACCATTCATCAATCTTCTAGGAAAAGGTATGTTAGGCGTGACTTCTTCAGTAGTGCATATGGCCTTGACATGATCTCTTGGGTTAGTTTCAGTTGAGCTAGGTAAACTTCCGTATCCCCTTTCTTGAAGAACCTTGCTCATTTGTCCGATTTGTTGTTCCAATGCTTTGATCGAAGCTCCTTGATTTCTTGTTATAGTATCCGTTGAGGATCGGATTTCTTTGATCATAGCGGTATTCTCTTCATATCTTTTAGCAGCATCGGCCATAATTTTCTTTAGAGTGTCATCCAAAGTCTGCCTCCTTTCTTGATAAGTGGGATTATAGTTGTTCTTTTGATAGTATCCCAAAGCAGCTTCCCTAAATTTTCATGAAGGTTGGAATGGTTGTCCAAATTGTGTGTAGTATGCTTCTTCAAAAGTCTCACTTTCATTCTTTTTAGAGCAATCTTTAGTGTAGTGAGGTCCTTTGCATTTTTCACATCCAACTTGGGCAGCATAAACTTTATCATCACGCTTCTTCATCTCTCTACTAATTTTATCCAATTGAGCTTGAATTGCAGCAAACCCGTCAAAATTAGTGCTACTCTTAGATCTAGCAGAGGTTCCGTCGTGCCATTTATGAGAGTGATCAGCAGCTTCTTGGATAGCTTTTCTAGCATTGGCTGCACTCATTTGAGGCACAGCTCCCTTAGCATCAAAGATTTGTCTAGTAGGCACGTCTAATCCTTGATAGAACAATATTATCTCCTGCATTGGATTTAGATAATGTTGAGGACATTTCATCAATAAGTCTTTAAATCGTTCCCATGCTTGATAAAGGGTTTCATCAGGCTCTTGCTTGAAGTTTTTGATAGCCTCCATCTTTTTAGCAGTTTTAGCAGGTGGACAATATTTTTTCAGGAATTTGCTCTTCAAATCTTCCCATGTTGTGATCGAACTAGCAGGTTCATTCCTTAGCCATTTATTAGCAGCTCCTTAAAGCGAAATTGGAAAGATTCTTAGCATAAGTTGATCGTCAGAGATTCCTTCTATAGTAAACAAATCTGCAATCTCGAAGACTTTTTCAACATGTTCATTAGCATCTTCATGTTCTGTTCCACTGAAAGCATTTTCTCTTAGCTCCTTGAGAAACTGACCCTTCAACTCAAACTTTGACTTTTCATCAAACTTCGGTCTAGCAACTCCTGAACTGTAATCAGCACGGGTTTTGTTCATGTATTCCTCCATAGTAGTGTTTTCCGTCATTGTTTCTGTTTCTTCTTTCTCTTCAGAAAAGTAATCAAGCTCGAACGAACTTGAAATTTCAAAGCTTTTTGTGTTGAAAAGACTTTTAAGCGAATGTAAGGCTCGTTCAGGATCTTCGAAAGGTTTAATCAAGTTCTTAGTTGAATTCCTAGTCATGCACTTCCTGAAATCATCACAAAAGCATCAGTAGGGTAGGTTCAAGAAAGTATGATATCAGAAAATTAACAACGAAAACGGAATACGAAAAATAAAAGTTGCTGATATCTGCAGACGATGTGCCGTATCCAGAAAGTTGGATACGCCGTATCTTATTACGTTAAAATTTAATCAGACTTTTATTCAGAAATCAGATACACCGCTTATGAATTAGAATGCGCCATGTCAAGTTAAATTATCATAAATCGATTATATTTATTAAAATTAAATGCGTCGTATTAACAAAAGCTAATGCGCCGTATTTTCGTTACGTTTCAAAATACAAGATTTTTGATTTAGTAGATGCACCGTATCGATAAAGATCGATGCGTCGCTTCTGTTTAATAATTCGAAAAACTGTTTTTAATTTAAATAGAAAATACGCCGTATCTGTTAAAACAGATGCGTTGTATGGCGTTAGCGTTTAGAAAAAATTCTTATTAAAAACAGAATACGCCATATCTTGGGGAAAGATGCGTCGTACTCGAATTTATTAAACGCGTTGTATTTTATAAAAATTAAACGCAATACGCCGTATCTGTGAAAACAGATGCGCCGTATCGTTTGTATCAGCACAATACAACGACAGCAGAATGCAGAAAAATACAGAAAAAAGAAAAACAAAAATAAAAACAAACAAAAAGAAACAAAAATTACAGAAAACAAAAACACACAAAAACAGTAAATATGCAAATTATACAATGAATGCAATCTATCTAATATACAACAGGGTTAGTGGTTAGAATCTAAAAAAAACTAAAATGAAAAACCTAATTAAAATACTTAATCAAATTAACAGATAATAACAATTCACTCCCCGGCAACGGCGCCAAAAACTTGATGCGCGTGATGTGTCGTTGCGGTTTAGCAGTATTAATGCCTACTCAAGTTTTAAATTTATATTTAGCCGACTTATCAATAACACACACACTTAACGAGCAGTGTACCCGGTCAGTATGAATATAATGGTAAGCAGATTGTCGATCACTAAGAGTGGAATGTATTATCTAGTTATTCTAATCAGTATTTTAATATCCTAAGTTAGTTATACAACTTAATCTAACGCAAGGGGGTTCAGCCTGAGAGACTGGTACAGTTTGGTTATAATTAAATAGAAAACTAAACTAATGAGCACGAATTAGCGATTAGCACACACGTACACAGATAGATACTCGAGACAATAAGAAGACATGTCCTGATAATTAAATAGCTTGTCACTTGTTTTATTGCTAGTTTTATATGAAGTGTATATAATTAAACCTTTCTCGTTGGCTCTAATCTTATCGGCGAGTAAACCCTTAATGATTACTTATGTATATCCTACTTTTCTAGAGTATTGGGCATTTGTGTCTGCTCAGCACATCCCCACGTCTCGTATACGCTAGAATAAATAGGCGAGGAAGGGGCATGGCGACCCAAGCAAGACTCAGCTAGACACAGGGGTCATCAATGCACTAATAAAAGTCACCAAAGACATCAACATATAAACTTTAATTAATGGGAAAGCAATATTAAGGGGAGTGCATGATCTTCCGTAGTCACATGACACAAGCCCATCAATCCTGATGAATTAAAGCGTACTAAAACAATAAAACAAAACTACTTAATGAATTGAATACATGCAGGACCTTCTTACAGCTCTTGTATCTTTGTTTGAGGTGTGTCTTGTGCTGCTTGGTCGTCTGAATTCGGCTCTAGGGTTGTATATCTTAGGTCTCCCTGTTTTCTGGTCCCCCTTCTTTTTTAAATTCGTCTGACCTTGGGGTATTTATAGTTTCTGTCTGAGGGATCGATGCGGTGCATTGAGTTGACAGATGCGGCGCATTGACTTAACTTCGCGTGGGGTCCAAGATTAATATATTCTGGAATATTCGTACACCGTCTTCAGATGTGGCGTAACTTGATCTTTGTATGCGGCGCATGTACTCTAGCTGTCTTGGATTGTAACTGGTGAAATCTTGATAGTGATACGCCGTATGTTAGAAGTATATTGCGGCGTATCTGGAGTAGAACGAGCTTGATCTTCTTCTTTGACCAAAGTTTCATATGCAGCGCATGACAGAATTGCATGCGGCGCATTCTTCAAAGTCAGGCAATGGTCTTCGAATTCATCTAAGTATGATATTGCGTCGTATCTGTTGAGTGAGATACGGCGCATCTTCTGGATTTCAGTAGACTTTTGACATCTCGCTTGTTTTGCTCCATAATTAGTCCAAAATCGCCAAGTTTCACATAATGCTTGTTTTTACCTAAGAATTACTAAAGTAAACATTAATGTATCGATTCTCATATATAATATAATAAAACAAGTCAAATAAATAGGATAAATGATGATAATAAAATATACTTATTTGAGTTCATCATCATCCTACACTTCCCAAAATTCACAAACATATTTTGTCCTAAACCACCCTCCAAAATTTACCTTCATAAACCACACAATTCTTACACTATAAATACCCTTCTCCATCATTAGTGCTCATTCATCCATCATTAGTGCTCATTCATCCAAACATGTCATCTCCCAACAACCCAAGATACAAACCTTCAAGAGTTGCGAAAATCTCTGTAAGACCCGTTTGGAGAAGAAAGCTTGAAACTTGTCACAAAACCAACTCAACAAATGATGTTGTTCAAAACCAACCAACACCCAAGTCTCATGAACCCCTTCACAAACATAACCAATCATCCACTCTTGCTCCCAAAAATACACCTTCATCTTACACACATGATTCATATGGAGAGCATGATCAATCCCAATCTCACTCACACCACCCCACATCTTGCTCAATCAACCAATGCACCATCCAACATACTCACCACTCTTGGAATATCCTCTTCCTCCATATCTCCATTCTCATCCACTCATAATTACCCAAGCTGACAAATGTCCCATCCACCAAGAGTGTCACCACCACCTCCTACCAACTCACATGTCACTCCTATGTTACATGTCCAAACATCCATCCCAAATGAGAACCATACACCACCATCATCACCTTCCTCCGAACACTTGAAGTTTGATATGTGCTTAATTACACATATCTTTCACTCAATAAAATGGGCTAAATAAACCAAACACTAACCAAAAATGCCAAATATCTTGTGTTTTTGTGTTTGTTCATGTGCAGGTACGGATATGTGGAAAACATACGAAAACGACATCAAAATGGACCAAACCGAGCACGAGATGGAAAAGAGTTCAAAAGCCGAATCCGGGAAAGGAAATTATGGTATTTGGACCGGGACTTTATATTATGAGGTTTTAGATCATAGGTCTTTTAGTGTATTGTGATGGATTGAAGGATTCTGATTGGTTTCCAGGTCTCTCATGGATTCAGAAGAATGCTGAAAGTCCAATGGTCTACACTCATTTTCAGAATTTACAAGTTTGGTCCCTGAAGTTTGAAACTTGTCATCATTGGTCCCTGAAGTTTACTACATGGCAGCTTTGGTCCCTAGAGTTTCAGAAGTTACATCATTGGTCCTTATACTTACACCAAAAATCCATAATTATTCCATTTCCTAACTGCTTCACTGGATTTTGAAATAAGCCCAATCCACTACACAGCCCAGCCCACTCTTCATAATTGAACCCCGAGCTCAAGGTCCAAGATTCAAAGTCCAAGGTTCAAGTCAAACGGTCAACTCTCATTTAAATAAAAGAATACGCGGTATTTAAAACCCAAAGTACTGTGCCCCTTTCTTCTCCCCACGTGAACCCTGCTACACCCATCTCATCCCTGCCATCAAAGCATTTTTCCCATCACTTTGAGTCTCCCACGCTACCCCGCTCCTCTGCAACATCACGTGCCTGCAAAAAGTTGAAAACGGCTATAACTGAGTTTCCCGCCAAAATCGTTTTTAACGAATGAGATCAATTGAAGTTAATCCAAGGGTGTAGAACTGATCAGAGATAAAGACAAACAATATCCCAGCTTTCATTAGTATAAATAGCGCATGTTGTAGCCATTTATTGGCAAGTAGTTTTTAGTTAATAATCGTTATGTTAATTTAAGTTTCATAAGTTGTATTTTCAAGTTCCAGTAATCAATTCAAGCTCTTTTTAAGTTATTTGTTCAAAGTTTAATTCAGTTGTGTACCTCTTTCAAGTTTAATAAAAGTTCAAGTGTTTTGGGTTAATTCGTATTAAGCATTCTCAGTTGTTAAAATCATTTCCAAGTCTCAGAAACCTTTCATATAAACTTATATAAGCTTATTATAGCTTTTTATAAGCTTCCATTAATTTTAACAGGTCTTATTTCAAAAGTCAAAGAAAAGTCAAATGTTAGTCAATTAAAGTCAAAACAGCTTATTAAGGCTTATTCCATTTTGTACTTTGCTTTTCTGAGCTTATTTAAATCATTTAAATAGTAATAAGAGGTCTATAAGGTTTTTCAGTTACATTCAATTTTAATTTCAATACAGTTAAATAAAGGGTTGTTTGGTTCTAAATTCAAACTGGGTCAAAACTCATTTTTACTGTTCCATTGAAATTGGGTCAATTTAAGTTAAGCTAATAACAGCTGATATAAGTTGTTTTCATCATACTCTTGTTTGTTTTGAAGCTTTAACAGGTGAGCAGCAGAATAGTGCAGGCACAAGTGGCTGAAAAGCCACCACAAGCTCCTCATAAGCTGGACCAGCTTTAGTTTCATTTTTGCACTCCTCAGGTTCTCTTCTGTCCATTTCTTAGTTTTCAATAACATCCCATAGGTCTTAGTCAGTTTCACCCAGTTCTACCCCAGTTAAGTATTTGCAGCCTAGTTTTCAGATTTTAGGGTTTTTAGAGGTCCTTTATGGAATTTTAATTAAGTCACTATAAGCTTTCACAAGCCAATCTTTTGGGTGATTAAATTTGGCCAGCTTAACTATTGATTCCCCATTTTTCTAGGATTTTAGGATTTTTCCTTAGTAGATTTTATAGGCCTTGAAAAGTCCTTGTTTTGCCCTGCTCCCCTAGTGTAACAGCAGACTGCTTTAGCTTATTTCTCCCCTCCTTAGTGCCTTTTAGCTCTTCCCAAGTGCTTATTTTAGCTCCCATAGCTTATAGGTTCCCCCTAGTGTGCCTTAGTCCTTTTCAGTAGCCCCTAGCTTATCCTTTAGCTCAGCAGCTCACCCTGAGTTTGTCCCTTAGTTTAAGCTAGTTAAAACCAACTGCCCAGTTCAATAAGCTGTTTCTCAGCTTATTTCAGAGTTTGAAAAATTATTTCTTTTATAAAAAGTATTTATTTATTGCTGCTTATTAGGTTTTAAAAAAAAAAAAAAAAAAAAATAGTTTTAAAAAAGGTACAAAACTGGGGTTTGAACCCCAGTCTCTCGGATAGCAAGGCAACACACTAACCACTGCGCCCTAGGGACTTTATCAGTTATCCTTTGCATTAGTTTTTATTTAACCTTGTTCTCAGTTTTTGCTTAATCCAACTGTTTAACTTATAAACTGCTTATTTCAATAAGCTGTTTACTTCTTTTTATTTTTCCTAGATTCAGTGTGTTGCAAAGTATTTTCCATAAATTTTACAGATTTTTATAAATCGTTTTAATATTTTTATCATTTATTTTCTTAAAATTAGTATTTAATTCGTATTAAATAAAATAAAAATCAAAAAAATATAATTCTTTTTTATAAAATTTTCTTTTATTAAATAAGACTTAAGAAAAATAAATTTGTACCCGTAGAGTTTATATTTCATTATTTTTACATTTTTAGTATTTAGTTGATTTTATTTATTTTACGTTTCGTTTTTATATTTAGTAGATTTAAGTTTTCCCTTATCCTAATTATTGCTTCCCGTAGTTTTAAGATTTCCTTAGCCTATTTTATGCTTCCCGTAGTTGTAGGTTTTAAATTAAATCAAATCCAAAATATTCCTTCGTTTTCGTATTCCACACGATTCACACACTCGAGATCACGAAATTCCATTCAATCCTTCATCGGGAATAACGAACCTAGGTTACACATACTCCACTTGTGTTTCCTTTGAGAGAAGTTATAACTTGATTTTCGCGATCAATTTTTGGCGCCGCTGCCGGGGAGGGCTTGTAGCGAATTTTTAAAATCTCGTTTGTCTTTTCGTGTTTTCAAAACCTTTCTTTGTGAAAGAGTTCAGTTTTTTGTGTCTATAATCTCAAAGATAAATTTAAAAAACAAAATAAACCAAATAAAAGATCATAAAATTCACCACAAAACACTTTTCCTAAGGTGTTTACAATACCATAATACTTCCAACAAAACAAATCGTGAGTTAATTATTTTCAGATTATTTTGAGATTACAACCTAATCAAGTGGTTTAAGGATGGTTTGACATTAAATTGTCGAACCGAAAGAGGCGGGTTTTTAATTGCTTTCGAGCTAACCTTTGCTTCTCCGCCGCTCTGCGAGTAATTTTAAGAGAAACGAAATTCGATTGACGAATCGGTTCCAAAAATATTGTGCTTTTTCAAATATCTCTAAAAAATTCCAAAAATATTTTTCTTTTTCAAATTTTGTTTTCTTTTTAAACTCCCAATTTTCCTTGGTGTATGAACACCCGTTCTTCAACACCAATCCTCCTTTCACCAGTTTCCAATCCCGACAGAATTCTTCGTCAAGCTCGACGTCTTGATTTTCAAGACGGAATGGCTGACGATGATACCACGAGTGAAATTCCAATTAATGATAATCTTGATGATGGGCCAGCTCCCGATCTCCGAACGATGGAGGAGTTGTGCCAACCAACCATGCAAGGACGGGGCGGACCAATTGCCCCCGTTACTATCCAAGCTGCGGATTTTGGACTTAAGCATCATATGATACAACAAGTTGAAAAATCCTGCCAATTCCATGGTTTTCCGGGTGATGATGCAAATAAGCATCTCGACAAATTCATTATCGTCACCCAAAGTATGAAACAAAATGGGGTCACCGATGACGCCCTTCATTTGTATTTGTTTCCTTATTCGTTGACGCATCATGCCACCGCATGGTTTGATCGTCTTCCCAAGAATTCAATTCATAGTTTCAATGAAATGACCTCAAAATTCTTGGCGAAATATTTCCCACCTTCGATGGTGACGAAACTAAGGAACGATATAAGCAACTTCCGTCAGCTTCCTAACGAATCCTTGTTTGAAGCTTGGGAATGTTACAAGCTATCTATCGATCGATGTCCTAACCACAACATGCTATTGGTAACCATCATAGACACGTTCTATAATGGTTTGACACTAAGGCATCGGGATACGATCAATGATGCGGCAGGTGGTACCTTCATGAATAGGAGACCCGAAGAGTGCTATGAGTTAATCGAAAATATGACTGCCCATCATAATTATTGGGATTCCTCTGTCGAGAGGAACGAGTCAACTAACTCTATCACTACCGACTCTTCACCCGAAGTGTCCCTCCTCACTAAAAAGATAGATGATTTATCCACCGCTATGTTAAGAATGAATCAAGACATAAAAAAGATCAATACTAATCAAGCTAATGTGGTAAATCAAATCTGTGAAACATGTGGTGGTCCACACCCATATTTTGAGTGTCCAGCCACCGGGTGCAACACTCAAGAGAGCGTTTACGCTGCCTCGGGATCCTATAATCAGGGAGGTAACAATTACCAACCCCGAGGAGACCGTAACCTTCTTAGCTACCGTTCCAACAATTTTCTAGGACCACCCGGTTTCAACCCTCCAAATCCAAATAGGCAAAACCGAAATGCCCAATTCAGCCAAAATCAAAATCAAGGTTTCCAAAACCAAGGTCAAAACCAAGGTTTCCAAAACCAAGGTAATTATAACCGAGGTCACAACCAAGGTAATTTCAATCAAGGAAATGTTCAAAACCGAGGACAAAATACTCAAAACCAAGGTTTTAACCAAAACCAGACGTCCTCGGATGAGTTGTTAAAGCAATTCATAAAATCCCAAGATGAGACAAACCGGTTATTGGCTACTCAAATCAATGAGATCAGGAAGTCTTTAAATGATCGACCCTCGAGCTCAGGAACTCTTCCTAGCAACACGATCGTCAATCCGAGGGGCGATGTAAAGGCGATCACAACTAGAAGTGGTGTTTCATATAATGGACCCGCAGTTCCTACTACATCTTCTCTTCATCCCAAAGTAGTAGACAATGAAAATGAGGTGACAACGGACAAGGTGCAATCCTCAAGCCCACAAAGTACCGTACACGTCCAACCTCCTAATGTCCAAACTCAAATTCTGGAACCCGATGTTCCGAAGACCACTCCTAAACCTTCGATTCCATATCCCTCGAGGCTTAACGATCAGAAGCTCCGCGAAAAAGCCACAAATCAAATGGAGAAATTCTTCCAAATCTTTCAAGATTTGCATTTTGATATAAGCTTCGCGGATGCTTTACTTCTGATGCCTAAGTTTGTTTCCACCATCAAGCGTTTATTGAATAACAAGGAAAAATTAATTGAATTAGCAAAAACTCCTCTGAATGAAAACTGCTCTGTGGTAATTCTCAAAAAGCTTCCGGAAAAGCTTGGAGATCCCGAAAAATTCCTCATTCCGTGTGAATTTCTAGGGATGGTTAATTGCTACGCCTTGGCCGATCTTGGTGCTAGCATTAACCTAATGCCGTTGTCCGTCTGGGAAAAACTTTCTCTCCCGAAACTTACCCCAACTTGCATAACCCTCGAGCTTGCGGATCGTACCACAACTTATCCACATGGAATAGCCGAGGATGTCTTCGTCAAGGTTGGGAAATTCCATTTCCCAGATGACTTTGTGGTGGTTAAATTTGACGCTGACCCCCGGGTTCCTCTAATTCTCGGAAGATCATTTTTGAGGACCGGACTGGCTTTGATCGATGTATATGGTGAAGAAATCACTTTACGAGTCGATAATGAAAAAGTCACGTTTAACATTAATCCGGATTCTAAATCTCTAACCAAAAGCAATGTTGCTACGGTTAATCAAAAATCTGATCCCGTGATTGCTTCCAAAAGATGTGATCCAACACTTTCAAGATTCACGGTTAAGGGTCTTTTAGAAAAACGTGTCGAGCTCAAAGCAAAGAACATTACTCCTGGATCAAGCAAATGGTTTGAGAGTTGTTCTGGGGAAGCTAAGAGAATTTTCGATTATGATGAAGAAAATTCGGAGATCACAACGGAAGTGGTGGAAACTGCTAGCTCTAAGAGCACACCACTTGTCCCACCTCCGGAATCTGCTTATCGTATCGAGATTGTTGACTCTTTGGATGGAACTAAAAATCCCAATCCTAGTACATCTTCTAAACCGATCATTTCCGACTCTTCCCATCCTTCTCCTCCGCTTGAGGGAAACCATATCTCTATGGTAGAACTCGAGGTTTTCCTCTTTGATGCTCCAATTTCGCCGAAAATTGTTGAGCCCGATGTTGATCCGGGGGGAGATACTCCTTTATTAGAAAAAATGATTTTTTATGAATCATTATTTTCCCTCCCCCCAAAGGATGTTCTTGTTAAAGATAAGCCGTTAGATCCTCCGAAGCTCAAGCTCGAGAATTCTTCTCCCGACTATAAGAGCTTTATCTTTGACACGGCTGAAGAGAGTAGTGGTAATCCCACTTCTCATCCTGATTTTTCTCTCCCGGCTTATGAAGCCTTTTCTTTTGGTATCGATCTTTTGGAAGAGACGAGTAGTGGCAGTACCACTTCTCATTCTTATATCTCTCTTCCCGAGTACGATTCCTTTCTCTTCAATAAAAATGATTCGTCTATTTTTAAAGAGTTCTCCGACGAACTCTCTCAGCCAAAGTATGATCATTTTTATTTCAATCTTGAGAAAGATTTTAGTCTGGGGGAGGTGTCCTTGATCATAAGAATTTGCTTATTGATGACATCATCTCAACCCTCCCTCCCGAGACTTTTGCTTTTGATGATGAAGAGTTTTTCACGATGATCATAAAACTCTTTCTTCCCTTCATCACATATGATGTGATCTCTCCTCTTCTTCACTCCTTCGGGAGTGAGGATACCATCTTTGACCCCGATATCACCACTTATAATTCCTATCTTAAATCGGGTGTATCTCGTCGGTGTGGAACTTTCGTAAGATTCAATGGTTATCCAAACCTCTTGAAAGAAAGACCGATGATGATGATCTCTTCCACATGTTTCCCCAAGAACCAATGAATTCGGGGCGAGTCAAGCTAACGACTCGATCATAAACAAGAGCTTCGTGGGAGGCAACCCATGCTTATCTGTTTGTTTTATTTATACTATTTAGGCTAACGTGAAGAGTTTTATCTCTTCCAAGTCTTCTTGTCTTTGTTGGTTGTTTTGTGCAGGTTGGTTCGTGTGAAGAATCTCGCTTTCATGGTTTTGTGTACGAGAAGTCCAATATCCTTTTTCTTATCGACTAACGTTAATATTTGGCATAATTCATAAACGGCCTTAAATTTGCGTTGGATGACCCTTTCCTTTAAAACATTGGGGACAATGTTTCATTTTAGTCTGGGGGGGGGTAATCTTTCTATTTGATATTACCTTGCATTATCACGTTTACCCACGCAACCTTGTTTTTTCACCAAAAAACCCAAAAAAATAGAAAAATTAAAAAAAAAATTTGTGGAAAGCAAGGCGTTTTTAAAAACTTTTTCAAAAATGTGAGTTCATAACATTGCGTGAGGACACGTCAATAGCTTAGTCTGGGGGATTTTGATATGTGCTTAATTACACATATCTTTCACTCAATAAAACGGGCTAAATAAACCAAACACTAACCAAAAATGCCAAATATCTTGTGTTTTTGTGTTTGTTCATGTGCAGGTACGGATATGTGGAAAACAGACGAAAACGACATCAAAATGGACCAAACCGAGCACGAGATGGAAAAGAGTTCAAAAGCCGAATCCGGGAAAGGAAATTACGATATTTGGACCGGGACTTTATATTATGAGGTTTTAGATCATAGGTCTTTTAGTGTATTGTGATGGATTGAGGGATTCTGATTGGTTTTCGGGTCTCTCATGGATTCAGAAGTATGCTGAAAGTCCAATGGTCTACACTCATTTTCAGAATTTACAAGTTTGGTCCCTGAAGTTTGAAACTTGTCATCATTGGTCCCTGAAGTTTACTACATGGCAGCTTTGGTCCCTGGAGTTTCAGAAGTTACATCGTTGGTCCCTATACTTACACCAAAAATCCATAATTATTCCATTTCCTAACTGCTTCACTAGATTTTGAAATAAGCCCAATCCACTACACAACCCAGCCCACTCTCCATAATTAAACCCCGAGCTCAAGGTCCAAGGTCCAAGATTCAAAGTCCAAGGTTCAAGTCAAACGGTCAACTCTCATTTAAATAAAAGAATACGCGGTATTTAAAACCCAAAGTACTGTGACCCTTTCTTCTCCCCACGTGAACCCTGCTACACCCATCTCATCCCTGCCATCAAAGCATTTTTCCCATCAATTTGAGTCTCCCACGCTACCCCGCTCCTCTGCAACCTCATGTGCCTGCAAAAAGTTGAAAACGGCTATAACTGAGTTTCCCGCCAAAATCGTTTTTAACGAATGAGATCAATTGAAGTTAATCCAAGGGTGTAGAACTGATTAGAGATAAAGACAAACAATATCCCAGCTTTCATTAGTATAAATAGCGCATGTTGTAGCCATTTATTGGCAAGTAGTTTTTAGTTAATAATCGTTATGTTAATTTAAGTTTGATAAGTTGTATTTTCATGTTCCAGTAATCAATTCAAGCTCTTTTTAAGTTATTTGTTCAAAGTTTAATTCAGTTGTGTACCTCTTTCAAGTTTAATAAAAGTTCAAGTGTTTTGGGTTAATTCGTATTAAGCATTCTCAGTTGTTAAAATCATTTCCAATTCTCAGAAACCTTTCATATAAACTTATATAAGCTTATTATAGCTTTTTATAAGCTTCCATTAATTTTAACAGGTCTTATTTCAAAAGTCAAAGAAAAGTCAAACGTTAGTCAATTAAAGTCAAAACAGCTTATTAAGGCTTATTCCATTTTGTACTTTGCTTTTCTGAGCTTATTTAAATCATTTAAATAGTAATAAGTCAGGTCTATAAGGTTTTTCAGTTACATTCAATTTTAATTTCAATACAGTTAAATAAAGGGTTGTTTGGTTCAAAAGTCAAACTGGGTCAAAACTCATTTTTCCTGTTCCATTGCCATTGGGTCAATTTAAGTTAAGCTAATAACAGCTGATATAAGCTGTTTTCATCGTACTCTTGTTTGTTTTGAAGCTTTTACAGGTGAGCAGCAGAATAGTGCAGGCACAAGTGGCTGAAAAGCCACCACAAGCTCCTCATAAGCTGGACCAACTTTAGTTTCATTTTTGCACTCCTCAGGTTCTCTTCTGTCCATTTCTTAGTTTTCAATAACATCCCATAGGTCTTAGTCAATTTCACCCAGTTCTACCCTAGTTAAGTATTTGCAGCCTAGTTTTCATATTTTAGGGTTTTTAGAGGTCCTTTGTGGAATTTTAATTAAGTCACTATAAGCTTTCACAAGCCAATCTTTTGGGTGATTAAATTTGGCCAGCTTAACTATTGATTCCCCATTTTTCTAGGATTTTAGGATTTTTCCTTAGTAGATTTTATAGGCCTTGAAAAGTCCTTGTTTTGCCCTGCTCCCCTAGTGTAACAGCAGACTGCTTTAGCTTATTTCTCCCCTCCTTAGTGCCTTTTAGCTCTTCCCAAGTGCTTATTTTAGCTCCCATAGCTTATAGGTTCCCCCTAGTGTGCCTTAGTCCTTTTCAGTAGCCCCTAGCTTATCCTTTAGCTCAGCAGCTCACCCTGAGCTTGTCCCTTAGTTTAAGCTAGTTAAAACCAACTGCCTAGTTCAATAAGCTGTTTCTCAGCTTATTTCAGAGTTTGAAAAATTATTTCTTTTATAAAAAGTATTTATTTATTGCTGCTTATTAGGTTTTTAAAATAAAAAATAAAATAAAAATAGTTTTAAAAAAGGTACAAAACTGGGGTTCGAACCCTAGTCTCTCGGATAGCAAAGCAACACACTAACCACTGCGCCCTAGGGACTTTATCAGTTATCCTTTGCATTAGTTTTTATTTAACCTTGTTTTCAGTGTTTGCTTAATCCAACTGTTTAACTTATAAACTGCTTATTTCAATAAGTTGTTTTCTTCTTTTTATTTTTCCTAGATTCAGTGTGTTGCAAAGTATTTTCCATAAATTTTCCAGATTTTTATAAATCGTTTTAATATTTTTTATCATTTATTTTCTTAAAATTGGTATTTAATTCGTATTAAATAAAATAAAAATCAGAAAAATATAATTCTTTTTAATAAAATTTTCTTTTATTAAATAGGACTTAAGAAAAATAAATTTGTACCCGTAGAGTTTATATTACATTATTTTTACATTTTTAGTATTTAGTGGATTTTATTTATTTTACGTTTCGTTTTTATATTTAGTATATTTAAGTTTTCCCTTATCCTAATTATTGCTTCCCGTAGTTTTAAGATTTCCTTAGCCTATTTTATGCTTCCCGTAGTTGTAGGTTTTAAATTAAATCAAATCCAAAATATTCCTTCGTTTTCATATTCCACACGATTCACACACTCGAGATCACGAAATTTCATTCAATCCTTCATCGGGGATAACGAACCTAGGTTACACATACTCCACTTGTGTTTCCTTTGAGATAAATTACAACTTGATTCTCGCGAATCAAAGTTCATTGAAGAACTCAAGGAAGCACATGAGCTTAGTGCTCTACTTGCCCTACACCTTGCTCAACGCAACTTAGATCAACCTCCATCTAGCTCTCCTTCATCACCCCACAACTTGAGTCAAATTGAAAGACATGTCAACAATTTTCCTTGTTGCATCTTTCTCCAAAAACAAATCATTGCATTGAATGAGCACTTCACTTGGATTGAGTATCTTCTCAATAAATCTCATCCAACACCCTCACTTGAACAACATCAAAACCCTCAATCAACATGTTCCGCTCCAAACTCTCCACCACCAAACTCTCCAACATCTATGCACCCAAAAACATACCCTCATTAATCCCATTTTCTCACCCTCACTTAACCACCTCAATTTCAAACACTCCACCATCAACCACCCAAGCATACTATATGCTTATATTTCTTGTTTCTCAAACAAAATAGCTCAAGTTTTTATGTCGCAAGCAAGTCCGATGGCTCACTTTGGCAATTTAGGATTTTCTACTTATTGTATGCTCTAAGCAAAATAAATGTTGTATCAATGATTATGTTTTTCACATAATTATTTTGAATTAATGCATGTTTTGTTTCATGTCTTTAATATTTGATTGCTATGTTTGTTGCTCTTATTCTTATTATTATGATACATATATGCTTGTGCTTCTATTATTTTTCTTGCAAGTATTCCATATCTCGATTCCTTGGTGCCCTCAAACGAGGGGGAGTATACATCAAGGGGGAGCTCTAGTTTTCGATAAAATTCTTAGTTGAACATAGTCGGCATAACCTTTTCGATTCTACAAAAAGGGGGAGAAGTGAATGTAAACTCACTAATTACTTGTCCAAAAATAAAATTTTGGATTTAATGAGTTTAAGTTTTGTAATCATCAAAAAAAGGGAGATTTGTTGATATAAATAATGCCTAAAAATATTATTAATACTTCTTGATATATCTATGTCTTCATAATCACAAAATGTAAACTCATTAAAAATAAACTTATTAAGTAAACAAGAATTTAGTTGGAAATATTCATTTCTACAAATTAATCACTTAAAGTATGAATAAACAAATGCCTAATGCATTATATGATCAAAGGAACATTTTCTTAATCACTAGATTTTTTATAAAATGTCACAAACATTTCATATTTTTAGAAAATCATTTTTGTTAATAAATAAAAATGTTTAATCCATTATAAATTTATGAATTCAAATTTTCAACCAAAATTGGAAAAAATGTTCCAGAAAAATCTTCCCCATAAAAAGACAAAACTGACCAACATTCGGGTAGGGGGGGCCCCCTTAATTTTACTAGGCGGCCCCCTTAAAATTAAGGGGACCGCCCCGCTCCTCTAGGATGTCAGATTTTGCCTATAAATACTGCACTTTACTTAGACTTTTACTCACCTCTTGCACCTCAAACTTTCTGTTCTAAATCTAAATCTCTTCTTATATCTTCCTAAATCCTTTGATCATATAATCTTGAGCTTTTGTTTCCAAGTGATTCAAGCTTCAATCATCCAAGTGCAAAGAGAAGAATACTTCTATCATTCCAGAATAGAAGTATTACAACTTAAGTATCATCTTGGTACCTTAGTTGCTTGTTTAGTAAACTTTATAAATCATTCATTCATTTGTGTATATTAGGTGTGTACATAAGTGATTAGATTTGTGTAGTGTGTAAGTAGAAAAGAAGGTGTATAAGTAGTGGTGTTGTAAAGTAGTAGTGTAGAAGTGTTGTAAAGTGGTGAAGTAGTTGTGGTGTGAAGAAGTGGTGAAGCCATCATAAAGAAGCTGTAAGATAGTGAAGAAATAGAAGTAGCTAAGGAGTGAAGAAATACAAGGTGTGTAAGAAGCTTAGCAAAGGTGTGAAGAAATAGAGACGTGAAGAAGTAATACTAGGAAGTGAAGAAGTAGTGTATAGTTGTGAATTAGATTGTAGTTGTGAAGTAGTTGTGGTGTGTAGTATTCGTGAGTAATTGCGAAGAAGTTGTAAAGAAGTCGTGAAAAGAACGTGAAGAAGTTGTGAAGCCGTCGTGAAAAAGTCGTGAAGCCGTCGTGAAGAAGTCGTGAAGCCGTCGTGAAGAAGTTGTGAATAAGTCGTGAAGAAGTTGTGATTGAAGTCGTGAGATTGGTTCTAGCTACTATTAGAACTCGACATTTAGCTTTGTGTCGTTAAACCGGTGTAAGCGAAAGTTGTGTAAGGTTTTCTCCGCCATAAGGGAGCTTGTTGAAGTAGTGAAGAAAATTCTCGAGCTAGGTGCTCGGGGAATGGAGTAGGGAAATGAAGGTTTCCTTGTAGCCGAACCATTATAAATCCCTCGTGTCTCGGTTTAATCTTTCCATCTCTTATTTATTTCCTTATTTATATCGTCATTACCTTCATACACATAGGCTATATAATTGTTAGTATTATTTAGAAGTTGATTTTACATAAAGATCAATTTAGAACTCCATTCATAAAAATAAAACCTTTATAACTAATCTAAAAAGGATACACATATAATTAATAATTTTGTTCAAGTATTTGTTTTCACAAAAACTTGAAGTTAAGTTTTTAAAGTAAATAAAGTTTTCAAAATAAAATAAAAACGACGTAAAACTATTCAACCCCCCCTTCTAGTTTTCTACACATTTTAAAAGATAACTGATGAACGTAATAAAAAATAACTGATTAAGAATATAAAAAATAACCGATGAACATTATTTTTTCAAAAACTGTTGAAAATTATAAAAAGTAACTGATGAACGTTATCAAAAATAACTGATGAACAATATTAAAAATAACTGATGAACGTTATTTTTTTGAAAAAAAACTGATAAACGATATAGAAAATAACTGATGAACAATATGAAAAATAACTGATGAACGTTATTTTTTCAAAAATTGCTGAATATTATAAAAAATAACCGATGAACATTATCAAAAATAACTGATGAACAGTATAAAAAATAATCGATGAACTGATAAACATTGTGTTTTTATTAGAAAAATTGATAAATTGATGAACAATACTAACTTGAACTAATAAATATTATAAAAAATAACTGATGAATAAAATTAACCGATGACCAAAATTAACTAATGAACTGATGAACATTATGAAAACTAAGCGGATTAAATACAAAGTTGTACAATCACTTTTTAACAAAAAATCATACATTTTTAAAACAAAAAAACTCTCACAGACTTTTCATCAAACACCTTATAAAATAATAATAATAATAATAATAATAATAATAATAATAATAATAATAATAATAATAATAATAATAATAATAATAATAATAATAATAATAATAATATCTCGGCTTGGTTTTTCTATATTTTTAGTCGGATTGGTTTTTCTATAGCTAAAGGAGTGGGGGCCCAGTTAGTATCTCGGCTCCCCTCTCACTTCTTGTAATTCTTTTGAGTTTCTAATAAAGTGATGTTTTATAATAAAAAAAAAAAAAAAAAAAATAATAATAATAATAATAATAATAATAATAATTAGCTTTTCTATTGCTAGAGGAGTGGGAGCCCAATTAGTATCTCAGCTCCCCTCTAATTTCTTGTAAATCCTATAATTTTCTAATGAAGTGATGTTTTATTAAAAATAATAATAATAATAATAATAATAATAATAATAATAATAATAATAATCCTAAATGCGTTATTAATTACATCACTAAATCAACTCTCTAACACTCATAAGCTCAACACTTCATATGTGAGTATTAAATACCAATTGCATACCCTAAACGTTAATCCAATGGCCAAAAAAAGGAATCAATCAACTTTAGAAGCAGCGTAAATAAACGTTAATGTTGACAATTAAGAAAGTAAATTGTGTTGATTTTTAGTTAAAACGAGCTGGGAAGCCCGCGCGTTGCAGCGGGATTTTTTGATTCAAGTTTTTTATTTCGTTTTTTTTTATTTTTTTATTTTTATTTTTTATTTTTTATTTTTTAATTCTATATGTGTTTTGTTTTATTGGTGGTGTGTAAATTGTGTCCAAAGATGTTTATGTAAATGTGGGAACATTCATTTCCTTTGACACGTTTTTTTGCACAACCTAGAAAAGAAAAAAACGTATTGATTTTTGAAAGTTCAATGTAAACATCTGATTCAGACTCACTTCATGGTCTTTCCAACCATTTTGATTGCAAACATAAGGCATCATTGTCAACCATGATCAATAAATTAATAATAACAAAAATTACAACACCTATTGCAATGTATCATTCAAACATAAGGTAATACAAAGTCTGAATAACTATTGCATTGTATCATCCAAACAAATGTTGCATATCAATGTTAAGATCGTGGCACAGTTATGAGTTCGCCTTTCATAGCATTTCGGGTTTGGATGACTAATAAATATCTATAATGGCACAGTACAACCTAAAAAACGTGAAACGATTCGAATTTGTCAAATAAATTGATTTTTGGAAAGTTAGCGTATTCTCCTCAAGTGAAATAAGAATAGAATCCGGGGACTACAATGCAAAAATAGGGTTATATAAACCCAAACCCTAATCTTTCCTCATTATTTCATCTTCACCAACATTTCACTCTCTCTCTCCTCCCTCTATATTTGCCGCCGCCGGCAGCCACCCAAACAGCCACCACCGCCGGCCACCTCACTACACAGCCACCACGAAAATACTCCACTCTTTCCCCTCTTTCTTTTGGTGTGCTTCACGCGCGACCAAACCCTTCCCTTTCCATTTCTTTATCAACACCGCATACCGAATAATAACATTGTCTTATTAACCCTTGGTGTTTTTGATTTTTTGTTGTAGATCTGCTCACAGTTCCATTTTCTTGCTCAACAATAACATTTAGTTGGTGTTTGTAAAGGTTTGTTGCCTTTCTCTTTCTCTAGCAATAAATGAGTTGCAAGATGTAGTATTTATGAAATAGGAGTAATAACAGCTATGTTGTATACTTGTATGTATGCATTAGGTGTGACATTTCTGTGTTAATGATGTAGCTTATATATCTTACATCCATATGAGTGCAGGTGTTGAGTCAAATGATCTCGTAAACCATCCAAGATTGACTGAAAAAAATAAGCAAAGAAATGGGTTTTCATTTGGTTTGAGAAAGAGATATCAAAAAAAATGATGTGGGTTTATTTGTTTATTATTCGATTTGTTGTATTTTTGGATTCATTTTAATTCGATATGGTTGTATTCAGTTAGATTAGATCTGATATTTTATTCGGTTTCATTATTTTGTATTCGATTTGGTTGTATTATTATTTGTTTTGGATTTATTTTAAATGGTTGTGGTGCCAAGTTGTTGCTCGGATTACATGACTCATGGAACTTGGTGTATAATGTTTTGTGTTACGATTTAGATTTTGAGTTTGTGTAAAAAAAAAAAAAAAAAAAAAAAAAAAAGTTACTGTAGCAGCTACAGTGTTTCGAACAGTGTTTATACTCACAAAAGTACTGTGGAGACACCTTTGTGTTCACACTACTGTGTAGAATCCAATACCCATCTTTAGTATATAGTGTTGATTTTTAGTTATAATAGGTGTTTTGGGCGAAAATATATAGTTATAGAATAATGAAGCAATGTGTTTTCTTAAAACTTACAAAATTTAGATACTATAAATCGATTTCTTTGGAAGTGGAGAAATGAAATGTTAACAAACAAGGTACAATATATCTGAGAAAACTTGATGCAATAAAGCTTTACCATCGATCAACATCTATAGGGACCGATGTCTCATGTCTCATTTCATATATAGTATCGAAAATGACTAAATCAGCCGTAGCAAAAGAAACACCTGAAAACAATAGCAAACTTTGGAGCTATATTCACAAACTTACAATGTTAAATACCATTTTCCCCACTTCGTTTATTGAAGTTATAGATGTCGGTATTATCAAATTTAGACCAAATTCCTAACAAGTCAGTACACAAGAGTCCACATCAACCATGAACCAACATCATTTTGGATCAGATGATACAATATTCACATCATCAACAGTATCTCTTACAGATTTAACACTTTGGAATCATTGATGATGATGGATCGGAGGTTATTTGCGGTGGTTCTTTCATTTGACGGATCAGATTGATGATGATGACCGAATATTTTTGGATTTGAGATTGGGGATCTATCGAAATAAAGAGGAGAGCTGAGATGGGAAATAAATAAGTGTTTTATTGAGTATAGAAGAGAACAAATGACAAAGATGCCCCTAAATAAAAAAAACACGCGTCACATTGTTGATCTAACAGTTTTTTGATCCAACGGTTAATAATATTTTTTGAGCTTTTTAAACTATGGATTAATTTCATATATCACCATAATTTCAAAATTAATTTCATATATACCCAAAGTGCAAATATTGAATGCATAATGTAGAATGTTTTTAATGCATGTTTGGGTATATATGAAATTTACAACTAAAAGGAGGAGAGATATGAAATTGCCCTTTAAAATATTGTGACTTTTTAAATGATCCCCCAAAGCAATACTTAAATCTATTTTTGAAAATCTTAAAATATTTAAGAAGAAAGGGTTTAAAAATGCATTAAAGGTAATTTAGATGGATTTAGATACTTCAAAACATGATGAAATTACATACAGACTCATTATATAAAATTCATTTGGACTCATTGTATTTTTTACGCTTAAACATGAGAAAATATTTCATGAAATTAAATATCATAAATCTTGTTGATTATGTTTTGTGCACTTGGTTTTTATTTTATTTATACGCGGCAAATCTCACAGAGCTACCTTTGATGACTAGACATGTAACTTTAAATCTCATGCCCCAGTAAAACCTGGCATAGAATAATCAACTTTGCCCGAACCGCACACGAAACTCTCTCATTCAATAATGTATCTGCCATGGATTCTTTTGCCATAATCATAATTAGTCTCATCAATGTTCATTCAATATTCCACCATTTTTGGTATTTACAAAAACCTACTATTTGTTTGGATGTATATGGGTTTGCATTTCCAACCTGAACCATCCTTCTATTCATTAGGATTTAATAATAGTAAAAGTTCAACAAAGACGTCTAACGGGAGGAATAAAGGGATTACCAAAGACCCTTGACAAAGCTATTTATAAAACTAAAAAACAACAATAAGGAGTGTTACTACAAATCTTGGGTGCACCACCAGACCTTGGTTAGACTCGCTCTTGGTAGTGTAGATCTTGTGTTAAGTAACTTCGTGAGCTGTTTAAGAAAAGCAACACCGTTGGTCTTACCGCGGAAGGGGGTTCCGCGGTTGGCCTCCGGTGTGAGAGTAAGTATTTTGATTGAGATATTTTATGTGCAGACTAGGTGAAAGTAAATGCAGTTAGATGGAGTAATAAATGAGATGGGGGTATTTATACTACCCATATACTTACTGTAGCTACCTTGGGACGCTGCGCATTAATTGACGCCTTACAGAGTAGGTAAGTGTCAGAGCAGCGCATGGTTGCGCCTTACCTTAGTAGGTAAGTGTCAGATCAAGTGGGAGGCACAATCCCACGAGATCTGGCTCTAGGTTGTCGCTGCACGATAGCTGTCGACATCGGGTTCCAGGCCCGGTCTTGAGAGACCGGGGTATGTTCTTGTGGATTGGCGAGCTTGGGATCTGCCGCGGTTCAGGACATTAACATGTCCGGGCCAGTATGTTGGGTCCGAGGGTACTATACACGATCAAGTCCCCACAGTCTAGTACACTTGTTTGGATTAAGGGCAAGTGTTCTAGACTAATTTAGAAGTTACGCGGCTTTAGGAGCCGTGGCTTGACGGATAGGTTCTTGTGGAGTCCGCGGGAGATATTGATATGTTTCCCATTCTGCTGACTAGATATTCCACTTCCCACGCGTGTAATTGATGACAGCCTGTCATTGATAGTCGCGAAGCGTTTTTCACCCACTTATTTACTAACTGATGTGACGTTTCTGCGGCTGACCATTCATTTTCTGCGACCATCGTGACGGTTCATTTGGATAGATCCGTGACCGTTCAATAAGCATCCGGGGACGTGGCGCTTTTGTGGCCTTTCAATTGGGCCGGTGGATCGTGCGTGTGTGGTTATAAATACCAGAGTTCTTACCATTGTTATTCTTTTTTCACACACAGTAATAAATTTTTCTTCTCTCTGAAAACAAGAAACCCTTTCCGCCTTCATTCCTGTTGCTTCTTTTATTCCCGGAATTAGATTCACAGGTTAGATTTCTTTCCAATTCATCTTTTGATTATTTAGAATGGCTCCTGACCATATAAATGCCGTGACCTCTAAGCTTTCTCAGACGGATGTAGATAGTTTTTGTGAAAAATACAACATTCCGGGTCATTTATTGCCTCAAGCACCCGGTCCTCTAGATACTATTAGGGATGCCCCGGGAGGGAAGATAGGCGTATATACTAGGTTCTTTGAATTAGGTAATTTTAGGATCCCCCTTTCATTATTCTTGCTTCGTGTTTTGGAGTATTTCCAGATTCACCAGTCTCAGTTATCAGTTTTGGCGGCCTGTAGGATTAGCCATTTTGAGATACTTTGCCGCGTACATGGTGGTAGCCCTAGTGTTAACTTGTTTAGGAAATTCTATTACGCCGGCCTTAACAATGGTTAGATGACACTAGAGAAGAGGAAGGGCCCAAAATCTTTAGTTGTCCCCGTCTGTTACTCAGTCGCCTTAGATTTGGTCAAGAACAGGAAAGACCGCTTCTTTTTCATTTAGAAAACCATCTTTCCCTTGGACATTCCATGGTGGCGTCCGTAGACCGCGACCCTTCTCCTTCTGACGAGGGTTTGGATCTAGAGTTGCTATGGCTGCTTGACACTAATAGGGCTCCTTTCAAAAAGTATCCGGAAGACTTTCTGAATATCATAGGTTTAAGCCAAAACCTGGGATGACGATAGTTGCCGCCCGACCTTTTTACGGTCGGATGATTCGGGTGGATTGTTAGACTTGTTTTATCCGTGCTTTCTATTTGTTTGCTTCCGTGTCAAAATTTATTTATTTTTTGGTTTTTTTGCAGAGATGGATTTGTATTCCTACATCAATCAGCCAGATGTATTCAAGGTGACAATTGGGGAACGCACCTTGAATAAGGATGAATAGACGCTGAGGGCTGAGACTGCTGGACGTGTTGTTGAACCGTCCGAGGATGTGTTGAAGGTGGTAGAGCATACTGTTGCTGATGAGATTGCAGCAGCTAAGGCTGGGAAGAAAGCTGAAAAAAGAGGGCTGTGATCAGTGAGCCAGAGAAAACTGAGAAGGAGCCGGAGAAGGCTAAGAAAAAGAGGAAGCTAAGTCACAAGGAGACCGCAGTTGGGTCAGGTATGATTTGCTTTTTTTTTTTTTTTTTTTTTTTAAGGTGACCCTTCCGTGGAGGAGCATCCTAGGTATGATCTTTTGGATGAGTCAAATGATGGGTTGTTGCACTCAGGTTCTCATACGGATGAGGATATCATGAAGAATGCCACCATGCTTGCTTCTTCTTCTGCTACCCCACTTATGAATATTCCAGGGATGGGAATTTTGAGACTCCGGATCTGGAGCGCACTGAATCGGTGCATTTTGAGTCTTCTGGTCCAGTTACTGAGATACCAGGCCAAGGTCATGAGGAGAGTACATCTGGGCGTGCTGGGGCCCATGGAGGGAGTATATTCGAACATGCTAAAGGGTTGCATGTATCAACTGAGCATGTTGAGGGCGGGGATGAGAAGGTTAGTGATTCTGAGGACGTCTATCAATCTGTCTTCGTTGATACCGCAGAAGGCTCGTCTCCTTATGTTCCTAAGTGGCTGCTGATTGTACAAATAATTGCACTACCAGGTCTTCGATGATGATCAAAGGAATTATGGGGTGTTGAGACTGCGCCAAGCTTGTTCTTAACCTGAAATAAGAAATATGAAGACACTACGTTAAGTGATTGCGCAGGGGTTGGACCCTGCGAACCACCTCCGGCGTGAGAGTAAGTATGTGTAATGGCAATGGAGGTTATAAATTGAGAGAGTGAAGTTAACTTACTTTGTTTGTGCCCGACTAAGCTATTTATAGGGATGAAATAGAGCTTAGTGGGCGGTTTGTGCATGTTCCGAAGATCATGGGGGCGTCCATGAAATGTGGTAACCGCTAGGGCTTTGTAGCCCATGATCTCTATTTTGGCGGGAAAGCTAAGGGAAGAGGAGACGTGGGTTTGACCAGGTCATCATGGCTCTCTGTCGTAGTTCCTTCGAGAGGAATACCCCGAAGGGCTTAGGGCTTTGATTAGCGGATTCCCACATGGTAACCAGTTCACAGGCGAATGGTTTTACGCCAATGAAACGTGTTAGGAGATTAACCTGGGCCTCCGAGGGGAGGGCTTTCTACAGGCTCGAAGGGGAGTCCTTCGACCCATTCGGAGGGTACATCATCAAGCCCCCCAGTCGAAAGTGATATATACGTACGAGTATAAATTGCATTCGACTCAAAAACCAAATACACTCTATCCCTTTCGTCACAAATTCGAACGAGTAAGGATAAATGCTTAAACAAACTATGCGCAATAAATGAGTCTAATAAATCTTCAACTACCATCATATGCTACAGCAGCTACAATATTGGTAAATACAAATGTCTTTTCAAAAGTTTAAAAGCAATCTAGAATCCGCGTTTGACTCGGATTAGAACTGCACGTGGATGGCTAGGATAAACTACAAAGGATAATCATAAACCCTTTATAAATCTAACCATAGATTACGTTTTCTCTCGTGCCTCAAAATACACGTACACATCCCTGTGCTTTATGCTTCAATTGAGCTTAAAGGTAAGTTTTCCATCCCAATCGTTGATCTTTTGTTGACATCGTGCTTAATACAAGATGAGTATGGCAGCGAAAAGGATCATTAGGCAGCAAAAATGTACCTTAACAGAACAGGCTTTGACAGAGTTTCTTAGAAAATACCCGATGCCCAAAGAAGTTAAAGTTATGCTACCAAACGAAAACCAGAATATTTTTGATGCTCCAACCGGGTATGTAGGACTTTATGTGCATGCATTTGCAGAATCTAACTTTAGGATTCCGATCCACCCCTTAATATTAGAGTTTCTACAATATTACCAGGTTCATATATCTAGGTTGAACCCTTTTGGCTTAGCCAAGCTGACTACATACATTGTTGTATGTAAAGCTTATGGGTATGAGCCAACACTGAATGTGCTTAGAGGTTTTATTAACCTTTACCCAGGTGGTGATTGGTTAACTTTGGCTAAAAGGAGTGAGCCCGATGTTCCTTGCTTGATAACAAAACCTTTTAATAATATAATAAAATGAAAAGGTTTGTTTTTCTATGTGCAAGATTCGATCATACCTCCCGAATATCCAGCGTTGCTAGATGAAGACTTTTGGTTTGATGAAAAATGCTTTGATGACCCTTTGCCCTACTTCGTAAGAAGCTACCCCCTGTATCAACGCCTTGCACGTCATCCTTTTGATGTGCGAACGTTTCCTGGGCCAATACTATTTCTAGCGGGCATTATTGATCATTGGGAAGGTTCTTCGTTGCAACCTGAGATAATCTGCAATGGGAAAAGTATGTATATGCCTGTTCAAAATGAAGTAAATAACTTATCTGATGATATTTATTCTTTTCTGTTTGTATGTAGGGATGGCATTCAGGAACTTCGTTGTAGCCCGTTGTACTGGAGAAGTTAGTTTTGTCCCTAAAGAGCCAGAGAATGTGAGACACAGAGTAGGCTCACCATCCACATCGATTGATAATGACGAGACTCCGCATTTTGTTGAAACTGTTGCTGATTCCGATGATCCGCTTATCAAGGAATTCCAAACGAGGCTCCATAGGTCCTCCGGCCTTTCAGATAAGAATATAAGAAAGAAAGCGAAAGCAGCTATGTCTGTAAGGACTCCTCCGAAGATGAAGTTATCTCTTCCTACCCCTCCGACAAGAACGGTGAAACCCAAAGGCTCTCATTCTAAGAATTTTATTCCTACTCCTCTGACGATCCCTGAAGATGATACCCCTAGTAAGTTATCTTGCATATGTAATAAATGTCATTCCTTGTATAACTTGTGATTATGTCTTTCACAGGCCTTCCCAATGTTGATGAACTACCTAACGCGCATGCGTGTCGCCAATTGGTTGAAAAAATGACACCTGTTAGGTGGAGGGGAATCTTGGATAATATGTCTATCGAAGAACTTTGCGATTTTCATTCAAAAAGTTATGCTAGGCAGGCCGTTTTGGATAATCATCTTAATTCTAGAAAAAGGGAATTGGTGCAAACGGTGTTGACTGTGAGGGAAAAATGGACGCTATCTTAGCCAAAGAAAAAGCTAAGGATCAAGAATATGATAAATTAGAGGCTAAGTGCAAAGAAGTGATGGAGGACTTTGAGAAGAATCCTTTTGTACAAGATATGCAAGCTAAGATTTACAGACTCGAAGGTGCATTGAAAGAGTCCCAAGCAAGGTGCGATAAATTGAGGGTTGAGGAGTCTAAGGTATCCATTTATAGAGCCCAAATTGCAACGCTCGAATCTAAATGTACAAGTCTGGAAGTCGAAAGGTCTAGGCTGGTTGAGCAGGAGGTCAAGCTTTGTGATAAGATCGATGTTCTGAGATCCCAGTGTCAAGAATTGAAGAAAGATCGAGCTGAGGTAGTGTCGAAAGTTGTTCCTCATGTGGCAATGGAATTGTACCATAGCGATTAGGTGGGGGAAGTTGTTGGGAAACTAGTTAATGCAGCCATCTTCTATGGTACCTGCACCGCGTTGGAAGAAATTTCCTAGAAAAAGAAACCCGTTGTGTTGTCGGAGGTGTTTTACTATCGCCCAAATTCTGAGCAAGAGTTTAATGAGGCTGGTGATGTGTCTACTTCAACAGAATACCCTTATCTTGCCGAGGTAATCGAAGATCCGTTGGCTCCAATAGAGGAACTTCTGGCCAAGAAGCCTATGATAATTCAGCCTTCTTCTTTAATAAAGAAATCCACCTCTGTTCATCCTTTAAATGATTCCCCAGAATGTTTAATGTTCATTTGTTCAAGACAATTCATCTTTGTTGCGGCATGAGCTTCGACCCATGCGTTAGACAATTGTTTAATCTGTTTTTGCTTTGACGTTTACGCTCTTATTAATGTCAAGTAGGGATAATAATCCGTTATGAATGTCGTGCTTGTCTTCTCTTACGCTTATTATAAACGTACATATACAACCTAAGGTTATAACCTTATTGTGTGTATTTTGAACCAAGATTTTTCGAAATTGTATAATTTGACTGCGACAGAGGGTCGCGACCCACTCCGTCTTTATCCTTAAGTTGCAGAGGGCTTTTAATACCCTAAGACTTCATAGGAAAGTTAATGTGAATTGTAATGGATGTTATTTACATACAAGACATGTGCCTCGTTACATCCTTCGACATTGAAACTTGTAAAGTACTTGGCTGAACAAATCTTTGTTGTAAAGAACGAAACAAGAGATTTGAGGAAAATGCGTTATATAATTAATTGGGTAGGGAGGATTACATCATTTTAAGAAATGAATACTAAGACACCTACCATTAATGCTTCTTTCCCCAAGTGAGAAGAATGCGTTATATGAAATTAAAAAACAGACTGAGTGCTTTAAAAGTAGTTAGTTTTATATGTAAAACTTACGAAGGTTGGTACCATTCCAAGTTCTATCCATGACCTCTCCCTTCATTGTTGTGAGCATATAGGCTCCGTTGCCATAGGTTTCAGATATAACATAGGGACCCTCCCATGTGGGCCATAGTTTTCCTTCGTATTCAGCCTTGCTTGCGCTGTTTAAACGAAGGACATATTCACCTGGCTTGAACGTGGAGGGTCAAACTCGATTGTTATAGTACTTTTCAATCTTCTGTTTGTGGATGGCCTCCCTGATTGAAGCTATTTCTCGTCTTTCGTCCAGAAGGTCAAGATTTTCTCGAAGCCTTTCGTCATTTGTCTTTTCTTCAAAGTTCACAATACGTTCTGTTTCATTGCTTATTTCGGAGGGTATAACAACCTCCGTTCCATAAGTAAGGCTAAAAGGAGTCTCCCCGTGGCTTGACTTGGGGTGCGTCCTATGTGCCCACAGAACCTGGGGTAGTTCGTCTACCCACCCATGATGGCTTCGTCCTAACCTCTTCTCAATTCCATCGACAATATCCCGGTTTGTGACTTCTACTTGTCCATTACCTTAGGGATGATAAACGGAAGTGAATGACTGTTTGATCTGTAAGCCTTCGCAGAAGATTGGGTACATTCTTTCTGCGAACTGCTTTCTATTGTCGGAGATGATAATGTGAGGGACACCAAAATGACAGATTATGTGTTCCCAGACGAATTTCTCCATATGCCTCCCTGTTATCGACGCCAATGGCTTTGCTTCGACCCACTTGGTGAAGTAATCTATGGATACAACCAAGAATTTTAACCCTCCCGACGCTACTGGTAGGGGCCCAACTATGTCGATTCCCCACTGACAGAAGGGCCATGCTGAGGTGACAGATGTCATGTCTTGCTTAGGCATTCTTGAAACTTTTGAGTGGATCTGACAAGCTTCGAACTTTTGTATTATCTCTATTGCATCTCTGTGCATGGACGACCAATAATACCCTAGCTTCATAACCTTCGAGACGACAGAACGCGTGCCTGCGTGTAAACCGCATGAACCTTCATGGACCTCATATATGATGTTCGAAGCCTGTTTTGGCCCCACACAACGAAGCCATGGAGATAATAAATATCTTCTACAGAGGTTATCCCTAATGAGCCTATATTGGGGAGCTTTGATCCTCACCTTTCGAGCAAGCTTGGGACCTTCCGGCAGAATACCACTGATAAAATATTCCCTAATTGGGGTCATCCAATTAGTTCCTTCCTCGAGTACGATGTCAGACACTTCGCCCCTTTTTATTGACCTATCAGTTAATACTTCTACCAGCACTTCTTTTATCAGATGAGCAAATGCCAATGAAGCCAGCTTACTTAGGGCATCTGCTTTCTTGTTCTAATTCTGTGAACATGTGTTATGTCATAAGATTTGAATCCTTGGAGAAGTTCTTTAGCCTTTTCCAAATATTGTTTGATGGTGGGCTGCCTTGCTTCGTAGGAGCCTTTAATTTGGTTAGCGACTAGGTGCGAGTCTACAAAGATGGAGAGGCTATCAACCTCCATGTCCTTTGCGAGTCGAAGGCCGGTTAACAAAGCTTCATATTCGGCTTCATTATTGGTAGCCTCGAACTCGAAACATAATGCATAAGTATACTCCTTTCCTTCCGAACTAACCAACATTAAACCTGCTCCAGAACCATCGGAACTTGAGGCTCCATCTGTGTACAATTTGTGACAAAGGGGGGCTTTTTTTTAAGAATTTCTTTATCTTGGCTAGGTCCGGAAGGCGTTTCAGCTAGAAAATCAGCAAGTACCTGGCCTTTGACGGAGTTTCGGCTCTTGTACTCTATCTCATGTTATCCCAATTCGATAGCCCATTTAGCTACCCTTCCTGATTTCTCAGGCTTCGACAGTATCTATTTAATAGGCTTGTCAGTCAATACCGCGATGTGATGAGCTTGAAAGTATCTTCGAAGGCGTCTTGCAGCATAAACCAAAGCTAGGATTAGCTTTTCCAACTCCGGATAGTTTAATTCAGCTCCTTGCAGAACCCTACTAACAAAGTATATTGGGAATTGTTTCTTTTCCTTTTCGGCTAAGAGCACCGCGCTGATGCTTTCAAAAGAAGCCGCAATGTACATGAACAACACTTCGCCTTTGATTGGGGCTGTAAGTGTTGGCAAGATTTCTATGAATTCCTTTAGCTTTTCGAAGGCTGCTTCCGCCTCACAACTCCATTGGAATGTCTTTTTATCTGTACACCCCTTGAGTGTTTTGAAGAATGGTAAAGACCGATCTGCCCCTTTTGACAGGAACCTGCTAAGTGCCGCAAGCTTCCTGTTGAGGCTTTGGACTTCTTTTAATGACTTCGGGGCTTGAAGATCAGTGATGGCTTTAACCTTCGAAGAGTTAGCATTAATCCCTTGTTTCGTTATCAAATGCCCCAAGAATTTCCCTTCCTCCATGCCAAAGGAACACTTCTTAGGGTTAAGCTTCATGTTGATTGCCCGTAATTGATCGAAGGTCTCTTGAATGTCAGAGAGGAGGTCCTCTTCGGTTCTGCTTTTTATTACCATGTCATCGACGTAGGCGTCCAAGTTCCTTCCAATTTGCTTATGGAAGGCCTTGTCTACTAAACGCTGATAAGTAGCCCCCGCGTTCTTTAGGCCGAAGGGCATCTTCTTGTAGCAATAGACACCCTTTCTTGTGTAGAAGGCTGTCTTCTCCTCATCTTCCTTCGCCATTTGTATTTGGTGATACCCCTTGTAGGCATCCAGAAAGCATTTCAAACGGAACCCCGAAAGGGATTCAACCTTCCAATCAATTTCTGGGAGAGGGTAGCAGTCTTAGGGCAGGCTTTGTTGATGTCCTTGAAGTCAACACACATACGCCACCCTCCGTCAATTTTCTTTACCATGACTGGATTAGCAACCCAGGTTTGGTATTTCACTTCTCTGAGAATTCCTGCTTGCACAAGCTCATCCACCTCTTTACAAGCAGCTGCATTTCTTTCTGGTGCCAGGCTTCGTCGCTTTTGCTTAATTGGTTCAATGTGTTTGAACTCTTTAAGCTTATGCTCTGTGCCGAAAGGCTTGCCATCGATCATAAGAGTCCTGGGAACCACGGTCATGTCTGAGTATGTCCATGCGAAGACGTCTTTGTTGGCTTTGAGTAGCTTCTCCAAGTCTGCTTTGAAGTTAGTGGGGAGTTGCTTTCCAATTACCACCGTTTTCTCTGGATAGAGCTCATTCACCACGATACGTTCTTCAGCATCTGTACAACTCAGAATGGCCTTCGGAGGCTCCTCCGTACTTTCTCTGATCTTTTTTCCATTGTCTCCCGTCTGTCCTTGATTGTAAGTGGAGAATACGGTGCCTACCTGTTGGGTTCGTAAAAACCCAAGAATGAGATTTGGACACAAATTAACTAAGTGTTAACTTAAACCGAGAACAATTCAAGTCACTGAGAGAACAGCCTCTCAGTGAGTCATCTTCAGGATGCTTAAGGCGAATTCATAAGAAGGATTCACTACTCAGGAAGGCGGTACTCCCTGATGTAGCACTTAAGACAAAGAAGAAGATGATGGTTCAGTGAACATTTGACAAGAGCTCACTGAACCCCAGTCTCCTCAACAACATCAACGTGATTAAAGACTGAGGAACCAACACCTGAAGAATAGGCGGGAACAAAAGGGAAGGTTTCTAGGAGATAAGAATGCCAGACCAAACATTCTTACCTTGACAAACACAAACCTTCCCATGCTGCTAAAAGACAAGGAGTGTCGGCCAACAACTCCCAATGTCTTACTTAGCTCATTCCTATTGGTGCGTGGAATTGACAATTGCTAGTTGCAATTGTCAAACACGCTTCCTCATCTACTTGTATTAATTTAATCACCTATACTTAGAATACTTGTGTATAAATAGATCAGATTAGAGAGAAGTTATGTGTGCTTTGTATATTGAAAGCTTAGAACTTTTACAAAGTAACTTCTCTCCTACAAAGAGTATACAACTCACTGAGATAGCTCAGTGGGTATATTGTTACCACTTAAGCAAAACTTGAGTTTAGATAGGAGACACCAAAACCCTTGTCTATTCAATCCCAAGTGTTTGTTCCGCAAAACACTTGGGTAATAGATTCTTGGAATTATTTCTAATAAGAATTTAAACGTTGAAAAATATTGTGTCTTTTATATTCGCATATTATTAACTATTAAAATAATTCCTTGCATTGCTAATCAGTCGTATGCTCACTGAGATTAACTTCATAGTTAACTCTTAGTGTGCTAAGGGAACAACAAGTGGTATCAGAGCCTCTGGTTTGTAAAACCTTTCAAAAACCCAGAGAGCTCCAGGTTTTTAAAATCAAGATCCTACTATGGCTGATATCAATGTACCCCAGCTAGTAGATCAAAAGGGTGGCAGCTACTCCGCTGTTGCACCCAGACTTGAAGCTGGGAAATTTAGAAAATGGAAGAAGCAAATTGTAATACCCGAAATTTGGAAACATGCAAAATGACCAAAATGCCCCTACAAATTTAAAAATTCATTTAAAAGCTTATAAATCACCAAATAAATTCCAAACCTTCGGGAATAAACTAGATATGAATCCAAATAATTTTGTGACTACATTTTAATATTTAGAAAAGTATAAAATACACAAAATAATTATTTGTCCGAATATATATACATAATTCGTGTATTAATATTATTAAAAATACAAAATAAATAGAATAAATACAAGATAAATGCAAATAAATTTAGGAAAAGATCACAATCAGTATTTGACCTTAATTAGACTTTCTTGGGCCGAAAATATTGAGTCCTTATCCTATATACACGTTTTCCTTATTTATATATATATAATATATACCGAAAACCCTTAAAACCTTTGCCAAAAATCGTATAACCTCAAATCGACCAAGGAAAATTCGTGACTTATTTTTTTGGAGTTCTACATACTCTAAGGAGGCTATGAAAAATAGTTTTGAGGTCGTGGGTTCGTTCGTGGATCGTTGGAGCTTTTGTTTGTCGAATATAAGTTAGCCGAGAGGTATAATTCACCATTATCCCTTTGACACGTTCAATCATGCATGTTATATTTTTCTTAAGTTATTATGATCATATAAGACTCAAATAAATTATATAGAACGAATCATGCAAGCTTAATATGGCGTACGAATTTTAAATAGCTAGAACACACTTAATTCCCAATTATTAGTCTACGATTTTTCTGGGAATTTTTCATAATTTTTATGAGTTCTATGGTGTTCACATAAGTCTGGAAAAATAGCCATTCGATTTGTGGAAGCTTAAAACATGTGTTCTTGAATTATATTTGTAATCGGTTTTAAAGAAAAGGAAAGAAAAATAGAAAGAAAACCCTAGAGCACATTAGGGTTAGGGTTTAGTAATTGAAAACAGGTCATTAATTCAAACTAATGATGGGGTAATGATTATTGGATGACTAGATGAGTTAGGGTTTTGTTTTGCTTATTAAACATGTTATACGATTGGAAAATAAATAAGGAGGACTTATTTTGCCAACTTTGAAACTTAAAGGTTATTTTTATAATGTTAATTAGGTCAGTTAAAATGTGTAAAAATTATAAGATGAGGTCCTTAAGTGTAAATATTGCAAGAAAATGAATTAATGGTAATTAAAGGGTACGTTTTGTAATTAATTTAAATAGAGGGACTAAAAGTGTAAATTCTAGAAACTTGTGGTTATTCGGTGTAAATAATGATATTAGGGAGGTAATATGTAATTTTGGGTATTTATGGGGTTAATGTGTTATTATAATAAAGTAAGGATGTAAATGGTAATATTTATAAACTAAAGGGACTAATTATGTAAATATGTGAAACATGGAGGTGTAATTCGTATCAAATGATAATGTGAGGGTATATTCTGTAATTTAGTAATTATAAGGGTTTGTGATGTAATTATGAATATTAGTGAGGGTTTAATGGTAAACTATGTAACTATAAGGTATATTTTGTAATTTTCATAACTAAAGGGTGTAAATTATAAATAATGGAACTTAATGTACTAAAGATGTAATTCTGATTAAAAGATGTTATTTAAAATTAGTAACTTGTGATATTTCATTTAAAACCCTTAATTTTGATATATTTACATTTAAAACCCTAAAGTATGGAAGTTGTTATAATAAACCCTAAAATATTATAAGATGTTAAAAGAAACCCTAAATTCTATTATAATTTTAAAGTGATGACTTAACCTAAAGTTATAACGCTTAAATCTTCCTAACTATGCAAACTTGCTAAATAAGGAAGCTTTCTAATAATGAAAATGTACTTAAAGTGGAAAGATAACTGAAACCCTTGTAATTTTGTCCTCTACTTCTTAGGTTCGAGGAAGGAGTAATCCGATCTTTGTCCGCTTTTGTCTTTGTTCTTGCGTGCTAATAAGGTACAGATATTCTGCCCTTCTTGTAAGGAGCCTTCGTTTCTCTTGATCTCTTGTTTTGATTTGTTTAGGATTTCCCAAAGCCATTGCTATGTTCCCCTTGTTTCGTGAACCTTTTCTTGAACCTTGCCTTGAACCTTTGTTATGAACCCTGACATGAATCTTGCCATTGAACTTTGACTTAAATATGGATATGACCTACTTGAACTAAAGCTTGAATTGAACCCATTGATATATAAACATGAACTTGAAACTTGAACTTGACTTGTACACTTGACCTTAATCTTGACCCACAGTTTGAGACTACGAGCCATACTAGGCATGAGGGTTTCATGTCCTTGTCATTGATGCACCAATGACTTGACTTTTGGGTAGGAAAGTGATGACGTATCCCGTCCCTGCCATGACTTGATATTTGACTTGTACACGTAGATGAAGACATTGTGGCAGCCTACAGGGGCGTATGGATGCATCCTAGATATGTACTTGACTTGACTTGTTGATTATATTACTTGTTAGATTAGATGACTGATGGGTGTGTGCGGTACATGTCTTTCATCTCTTGGGAGCTTGCAACTCCAACCCTTGGAGGTATCCCCTCATATTATACTTGGCATACCGAGGTCACCCCTCCGTATACATGTATACTTGTTTACTTAACTGATATGATATGTTCTGGGCTCGTAGGGGATTGCTGTTTTACCTTTACCTTTTTCATTTAGTTACATTTATCCATTTCCTTATTCCTGTGCCTTTACTCTTGATAACCTGTACTACATTTACATTTCGTAAACCTTTATTACTGCTTGTTATCGATATATCTGTTCACTGAGCTCTCGTAGCTCAGCCGCATTTTCTTTTTCCTACGGCAGGTATTTAAGCTAGGAAGCTGGGTTTTGCTTTAGGATGAGAGCAACTTTGAGTGAAGCATGGACCTTAGTACCTTAGTTCTACCATTTAAATTTAGACTTGTTATGCCTTGATTGGCTCTTGAATTGTTAAGTAATTCATTTATTTCTTTTCTTTGTCTTGTTGAACTTGATATAAGTCTCGTTGGCTTATTATCTTTTGGTTTAATGTTAAGACTTTCGCTGTTTTATTATTGCTTGTTCTGATGAGAAACCATATTTTTGTGACATCTTTGCCCTTGTCGGGTCGAGGTGTTACACGAATGATTTGCTATCTTACTGGTATGGAACCCTACTACATCACCTGTATCAGGGATGGTCCATTTGTCCCAAGGACAGCTGCAGGGCTAAATAAGCCTGAGGCCCAATGGACTATTGATGAGAGGAGGGTGGTCAATCAAGACCAACGCCTGAAAAGCATCCTTATATCATGTCTTCCTAACGATATAATGGAATCAGTCATCAACTGTCTGACTGCCAAACAGACTTGGGATGACTTGGTAAACAGCTTTGAGGGTCCCTCAGATACCAAGGAAAATAGGGTCATGGACCTTAAACGTGAGTATAATTCTTTCAGGGCAAAAGACTCTGAAAGTCTCTCACAGACCTACACCAGATACAAGACCTTGATAAATGAATTATCAAATGATGGTGTTGTACTATCTAAGCATGAGACAAACGTTGGCTTTGTCAACAGTCTCCCTGAGAAGTGGCTCAACTTCTCACAAGGCCTGAGGAATGCTAACCACATTCAGACCCTTGAGCTCCCTAAAATTTATGGGAAGTTTGTCTATGAAGACAACTTGATCTCAAGGAGATATCCTGACTCAAAAGCTCTTGAGTCCAAAAAGACCATAACCTCCACACCCATATCAACTGCTTTCTATTCTAATGGTGTTGTGCAGGATTTTCAAGAGGACTCTGAGGATGAAATAGATGAAAGGACTGGCGATGAGTACCTGAGTGATTTAAACTTGGAATTCCAAGAAAGGGCTCTTCTTGCTAGTTCAAGGCGTTTCATTAAAAGAAATCAGTCCAACTTCACAAAATCAAAAGCAAATGAGACCACTGAATGTTTTAAATGTGGTAAAAAGGGTCATTTTGCTAAGGACTGTTATTCAAAAAACATCTCAGAACCCTCTTATAAATTTTCAAGAACTGGCAAGTTTCAGCCAAAAATGTTTCAGTCCACCCAACAATTTCAAAATACGGGTCAAAAGGATTTTGAAACAAAATACAGGAAAATCAAAGCCAAACTTGCACTTCTTGAAACTAACACCATAATGTCTCAGGCTTTACAACCATCCAAAATTGTTCAAACTAAGAACAAGGTATTAGTAGCTGAAGCATTTGATTGGGATGATGAAGATGTCTCCTCAGATGAGGAAATTAGAGTCAGTGCACTAATGGCACTCTCTGAAGGGGATCAGGTGGCTGTTGGGAAAAGCCATGCAAGGGATGGAGAGTGGGTTAATATCACCATGAAGAAGGTAAACACTTTATTTTTTATGAATGATGATTCTGATTGGCAGTCTTACATGAATTATATTTGTGTAGATCTTAATTTTGTTGAAGAAAAAAGGCTTAACCTGGTTTCAAAATATAAGAATATAGTGTCAGAATTGAATAGCTGTAGAGATGAGCTGCTTGTAATGAAACAAGCCAAATTAGAATATATCACTCTACAGATTCAGAACACTGAAATCTTAAAACAAAACCAAGTCCTTCAAACTGAACTAAACAAAGAAAAGGCTGTCATTGAAAGATGGACCAAAAAGATCCCCAAGGTTTTTGACACTATGGGTCTAATTCCTAAGATAACAATTGTAATTGATCCCCTCAATGAACACCCCTATTTGAGTCACAGTGAAAATACCTTTGTTCCAGCTTGCATATCCTTTGAGCAAGAAATGAAACCCAAGTCAAATGACTGGATTATCAGGGACAACCCAGTCAGTAAGTTGCCCGACTTCGAGACTGGAAATATCTTGCATCCTGATAACCAGGAATTGAAGAATATGCTTGGACTCTTTGACCAACTCAGTATCACTGAGTCAATCAAGGAGTCTAAATCAGTATCATCCACATCACTCCCTCCACTAAACACCCTTCAGGGTGCAGCACCCAACCTAGGCCTCCCACCTATGGTCTACTCCCCACACTCTCCAAAGGAGAGATCAGGAAAAGGAAGAACCATCCTGAAAAGACCAATCCCTGAAGTCTCAGTAAGTACTGATGACTCATCACCTACAGCTCCTACTGAAGAAGTCACCCAAAGTCTTGATCCTAGGATTGATCAGCTGACTGAAATGGTCAGGAAGCTAGGTGAGAAGATTGCATCCTCTGAGAAACCTTCTCAATCCAAGAAGGAACAAAAATCTGCTTCCTCAAAGATCAAACCTAAACCCACTAAACCACTGAGAAGATGTGATCTGTGCAACTATACAAATCATCTCAGTGATGATTGTTATAGGGTCCTTTACTGCAGAATTTGCCAAAAGGATGATCACAGGACCACTGATCATAAAACACACTCAGTCACATCAAAGACGTCAGGCCTTAGAGCTCAGTCTTTAAACAACCCTTCTACTTCGAAACAGAAACAGAAATTTAAGGCCAAGCCTTTTACACCTTGTCCTTACTGTGGGTTCAATGACCACCTTCCAGAAGATTGTAAAATTGACAACTGTTGTGAAAATAGTGGTAATCCCACTCATGACACCTCAAGAAGTAAGAAGGTCACTCTGTCCACTGAGTCCACATCTACAATCAAATGTATAATTTGTGGTAGCTCAGTCCATTTCACCACTGACCATGTATCAATTGTCAAAAAAAACCCTAAAGCTAAACCCTCCAAAAAGTGGAGTCCTAGAAAGATCTGACCCAGTTTACATTTATGCAGAGACATGTCAGGAATCCTGTTTGGCATCTAGATAGTGGATGTTCAAGGAGCATGACAGGTCATAAGGAGCACCTGCACAAATATGTGGAAGAACCAGGACCCAAGGTGATATTTGTTGATAACTCATCATGTCTTACTGAAGGTTATGGTTCAGTAAACTGCAATGGTATAGTCTTTACTAGGATAGCTTATGTGAATGGTCTTAAGTATAATCTGATCAGTTTCAGTCAACTATGTGATGCAAAATACATAGTTCAGTTTGATGATAAGCAAGGAACCATCTTCAATGCAAATAAGGAAATTGTCCTCATTGCTCCAAGAAGGCAAGATGTTTATGTATTAGACATGACCAGTCTAACTCAGGATGGAACTTGTCTCTTTGCTAAGGCCACTGATACACTCAATTGGCTTTGGCATAAGAGACTCACCCACCTGAACTTCAAAAACATCAATAATCTTGTAAAACAAAACAAGGTTCTTGGCTTACCATTACTTGTGTTTTCAAAGGATAAACCATGCTCAGCTTGTGAAAAAGGTAAACATCACAGAGCATCCTTTAAAACCAAAACCAACTTTTCCATCAGGGACTGCCTACATCTTCTCCATATGGATCTATTTGGACCAGTCAGTCCAAGGTCTGTTAACCATGAGAAGTATACTCTGGTCATGGTGGATGAATACTCAAGATACACTTGGGTATACTTCCTAATCAAAAAGAGTTAGGCAGCTAAAACAATCATGTCCTTTGTTAGGAACATTGAAAACCAAAATGACATTAAGGTCAAACAAATTAGAACCAACAATGGAACTGAGTTAAAAAATATTGAACTTGAATGTTTCTGTGATGAGAAAGGTATCTCACAAAACTTTTACTCTCCATACACACCTGAACAAAATGGTGTTGCGGAAAGAAAAAATAGAACACTCATTGAAGTTGCAAGAACAATGCTAAGTGGATCAGTCCTTTCCAAAAATTTCTGGACTGATGCAGTCAAAACTGCCTGCTATACACAAAACAGATCCATCATTGTCAAGAGACATGGAAAAACCCCATATGAGTTATTCAAAGGGAGAATTCCTGACATCAGCTACTTTCATGTCTATGGGTGTCCTGTGTTTATTCATAATCACAAGGACCACTTAGGCAAATTTGATGCAAAAGCTGATGATGGATACTTCCTAGGATACTCACTTGTCTCAAAAGCCTTTAGAGTGTTCAACACAAGGAGACAACAGACTGAGGAAACATTTCATGTTACCTTTGATGAGAGCATTGATGCTATCAGGTTCTCAACTGCCTCAGTAGAAGAGATAGGAATTGATGACTCATCAAGATATCCCCCTGATGAATATCTTCCTGAAAACAATCCTTCCACTCAGTATCAAGATGATGCTAACATCTCCTATTACATAATCCCTCACAACCTACCCAACCCAACCATTACTGAGTTCATTAAGACACATACTGTCACTGATATAATCAATCAGTCTGAACAAAATGCTCAGGAAACAAACAATCTCAGTGATGAATCAACCCATTCAGACACTCAAGAAAATGAAAATTGTGTGTCTAATCCTGATTATACCCATCAGGCTTCTACATTTTCTAGTCCACTCCCAAGACCTCAGGACAGTTGGACCAGGTCTCAGGATATAGAACTTGTCAATATCATTGGTGAACCTACTGAAGGCATGCTTACAAGAAGCATGGCTGCTGAACTAAGTGCAGCCTCAGCCAATGAATGTCTATTTATGGAATTCATTTCCACAATTGAACCCAAAAGTATTAAAGAAGCACCTACGCATTCGAATTGGGTTCAGGCCATGCATGATGAACTAGAACAATTTGACCGAAACAAGGTAATGACCTTGGTCAAATGTCCTGAGAATGTCTCAGTCATTGGCATGAAATGGGTATTCAAGAACAAAACTGATGAAAATGGCATAGTCATTAAAAACAAAGCCAGACTTGTAGCCAAAGGCTATAATCAACAAGAAGGCATTGACTATGAAGAAACATTTGCACCAGTAGCAAGAATAGAAGCCATCAGGATCTTCCTTGCTTTTGCTACATACATGAACTTCAAGGTATACCAAATGGATGTTAAAAGTGCATTCCTAAATGGTTCACTGAAAGAAGAAGTTTATGTTCAGCAACCTCCTGGATTTGAAAGCCATGAGTCCCCTGATCATGTCTGTAAGCTTAACAAAGCCCTTTATGGACTGAAGCAAGCTCCCAGGGCATGGTATGAGACTCTCTCAGCCTTCCTAATCCAAAACAAATTTGTCAGAGGCAAGATAGACAACACATTGTTTATCTATAAGACAAATAATGATGTCATACTAGTACAAGTGTATGTTGATGACATCATATTTGGCTCAACAAGTTTCAAACTTTGCAAACAATTTGAAAAATTAATGGCAAAGAAGTTTGAAATGAGCATGATGGGAGAACTGACATACTTCCTTGGTCTACAGATCAAGCAGACTGACAAAGGAACCACTATCAGTCAAGAAAAGTATGTAAAGAATCTACTGAAGAAGTATGATCTCAGTGACTGTGCCTCAGTCAAAACTCCTATGGTTCCCCTAAACAACCTTGGTCCTGATCTCACTGGTAAACCAGTAAATCAAACTCTCTTTAGAGGAATGATAGGATCACTGATGTATCTACTTGCATCAAGGCCTGACATCCAATTCTCAGTATGTCTATGTGCCAAATATCAATCTGACCCAAGAGAATCACACATCACTACTGTGAAAAGGATATTCAGGTACCTGAAAGGCACTCCAAACCTTGGATTATACTATCCAAAGTGCTCAGGCCTTGATCTTAAAGGATACTCAAACTCTGACTATGTTGGATGCAACATGGACAGAAAAAGCACCTCAGGCTCCTGCAAAATTCTTGGTGGAAAACTAGTCTGTTGGAGTGCTAAGAAGCAACACTCAGTTGCCTTGTCCTCCGCTGAAGCTGAATATGTTGCAGCAGCAAGTTGTTGTGCTAATGTACTATGGATGAAAAGTCAACTCAGTGACTATGGAATCCAGTATAAGATGGTTCCCATCTTTTGTGATAACACAAGTGAAATTGCCATATCAAACAACCCTGTTCTTCATCAGAGAACAAAACACATTGATATCATATACCACTTCATCAGGGACCATGTCATGAATGGTGACATTGAATTACACTTCATTCCTACTGAATATCAGCTAGCTGATATATTTACTAAGCCTCTGGATGAACCAACTTTCACCAGACTGATGGCTGAACTAGGAATGTTGGATATTGAGAACTCAGGTACCTGAGTCAATGTGTACTTCAGTGATAGTTATCACTAAAAACCTCAGGAACTATAAACACGTTCCTGAAATCTTGAACTTCGGGAATTAGAACCCAAAGTTCCTGAATCCTTGTTCCTCAGGAATTAATCCACCTTCCTGAACCATCAGTGACTAAACCCAAGTCCCTGATGCCCATATGAATGAAAAGATCATTCAGGACCCTTAAAGGACATTAAATGCTAACTTAAATGCTCTAAGTATTTAGTTAGTAAATGTCATAGATTGGTAACTGATTTCTTATTTAATATAGGAATATTTGTTCTTTAGCCTTTCTGGCTTCCACCTCAGGGCCCCCACACTCCCACTTGGCTTTAAATGCCTCTCCAATCACATAAGTAATATGTGATGACTCATCTCTGCAAAATACACTTTTTGCAGACACGCACAACTGTTCACCTTGGCAGTTGCGCCAAACCAGGGAATATGGAGTGGTGGCATTCAATGCGGATCTCAAACCATTTATTCAAAATAATTTCTAAATTTAATTTTTGAATTAAATAAAACCTCTTAAATGCCCAAAACACCCCCATCTCCACTTCCCTATAAGTACCCCAACCAAAAGAAACACACACACGTTTTTTAGAATCTTAAGCAAAACTCTGCCATTTTTAACTCTCAAAAACAAATTGTGTGTATTCTTAAGCTTTAGAAACCCTACAACCTTAGTCAAACCCAGACTTAACCCACAAATGGCTTCTTCTAAAGCTGTCACCTACGCCCCAAATGTGGATTTCACATTAGAGGGTGTGGATCTTGCCAAGAACAATGTGGTGGGCAATTTTTCCTATCCACTGAAGTACCCAGCCTACAAGAACGTTATGAAATATCTTCATAACTGCTTTCTTGCAGAGGCATTCACCCAAACCCCCTCAGTCATATATCATGACTATTTGAGGGAATTCTGGTGCACGGCTGTGGCAACCAGTCCCCAAGAACCCAAAGAGTCAATCATTACCTTCACGGTGATGAATGGGAGCAAAACCCTCTCCTTTTACTTCAAAATTTTTATCAAGGCAACGGGTCTTGATTTTGCTGAGGCCTTTGTGCCCAACCCCACAGATCAGGAAGTTAAAAACGAACTGATCTTTCTTGGACCACATGATCCCAGACGCCCTGAAGCGTCTGCTGGTGAAATATTGGAGAAGGCTCCAATAGTAAAAACATGGTTCCATCCTATCTGGACGATCCTGATGACGTTTGTCATTCAGGTCCTTGGTGGGAACAAATCCTCTACGGAACAATTGAACTCATCACAACAATTGATGTTGTTCAGTCTCCTTGAGGGTAGAAAAATTGATATTGGAGGAATAATCTTTCGAGACCTTGTTGCCAAGCTCTCAGGAAAACATAGGCAGAGACATATGTCCTATCCTAGATTTGTTTCCTGTGTGCTTCAGGACCTTCTTGGTTCTGACTACACGAGGCCTAATGCAGAGGGTACGAAGCCTGATGTTCTGCACAAGTCAAACTTCGTTAGTGGCATCACTAAGGTTACACATATTGCCCTGACTGAATATATGCAATCCGTTATTCAGGGCAATGACACTGTCTTACCAATTCCTTCACCGACCAAAAAGGTGAAGATGACAATGAAAGAGGGACAGTCCAGTAAGGGGGTTAGACCTAAACCTCTCGCCACTGAGACTGTTGCCCCAGGCACCCTAAAAGTTGTGACCCAGACTTCTGAGACACCCTCAACAAAGACCCCCCCGACCATTAAACAAAGGTCAACGAAGGGCACTGATAAATCATCCTCAGTGTCCTTGGACAAACCCTCTCCATCAGTCCCCTTAGGCAAACACAAGTCTAAGGGGTCAGGAAAATCCACCCACTCACATCCCGATGAAGGAACTGACAAATCACAATCAGTTCCCAAGGGAGGAAAGGGTTCTAAATCCCCGGGAAGGCAGTACTACCTTACCGAGAAGGGGACCCACAAACACTCACATCCTGCTAACGTCCCTAAGAAATCACACTTAGGGTCTCAGGGAGACAAGGGCCCTGAATCCTCTAAGGGACAGTCCAATCCTAAAGAGAAGGGGGCCCATCAACAATCACAAAAGGTACCTAGTGATACCACTGGAAAACACCCATCAGTGGTTGAAGGTGCTATGGGGGACAAAGACTCAGAGGGAAAGAAACAACCCGCTGATATGGAACCCACAACCCCCTCAGGCGGTCCACTCTCAGGAGCTGCCCCCAAAAGCCTGGCTGGTGTTACCCCAGTTATTATGGCTAGTCAGGCTGAGCAAACCCACTCAGTTATTATGACAACGGGGTCAGAACCTGGCCAAAAAAAAGGCAAGTCTTTTTATAAAGAGGAGCCGGTTGAATTTTTTGGTCTTGAATCCATGGGTGATTTTGAGGCTCTTTTTGAGTCTAATGATGAAGAGAGCGAGGAGGAAATCTTTGAAGCAGGGGAAGATATGGAGACTGATGAACAACCTACTGAACAACATCATCAGTCTCCCTCACAGCATACTGATGAGTCCGATTCTCAGGCTTCTTCGGACTCTGAAAAATCTATCCCTGAGTATCTCAGGAAATATGATGATTCCCTCCCTGTTACTACAAGAACATTGGTTAAATATCTCAACAAGACCAACAATGCTCTCTTCCAAGGTGTCACTGATGAGATGACTGAACTTCATCAGGAAGCTGTTGTTAACTATGACGACCTAAGGGCAGAAGTTGAAACTTGTACTGAATGCGTCCACGAATAGCAGGCTGACACCAATGCCTCCTTGACAGCCATTGAAACCCATCTCAATAAGTTCAACGCCGATCTACATGGCATTTCTAAAGGCGTTGCAACAATTCAAACGACTGTTAAGGATGACCCTGAACTCAACAAGAAAATCCTTCAGGCTGCTAAGACTTCCCAACAAGAGTCAGTCCAACTAAGTGAACTTCTCATCTTAATGAAGGATTCTAATTCTCAGGGTCTTGGCTCTACATTGGACTCAATCAGGAATTCCTTGGGTCTTCAAGAAAAACATCTGGGTACTTGGGCACAATCATCAACATCCTTGGCATGGTCTCTCGGGTCAAGGATGTCGGGTATCGAAGCCTCTCAGGCTTTTCTTGAGGCATAGGTCTCCACAATCCAGCAGGACGTCTCAGACATCAAATCCATGATGACTGACATTTATCATGCATTCAAGGGTCCTGCTGCTTCAGTGACTCCAACTCTTGCTCTTACACTGGGAGCAACAGTTGAGGGGAAGGAAAACATCACTGAAGAACCACAACCTGAACCAGAACAACCTGAATCTTCTTCACGACATGGCAAAGGCATCCTTATTCAGCCTGACTCAGAACCTGAATCTCACCAAGAAAGACACAATCCTGAGGAGCCAATCAGGATCCCTTATGAGATTAATGGTGTTCTTTACAATTTCACTGCTGATGAACTAACCTCCTTTCTTGAGAAGGAAGACCGTGAAAAGAAAAGAACTGAAGAAGAAAAAATCAGCAAGTCTGCTCTTATAAAGGTTGTTCATGAGGAGGCAGAAAAGATTTGCCTCCATCCAAAGGTTGTTTCAAAAAGTGAAGGTGGGGCGACTTTTGTGAAAGCTCAGTCAGCTGAGTTGGAAGCTATTAGGCAGAAAAGGGTGGAAAGAGAAAGAAGGGCTGAGGAAATCAGGTAGGACAGAATCAAGAAGTATCAGTGGTATATGACCAGCAGATCGAATCTTGAGACTATCACAGATGTTCAAATTCATAAAAACACCAAGCCTGCTGTTGTCACTGTCTTCAGGGGTCCTGATCAAAGAGTCCTTGATGTGCACAACCCTTTCAGATTCGCTGACTTCGGGATCACTGAACTAGATGAACTTCGTTCTATAATTGCAAAGAAATCAAATGTTGTGGTCCCTAGCCTGTTGAAGTCTTTAAGTCTGAGGTATGAAAACTTGGCCTTTGCTCCTCAAGAACTTGGTATCCCACCTATTCCTTCAGCCTCAATAGAACTTCCTGCACCAGCTCAGCCTTCCTCAAGGAAGAGAAAGAAGATTGGAGTTGAGGATGAAATTGAAGTTCATGGCCTTAAGTGTAACCGAGCCCTTCCTGAAGGAGTTACATTTCAGAAGAATAAGGTCATCGAACAGCCTGAGAGAGGACTCTTCTTCATTGATGAGTTTTCTGAACTAGCCTTCCAATGATGGAGTGACATTGACTTGTCAGGAGTCAGAGCAATGCTTGGATACCTTATGCTAGCCTCCCCCATCAAGATGCCTGAGAATGTCAGATTTTTCCAAGACCTAAAGATAAAGATCCAAGAGCACCCTGACAAACATGAGCTTGAGTCCAAGAAACCAAAACTTACCAATCTTGGAATCAAGTTGGACTGACTGAACACCACTATCCTTGTACTTAGTTTTATTAGGACTTGTAATGATATTAATAAATTGATGAATTTTTTTTAATTCAGTGTCCTAATTTACTTTCTAGTACATTCAGTATGAGCAGAAGTCGTTAGCTCACTCATTACTGATCAAAACACTTAGGCATAATTTATATCCAAATAGGGGGAGATTGTTGGGTTCGTAAAAAACCCAAGAATGAGATTTGGACACAAATTAACTAAGTGTTAACTTAAACCGAGAAAAATTCAAGTCACTGAGAGAACAGCCTCTCAGTGAGTCATCTTCAGGATGCTTATGGCGAATTCATAAGAAGGATTCACTACTCAGGAAGGCGGTACTCCCTGATGTAGCACTTAAGCCAAAGAAGAAGATGATGGTTCAGTGAGCGTTTGACAAGAGCTCACTGAACCCCAGTCTCCTCAACAACATCAACGTGATTAAAGACTGAGGAACCAACGCCTGAAGAATAGGCGGGAACAAAAGGGAAGGTTTCTAGGAGATAAGAATGCTAGACCAAACATTCTTACCTTGATAAACACAAACCTTCCCATGCTGCTAAAAGACAAGGAGTGTCGGCCAACAACTCCCAATGTCTTACTTAGCTCATTCCTATTGGTGCGTGGAATTGACAATTACTAGTTGCAATTGTCAGACACGCTTCCTCATCTACTTGTATTAATTTAATCACCTATACTTAGAATACTTGTGTATAAATAGATCAGATGAGAGAGAAGTTACGTGTGCTTTGTATTTTGAAAGCTTAGAACTTTTACAAAGTAACTTCTCTCCTACAAAGAGTATACAACTCACTGAGATAGCTCAGTGGGTATATTGTTACCATTCAAGCAAAACTTGAGTTTAGATAGGAGACACCAAAACCCTTGTCTATTCAATCCCAAGTGTTTGTTCCGCAAAACACTTGGGTAATAGATTCTTGGAATTATTTCTAATAAGAATTTAAACGTTGAAAAATATTGTGTCTTTTATATTCGCATATTATTAACTGTTAGAATAATTCCTTGCATTGCTAATCAGTCGTATGCTCACTGAGATTAACTTCATAGTTAACTCTTAGTTTGCTAAGGGAACAACAACCCCATAAGGTGTATGGAATTTTATCTCTTCATGTATGGTGGATACTACAATACCCATCCTTTGCATGGCGGTCCTTCCTATCAACAAGTTGTAAGGAGAGTTGGACCTTACGATGGCGAACATGAGGGTTTCTGTCCTTGCGAGCTTGCCTTCTCCAATCGTTATTTCCAACGGAACTTCTCCCAGAGGCCACGAATGTTCACCAGAAAATCCTACCAAGGGTATTTTCGAATCAATCCGCTGCGACTTTATCGAAGGTTTGAGCTTAAGGAAACAATGCTCATAGATGATTTCTCAGGAGCTTCCACAGTCCATATAGGCTCTATTCACTTCTCGGTTGCAAATGAGGACTTTGATGACTACCGGATCATTTGAAGGGACTTGGCCTGCAAGAGGAGGAAAAGTTACCTCCCCTACTTCGTTACCCTCTGTTACCTTTCTCTTCAAGCCGGCTTCGCCCCAACGGACCATGAGTATTGGGGCTTCGAGAGGGGTAGTATCTTTAGCCAATTGATTGTCGGTCATCTCTTCCTTTCCCTTCTTTATACCCTTCAATAAATGTGCCAATTGCCCGGACTTCAGAGCTTCCTCTATCTGTTTCTTCAATTCTCTAAAGCTGTTCGTATCGTGACCATAATCTTCGTGGAAGTGACAGTACTTGCTGGTATCCCTGTTTTTGCCCTTACTTGTCATACGAGGGGGTGCTTTGAAGGCCTTGGCAGCCCTCTCCGTAGCGAGTATTTCCTTTGGAGACTTCGTTAGACTGCTTAACAAACCATGGTTGGGGCCTTTGTTGTATGGAGAGAACCTGTCTCTGCTTTTGTTCTTGTTCTTGGGCCCTTCCCACGAAGAATGCTTCAAAAACTTGTTGTTGCCATCTCTGTCTATCGGAGCTCCATTAGTGGACACCTCTTTTGCTTCGATCCAAGTATATGTCTTTTCCATTAGCCCTTTGTAGGTTGTCGGAAGGTCAGTGGACAAGAATTCCACCAAACTCTGATTTCGAAGACCATGTATGAAACCCGAGATGCGCTGGTCTTCATGAAGACCCAAAATCTGCAAAGTCTCATCGGTGTACCTAGTAACGAAGGCCCTTGTGCTTTCGTTTTCCTTCTGCTTGATGTTGTGCACCGTTAAATGAGTCCTTGTGAACTTCTTTTGCTGACTGCAGTGTGACCGGAACTTAGCCTTGAGATCATCAAGATTGATGATGCTACCGGGCTTTTGCCCATTCCACCAAATACAAGCAGAATCCCGTAGGGTATATGTAAACATATGACAGGCCACCGGCATAACCCATTTTTGCATTTTGATAGCCCCTTCGAATAAGTGTAAGTAATTGTCCGGATCCCCTTTCCCATTATAAGTCCTGATATGCGAAGGCATTTTCAACCCATCAGGCAATGGGTAATCTTCTATCCACCTAACGAAGGGTGTAGTTGAACCCATAGGGTCTGAGTATAGACAGTTATAAGGTGGTGTGTACATGGGAACAGTATTATAGGGATTGTTGTTCGGGGGCATTCCCATAGTCGTTTGGCTTGGGTAGGACTGATAAGGTGTATTCATGGCATACGGGGGGCACACCATAGGATGCCCGTAGGGCATGCTCCCATAAGTTTGAGGAAAGCTTGGGTTATTAGGCTGTCCATTCACGGGAGGATATAAATTTTGAGGATAAGACTGAGTTTGGAACGAGGGGTACGTACCATTGGGAGGAAGATTTCCTCCCATATTAATTGTAGGCGGATTTCCTTCTACGCCTGATGCGTGAGAAGGCTGCAACGGAACCCTGGCTTTAGTCCTTCCAAGATGAGCTGCTAGCAATGGACCTTGTCGGAGCCCTCTCAGGGACTCCTTCGAAGCCAACGGACCTTCTACTTAGCCTTCGACTGACTGGAGACCCGATCCTTAGGGCCGTTAGAGTTGCTCCTTGGGTCTGAGGCCTAGGTTCCATCTACATTTCTTCCTCATACTCATCACATACTCATCACTTGAGTATTCCAACTCCCTTCGCATCTCAGCATTCCTGACTTGTCTCTTTCTAGACCTTAAGAGGGATTCCAACTGTAAAACCCAGAATTTCTAAACACGTAAAATATCCTTGTAACTTAAAATTTCAATTAATAACTAAATTGGCACATTAATTTAGTTAACTAAAAGCCTTCACCACATTCTTTCTTTGCTATGACTTTAGAAACTTGATTTAATCACAAGTAAATAAACTAGATTTTATTTCATTTACCAAACTATATATTCCGTTTTCTGTTGCTATTACTCGGTTACAAACACAAAGCTAGCACAAACTTTGAACATAAACTATACTTTTTTTAGCTTTTATTCGATATAAACCCAATACACGCACACTTTTACACACACTTTCACTTCTAATCTATGTATATTCTTTTTAAGACCCAAGAAATAAACAAAGGAATACACCTCAAACCATTGTCTAAAGATTCGGTTACATGCAAACAACACAAGCCTAAATTCTCACAACTCTTATATAATATTACCACTTTTGACCATGCATACTTGTCTAAAACCCAAAGCATGCGTGTAATACTTAAATATATTAGCCACAATTGTCTCTAACAACCATTCGACCAACATGTGAATCTAATTTTCTTTGTCTCACCTCTTGTATCTTAAAATAAAACGAAGACTCACTGCTACTCTACACTTACAACACAGAAATTACTAACAAACTAAATAACAAAGAAAAGAGTGTTACCTTCGTGATTCTGTCGAGACTTAGAAGAAAAGAACTCAAGTTAATAAACTGCTGTGGATCGTGGTGGTGATCAAGAGGGTGTTCGAGGAGACTCAAGGCTCTAGATCACGTGTTCCCAGTCCAATCGTTTGTGTTATTCCTCTTTTCAGTCGAAAACCTCTTCGTAAGATCCCACACTCTTTTCATATTGTTTTTGTCGAACGTATATATACATTATTATCACACTTGAAACACTTATGAAATGGACTAATATTAACCTTAAATCTGTTTAAAATGACGACTAATAACATTGCACACTAAGTCAAAAACGTTTTATATATATTTCATTGTTTCTGTTAACGAGAATAACCCCAAACGACCCAACTTTAGACGCCTATTTCAGCCTCAAAACGACTTTCATAAAATATAGGGTTTTGTCACCTTTAAAGCTGACCCAGCTGGCTTCTGGTAGAAACAAAAATCCTCTAAAATAAGCTGACATCAAATCTGTAAACTGGTTCTAAACTTTGGTCTCTGTCGCTAGAATAAAACTAAACTTTTATTATTTTAAGTTGAACCACCTCGTTGGACACCCAACTTGAGACCCATATTTCGACCCTGATACGACCTCTCTAAAATCTAGATTTTTGGCCATATTAACGATGACCCAGCAAGCTAAACGTAGGATCAAAAATCTCTTAAAATGATCTAGTAACGAGAACAAAAACTGGTCTTAAACTTTTGTCCATTTCGCTAAGGTAATAACTGGAAAAAAATAAAAACACACATATATTTCTATTATTTCATGTGAAACACAGCGAGACCCCATATTCAGACCCTAGGGTCGACCCACATATGACCACCATAAAATCCGAAATTTTGTTTTATCATACACCACCTGGCCAACTTCATTTTGACTAAGGCTGGCATAACAGGTCACACGAACCTGTTAAGACACGAACCTGTTAAGGTCAAACACGAACACGACCTGTTAACTAATCGTGTCATTTTTCTCAAACACGAACACGACACGAAAATTAACAGGTGCACCTGTTAAGACCTGTTAAGGACCTGTTAACATGCATATTATAAAAGTCTTGACCAAAACTTTAAAAAAAATCCTTAATACAAAAGCTCTTACAAATCTTAACTAATACATATTACATAATGATAATAATCCTTAACATTACAAAAGTTCATAAAACTCTTAATTAATACAAATTTATATCAATCATAATATCAATTCCGACGCAACATTTGACAAAAGTCTTTACTCGTATCTTCCAATCTTCCATTTTAAACCTGAAAAATCAAGAGAGTAAATATTAGAAATTACTGATAAGCTCACTTCTTGTTTTAATATATACTGACCATATCGACTAATAACAACAGCAACAATTGACAAAAGCATGTATTTATGAGAAATCTGCATTAAAGACTAATAACAACAGCAACATTTGACAAAAGCAACATTTGATTAAGTGGCATACAACATGTAATTATTTGAAAACTAAAAGCAACAAAAGCAACATTTGACTAAGTGGTATACAACAAAAACTGATGCAATTACTCCCTCCGTCCCAGTCAAAGTGTCCAGTTTTACTTTTTTTGGTCTTTCTTATTCAACTTTGACCTTAAATATTTTTATTTGTGTTATATAATACTTGATGACAATTATACCAATGAAAATACATTTAAAATCCAATCCATTCATATATTTTGCATCAAGGATTATATAACACACATAAAAGTATTTAAGGTCAAAGTTGAACAAGAAAGACCAAAAAAAGTAAAACTGGACACTTTGACTGGGACGGAGGGAGTATTTGAAAACTAAAAGCAACAAAAGCAACATTTGACTAAGTGTATGATACAACATGTAAAAAAGTGGCAAACTGGATGCAGCTAGGCTGCCTTTTTTGCCTACTGATATGTTGCCTAGTTGCCTACTGATGCTACTGATGCCTTTTTTTAACATAGAACTATACAAGATGCTATATTGCTACTGATGTACCTGAGTTTGAAGTGAGTCGGGATTGTTGACTGAGTTTGAAGCACCTGATTCAGGACCAACATCAAGCGACATCGACAATATATCTTTAGCGTGCTCTTCAAGATGAACTTCATTAGAACCTGCAAACAACCAATCTTTTGTGCAGATAAGGGCCTCAAGAGTTTCTTTACTGAGTGAATTCGATGTTGATCTAATACTCTTCCGCTAGCACTAAATGTAGACTCCGATGCAACAGTAGATACTGGAATTGTCAAAAAGTCTCGAGCCATCCTTGCAAGTATGGGATATCTAAACTCATTAGATTTCCAGAAAGCCAACACATCTAGTTCCAATGTCCTTTCTATTCTTGGCTTCTCCAAATACAATTGCAATTCTGACTTTTTGTTGGTCGTAGATTCATTGCTTTGAAACTCATCAAAATCCTATAAAGTAATAATACAAAATTAGTAATTCAATGATTAGAACAAAACATATAAAATATAAAAAATATACAGATTACCAAAAGTTTTGCTCTAACTCCAAAGTGACGTCTTGTATCATCACTTGTTTCTTCACCAACTTTAGTAACACTTGAAGTAGTTGCATGATTTGAAGTTGTAAAGGAAACATCACAAGCATATTCATCAAAAGTGGTCTTCAATAACTCATCAATAATATCATATTGAGGGTTGTAGTCTCCATAAATCTTTTTGTAACCCCATTCAATAAAGTGCAACTTGTATCGTGGATCAAACACCACGGCTATGGCTAAAGTGAGATTAAAATCAAACCAATACTTCTTAAATTTGTCCATCAAAGACGTCCCCATATCTTTCATATACTCATCACTTGAACTCATACTCTCATGCAAAGTAAGATAAGCCATAAAAACGTGAGGATAATACAAGTTTGCAGTAGGATATTTGGATCCCGAGAAAACAGTAGTCACATCATAGAACACACCAAGGAAAACACAAATCTTTTCAATGATATCCCACTCAGAAGCACTTGGACAACTCTTATAATTAGAATCACTTATTTCTAAATGGGCAAATGCCTTTTGGTAATAAATGGCACTATCAAGTATTAGGAAAGTAGAATTCCACCTAGTAGGACAATCTTGCCTTAACCCCTTTTTTGAACTTAAAGAAAGTAACTTAGCACAGTCTAAAAACTTTTGCTTCCTTACTTGTGAATGTGATCCTTTAACATATTTGACACTCTCTCTAACCTTGCAAACCGCTTGATCAATTTCTTTGAGCCCATCTTGGACAATCAAGTTTAAAATATGTGCACAACATCTCATATGAAAAAACCTACCCTTAGAAACAAGTGGTGATTTTGTATCTAGTTGCTCACGTAAAAGCTCAACAAAACGGTCATTAGAAGATGCATTATCCAAAGTTACACAAAATACCTTATTTTCTATGCCCCATTCTTCTAGAATCGAAAACACTTTTGCATTTAAAGCAACACCAGAATGTGGTGGTGGCATGAAAGAAAAAGATAAGACTCTCTTTTGCAAAACCCATTGCTTGTCAATAAAATGCACTGTAATGGCCAAATAACCATCAGTAATAATAGAAGACCACAAATCCGCAGTTAAACATAACATCCCCGGTGATCCATAAGCATGCTTTTAATGTTTTCCTTTTCTTTCTTATACATTTTAAACAAATCAGCTTTTACAGTATTCCTAGTAATGACATTTGCTTCAGGTTGCAAGTATGTAAATACATCCCTAATACCCTTATAATCAACAAATGACAAAGGCAATTCATATCTAACAGTGGCAGCTACAAGCAAATCGCGAAAGATATTTTGATCAAATCTAGATGACCGTAATGCCATGTCACTATTAAATAGCATTTGGCCAACATCATGATAATTTTTACCAAAACATTTCTCCATGTGTCGCTTAAGATTACCCGTGCCTGTAATACTATCATACAAGTAAATATTATTACACTTTTTGCACTTACATGGCACTTTTTTGCTGCCTTTTACTGCGCCTTTCTCATCTTTGTCAAAGAAATTCCATACAATAGATCGTTCCTTACGTTTTCTCTTGGCTCCTACTTCCCTTTCCACGGACTCGACCTCATCAGGTTGTGTAAACTCATTATTTTGTGGGTCAATTTCAATACATTCAGAATCCATCTACAACATCGAAAAAATGCACAAAGTTACATTACACAAAACATTAAACATCATTGTGTGAATTACAAGTCGATTATCAGTGTGATATATTATTTTTTCTACTGATATATTATATATAAACATTGGCACCACCAACAATAGTCCAACTGTCCAATACCTTAAAACTAAGTCACGAATTCAACAATTTATATTATATATCGTAATGATGTTCAAAGTTCAAACACCATGCGTCTCATTTAATAACATTATTTTTACCAGATGTAATTTGCAACTAATCCCAAATATTCCCTAGTCTAGTTTTCTTTATTCCAGAACCCAGATGCGTTGATCCTCTTGTCTAAAAAGCATGTGTATGACTTATTTAAGCGGAGACTAAGTCACTAAACTTGAGTTGCATCATAATTAAATAAGATTTAAAATATGTTATTTTGAAGACCAAAAGATATTAGAAAAAGGATTAACACGATCAACGACAACACGGCATGTACATTATCTCGTAATGATGTTCAAACTAAGTCACAAATATATTATATATTATACATAAACATTAAACTAAATCACGAATTCAATTCAATTTACCAGATGTACGAAGTGGATGAAGTTACGAACTGGATGAAGTCACGAATCGGGATGAATCACTGAATCAATCGGGGTGATTGGGTTTTGGTGATTGGGTCTGTGAGTCTGTGACTGACGATGAGAGTTGAGAGATTAGACTATGAGAGGCAGAGAGGGATAAGAGAATAAGAGATAAGGGAGGCGGTAAGGAAGAGAATAAGAGATAGGGTTAGGGTTTCTTAAAAATTTTATATATATATATATATATATATATATATATATATATATATATATATATATATTATATATATATATAGAGATGGGATATTATGAGAAGGGGTCTTAAAATGAGAAGGGTGGGAAGGATTGTGGGAGTGACATGTGTCACTTTGCCACATCATCATTCCGCCAAAATTTTTACTGCATCGTGATGCAGTAATAATTTTGGCGGGAAATTTTTTTTTTCCCGACAAAAAAAAAATTTTTTTTTGGGCAAAAATTTTTTTTTTCCCGCCAAAATTTTTACTGCATCGTGATGCAGTAACCGTGATGCAGTAAAAAATTATACTGCATCGTGATGCAGTAACCGTAATGAAGTAAAAATATATACTGCATCGTGATGCAGTAACCGTAATGCAGTAAAAATTTATACTGCATCGTGATACAGTAACCGTAATGCAGTAAAAATTTATACTGCATCGTGATGCAGTAAAAATTTTGGTGAGAAAAAAAATTTTTTGCCCAAAAAAATTTTTTTTTTTTTTGGCAGGAAAAAAAAAATTTTCCCGCCAAAATTTTTACTGCATCACGATGCAGTAACCGTGATGCGGCATGATGATGTGGCATGGGGATGACACATGTCACTCCCACAATCCTTCCTACCCTTCTCATTTTAAGCCCCTTCTCATTGTATCCCTACCATATATATATATATATATATATATATATATATATATATATATATATATATATATATATATATATATATATATATATATATATATATATATATATATATATATATATATATATTGTAATGTTAACAGGTCATAACAGGTATCCGACCTGTTAAGACACGAATATTAACAGGTCTGACTTGTTAAGACACGAAACCTGTTAAGGTCAAACACGAAACCTGTTAAGAACAGGTCGTGTCGTGTCGTGTTAACAGGTTCGTGTCAAAATTGTCGGCCCTAATTTTGACCAGAAACCTCTGAAAATGATTTTGTGGTTAATCGGGAAAACTGGTTCCATTTTTCTATCCAGTCGCTAAAAGTAGAAGAGAAACACTTGGTTATTTTTCTTTTACCCAGTGTGCAACTCCCATATTTAGAAATTATTTGCGACTTACTGGCTGGACTTATGACCTTCGAACCTGAACCTATATTTAGTTCACCCAGCAAACTACAATTAGAAATAAGAACATCTAAAATTCATCGAACCATCGAGACAGATTTTAACTCCAAAGTTGTGGCCAACTCGACATATATTAAACTTAACAAGGACTTTTGGTGAAGTCATAAAAATGCTTTGAGGGTCATTTTTGCCAAAACACAAACTATTGATATAACATGGACTGAAATTATGAACCAGGAACTGATTTTGACAAATCTGAAACTTGAGGGTATAAATTTTCATTTGACCAAAGTTCAGGGGTATATACTGTCTTTATACGAAACTTCAGGGGGCGAAGTGTGTTAGGACCGAAGCTTCTCCTCTTTATCACACAAGCACGCTAGAACTAGATGATGAACACACTCACAAGATCTTTAAGAACACTAAGAGAAGTATGGATCGTATGTTATAAGTTTTGGTCGAATGTTTATTAAGCTTCAATGAAAAGAGAAATAAACACAAGACAAGGGAAACACATACACTTCTCTTACACAATATGAGGTATCCACACTTGACAAAGTGAGAAGTGTGTGTGTGTTTATACGTACTGCCACAAACCAAGATGGGTTTGGTGGGCTTTGACTTGGACCTAAGGTGGGCTTTGTATTTGCACTACACTTAAACAAATGAAACACTTATAGTTCTAATGCTACAAGCCCACTAAACTAACTAAATATTACATGACACACTTAAGTTATAAAAACTAATGACCATCACTTTTGCAAATAATAAATTAATTGCTAACAATCTCCCCCTAAGGGATGGTCATTCAAATGATGGTCCCTTGATTGTTCTTTTGTCTTCAATGACTTGAACTTTGTGTGTCAATGCAAAATAGTCTTCATTCAATGTTCCTTCATGCGCTGTGATCTTCAAAGAGTCATTTCTTGGTCGTTCTTGCCTTGATCTACTCCTTCATTCCAGATGCTTCTTCATTAGTAGATGATGATGGTGGATGGACTTCCGTCGGTACATGCATAAAACAGTTAGCAATAAATCGTCCTTCGGCCATCATGTCGTGAGGCAAGATCCTTTGATCTCATTAAGACTCAACAACTTGTATCCTTTGGATGAACACAAGAGTATTTCATTGGAAGTGTTCCTAAGAGATCTTTGATGAATCTCATGTCTCTAGACTCAATTATGTGCGTTTTAATTTTAGTCGTCGGAGGCATGGAGCAGAGTGCCACCTTTTCAATATCAACACATCTCGGAGTGAGAGGTCGATAGATTATGTAGTGTTCTCCGTGAGAAATGAAACAAATACCTTTTAAGAGATATCTGAGTGGATTGGAGGGGTTTGTGCACCGCGTCACTGGGTCCATGACGTCTTGTCTTCAATATCAGTATCACCTTAGTGAGTACCGATAGCATATGTATTGACCCGGTTTCTGACTTAAGTTTTCATGGAGGGCTATTTCTTTTCACCCTTACAAAAACTTTTCTTTTTCATTCTTCAACCCCTTCTTTCTCCTTTCTCATTATACTCCTTTTTTCAATCTTTCCTAAGGACTTCTAATGCTAAGCTATTGTAATAGTCCTTGGGTAGATCCCTCCGGTTCTGGCGGATCATTGGACATAACCTAACCATAATCACCTTATTACACCATGATTATCCTAGATTATTTGTCACATGCCATTAAACCTTGTGAAAATCTCTCAACGTGTTTACGAGAAAACACATTTTGTTAACACATCGAGAGTTTTACATTTTTGAAACACTCCCCCTTCACATGTGCTCATGCAATTTTGAAATAAATTGCACATGTTGGGTAGAGTTCGCACATTTGAAATGATCGATTTTCAATGAACACGACCTTCGCGAGACACACTTACATCACTAGTTAGACTAGCTTGAAATTATTACTCGTCCCGGTCATATTCAAAGATTATCTCTCGAATTGGTACATTCTACTCAGACAAGTCCTTTGCGAGACACGCTTACATCACTGGTAAACCAGTTTGAAATTATTACCCGTCCAGGACTAGTCTTTTCGATAGCGGACAGTTAGTTTCGTCAATTCGAGGGTTCATGCTGAGTCTTTTTGAAGAACTCGTTTTGAGATTCAAACGATAAAACTTCTTTTAGATCACATTTTAATCACGTCCTCTCCCCCATATATTTAAACACTTAATCTCCCCCTCAAAAATAGCATGAAGTGGTATTTTTTGAAAACAGTTGATTAAAATGAAACTTTTTCTGGAGAGACGGACTGATTTTAGCATGAAAATGAAACATTTTTCTATTTCTACTCCCCCTTAAACAAAGCATTTTATTTAAACAATTGAGTTTAAAAGCAGTTAAAGGTGTTGGAGGGAGTCCTCTTGAGCGCAAAATTCATTTAAAGACTTTGAAGAAAAATCTTCTTGAAATCATTTTGATTAAGTGCTCCAGGTTTTTGCTTTTCGCCATTAACATTGCGAGTCCTGATCGGAAATAATCAGAAGTCATACAATGTAGCGCGGGTTTCGTACTGAAATGCACGAAAGCCGTAATGAAGAATTTGAGAAACGACATGTTTTAGAAAAACATAAAAAAAATAACTCTCGCTCAAGCATCTGTAAATACCCGTATCATTGTTAAATGACATTTCTAAGTACGTACAGAATATTGATTAGACGAGAGACATGTCGTGAGAAGAATATTTTTGGTTTTTGATGTTTTATATTTTTTATGGCTTTTTCAAATTTTCTATTTTATATTTTGTTTTTGAAAAAGTATGTATATATTTACCAAAAATATATACATAAATATTTACAAACAAATGTTTACCAAAATATTTACAAAATCAAGAAGATTCGAGAAGACTTTCTAACTCTTCTGGAGTTAGGCTTCGCATTCCAATTCGACGAATTAAGTTTTCAAACCGCTCTTTTGGGAGGGCCTTAGTAAATAGATCGGCGAGTTGATATTCTGTCTTCACGAAAAACAATTCAACAGTACCCTCTTCAACGTGCTCTTTTATGAAGTGGTAGCGGACTCTAATATGCTTGGTCTTCGAGTGTTGCACTGGGTTGCACGAGATGGCTATGGCACTTTTTGAATCGCAATACAAAGGTATGCGGTTGAAAGAGAAACCATAATCTGTGAGTTGTGTTCTCATCCAAAGGACTTGAGCACAACACGCAGATAGAGACACATACTCGGCCTCTGCTGTTGATAAAGCAGTGCAATCTTGTTTTCTTGACGACCAGCCTACTAGCTTTTCTCCCAGAAATTGCGCTCCGCCTGATGTACTTTTCGCTGTTACTTGGCATCCAGCATGATCGGCATCTGAAAAGGCTATTAGTGTAAACTCCGAATCCTTCGGATACCAAAGTCCCATGTTAATGGTTCTTCAAAGTCCCATGCCTGAAACCGTGCAAGTAAGCAAACAGCAAAATGAATATCTGGTCGGCTTGCAGTTAGGTACATGAGAGAACCAATCATGCTCCGATATTTCTTCGGATCCATGGGTTTCCCATATAGGTCAGCGCCAATTTTTGGTGAAGTGACCATTGGAGTACCAACAGAGTCACAATTATCCATACCATGTTTTTTCAAAATCTCAATTGTGTATTTAGCCTGATTAAGAAAAATTCCACGCGGGGATTGATGAATTTGTAAACCCAAAAAGAATTTTAATTCTCCCATCATGGACATTTCAAATTTACTTTTCATGAGATTTTCAAAATGTTTTGAATGTGTCGGATTAGTGGACCCAAAAATTATGTCGTCCACATAAATCTGAACAATCAAAATATCATTTTTGTATTTTCTTGTAAACAAGGTCGGATCAATTGTTCCTTTGGTGAAATTATTTGACAATAAGAAAGATGATAACTCGTCATACCATGCCCGTGGGGCTTGTTTCAAACCATAGATTGCCTTCTTTAGCTTGTAGACGTATTCCGGATGATCTTTGTCAACGAAACCGTCTGGTTGACTCACATACACTTCTTCTTTCAGAGTTCCATTCAAGAAAGCTGTCTTGATGTCCATCTGATAAACCGTGATGTTCTTGTGAGCGGCATAAGCTAAGAAAATCCTGACCGCTTCAAGCCTTGCAACCGGTGCGAATGACTCTTCAAAATCTATTCCTTCTTCTTGTCTGTATCCCTTTGCCACCAGACGAGCTTTGTTGCGAATCACAGTCATTTCTTCATCCTTTTTGTTTTTCCATAACCACTTAAGATCAATGACTAGTTTGTCAATTGGTCTTGGAACTAAATCCCAGGTGTCATGGATTTGAAATTGAAGAAGTTCCTCCTGCATCGCTTCAATCCAGGCATTATCTGCCATTGCTTCCCGAATGTTCTTAGGTTCTATGAGACTGACTGAGCAGACATAGATACACATGTCGTAATCGGTATGAAGTTGTTTTCTCGTCTGAATTGGTCTTGAGGGTTCACCAATAACTTGTTCTATTGGGTGGTCTTTTGTCCACTGTAGTGTTGAAGGATACCTTGGACTGAATAACTGCGTGTTAGTCGGTTCATGTAATCTGGAAGATGATTCACCAGATTCCGTTCCAAACGGGTTTTCAAAGACTTCATCGTCTAACACAGCATTATTTTGTTCTTGCTCATCAATTCTTGGAAGAACAATTTCAATGAATGGAGTTGCTGGAGTAGATGTAGATGATGTTGATGTCGAGGGAGTTGGTGCGCCAGCTTCGAATGTTGTGGATGCATCTGGATTTGGTGGAGGTGGTGGTGGTTGTTGATGTTGAGTGGATGCAGCGGAATGTTGGTTAGATGCATTTTTCGAAGCGCCACCATAGTATTCATCGTACATGAACTCGAAGAAATTATCCAGTTCTTGAGTTGTGGGTTGTTCGTTATGAATTGATTGAGCTCCTTGAGGTGCGAGTCCCGAACTGATATGTCCGGAAGTCATTGGGTTAAGCGCGGGTTCTAGAGCGAGTCTCTCAGAAGCCATTTGTGAAATTTCATCAAACTTCACATTCATCGTCTCCATGATCTTTTTCGTTCTCCTGTTATACACCCTGAATGCCCTCGAGTTTTCAGAATATCCAATAAAGATTCCAATATCACCTTTAGCCTTCAACTTTCCCAGATCTTCCCTGTCATTTGTTGGATAGCATAAAGCGCCAAATACATGAAGATAAGAAATATCCGGTTTTCGGTTGTTGATAAGTTCATATGGGGTTTTATTGAATCTTGGATGGATTAGGGATCGGTTTTGAGTAAAACAAGCAGTAGAAACAGCATCAGCCCATAGGAATAACGGTGCACTGGAATAGATTAGCATAGTGCGAGCAGCTTCTACAAGGGTTCGATTCCTTCTTTCAACTACTCCATTCTGCTGTGGAGTTCTAACCGCTGATGTCTGGTGAGTAATACCAGCTTCTTCAAAGAATGTTCTTAACTCCTGATTGACAAATTCCGTGCCATTATCCGTTCTTACTATCCTAACTGGAGCTTGAAGTAGAACTTGAATCCGCTTCAGAAAGGTGATGATGGTGCTTGGAGCTTCATCTTTTGATCTCAAAAACTTGACCCATGTATATCTTGAATAGTCGTCAACAATTACAAGAATATACTTCTTCCCATTTATGCTTTAAACTCTCATTGGGCCACATAAGTCCATATGCAACAAATGCAACCTATCAACCGAACTAGGTACGGGTTTAGGTTTATATGTTGCTCTTTTGCTCTTTCCCTGCTCACATGATGGACATAGGTGTTCTTTGGTGTATTTGAATTTAGGAAGACCGGAGAGGATGTTGTCTTTGGCAAGCTTGTTGATCGTGTCAATGTTCAGATGGGACAGACGTCTGTGCCATAACCAGGATTTTGTTTCACCTGCCCTGGTCATGAGACAAATCGGAGATGAAGAGGCCATTTGATTTATGTCAATTGCATAGAGATTGGTGCCACGATTCCCAATTAAGAGATCATTTCCAACCAAATTTCTAACAAAGCAAGTGTTTCTCCTAAAAGCAACCTCTAAATCTGCATCACAAAACTGCCCAACAGAGAACAGATTGTGTCCCAACCCTTCGACATAGTAAACCCAAGTGATCAAATAATTCCCAAAACGAAGATCGCCATAACCCAGAATAGCTGCAACATGATCATTCCCAAACCTTACAGTCCCCGTGAACTGCCATACAAAGTTGATCAGCAGTTTAAGATTCCCGGTCATGTGCTTGGAGCAACCCGAGTCTATGATCCAAAGACATATTTCGATAACCTGCCATGAACAGAAAACACTTGCATTTGGAAACCGTATTTCATTTGGTTCCATGGGTTAGGGGTAACACATGAACCACATACACAAAGATGGTTTAATTTTGTTCTAAGGGAACAACTTTTTGTTTGCCATTCTTACGTGTAAACTTTCTACCAGTTGGTTTCCATGCACACAGCTTAAGATAGTCCCTAGGCAATAGAGTACTAGATATGGTCCTAGATGCAGCAATGAGACTGTTAAGGTATCTAGTCTTAGCACTAGTTCGAGTAGGAACATCTTTCTGTTCAGGCTTATCATTCACAGTATCAGAAACAATATCATCACAAGCATTTTCAGACAAAGATTTCTCTTGCATTAAACAAACAGATTCATTACATGCATTCAAAACACTGGTCTTTTCATTACATCCATATGATATTTGTTCCTTATTTGAAAGCTTTAAATTCCTAGGGTGTTCTTCTACTTCCTTGCATTCACTTTCAGAGACAGGCGATACTCTAGATTTCTTGATAGTGCTCCTAGGCTTTCGCTTGCTCCTAGTGGTACTTTCGAATCCTGTAGAAGGTAAGGCACACTCATTAGAATTTTTGATGTTGTCCTGAGATGTTGTGGTAGCATTCCTAGACTCTTTTGGAGTATCTTTCTTACTTTTGTCTAACGCCCTATATGTTTTAGATGTAGAGGCAGACGCAGTAGTGGGACTAATCCTATAAAGGCCAGGCGCTATTACATTAGTGTTCTTGACAACTGCTTTCTCTTTTTGTTTTTTCATTAGGCAAGGGGGTTAATGGTGCAATACCCGTAGTTTCCTCACCCTGCCCTTTTTGACTTTCAAGCTGAGACTTCAAACGTTCTATTTGTTCTTTCAACTGTTTGTAAGAACGCTCATACGACAGTTTGTCATACTTATATTCTTCCTTTTTCGTATCAAGTTGTTTAAAATATGTAACATTTTGCTTTTCAATTTTGGCAAGTGCCTTTTCATATTTTACAACATTTTCGGAAGTCTCAGATCGAAGTCGTTCATCATCCTCAACAGAATATGTTTGGAAAATAATAGACATGATATCGGTCGATAGAGCTTCGAAAGAGAGAGAGTCATTTTGATGTTCCAAAACCTGTATTCGTTCCAAGTATTCATTTGCTTCCTTCACTAAGGATTTGTGATCCTTAACGAATTCTGCAGATTCTTTTAAAAGATTATTTTCCACATTTTGAACAACCGCATAGATTGCAGCAACATGTGGATTAATTTCCTTTTCAAAAATCTTTTTGAGTTCATCCTGAACACCCGGAAACCATTCAAACTTGTTATTGTTAATTTTGGAAGCCAAAATACGTTGAAGTTTCTCAATTCTCTGCTTAAGATCAACCAAATATAGTCTAGCTGCACTTGAATCATAAGTGTTTTTAGATGCCATTTGTTCGATGTTAGGCAGATGTTTTGAAACAGCTTTTTGTTTTGTGAAGACCACTGGTCTTTGAAAAAACAATTGTGACTCTTTTTTAATAAGATGAACACCAGAATCTTTATTAAGCTTGTTATAATCAATTGGTTTAATTTCTGGGTTCATTTGTCTCATTTTGACTCGTCTCTTTTCAGTACGCTCAATCGTTTCATCCGAATCATAAATTTTAATCGGATCATGTTTATCATTAAGCACACTACCATTATATAACACATTCTGTACACTCTGAGCTTTCTTGAGATAATAAGGGTTTTCACAACCGATAGCCGTTTTCTTTAGCGTATGTAAAATCGGGTTTTTATCATTTATTAACAAATTAATCGTTTGTGCAGAATGACCCATTTTTACAAGTAAGTCTTCCAACTTTCCAATGGTTTCCTTTTTGTCATTGATCTCTTTAAGAATATCCTTTTCACGTTTTAAAAACCTTTCATTCAACTCCTTCTTTTCTTTTTCAAGATTGGAATAAGTTGATTTTTGTTTTGAAAGCTGGTAGGTTAGTTCAGAAATTTCCTTGTTTAGAGATTTGATTTGATTGTTCAAATTAACATCTAGAGTGTTAAATTTGATTTGTAAACGTTTTTCTCTTAACTCAGACTCTTTTAAGCTAACCTTAAGTTCCGACTGTTTTTTGTTATGAAAATCATAAGCTCTTGCATTCACCTTATACCTCTCAAGCTCAGTGGTCAATTTTTCATTCGCGGCCTTAATATCGTGATTGACCTTTTTGACCTTTTCTATTTCAACACTACAATTTTGCAATAATGATTCAAACATAGCACGTGTTTCCTCATCATTATCAGTATGCCGTGACTCGAATTCTTCATTAGGATGCATATCTGGAGTTTCCAAATTAGTATTACTACAACTTGGTTCGTCCATGTATGTATCATAAATGAGATTAGGAGTCTCAGGATGCTGTTCACTTTGAGGTGACATATCAAAAATTTCATTATTGTGACATGTAGCATATGGTTGTACCTCAGAAACCGCATTAGTGTCAAAAGCAGGAGGTGCTTCCGAATCCGTGTCGTACTTTGCCTCCTGAAGATTAGCCATAAAAATGCAGTTTGCATCGATGTCCTCTTGATCTTCTGAAGCATCCATAATGGCAATGAAGTCATTCTCTTCTGCACTCAACTGAAGTCCAGCCGTTTCCTTGTTTGCCAACATTAATGCTTTCTGCAAGTAAGTTGGATCCCTCTTATTCGGCTTGTCTGGACAGTTCCTAGCCATGTGTCCAATACCCTGACAGTTGAAGCACTTCATCATATTCCCCTGATTCCGATTCCCAGCTCCCTGAGCAACATTCCCAAACTGATTCCCAGCATTCTGTACCCTTTGATTACCAACAGCATTACCCATCTGATTCCCTGCAAACTGACCCATCTGATTACCAACATACTGCCCTGCATTCAGATTACCCATCTGAAATCTTGGAGCATATCCCTGCTGATTCCCATATCCCCCAACCATCTGTCCTTGCTGTCCCATGTTGAAACTCGGCTGTGCAATCTGCTTGTTGCGAGTGTTCGATGAGATTCGTTGATTGTTGTTGGTGGGTGTGGAGTAACGTCCTTGGAATGCTTTTGATAGGTAAGCAAAAGCTTGAGTCAAAGCAGCAGTTGACTCATCCTGATCGTCTAGATCTGTGTGTTGTGGGATTACATGTTGTTGTTGTGGGTAGAATGGTGATTGTGGAATATACTGTTGTTGCATGAATTGCTGAGTGGATGATGATGATGATGGTGGTGCACTGACTGTTGCAGGTGTAGGTGATTGGACTATGAGTGCAAGAGGATCTTGTTGTTTTGCTTGCTTCTCTTTTCTGACTTCATTTGCCTCTGCTTGGTTTTGTTTGAGAAAGTCATATAGTTGATCGTAGTTCACATCATGAAGATTCTTAGTTTGGTTGACAGTAGTAACATATCGTCCCCATTCTTCTGGAAGGTTGTTGATGAACTTGATGTTTTGAACAATTTGTTTAGGTGCCAAATTGTTTCTGATCAACTCATTCATTAGAGTACAAAACCGTGTGTAGTAAGATTCAATTTGTTCAGCTGGCGTTGCTGTGAACTTCTCCCATTCAGTCAGAAGCTTGTTTTCCATTTCTTGAATGCCAATTTCTGTGCCATGACAAAGACGTCTAACTCGATCCCACATTTCTTTGGCAGTTTCACAGCTATCTACAGCACAAAATATTTCTTGTGGTAGACCGAGTTGGATTAGATGCATTGCTAGGTGATCAGCTTCAATTTGCTTCCAATCTGCTTCAGTGTAATCCGATTCCTCTTTGGGTCGGTACATTGGATCGACGGGAGGTTCTGCATTAGGGTTTCCAGCTGTTTCTTCAATCTCACCAGGCTGGAATGGACCTTTCTTGACGGAGTTAACCAAGAGTATACCTTGTCCATTAGGTTTGGATCTCATATATCGAATCATACGACTCGTCCATGGAAGGTATCCACCTTTTTCTAACATTGGAGGTCGGTTTTCTGAACCTGCGGCATGTATGTCTTGTTGTGTAGTCATCTTTAAAATATTGTGTATGATAAAGTGGATTTAGGATCTTTGCAACAAAGTAGGAGTCGTTGTTGTTGATGATGAAACTTGGTTGATGTTGTTGTGAAGCCTTGGTTTGTTGTTGACGATCGATGAAGTTGTAGGATTGGTTGAACGAAACAAATTTAAATAAAGTTACAAAACTTGATTAGAGTATAATTAGGACAAAGTCAAAAGTTTACAATTTCGACAAAAGTTATGTAAATTACAATTTAGATAAACTCGACAATTTCTATAGAAATTTCAATTTGACCAAAATTTATACAAATTATGGTTAAATATCAATTTAGATAGAAATATATCTAATTTATATAAATAGGTAATTTATATAAAATCTAACACTTTTATACAAAAGGTTAGATAACCGTTTGTCGAAGTATTTTACACTCTTATACAAGAGTAAAAATACCGAGTTCACTTTCGAGTTGACGAAATTAAGTTCGAATCAAATCCTTAAAAGTTATATAACTTTGAAGTCGTTTAATCACAATTGCGAGGGCCAAAAGTGTCAAATCCGAAAGATCTCTTAATTCTGCTGAAAGTACAAGGACTGAAGTTGCCAATTCCGAAAATTGCACCAATTGCGAGTCTTAAGTATGAATTGCGAGACCAAATGCGATAAAACACCACCAATTGCGAAATAATGTTGCAATTGCGAAACTGGTACAATTCAGGAGCCAATTGCGATAAAAACACCAATTCCGAGACTCAATTGCGACAGAAGAGGAATTGCGAGACACTGAATTGCGATAGATCAATTGCGAGACAGAAGCTAATTGCGATAAAGTAATTGCGAGACAGACCACGAATTGCGACAAAAGTGCCAATTGCGAGATGAATTCCGATGAAACAGAAGTAATTGCGAGAAATGTGCAATTCCGAGAGAAATGAAGCAATTCCAAGAGAAATGCAATTCCTAGACACCTTTGACTTTTTCAAATGCGAAAATCTGCTACTTTTCACCAACTTTTGCCCTTTTTCTCACTTCCCCATGCTTCTCTGCCACTTTTCTACCAACTATACCAACTTCAATAATTCACCTTTTATACTAATATAATCAAAACAATTCTTATACAAGAATTTTTGATTCACACGATCCAAAAAGATGAAGAACAAGCCAAATCCAAGATTCCACAAATGTACCCAAGTGAATAATCACAGTAGCTTGACTACCCACTTCGTATCAACACAAAACAAACACAGTTACCTTATATTTTGTATAGATCAATTTAGAAGAAGAAAAAAAACATAAGTTGTAATTTTTCTAGTGAAAGAAAAATAACAAAGGATGTTTTTTACTCTTTATGATCATACAAAAATAAAGATGATCCTACCTTGAAACCTTGCTCTATGTATACCACTTGTTCGGACCGAAGCTTCTCCTCTTTATCACACAAGCACGCTAGAACTAGATGATGAACACACTCACAAGATCTTTAAGAACACTAAGAGAAGTATGGATCGTATGTTATAAGTTTTGGTCGAATGTTTATTAAGCTTCAATGAAAAGAGAAATAAACACAAGACAAGGGAAACACACACACTTCTCTTACACAATATGAGGTATCCACACTTGACAAAGTGAGAAGTGTGTGTGTTTATACGTACTGCCACAAACCAAGATGGGTTTGGTGGGCTTTGACTTGGACCTAAGGTGGGCTTTGTATTTGCACTACACTTAAACAAATGAAACACTTATAGTTCTAATGCTACAAGCCCACTAAACTAACTAAATATTATATGACACACTTAAGTTATAAAAACTAATGACCATCACTTTTGCAAATAATAAATTAATTGCTAACAAAGTGTAAATTCTTTATAATTACTTTCTAATAAATACATATTAACCCCTATACTTTAGAAAGTAACATTCAAGTATATAATACTTTCATTTACAATAGCAAAGATAACTAAAATTAGTAAATACGAACCATTTGTAAATCTTGTCTTCTACTCTTTTAGGTGCGAAAAAGGAGTGATTTGATTCCTGTCGGTATTTGCTACTCTTGTGTTTTGCTTACTAATGGACAAGGTACAGATATTCTACCCTTTTTCAGTAAGGGTGCTTTCGTCCTCATGACTTTCTCGATCTTGATTCATTAGGATTCCCTAAGCCATTGCTATGTCCCCTTATACTTTGATTCGTTCTTCATGATCTGTTTGACATTCGTTCACTATGATCTTTGTGATATAATACTTGACCTAATTCGTTTGTTAACATGTGATATTAGTATTCGAATCATTTGACACTTCGAAGGTTCATTTGATTTTGGTAACTAGATGTGAAAACCTTTCTTAATTATATCATGAAAATGTTTTGAGAAAACTATTTTAAAATGATGTTACGAACGATGCGATACCACTTTTATATGGAATTTTGCTATCTTTTATGAAAACTAATTTTAAAGACTACTTTTATGGAAACCGTTATTAAAGATCATTTTTATGAAAATCAATTGATAAAGAATTCTTTAAATAAACCGTTTGATTATGAACCCTCGATTATGAACCTTTGACGATGAACCTTCGATACTTTGATGACTTGACAGTTGACCCTAATATGATCCCTTTATTTGACTCATGACTTTCATTGTATGATTGTCATCCTTATTGATCCATTCTGACATTTATTTAAATGTCTCTGCTATGCTATGATTATGTTTTGCTATGCTTATTGAGATACTATCTGTTTCTCTTGCCATGCTTATTAGATTTTGATTATGTATGCTATGATAGATCCGTGCCTGAGCTTACCTAGTTCTGGAGGTACCATGACCATGTCTAGGATGGTACCTTAGGCATGACACTTCTGTAGAGGTGTGATAGATCTATGGCGTTCCCCCTTTTGATATGATATGATTTTGTGTGCACTATTGGCCAACCTTATATGTGTGACCAGTCTAGTACTGGCATATATACTTTTGATGGGAGCGTATGGATGCATCCTAGGTTTTATGTATGTATATGATTTTGGTGACCAGGTGGTGTGTGCCTTACACTCCTTCTCACACTTTTTGGTACTTAGAGGTCTCCCCTCTTCGTGCACTTTTATGATATGATATGATTTGACGGATTTTATATGGAGTTCTTATGGCACATCCTTATATGAACATTCCCATTATTTCAATTCCTCTTTTCCTCTTGATTCATTGTTATTCAGTTCTCATGCGTTCTTGATCCTTAGTTCTCTTTAAATTCGTATGAATTTTATGATTATGCTTTCGTTTCGTATTCTTATTCATTTCGTTACCGTCATGTTACGTTATATATATCTGTTCACTGAGCTTTTTAAGCTCAGCCGCATTTCTTTTCATGCGGCAGGTTTTAGCAGGAGGCTGGGATATGAGTGGAGAGTACTTTTGGACTTAGAAGACTACGCCTTGATAGCTACTCTGGACTAGAGATGACTAGAAGTGTTTACATTTTTAGACTTAGTGTTTATTGTTGTTCCCTTTGTAACCTTGAAGTTCATTTGTATTATTTAAGTCATATGCTTATGTTTGCTTTGATATGTCACCATAACGTGATACTTCTACCCTTATCGGGTTGGGGTGTTACACCAACGCTTCGTGGTTGGCTTCAACAAAGGCTTGGTTGATGACAGGCTCCGGATTAGCTGATGTCGAAGCATTATTGTTGGGTGTGATTTCTGGGTGAGAACGTGTTGTGAAGATGGAAGCGGTTATTGGGGGAAGATTGTTAGTGTCGTTGATTGGTATTGGTGTTAAGGTAGAGAAACCCGGTGGGGGAGTATCTTCTCTTCCTTGATCCATGCCGGATATATAGTGAAAGTGGTTGGTTGGTTATAAGCTTGGAAATAACGAGACCAATTGTAGCGGTCCCACGGATGGTGCCACTGATTGTACAAATAATTGCACTACCAGGCCTTCGATGATGATCAAATGAATTATGGGGTGTTGAGACTGCGCCAAGCTTGTTCTTAACCTGAACTAATAAATACGAAGACACTACGTTAAGTGATTGCGCAGGGGTTGGACCCTGCGAACCACCTCCGGCGTGAGAGTAAGTATGTGTAATGGCAATGTAGGTTGTAAATTGAGAGAGTGAAGTTAACTTACTTTGTTTGTGCCTGACTAAGCTATTTATAGGGAAGAAATAGAGCTTAATGGGCGGTTTGCGCATGTTCCGGAGATCATGGGGGCGTCCATGGAATGTGGTAAACGCTAGGGGTTTGCAGCCCACGATCTCTATTTTGGCGGGAAAGCCAAGGGAAGAGGAGACGTGGGTTTGACCAGGTCATCATGGCTCTCTGTCGTAGTTCCTTCGAGAGGAATACCTCGAAGGGCTTAGGGCTTCGATTGGCGGATTCCCACATGGTAACCAGTTCGCAGGAGAATGGTTTTACGCCAATGAAACGTGTTAGGAGATTAACCTGGGCCTCCGATTGGAGGGCTTTCTACAGGCTTGAAGGGGAGTCCTTCGACCCGTTTAGAGGGTACATCATCAGCTGCCTACCAACAACTTTAAGATGGACGATCTTTGGGTCTGCCCCAGCATTGTTGATAATATGGCGACCCCGTATATGCTTATGTTATGAGGGACATGTCTGCCGAGGATCTTTTGAATGAATTCAACTTACTCTCCTCCCCGTAGATCTGTGTAGGCTCTGAGGTTCGCCTGCGGTTGGAGCATGAGCTATCTCGGAATGGTAGGTTGTTGATGAGGTTAGAAAGGAAGGAGAAGCTGGTTTCTGGTTTAAAGGCCAAGTTATCTCAGTTGAAAGGTGAGGCTGCAGAATCTTTTGCACTTCGCGGCTGGGTATCCGTCCTGGAGACGGCCGTGGAAGCTAAGGATGAGGAGTTGGGTAAGCTCCGGGTTGAACTTGAGAGATTGTCTCTGGCGGTGTCCATGGTTGGGTTAATGGGTCAAAGGAACGCGGAGCTGGCTTCAGAAATTATAGAGCTCCGCGGCCTGAATGAGGGGTTGGCCCAAAATACATCTGGTTTGGAAATCATCTGCGATACTTTGGAGAAGCAAGTTAATGAGCAGATGGACAAAATGATGGAAAAGTGCCGCACCTGCTATGGGGAGCAGTTGACTGAGCTGGAGAAGAGGTTGATCGAGATCAACGAAGAGTTTGTTACGGAGATGTTCCCTCTTGAAGGCTGTTGAAGGGAGCTGTTGGGTTATTGGTCACGGATTTAGGTATGCTCAACTCAAAATCAAAGAATCCAAAGAATTGAAGACCAAGTTGGGAGGCTGCATCTCCGCGGCAATGAAGGAGGGTATCCGTAAAGGGTTGGAGGCCGGGGTTGTTCATGGTGCCAAGGGTATCAAACTTGAACAGGTGGAAGTTTACGACCCTGAAGCAAAAAGGCGCTTTGATGAATCAGTGGCACGGTTAGTGAATGTGTCATTTCCCCTGCTGGACTCTCTTGAGGCGTGTAAGGATGCCCCTATTGAATACCTTATGGCGCAGCTGGTTTTAGAGGAAGATCGCCACCCCGGGACTACGGAGTTTACTTTTAAACCCTCGGTTGCGGAGGAGTGTGTTCTTCCTGAGGCCATAGTCAGGCTGGTGACCCGACGTCCTAAAGCCTTTGAAGCTTATAAGGAGTACAAGAACAGGAAGTACGGTAAGGACTTTTATTATAACAAAGAATATATGGGTCTTGCCGCCGTTCTTCCTGCTTCGACTGAGTCTGGGCCTATTCCAACTGTTGAACCTGCTTCGGCTAAGCCTTTGAACATTGCTGCTTCTTCTGGTCCGGAGACCACCGTATCCGGGGATGGTGGTATTAAACATGATGACATGTTTGATCCTTCCATTCTCCAATCCAAAAATCTTTTAGGATTAGTTATCTGCGGCTTGTTGTTTGGGGAATATTTTGTCTATATTTGCCCTGCCGCGATATTGTGAAGCTTTCCATCTTTATTTTTGTTGATGTAATCCTGATGAATGCATCCGTGTCTATTGTAACTTTAACTTATGAATATTACTTGACCAATTTTGATGTGTATTAACACTTGGTTGTTTTACGTTATGTATTTGTTTTTGCCGAGGCTTATATGGCCAGATTTAATTTACTATCTCTGTGTGTCCATACTTAGGATTTTCGGGGATAGCTTGGTATGGTCAATGGGTTTGCAATACCACTTATATGCCTTAGATAATTCGGAGGTTCAATGTCCTCATGCCGGGCTTGCAATGCCTCTTACGCATTTTGGTAGTTGCGGAATCGTTATCCGACTTACGTATGCATATGATAGAAATAATAGAGAATAAATAACAAGTTAATTTTTAGAAAATTTGTGGAGTTGATTGGACTCCATATATCATTAATTAGGAAACTATGTACATTAAAGATGACAAGTGCTAAGATGAATTCCCGCTACCGGGTTAAACCGCGGTCAACCACAAAAGAGTGGAATGCTTACATTTATCATAAGTAACATTTTTTTAGATTCCGGATATTCCATGTCCGGGGTAGGTCTTGGCCATTTTGGTTCCGGAGTTTGTATGGTCCTTTTCCCAATGCTTCCACTACTTCATATGGGCCTTCCCATTTGGGGCTCAACTTTCCGGTGTTCTCAACAAGGCTAGCATCATTGTTGCGGTAGACAAAGTCACCTAGCTTAAAGCTTGTTCCGTGGACTTTGGCATTATAGTATTTCTCCATTATGGACTAGCTTCTTGCCTCTTCGATAGCCGCGACTTCTCTCCTTTCTTCCACGAGATCTAGATTTAGTTGTAGAGCTTCATCATTTGCTATTGGGTCAAACAGAGCACACCTAAGAGATGGCATTCCAATCTCTACGGGGATCATGGCCTCCGTCTCATAGGTTATGGAAAATGGTGTGTCTCCGTTACTGGATTTGATCATTGTTCTATGCGCCCAGAGTACGTGCAGTAGTTCCTCTAGCCAATCCCTGCTTCCTTGATCAGTTCTAGCTTTGATCCCTTCGCCCAAACTCTGGTTTGCCCTCTCGACCAACCCATTTGCCTGCGGGTATTTTACCGAGGCAAACCGCTGCTTGATATTGAGCTTTTCGCACCAATCTTTGAAAGGATTATCTATGAATTGTTTGGCGTTATCCGCCACGATTTCCACCGGTAGGCCGAATTTGCACACAATATTATCCCATACAAATTTCTTGACCTGATTGCCGGTGATGGTTACAAAAGCTTTGGCTTCGATCCACTTTGTGAAGTAATCTATTGCTACGATCAAATACTTGATTCTTCTTGGAGCTTCTGGAAATGGGCCGCAGATGTCTATGCCCCATTTATAAAATGGCCAGGGGGAAGTGATAGGAATTAAGTTGTGCTGAGGGTTCCTGGGGACCGGGCGGTGGACTTGGCAGTCTTGGCACTTGTTGATCACTTCTCTCGCGTCCCTATGCATGGTCGACCAATAGTATCCGGACCTGATTGCCTTTGCCACGATAGCCCGGGGTCCGGAGTGCATGCTGCACGAACCCTCGTGAATTTCCCTAATCACATAGTTTGCCTGTGTTGGTCCAACACATCGTAACTACGGCTCCAGAAATGATTTTCGAAATAGGACTCCGTTGATGATGGAGTATTGTATCACTTTGATCTTTAGCTTTCTTGCCTTTTTTTGGTCCGTGGGAAGTATCCCATCTTTCAGGTATTCAAGGAGCGGGGATATCCAATTATCTCCTTCTTTTTCAACCACGGCCATAACCTCTTTTTCTTCAATTGAATTTTCTTTTAAGACTTCTACCGAAACATGTTTTGTTAGATGGGCGAAACTGGTGGAAGCTATTTTGCTTAGCACGTCCGCCTGCTTATTCTGACTCTGCGGATTTTGTTTGATGGAGAATGTGTGGAAGTTCTCAATCAAGGCCTTGGATTTTGCGAGATACCACGCCATGCTCTCTTCTTTGGCTTCGTACGCACCGTTGATCTGATTCGCGACCAACCTAGAATCCACGTTTGCGGATAGCTTCTTTACCCCATCTGTTCTACTATCCTCAGCCCAGCTAGTAATGCCTCGTATTCTGCTTCATTGTTGGATGCATCAAATTCAAACCTTAAAGCCTAAGTGAATTCTGTACCTTCAGGGTCTGTAAGGATTAATCCTGCTCCGAATCCTTCTTGGCAAGAGGATCCATCGGTATACAAATTCCATGGCTCTACATAGGGAAAATATTCCGCGGCTACTTGAATTACCGGGGCATCTTCTTCTGGAATTTCCTTAATGAAAACAGCTAAAACTTGTCCCCTTATGGCTGTCCGCAGTCTGAAACTGATGTCGTGTCCATCTAGCTCTATAGCCCATTTAGCCATTCGGCCCATTTTTTCTTTCTTCGCGAGCACCTGCTTGATTGATTGGTCTGAGATGACCACTATTGGGTGTGTTTGGAAGTACCTCTTGAGTCTTCTGGCCGCATGAAACAGAGATAGGATCAATTTTTCCATTTGGCTGTAGTTTATTTCGAGACTTTGTAGTGCGGATGATGAAATAGATGGGTTCCTGGCGCGGTCCTCTTTCTGCTAAAAGGACTGCACTGATGGCTTCTTTTGTCGCGGATAAGTACATGATCAGTTCTTGTTTTGGTTGGGGGGGGGGGGCGTGAGGGTAGAAAGATTTTCAATGTGTTTCTTCATTTCTTTAAATGCTTCTTCTGCTTCTGGTACCCAGTGAAAGTCACTTTTTTTAATACCCTTCTTCAATGTTTTGAAGAACGGTAAGGACTTTTACGCGGATTTGGATAAAATAACGGTTCAGGCTGGCTAACTTTCCATTTAAGCTTTGCACTTCTTTAAGGGTCCGCGAGATGGCAGCCGGGAAACAACCTCGAATATCTTCGGGCAAGCCCTGATTCCCTTCTTACTGATCACATGCCCCAAGAATACTCCTTCTTCTGCTCCGAAGGTGAATTTTTTGGGTTTAACTTCATGTTTATCTTCTGGAGGGTCATAAAGGTTTCTTCGACGTCCCTCAACATTTCTGCCTCCTAATAGCTCTTGATGACCAAATCGTCTACGTATACTTAGAGGTTCCTTCCAATCTGTCTTTCGAATGCTTTGTCCACTAGACGCTGGTATGTGGCCCTTGCATTTTTCAATCCAAAGGGCATTTTTTATAGCAAAAAATACCTTGGCTTGTGTGGAAGGTGATTTTTTTCTCATCTTCCGTGGCCATCTGAATCTGGTGCATTTGAAGGTGTATCGGCAGAGTGACTCAACCTTCCAGTCGATCTTCGAAAGGGGATAACAATCTTTCGGACATGCTTTGTTCAGATCCTTTAAGTCCACACACATTCTCCACCTCCCATCGCTTTTTTTGACCAGGACCAGATTTGACAACCAGTCGTGGTAGTGGACTTCTCTCATTATACTGGCTTCTACTAGCTTTGCAACGTCTTCGTTAATTGCTTTGTTTCGTTTCGGGGCCTGACCACGCTTCTTTTGTCTTACCGAAGCATACCCTTCCCGGATATTTAGTTTGTGCTCTGCTATGCTCCGCGGCACTCCAGTCATATCCGATGGTTGCCAGGAAAAAATATCCATATTGTTTTTCAATAATTCACACAGGTCCATCTTCCCTTGATCCGTTAGGCTTCCTCCTATGGTGACTGTCTGATCCGGAAATTCTGGGTGTATTTCTACTTGAATTCCCTCTTTTGCTGGAGTTTGCTCAGGATCTTGCTGTGTTTGGATCGGTTCCGTGATCATTTGGCATTGCACCGAGATAGATTTGTCACTATGTAGAGTGACTACTCCGCCCTGGGTGGGGAATTTAATCAAACCGTGGGCCGTGGAGGGGATGATTTTAAGTTTTCTTATCCCCGGATGACCGATTATGCCATTATATTGAGAAAGTGACCTAACCACCATGAAATTCATCCAAGCGCTAGCCGATTTTTCTGCATCACCCAAGGTAAAGGCCATGATAATTCGCCACTGAAACTGAGTAGAGGAGTAGTGACGGGGATCATTCTTTTCTTGACCTCTGGGCTAAGCCAGTTGAAACAGTGCTCATAAAGGACTTCGAAGGCGCTTCCGTTGTCCGCGTGCATCCGGTGTACGTGGTGTCTGCCCACTCCGGCCTTTACTACCAGGGGATGATCATCCCAGTCGTCCTCCTTTATCGGGGGGAAAGATATTTCCAAGTTTGGTTCCGCGGTAGAGGGTACCTTTTGTTTCACATTTCTCTGCCAGGTTTGAATCATGAATATGGCCGGTCCTTTTTCTTTGCCCGCGGCTTCTTTTTTACCGCCTTTGGCGGTTCCGCCTTTCTGACTTCCATTCTTGATTTCTTTTACCAAGTGGGCTAGCTGTCCGGACCTGACTGCTTCCTCGATTTGTTTCCTTAACTAGAAACATTCATCCGTGTGGTGCCCCTATTCTCTATGGAACTCACAGTACTTGTCCTTGTTTCTGGACTCTGCTGGGCTTGACATGGGTGGTGGGGCTTTGAATTTCACTGCGTTCATTGCCAAAATTTCTTTTGGTGTTTTCGTAAGAGGCGTGTCTTGATTCCTGTTACAAATTAGTGTAACCGTATTATTCTGATCAAATGATATTTGAGGCGTGGATTGTTATTAAATAGAAACTTTGTGTCAATAACTTTGATTTGTTCTTATTCCGCTGTGCATGATTATTCATTGTTATTGTTGAACCCTAGATGCTCAAAACGATCCATGAGTTGTTCTAAACTCAACAAATTGTAGCCTAGTTGGCCACCAATGAGGGCTATTGGACTATTGGACTATTCGAGACATGCTACCCGTACACTAACATATTTGGATTTAGTGGACTATTCGTTTGGTTATTGTTTGAGTTACAAATTGGTTTAGCGTTTAGGGTTTAGGGTTTATATAAATACTCGTTATATTATAAATTACTCGGGAAATTGATTTTCAATAAAGTCTTTTGACTTGGAAACGTTCCATAAATGAAAGGGTCATGTCGAAATTTTGTTATTTTCAAAGATTAATTTTGTCGTAAGTCCAAACTTGTTTTAAATCATAAAACGAGTATACCTTATACTAATAAACAGGATTATGGGAAAATACCAACGATTACCACTCGACTCATCTTATTTGATATGTTTGTTGTTAGTTATCTCTTTGATTTGTTTTTGTCATCTCGTCTCGACTCGAGTTATTGTTAATATTCTTCTAGACTATTCGGTTATTCGTTTTTTGGAGTGAGTACTCTTGAGTCCGTGTTCTCTACCGTTACACAAATAATGATACCAAACCCTTTTAAAAGGCTAAAACGAGATTATTTTTTAAAATGAGAATGATTAACTTTTGAAACCTCTTGCGCATTTGATTTTTTTGGTGAATATCATGCCAAGTACATTGCGTTGCGATACATTGCGTTAAATCATTTGATACGATATTCATTCTCTTTAAATTTTAGTTACGGATAACCGATACCCGCCGAGAAACCCGAAAAACTGATGGAGAATATTAATCGGGTATCCGGTGGGATATTGGGCGGGTACAGGTATATTATAAACGGATTCGGGTACGGGAACACTAAAACCCGCCACGAACCCGAACCGTTTCCATCCCTAGTTACCGGCTATAGCTAGCCGGTTTTCACCGCCACGTCAACAACATTGCTTTTTTTTTTTTTTTTTTTTCTTTTACAAATCTTGCCAAGTTAGTTATAGTTAAACCAAACCACAAATTTAATTGTCAACCAGCAATTAATCCCTTTATCATGTCATTTGTAAACACACATAATAATCAATAAACCCTAATCAACACACACATTCTTCTGGCAAACACAAACACGCAAACAATGAATCCAAATAAAAACAAAGGTCTACTCTTTAATGTTTACACATATCAGTGGATGATTGATTGTACAATAATTAGTATCAGGCTTTTGATATATAAATGGTGATGTTAGTTGTTGTTACTGATTCTAATGTAAAATGAGGTTGTTTTGTATTTTATAATGGCTGTTATGCTATGTCTAATGTATGCTCTGTTTTTTTGGTTTTCCATACTCTGATTTTCGTATACATAATGGTTGTTATACTATGTCTAATTAAGTGTTTTCTGTCTGAGTATTTTTTGTTGCCTGTTTGTGAGTACACTGAGAGGTCTAAATCAATGAGATCATTGGAATGTGCCTGGTTTATGATTGGACAGTAATCAGAGTACCTAGCAGACTTGTTTGTGCTTGGCCACCAATGAGAGGTCCAAATGCAGCCTATTATAGTACATTGAGATGTCCATTGAGACTACAAATGCAGGCTTTTGAACTATTTGTGACTACCATGAGAGGTCCAATGTTTGTGAGTATACTGAGAGGTCCAATTGAGACTTCAATTGCAGCCTAGTTGGCCACCAATGAGACTTGAAATGCAGCCTAGTTTGTGCAACATTGCTTCATTGTTTAGGATACCACAAAAGAGGACCAAATATGAGAACACAATGGATTCTTCTACAATGGTAAACCATCAAAAGGTTTTTCTTTGATTGTGATGTAGTTTAACATTTGAATCAATAAAACTGATCTAACAGTTGTTATTTGTTGATGTCATACAAATTTCTTCTGATTCAAGCAGTTCAAAATCAAATGATGGTGCTCTCAACATCCTTCCTGACCTCCTTGCTTGGTATTATCCAGAGGAACATTCTGATGCAAGTACCGATACATGGGAAGTGGAACCTATCCAAGCCATTGAACCTCCAGAAGAACTCCTATCTCAAGCTCCTATCCTAGCTCTCCCTGTGTAAGTTCAAATACTACTTGAAAAGGCACACAAAAAGAAATTTACTCAAAATATTGTCTTGGGAATGCCGTGTAAGAAGAACCCTATAGGTTTTTGTTAGGAATTAAATGTTCTGAAGATAAGTGTTGGGAATTAAATGTTCACAAGACTAGTACTGCAAAAGGAAATACGCTAATAGTAACAATTGCTAGTGTATAGTTGAAGTCTTCTCAAGATATAACTAACATTACTAACTGCTAAGTTAGTACTGCTAGTACAACCAAAGGTACTGCTGGTGCTCAAAGAAAAGCTCTAAGTGTCATACTACTACTTGTGTGGGAGATTCTACTACTGGTTTAATACTGTTGTTGGAGTGACTCATATTACTGCTGAATGGATAAGTGTCGTATACTACTGCTGAAAGGATAAGTATGAAAAAGATACTTTGTGTATAAAAGTCAAGTATATATGGTAGATAATATCTTTGATATGTGATCAGTCATCAAATTGTATACACCTTGCAAGGTGTATCTTAGCTACTGACACACTTAACAAGCAAGTAGTAGACTTGTAAAGATCTCCTTAGGACAATAAAAGGGAGATCTTAGCTTAGATTAAAAAAAACAAAAGTTCTTAGAAATTAAATATCTGTTGAACAAAATGAACACACAATAGCAATCAGTCTTAAGTCATAGAAACATAGAAATTCAAGGTTTTGTAACCCTAGTGATAATCAAGATCACTCGTATTATTCTCAATAATATTGAATCGTTTGGTGTTATACTTTCTGTGTTCATTGTCAATTCACAAAGCATCTGTTCCATTTCCTAAAACTAATATTCTTCTAAGTGTGGTTAACTAGATTCCACATACTTAATCATATTCACTAAAAGTATCATATACACCTTACTAAGGACTAACATCCTCATTAGAATAGGGTGTATTACATCCTCTCAAGTGGTATCAGAGACAGGCTGATTTCTTTGATTTAGAAGAAGAAATGGACATGGAGTCTATTCAAACGAATGTGGCGGCTAAGTTGCCAATGCTCAAGCAGAATGAGTTTGATATGTGGAGGTTAAGGATAGAGCAATCCAGGTGCAAGGTTATACACTCTGGGAAATTATTGAAGAAGGAAACTCTTTTAAGCCCACAACCTCTACATCAATAGTTGATGATAAGGTAGTGACAACTTTACTGACCAATCCAACAACTGCAGAAGATAGAGTAAAGAAGAAGAATGACCTCAAGGCCAAAAGTATGCTGATGATGACAATTCCAAATGATCAACTTTTAAACTTTAGCATGTTCAAAGATGCCAAGTCATTATTTGAAGCCATTGTTGCTAGGTATGGTGGGAATGAAGCCACCAAGAAGACCCAGAAGACTCTTCTCAAGTAGAACTTTGAAAACTTCTCTTCAACCAACAATGAATCATTAGACCACATGTTTAACAGGCTTCAGAAGATTGTGAGCCAACTTGCCATTCTTGGGGTGGATATACCTCAAGAAGATTTAAAACTCCAAATTTCTGAGAAGCATACATGAAGAGTGGCTATTCATGTTGTTGTCTGGAACAACAAGCCAGACATTGACACCATTAATCTAATGGACTTGTATAGCAACTTCAAAATTGTGAAACAAGATGTAAAGAAGACTGGAGGATTTAGTTCAAGCACTGGAAAAATGGCCTTTGTGTCATCTCCTTGTAACTCAAATCCAGTTGAAGATGTGAAGGTTGATATGGGAGTTGGTACTGCTAGTTCATCAAACAGTATTATTGGTATTATGGATGAGAAAACATGTTGTGCTTTTCTCACAAGCCAGAATGATAGGTCTATGCTTACTCATGAAGACCTCTAGGAAATAAATGATGATGATTTGGAGGAGATGGACCTTAAATGGAAAATTTCTCTTCTTAGCATTAGGGCTAAGAAATTCTATCAAAGAACAGGGGAGAAAATCACTATCAACAGCAATGATACTGCAGATTTTGACAAGTCAAAGATAGAATGCTACAACCGCCACATGATGGGGCACTTCTCAAGGGAATGTAGAAGACCCAGGCAGCAAGATAGCAAGAGCAAAGGTTTTGGAAGCAAGTCCAAGGCTGTGGAGGTTTCTGAGTCAAACTCAAAAGCTATGGTAGTTATTGATGGCTTAGCTTTTGATTGGAGTTTTATGGCAGATGAAGAGGAACCTTCTACTCAGATGGCACTCATGGCCATCTCTACTACTGAGGTACAAAATGATAAATTTTGTTCAAATACTTGCAATGCTCTTAAAGAACTAGAAACTTTAAGAAAACATTATGATGAACAAAGGATAGAACTAAACAAAACTCATCAAAACTTAACAGATTATAAGATAGGTTTAACTACCCTAGAGAAGCAGATCATATTAAGACCAACAAATTAGCTTTTTCTGATGATAAAGCTCTTCTTAAAAGAGACTTATTTTTTAAAGATGCTAAAATTAGCTTTTTAAGAACTGAGTATGATAGGCTTAAAAAAAATGAAAACATTCAATTAAGTGTAGAAACATTAGACTATGCCTCTAAGGGTGTAAACAAATTAATTAAATGTCAAGTGATCAACAAAGCCAAGTCTGGGTTAAGATATAAGAATTTCAAAAACCTATATTAGAATATGATGTTCAGAGGCTTGTCTGAATTTCAAAAACCTATATTAGAATATGATGTTCAACCAAAAGCAAATGTAGTTGTTAATGAACCGATAAAATTAAGCGAGAGTGTAAGTAATACTTCACTTCCTGAGGACAAGGTGTCCTCTGTTAGGAAATCAGATGGTCCAATCATTCAGGTTGAGGACTGGACATCTGAAGATGACGAGGAAGAACAAGTTATGTCTAAACTTGATGTTGTTAAGGTAGCAGGAACAAGTGTTCCTAAGTTGGTCAAAAATGATACTGTTAGGCCTAAAACAAATGTTAAACATGTTAGACAACCAGTAAAATATTGTCAGCAATATAGAACCACCAAAAAGCCCAAAGGTAACCAAAGGAATTGGAATGACCTCATGTCTCACCAACTAGGTGATGACTTTGTCTTTTATAACAAAGCTTGTTTCACTTGTGGAAGTTTTGACCATCTTGTAGCTTTTTGCAATAAATGGGTATCTGGATATTCAAACCATAGGGTGAATTTAAAAAGGCATACAACTAAAAGTCACTCTAATTTTACTAGAACAACACCTAGTGCAGTTTCATTAAAGTCTGGCCCAAAATATATGCATACTACTAGACAAGTAGTTAGAACTGCTATACCTTTTATGACTGTTTACCCAAAACCAGCAGTTCAAAATGCAAAATCACCTTTCAAACATGCATCAAAAACTGCTAGAAGGCCTTTTCAATCAAAAGCAGTGGTTCAAAAACAAATTTAGAAACCAAGGGGTACAACTGCAAAGCCAACAGTTCATACTACTAGCCTAGCAGTTCATACTGCTGCTAGGGAAAAGAGGGCCAATGCTGTTAAGGCCTCAACATGTTGGATTTGGAGACCTATTCAATTCAATGGTGCATCAATTGTTCTTAAAAGATTAAATTATATTGATGCACGAGGCAAACCCAAGTCAGTGATGGCTTGGGTTCCCAAAGGAAACTAATTTCCTTATTTATGTGCAGGGACATTCACAAGCAGATGATGAAGATCAAGGATATTCAGATAGTGGGTGTTCTAGGCAAATGACAGGCAACATGTCCTATCTTTCAGACTTTAAACCATTGGATGGAGGATATGTTACCTTTGGGGAAGGAATAGGAGGAAGAATTACTAGTAAAGGTACACTTAAAACAGGTAAATTGGATTTTGAAGATGTGTACTATGTGCAAAAGCTTAAGTATAGTAGTGTCTCAAAAATGTGTGACAAAAAGAACAAAGTTCTTTTTAATGACACTGAATGTCTTGTGCTTTCTTCTAATTTTAAGCTACCTAATGAAAGTCAAGTATTGCTCAAAATTCCAAGAAGGGGCAACATGTACAATGTTGATATGAAAAAGATTGTTCCTAAAAGGCCCTTACTTTTCTTGTTGCAAAGGCCACATTGGATGAATCTATGTTATGGCATAGGAGGCTTGGTCACATTAATTTTAAAACCATAAATAAAATTGTCAAAGATGGTTTGGTAGGAGGCTTCCTCAAAAACGTTTTGAAAATGACCAAACTTGTGTTACTTGTCATAAAGGCAAACAACATAAGACTTCTTGTAAGCCCAAGCTTTATAACAATATCGATCAATCATTGTTTATGCTTCATATGGACTTATTTGGACCTACTTATGTGAGTAGTATTAAGCATAAGAGATTTTGTCTTGTTGTTACTGATGACTATAGCAGGTTTACATGGGTTTTCTTTTCAGGTTCTAAGGATGAAACACCTAGCATTCTTAAGACATTCATTACAAAGATAGAAAACCTAGCAGATAAGAAAGTAAAAGTCATTAGATGAGATAATGGGACAGAGTTTAAGAATAGAGTTATGGATGATTTCTGCAATGAAAAAGGCATTAGAAGAGAATTTAGTATTGCTAGAACTCCTCAGCAGAATGGAGTTGCTGAGAGGAGAAATAGGACACTCATAGAAGCTGCTAGAACTATGTTAGCTGACTCTAAATTATCTATCACTTTTTGGCCTGAAGCAGTTAATACTGCTTGCTATGTCCAGAACAGGGCTTTAGTGGTTAAATCTCAAAATAAGACATCTTTTGAACTTTTTAGAGGAAGAACTCCTGCAATAGGATTACTTAGACCTTTTGAATGTCATGTGACAATTCTAAATACCTTAGACAATCTAGGCAAATTTGATGGTAAAGTAGATGAAGGATTCTTGGTTGGATATTCTCTTAATAGCAAAGCATTTAGAGTATATAATTCAAGAACTAGGAGAGTTGAGGAAAACCTACATGTTGAATTACTAGAAAACAAATCTAATGTTGCAGGTGAAGGACCAAAATGGTTGTATGATCTCGAAACTCTAACCCAATCCATGAATTATGTACTAGTTATTGCAGGAACTCATGATTTTTCAGGTTCAGAAACAGATAATGTAACAAATGAAGCAGATTTGGGAAAATAGAAAGATCAAGATTATGTGTTGATGCCAATATGGTCAAGAGTGGATTCAACTTCAATGAATGGTGTTCCTTCTTTTGATGAATCTAAGGAAGGGATTGAAGGTTAAAACAATGTAGATGGATCTGAGGAACAAGAGAATCAAGTCAGCAGTACAATCATCATTAGTACTGCTGAGCCAATTGTTCCTACTACTGAGCCCCAAGTTTCTACTGCTAGGCCAAATGTTTCTACTACTGGCCCATCAGACACAAATGAAGCAGATTTCTCTTTATGCATCAAAGCAGCATGAAGATGCAAACTCTTGCTTATTTGTATGTTTTTTCTCACAAGCAGAACTCAAGAATGTTCTTAAAGCCTTAGATGATTCAAGCTAGGTAGAGGCTATGCAAGAAGAGCTTCTCCTATTTAAAATTTAGAAGGTATGGGTGCTAGTGGATTTACCCAAGGGTGTAAGGGTAATTGGCACTAAATGGGTCTTCAGGAACAAAAGGGATGAAAGGGACATTGTGATTAGAAGTAAGGCTATACTATAGCCCATGGATACATACAAGAGGAAGGTATGACCTATGAAGAGGTTTTTGCTCCAGTGGAAATAATTGAGGAAATTAGGCTATTCTTGGCATATGCTTCATTTATGTGCTTCAAAGTTTATCAAATGGATGTCAAGAGTGCCTTCTTATATGGTACTATTGAAGAGGAGGTTTATGTCTCATAACCTCTAGGTTTTATTGATCCAGACCATCCAGATAGGGTATACAAGGTTGTCAAGGCTCTTTATGGCCTACATCAGGCACCAAGAGCATGGTATGAAACACTCGCTTCTTATTTGATAGAAAATGGATTCCAAAGAGGCAAGATTGATCAGACATTATTCATCAAGCAGCACAAGAAGGATCTTTTGCTAGTTCAGGTGTATGTAGATGATATCATCTTTAGATCTACAAGGAAGGAGATGTATGTAGAGTTTGAAAAACTTATGCATAATAAGTTTCAGATGAGTTCCATGGGGGAACTTACTTTCTTTTTGGGTTTGCAAGTTAAACAATCAAATGAAGGCATATTTATCAGCCAGGATAAATATGTTGCAGAGAGTCTAAGAAAATTTCAATTTGTTGATGCTAAGGCTGTAAGCACACTAATAGATCTTGAGAAGCCTCTTCTTAAAGATGTAGATGTAGAAAATGTTGATGTTCACACATACAGATCTATGATTGGTTTTTTGATGTATCTTACATCATCAAGACCTGATATCATGTTCTCTGTTTATGCATGTACATGATTTCAAGTAACTCATAAGGTTTCTCACTTAAGAGAAGTCAAGAGGATCTTTAGATATCTCAAGGGTTAACCTAGGTGGGGCATATGGTATTCTAGGAAATCACCTTTTGACCTGGTAGCATACTCAGACAGTGATTATGCTGGTGCAAATTTGGACAGAATGTCAACAGCTTGAGGATGTCAATTCCTTGGATGTAGACTCATTTCATGGCAGTGTAAGAAGCAAACAATTGTGGCAACTTCAACAACTGAAGCTAAATATGTAGCTATTGCTAGTTGTTGTGGTCAAGTGCTTTGGATTCAAAGTCAAATTCTTGACTATGGGTACAATTTCATGAACACTGTCATAAATATTGATAATAGCAGTACAATTTGTATAATTAAAAATCCAGTGCAACACTCTAAAACAAAACACATTGAAATTAGACATCATTTTATTAGGGACTGCATTGAGAAAAGGTTGATTCAAGTTGTTAAAATTGATTATGATCAAAACTTTGCAGGTCTTCTCACAAAAGCTTTTGATGTTGGAAGGTTTCAATACTTGGTAGCAAGTATTGGACTGCTTGATCTTTAATATTTTCAAAATGTGTGGTTTTGTATATAAATTGGATTTGTACTGCTAACATTGTCAATTGTTACTGGTATTGAAAAGTTTGTACTGCTAGTACAAATTTGGGTTGTTTGATTCATACTGTTAGTCACTTGTTTTACTAACATGAGGCAGGTGCTTTGCACTTTGTTTTTCTTAGTTTTAGACTAACAATTTTATGTATGGAAACTTTAGCACAAAAGAAGTTCGAAGTGCAAAGTGTGAACAAGAAAAAGTTGGTGATTCAAGTTTCTGCCATAATAGGTTAATGATGGACAGAGTTTGGGAATTCATTAAAAAAGGTGTATACCTAAGTTAATATATTCTTTAAAACTTCTCTCTTGAAACTTTTTATGATATTCCATATTGAATTAATGGCTTAATTGATCAGATAGTAACTGATTCAACTCACTTTCTATCATTTTATACTTTAATTAGCATAATCAGTTAGTCTAAGGACATCTGAGACGGAGAACAACGAGCAAATTTTAATCTAACACTTGTGTTAGAGGCAACAACTGCCATGAGCTGGAAACCCTGTCAAGAAAGCCCTTTGAATGGGTTTATCTATACACATGCAGTTATTTATAACTGAAAACATTGGTTCTCATACAACCAGAGGTTAATTTAAACCAAAATCTTGATTAAATGTCTATTAATACACTTCATCCCTTCAAAATGGTTGTTCACAATATGATTTTTCGTTAAAATCAAGTTCATACTGCTAAGTCAAAAGTTTCTTAAAATCTTTTTGAATTCAAAATAGCTCAGAAAACCATCTTAGGATGGATTATGAGTCTATGCTCCATGATTCAGCTCTCGCAGGAGTTAACACACCTGGAAGTGATGAGGGCAGCAGAGTGAAATTTAAGGAATTGATGGCTTTATGTACAAAATTGTCTGAAAAGTTGAACGAATTAGAAGATGAACTAGATTGGTGCAAAAGATCAGTTAAGATGGTTGTTTCCACAATTTCTTCTAGTTCATCAAAGGATTTAAGCTCAGATGATTATGAGAGGTCTTCCAATCAGGGGAGGAAGTTTAACCAAATATAGAGGAAGATAAGATTGTGGATGTGTATGCTCATAAATAGGCGAGCAAAGTTTAAATTGATCAAACATAGGAGAAATATTGGGGAGGAAGATTGCCCAAATTGATCAAGACCTAGAAGTTTCTATGGTTCAAGAAGTGCATGAGACTAGTAAAAGCATCATCATTGTCACCTTTTTGAGAAGCCAAAATGTCTTATTATTCAGCCAATAATAAGAACAAGCTCCAGTTTTAGTTGATAGATGCTGGGAATAAGCTCTTTCAGTTTCAATTTTAGTTCACTACGTTTGTTCATCACTTGCATGGCTTGCTGAGAGATGACTAAAGAGTTTCAAGCTAAAGAAGGAGCAAAGTACTCTCCAGAAGAACAAAATGATGTTATTGCTGAAAGTAATACACAGATGGAAGATGAGTTAGTAAGAAAGACATTTAATCTTGCAGAATAATGGAAAGCTCAGATCAAGGGTCTGCTGTTATAGTGTTTAGAAGATTCTCACAATCCTCATTTAATTCAGAAGAAACTTGCTGATTCGGGATAAATCACAAGTTTAGGGGAGGATTGTTGGGAATTAAATGTTCTGAAGATAAGTGTTGGGAATTAAATGTTCACAAGATTATTAGTGCTAAAGGAAATACGCTAACAGTACCAACTGCTAGAGTATAGTTGAAGTCTTCTCAAGATATAACTAACAGTACTAACTGCCAAGTTAGTACTGCTAGTACAACCAAAGGTATTGCTGGTGCTCAAAGGAAAACTCTAAGTGTCATACTACTACTAGTGTTGGAGATTCTACTGCTAGTTGAATACTGTTGTTAGAGTGATTCATATTACTGCTGAATGGATAAGTGTCGTGTATACTACTGCTGAAAGGACAAGTATGAAAAAGATATTTTATGTATAATAGTCAAGTATATATGGTAGATAATATCTTTGATATGTGATCAGTCATCAAATTGTATACACCTTTGCAAGGTGTATCTTAGCTACTGACACACTCAACAAGCAAGTAGTAGACAAGACTTAACAATATTGTAAAGATCTCCTTCGGACTATAAAAGGGAGATCTTTGCTTAGACTAAAAAAACAGAATTGCTTAGAAATTACATATCTGTTGAACAAGTTGAACACACAATAGCAATCAGTCTTAAGTCATAGAAACATAGAGATTCAAGGTTTTATAACCCCAGTGGTAATCAAGTTCACTCGTATTATTCTCAATAATATTGAATCGTTTGGTGTTATACTTTATATGTTCATTATCCATTCACAAAGCATTACTGTTCCATTTCCTAAAACCAATATTCTTCTAAGTGTGGTTAAGTAGATTCTGCATACTTAATCATATTCACTCAAAGTATCATATACACATTACGAAGGACTAACTTCCTCATTAGAATAGTGTGTATTACATCCTCTCAGTTTTGAAGCACCTTCTAGCAGCCATGGGAAAGGCAAGATGAAGATGGTTTAGGGGTTTAGGATACACATTAATAGCTTTTGTGTTTTGTAAATGGTATTTGGTTCAATTCTGACATTTAATTTGGATACTGATTTTCCCTTATGTATATTATTATATTCTTTCTATATTCCCCAGCAACTTGCTGGTTTTGGTTTTCAACATATGAATAAAAAGTCTGCAATGTTCAAAATAAAATAAAAAATGTAGCAATTTGTGTTTTGTAAATGTAATTATTAAAGGTACAATAACTGGTAATTATGTAAGTATTTTGGTTTGTTAAATGGGTAGCAGTTTGTGTTCTTGATGTGATGGTTGCACAATGTTGTACATTTGCGATTATTAAAATAATGATATAAACATTGGGAGCCAAAATTTTGATTTATTCAAGTTTATGCTTTAATTAACAGGTTCAAAGGAAAAAATTTCAAATAATTCAATTGTTAACTTCAAATTAGAACTTTGATCCAAAATTTTGATCCAAATTTTTTAAATCACCTAATTACAAGCAGTTACCAAGAATAACGATTCATATTCTTGGTATACCCTCTTTTCTCTCCTTAAAAAAAAGACTGCATAGAAAACACGAAAATCAAATCTTCTATCACCATTACTCTCCAAGCTAAGCCAGAATCATTTTCTTTTACCCTTTGTTGCTCAAGAGTCATGGCAATTGAACCCATTGTTGATAATTATCATTTGGTTCCTCCTGAATATATTGTACTTGATGATAATACCTTAGGATATGAATCCAAAAAGTATTCTGATGATGAAGATATAGATACGACTGGAACCAACCAACCAGAAATGATATTAGCTAAGAGGGGCATAACCAGGCTAAAAAAATTTCACCTGAAGTATGGCCAACCTTGTGGAATAAAGCTCAAGGTAACCTTCGATGCATTTAGTAGGGTATCAGGTGAGCACAGAGCACTGTTTATTAGTTTTTTAGGAGATCTGGTTCGTGAGCACATAGGTTTGAAGATTCTTTCCTGAAAGAAGGTGAATAAAGAATCAAGAGATAAACTATGGGCTGAAATCACGGTCCATATATACTATTTTGTAACCCAGTACTACATAAGTTTATCTAAGCAGTAACATTATGTGCAACTAATTAACAACATTATGTTAATCTTTGCAAAAATATTTTAATGTTGATGTGACATTCAGAAACTTGATAATGACTCGTCTTTGTCAACTGCTAAGGAATTTCATAATGAAGCTCAGAGAAAAACACATTTTGCCCAACCTAAATACACCTTCCAAACTAACTGAAGTCCCGGGCAAGTATAGTGTAATTGTGAACTTAGCAGACTGGGTCAAGTTTGTAAACTACACGACCACCAATGCATACAAGGTTTTAATTAGTCATCTTTATTTAAGTCTATATTTCATTTAATAATTTTTAGTTAGCAGCATTACCGCATCTAAATGCCTTATGATTTTGTGTTCTTAGGAGAAATCTGATAAAGCTAAATTGGCGCGTTCCCAAAATATTTTTCAGCATAAAATGGGACGAGGTGGATATGTTTATGTCAAAGAGAAAATGGTAAGATTACATAATGTTGTTTAACAAATTGAGAGATGATCAGCATGAGAAATGAATATGTTTACATTGCACAATTTAACTGCACATGTGCAAGCATCCTCATATTTTCGTTTATCTTGGTTTAACATTACAAGTGTATGCATTTGATGTTTATTAGATCCAAAATAAAGAGATTGAAGCAGATGAAAAACCCCCATGTGATGTAATGTGGTTGAAAGGAAGGGTAAACAAAGAAGGCGAATATCCAGATGATGATATTAGATCAATGGGAGATAAACTTGTAAGTTTGACTGCAAATTCTATTATTATGCTTATATACCAGCAGCATTAACTGTGTACTAGCATTAGTAACTTGTATACCAGCAGTATTAACTGCGTACTAATGGCAGTAACTGTGTACTAGCAATAGTATATTTTTCATTGAAGTTCATGAGCAGCACTAACTCCAGCTGAGCAGCATTGACACAAATATGATCAGTAGTTACTTTAACAACATCAAGAAGACTTTTAATCCCAACATTTCCTATATTTTTTCTGCAGGAAGAAGCTGATGACCAGATCAAGGAAGGAACCTTGAGTGTTGATAATGGCACTGATGCCATGACAGGTGTCTTTGTTAAGGAAAAGGGCGGTTATGTAAGAGGAGTGGGATGTGGAGTAACATAGAAAAAGTATTTTGTCTTCCTCGAAGAAAACAAGAAACCGATGAAAGACTTGAGTTACTTCAAACTCAACTGGATAATGAGAGACGCGAGCGTCATGAAAAATATAATTGGTCAAGAAATTGTCCACCGAGAGGACCGAAAAAGATGTGTTGGTCAAGAAATTATCCGGTGAGGTGGAACAAACAAAGGGAATGCTTACTCTACTGATGGCACAGTTGAACAAACAAGGGATGAATATAACTTTGCCATCTGATCCATTGCCATTAGCATCAGATGTAAGCCATTTTTCATGTTGTTAGCAATTTCATTTTCTAATGCTAACAACTCTGATGCTAATGATACCAGGCATTGAACATAAACTGATGAGTCAATGTATTTCTTAATTTATATTGTAGGCGACTCCAATGGCCATTGACAATATAGAGAGCAACGCTAATGAGGTGGAAGGCACTCAGACAAGTGATGTTGTAAGTGCTAAAGATGCAAGAATTCAGGAGAAGTCCAATGGCCTTGTAACTTCGGAAAAGGTAACAGAAACAATGGTAAGTAATAAAACATCCCCCTTTGATTTTTGAATTTTACATACATGATCGACTAATGTACCATGTTTTATATATACGTATAGGAACCTGCTAAAATTGTCAGGCCTAAGTAAAATCCTAAGTCATGATGAAACAGGTCTCCAGATTCCCAATCGCAACAAAATGTGTTGCACCAACAAAAGCACTGCCAACAATATGTATTTCAACATGTTTCTTGTTATTCTTTTGTTTAAATAATGTAACGTGTTTTATATATACATATAGGAACCTGTTAAAACTGTAGGACCCAAGACAAAGCCTAAATCACGAAAAAACAGGTCTCAGAATTTCCAATCGCAACAAAATGTGACTCAAACACAAGTACTGCCAACAATATGTATTTCAACATGTTTCTTGTTAATCTTTTGTTTAAATAATTTCTCATACATACATGCAAAAAATTCTTTTTTTGTAGACATTTAAGTGCAAACTGTGGCACATAAAGAAAGAAAATATCATTGCTTTGGGTACCGTATACTAGTCTCATGGAAAGCAAATGCTGCATAACCGAACACTCCCAAATGATTGCTACAGAGTGTCAATTGATTCATCGTTAGTTGATAAAGCATGCATACCGAACGTAGCAAATAATGGGTTCAAAATAGTTAAGACAGTCGTAGGTGGTTTCATTACATGGCCAAAGGATCAAGTTATTGTTGAAGAGGAGGTACATACATGTGTTTTTTCAACCTACATATATATAATTCTTCATATTTAATTCAATGTTTGATAGAAGCGTCTTTTGTTTACTACAGGCTACACCAACAAACCCTGTGGCTAAATGTGGACCACTAGTACCATCGAAGAAAAAATATGTATCTGTTAACGACTTAAAGCAACAAGTTAAGCCGCCGAAGATTCAAAAGTCTTTAAATTATGGTACTTGAGAATTTGGTTATGTACGACATTATAATTATATATTATGTTCAGTTATATACATTCGAGTTTAATTCAATTTGAAATTTTTTGTTGCGTTTAATTATATATATATATATATATATATATATATATATATATATATATATATATATATATATATATATATATATGTATGTATGCTCTGCATTAGCAGGACTAACTTAGCACTAGCAGTAGCAACTCTGCTCCAACAGTACTAACTTAGTAATAGCAGTAGTAACCCTGTGACTAAAAGATGCAGTCACATAATATGACCACGCTTATCAGCATTATTGGTCACTCTTTGTTTAATTGGATGTGTGACCAAATATTACAAAATGCCACACAAACTAAAAATTCATGTGACCATTAGCTGAACAATGGTCACGCTAAATACACATTTCTTCACTTTAAATTAGTGTTGCAAAAATCGGCCGTATTGGCCGGTTAATCGCCGATATATCGTTAATCAGCCGCCGACCTTGTAGAATTTTGAAAATCGGTCAAAAAATCGGTCTGGGCAAAAAAAGGGCCAAAAATATGCCGTATCGCCCAGAAATCGGCCAGATTTAAAAAAAATTAGGCATTCTATTTAATTTGGGGTTCGTTTATTTCACTTATAACACACAATGAGCCTTATGATCAGAATTGGAGCCTTTTATTGAGGTTTGGAAACATAGTAGGCTTGGAATCAGTTACGATCTTTAGTTTGGTCTCCAGAAATACCCAAAACATGCAAAAAATACCAACCCGATTAATCACCGATTAATCCCGCCTTGGCCGATTAATCGCTAAGGGTGGTTGACCCCCACACTACCGATTCATGATTTTTGCAACATTGCTTTAAACAACATATAGTCACACTTATTAAAACTTTTGGCCACTTTATGCTTAATTGTATATGACTAAATACCCAAAACAAACATGCTTTGTGTGACTAAATATTACAAAAGGCCAGACAAACATAAAATTCAAGTGGCCATTGGATGATCAATAGTCACATAAAATACACATTTCTTCACTTTAAACAGCATATGGTCACACTTATTAACACTTTTGGCCACTTTCTGCTTTTTTGTATGTGACTAAATACCCAAAATAAACATGCTTTGTATGACTAAATATTACAAAAGGCCACACAAACATAAAATTCTAGTGGTCATTGGATGAACAATAGTCACACAAAATACACATTTTTCACTTTAACAGCATGTGGTCACACTTATTAACACTTTTTGCCACTTTATGCTTAATTGTATGTGACTAAATACCCAAAACAAACATGCTTTGTATGACTAAATATTACAAAAGGCCACACAAACTAAAAATTCATATGACCATTGGATGATCAATAGTCACACAAAATACATATTTCTTCACTTTAAACAGCATATGGTCACACTTATTAACACTTTTGGCCACTTTTTGCTTCATTGTATGTAACTAAATACCCAAAACAAACATGCTTTGTGTGACTAAATATTACAAAAGGCCACACAAACTAAAAATTCATGTGACCATTGGATGATCAATAGTCATACAAAATACACATTTCTTTACTTTAAACAGTATATGGTTACACTTATTAACACTTTTTGCCACTTTATGCTTAATTGTATGTGACTAAATACCCAAAACAAACATGCATTGTGTGACTAAATATTATAAAAGGTCACACAAACTAAAAATTCATGTGACCATTGGATGATCAATAGTCACACAAAATACATATTTCTTCACTTTAAACAGCATATGGTCACACTTATTAATACTTTTGGCCACTTTTTGCTTCATTGTATGTGACTAAATACCTAAAACAAACATGCTTTGTGTGACTAAATATTACAAAAGGCCACACAAACTAAAAATTATGTGACCATTGGATGATCAATAGTCACACAAAATACACATTTCTTCACTTTAAACAGTATATGGTCACACTTATTAACACTTTTGGTCACTTTTTACTTAATTGTATGTGACTGAATACCCAAAAAAACATGCTTTGTCTGACTAAATATTACAAAAGGCCACATAAACATAACATTCATGTGGCCATTGGATTACCAATAGTCACAACAAATACACATTTTTTTCACCTTATACAGCATATGGTCACACTTATTAACACTTTTGGCCACTGTTTTAAAATTATATGTGACTAACTCCAAAAAAAACACACGTTGTATAACTAAATCATCACAAACGTCACATTTATTATATATTCATGTGGCCATAGAACGGGAAATTGTCACACATACTGATTAATCCAACAAAACTTGTGCCTAATTTGTCACACATATTCATGTTTTGGTCACTCTTTTTCAATGAAAATGACCACAAACTAAACAATGTGACCATATGCCACCTACGGTGGCGCGACCTTTCGTGACACAAAAAAAAAACATGTGTGACTATATGCATATTGTCACACATTTTTGGTGTGACCAATACCACTTTCTGTACCAGTGTCAATAACATCACCAATTCCAAAATCTACAACAAAATCCACCACAAACACCATCATACACGACACAACCACAAACATCACAACCACCAACCGAAACCGAAACCCAAAAATCCAAAACAAAAGGAAAACGCGCAGAAAAATGAGCAAGAGACCCGAAACCCACAACCGAAAATGAACCCTAAACCGAAAACTTAACTTGTGCCCCTCGTTGGCTATCATCGGAGGAAACGTTATTAGCCCTGTCTTATGTTGCCGTTTCCCAGGATAACAACTTCGGAGCCAACCAAAACAAATATTCATTTTGGTACATGGTTCTCCACGAGTTCAACAAAAGTAATTTTAAAAAACATGACAAGGAAATGTTGACGAGTAAGTGACATACGTTGAACCATAATCGCCAAAAGTTGAACGCATTCTTTAAACGTTTCCAACGTATGGGTTGTCGTAGTGGTGAAAACGAGCTTGATTTTATGAACCATGTTAGGAACGCATATCATCAGTAGGTAAAAGGAAGTAGACCATTTTCTCAAGAAGACGCGTGAGATATCTTGAAAAAATACTCCAAATGGGACGCGCCCACGCCCATTGATTCGGTTGATCTCTCCGGACACGAGGAGCTATTCAGAGATGACGTGAGACGTTGTCCCCTCGGTAAACCACGTGTCTAAAAAAAAAAATCTAAAGCCTCGTCGAGCACTGTGGGAGGTAACCTGTTTGGATTTGGTGATTTTATGCAAAATGAGTTTCGTATCAAACAAGAAGCCGTGGTGATGGCATACGGGGCTTCGAGGAACAAAGACGAGGGCATACTAAAAATTGAAGAATTGAATTTTCTCGGGACTCCAACCGACGATTTGCTGGCGGACCTAGCCCTTCTCATAGAAATGCAAAAAATGAAATAATGAAGAAATATCGACTTCAACAACAACAAAATTAGTTGTTGTATTTTTTTTTTTAGTTTCGTATTGATTTTAATTTTTTTTTCCGTATGTTTTTTTTTGTTTTTCTTATGTTTTTTATTTATCGTGTGTTTTTTTCAAGTTTAGTATTGTATTTTTATTTGAATTAATGAAATTAAGTTTGTTTGAAAAATGGAAAAAAAAAAAAAAAAAAAAAAAGTTCCAAAAGGGTGGTGTTATGAATGTTATTAGTGATGTATTTTAGGGTGTTGGTGTTAAAAGTGAAGATGGTGATGCACTAGACCAAACAGTGCCTTCGGCGTCGACATTTTTTCACCCATGCCGACGTCATGACGTCGGCAACATACCTTCTCGACGTCATGTCGTCGGCAGCAACTAGTCGACAGAGCCACGTCGGCAACGTCCATACCGACGAATGACGCCGACGACAGTGTGGGACCCACATGTTTTTTGGTCAAACGTTTGGTTTTTGTACGACAATTTGTTACCGATGCCCTGTCGTCGGTAACGTAATAGATAATTAATGCCTTAATTAGCTTAACTAAATAAAGTCAACGAAAGTCAAATATTAACGTAAATGTCGCCGACGACAGTTTGTCGGTATAATTTGCAGTAGTCAACGGAAAGTCAACAAAATTGTAAAATGTTACCAACGACTGTTTGTCGGTATGGTTTGCAATAGTAAACGAAAAGTCAACAAAATTTCAAAATGGTGTCGACGTCATTTGGTCGGTACTGTTTGAAATATCAAACATATTCATTATTCTACCGACGACGTTTTGCCGATAATATATCAATGCGTCTATTATACCGACGACATGGCGTCGGTATAGAAGTTATATTGCAGCTGCACAGCAGCCTGCGCAGCTGCCCTGCCCAGATTTTTTCCGCAAAAATGTGCAGCAAAAATCTACCAATTCCAGTTTCAATCCTGCTGTTATAAACCACACATTCCAATTCAAACAACGGCTAAAACGGCTATAAAGTTTATAACGGCTAAAACGGCTATATATAACCACTAAACGCTTAATAAACTTTACAAAATGAGCATAAACTTTACAAAACGGCCATAAACTTTAAAACACCCTCAAAATACATCATAAATTTACAAAACGGGTGTTATAATCGCTAAACCTAGCTACTATATCTACAAATGTTGCAATATCCTAAGTGTTCAAAGATAATAAGATTGGGGTCGTCAAAATATAGTTCCAAAGACAAAACAACACAAAATAATACCTCTACGGCCCATCGTCATCATACGGCCCATCGTCATCATACGGCCCCTCGTCGTCACCCTCATCATCATCATCACCCCCGATGCGCTCATCACTCCCGCTGCCAGAGCCACGCTCGCTGCCAGAGCCATCACTCTCGCCGCCTGCGCCGCTCCCTCCTGCGCCGCTCCCACTGCAGCCTCCAGCCTGACCTCGAGAACCAACCTGGCTAAGAAACGCGTCCCAATCTGGGTTCCTCGAGATAAAACGTGTCAACAACTCAAGCTTCTTCTCATTTTTCTTAGCTTTCTTTCTTTCTCTTTCCTTCTCAATCTTAGCTTCAGCCACTATCGTTTTAAATTCATCAATCTTCTGCTGAGCTTCAGCAAGCTTCCCGTTAAGCTCGGACGTACCTATAAATGAAATAATCAAAATTTAAAAACGGTCATTTCAATACATAAGATGCGTCATTTTATATTATCCAACTGTAAATACCTGGTGGAGCTGGTGGAGCTGGAGGCGGCAAGTCTACCCGTGGCCTCTTCAAGTAGGGTACCACCTTGCCGACGCCGGGTATATGGCCACGCTGCTTTCCCCCGATCACCCGACGAAATATCTCCTCCTCCGTGAGGCACGGCTCGTCTGCCGGCATATCAGATCTAGGCTGCCTCAGCCGGACCATCTCTTCCTGTGTAGTTGAAAAAAAAATGAGAAAATTAATATATTAGTCGGGTTAATTACTAGATTATGTTTCAATAAATCACTAAGTGCGTGTTTGGAAAAAAATAAATAAATAAATAAAAAACGATACTTACAAACCGAGCACGAGCCTCATCCTGCAACCATGCACCATCCTTGCAGTGGGTGTCAAGATATGTATCGAACATCGACGGATACTGGTGGTCCTGGCTCCTCTGGAACTGTATAAATATATACACATGCATATAGGATGAAACAAATTAAAATGACAAATCAAACACCATATATATTTTACTTAGTATAAATACTTTTAATTAATATATTATTAAAATTAAATAATCTTATAAAAATAAAATGTGTCTTACATAGTCGTGTCGAGATGCGGCAAATGACTTCGAACCGTGGCGGCTGAGAATCTTGTTCGACTTTCAATTCTCTTTGTTCACAGCCGATCTTTTCTGGGCCGCCTTTGACATGTACAAGTCGACATACTTGTTCCTCTCAGACATCTCCAAGCTCGGAGGAGGATTTCTTCTGATCTCTTCCACTCTTGCAGCCCCAACCTTTCTTGTAAAGTAATCGGGTTTCATATCATATTTATTGTCACGGTATCGTGTAGCGAAATACGATGTGAGCGCCGAGCGAATGGTCTCCCAGTCTGGTCTGCTCTTGTGGCGTTCCAAATCGAACATAATCTGCAATCAAATATAGTTAAAATTAATATAAAGATATAAATAAATAAACAAATTTTAATAAATTTATACATTCAAATAATTAAATATAGAGATATAAATAAATAAACAAATTTAAATAAATATGCACATTTAAATAAATAAACACGATAACATAACAATATATATAAAAGGAAAATGAAATAACTGACCCCGAGCTGTGGAAGGAAGTCAGCCGTCTTCTCCGGTTCTATTTCGTACCAGGAGTTATAGTGTAGCGGCAGCCGCCGAATGACCTCGCCGACATAATTGCTAAACCATGCTGCGTTCGGGCCCACATGAGTGTAAGTCCCCTTATCACCAATCTCAAAGTCAATCGATTGTGGGCCATGATCTTCCACGGCTTTTTTGAGCTTCACGTTCTTGTTTTCTCAAAGTAACTTATATACACATACATATATATACATACATATACACATACATATATATCCATAGTATATATATAGATATATATATACACATACATATACATATACATACATATACATATACATATACATATACATATACATATATATATATATATATATATATATATATATATATATATATATATATATATATATATATATATATATATATCTCCATCCTATATAAAGGAGTGTTGTCCTACTATTTCTCCCCTCAAAAATACTAATCAATTGCCACGTGTAAAATAGCCAAAAATCCACAGCCGTTGATTTTGTGATAGCTGTTTTGGGCGGAACTACTCAACCCTAACACATTCTAATTTTTGCATCTAAAAAAAAAACACACACACACAATTCCTTCCTCTCTAAACCTCTCCCCACAAACCCTAAACGAAAATCAAAACCAACATCCATTCAAATTAACCTTTAATCAAAATCAAAAATCAAATATCCATACATCAAAATCAATATCATCACTGATTACAATAACATTTTCGTATTTTCTGATTAGAACAATCAAAATCCTTTTGAGGCAACATTCAATTCCGCATCAAGCTATTATATTTCCGATTTCGTGAACGAACAAGATTAGGGTTTGCCAACAGGTCCTCTTTTGAATTCGATTTCTGGGATAAGTTGAACGAACAAGATGTTATTTGCAATAAGGTCCTATTTTTTATTTAATTGCTTATTATTCATTAATTTTCACTTTATGATTTAGTTTTAATCGTTTTCCGATTTCGTGCAGCAATTGAACGAAAAGATTAGGGATTGCCCTAAGGTCCTCTTTTGATTTCGGATTTCTGGGATAACTAGAACGAACAAGATGTTATTTGCAATAAGGTCCTATTTCTGATTTTATTCTTTATTATTCATTAATATTCGCTTTATGATTTAGTTTTATTGTTTCCCCTTTTTAATTATCATTAAATAAACGTTTTGACATAATGTAGCATATGATATTTTTTGAAAATACTGTTGATATAGCTACTAAAGCGCCCCATTTTTTTATTTTTTTAATTTCTTTGAAATAGGTTATGATAATGCAAGAAATTTTGGTTTTGAATAATAGGTCATGACAATGCAGGAAAGTTTGATTTGATTTAATTTGATGAAACATCCCATTAATTGTAGGTAACAAACTTCCTTGATTTTTGGTTGTGAGTAAATAACCTTCTCATTTTATCTTGCAGATAACATCATTAAGCCTTTCAGTTAAGGTTGCTCCTCAATTCAATACTGTAATAACCAATTTCCGTCAGTCTTGAAATATTAGATAAAATGAGTGGGCTTAAGCCAAATATAGTTTTTTGATTTTGTATCTTTTTCATCACACTGCAGGTTGCTAAGCTTCTGATAGACACTTCCGTGGCACAATTTTATCCAACGTTATTTGTTCAAGCTACCGGTACACTGGACATGCTAGGTGACATGGTATGGGAGCGGATTAAGGAAAAAGCCGAATTTGCAGATAATGGAACCAGAACATGCACTTTATCAGGTTTTTATACATTTGCACTTATCAGTTTTCACACATATTTTGGCTGATGTTGGCATGGTTTTAGATGAGACATTTTTGTACGGTAAGTATAGTTTTGTGTAGAATTATACGTCATCTATGATTTTCGTCTTTAAGAACTTCTAAACATCATCACCTCTGAGTGGTAACCTCACAGATTTTTTGCCACAGCTGAAAGATATATGACCTGTTTTAAATTAATGAGCTAAATTGATATTCGTGTGCTTCATTTGGTACCTACAAGTAACACTTAAATTCAAAGAAGCTGGTCTTTATATATCTGATATTTTCTTGCTCCATGTATAGCGTTCTTGCTTAACATTATTCTTTGAATAATTTTGGTACACCAGATACTAATTTGAGTATTTGACCTTTCTTTTTTTAGATATTTCGAGCTTGCAATATTTTCATGCTGGTGATTCCTGGATGATCATGTTATGGAGAGGGGACTTGCAAGACAAAGGAAATGCGCCAAGACAATATGTTGTGGAAAAGAAGTATGCCTCATGTTAATTTCACACAATACAAATTAACATCATTTGCTATCACATCGAACGAGTTAATACCAGGACTGAAGGTATATAGGACATGTTTACTCATCTGTTCCATGTGCAGATATGTGTGTGTGTGTGAGTTTTATATATGATGTGGTTTATAGCTGTGTCTGATCGGTTGCTATTTTTGTAACGGATTAAGGTGAAACTACCACCCAAGAATTCAAGACTTAGACCGGACCAAAGGCATCTGGAGAATGGTGAATATAACATGGCAAATTCTGAAAACCTAAGACTGGAAGCAAGACAAAGAATGGTATGGGTTTTATGTTTCTTCTAAATTTTTAATTTCAACATGTGATTAAATTTTAATGTATACTATTACAAAATTACAATGGTACTCTTATAGTTACTAAGAATGTACCTTGCTTGAAAAAGTAGGTGCTTGAAAAAGTAGGATTACTCATAATGTTATTATAAGTTACTTAGAGGTTTAGTAACTGATGCTTAACAATACTATACAATCATGTAGTCGAGAACAAGAAACTGAATGAACATATATATGAAACTGAATGAACATATATATGAAACTATTTCACACATAAGCCCTTAGATATATGAAACTTAATGAACATATTTCACACTTAAGTCTAAATAGAATTATCAAAGGCATCAAAGATGGATGTGTTAAAAGTATTACCCGAAGTACACAATTTTAGTTGGAAGCATTTTGTTGTCCAATTAATCTAATTTTTTCATCCCTTTACAGAGGCTCCTGCAAGTGTATCCTTGATGTCATGCAGCTTTACGACTTGGCATAGGTTTATGTCGCTACAAATTGGGTCAATTCGAGAGGGCCAAACAAGCATTTGAACGTATGTTGCAGGCAAGCCATCTTAACCATTTTTGGTTGTTCTTTACGTGACGAGGTTGTTAATATCTAATTGTGTCATTAGAGTATAATCCAAGCACCCAATTTTCTGAATAGCAAATGAATAGGATAAATATTTTGGGATTTGGCGTTATTTGCAGTAAGATTTTACTTTATGGACATCATTTACTTTGTTTCATGGTTTTGATAAAGAAACGAGTTTAGTTGGTTGAATAATCTAACCCAATTTGAAGTTAACATCACCGTGATAGTTTTTTAATGGTTGGTTGTGTAGTTATGTGACAGCCATGAGTCACAACTATGAAGTTTCATTAACCTCATTTGTTTTGTGTGATGACCTCAATGATCACCTTATAGACAACCTGTTTCTGAAAGATCATTTTAAGCTTGGTGTATGCTGATCCGTATAAGAAAGTTTTAAGTGTGTATAGCTTCCGGAAGAAATATACATTATTAATGATATTCAAATCACATGATGGAAGAAGAGTATGAAGAACAAAAACTATTATAGGTAAGTATCAGATGTGGCCTGAGTCAGAACCTCAAACATAGTCTATGGTTAAAATATAGATAATGTTCTTACAAAAGTACTGTAGACTTTAGTGTAATTTTGTGTTTAGCTGTAAACTTAGACCAAAGTATTTGAAAGTTGCTATTAACAAAACTAAGAAGTAAATAAGGAAGGCATAAAAGAAGAAAAAGGAGAAATCATTATTTCTTTTGTATGTATAGTTCTAGATGAAGCCTACAATCTAAATCAATTAACTTTTCTTACCATCTTCGAACTCATTATTAATTGTAGGCGGATAACGACAGTGACAACATCCAAGCAAAGTGATCATGTCTTCATTTTTTTCTCGAATTCAGGAGAACAATTTTCGAAGCTGTAACATTATATAGAAAGGAGGAGCATCCCAAACTCTTGGTGCATTCAATGGGTCATGCTCTTTACGTGTTTATAAATGGACAGCTTTCAGGTACGACATAGCGATTAATCATGTAGAATAAATACTAAATGTAAAAGAGTCATATAAGAGTTAAATGTTCTTATATATAGGGTTTGCTTATGGAACCAGGCCGAAGAGTGTAGTTCCTAAGAGAGAAACACCCTCAATACCAGTAATGCAGTCAGGTTCTTTCATGGCTGCTTCCCCTTATGTTCCTCAAAGTGTAAATTATGCATTCTATTCCTTTGTTATAATTTTGTATTTGGAGGGTGTTTGGTATTGAAATTTTTTCCTGCGCATCTGCTTATTTATAAGCTGGTAAGCAACTTGAAGTGTTTGGATAAAAGAAATTGCATCGGCTTATATGAGATGAAATTAAAATTCTTTTTACCTTCATTTTTAACCTAAACCCCTTGATTAATATGGATTTGAATGACAATTTTTAACCTGCTCATCTCTTTTCGAGACTGACTGCATTTTTTAAAGCATAAGCAAATAAAAACACCATTTTCTAATGTGCTTATCTTTAAGCTTCTAATATGTTTCTACTTTTGTGCAAAAAAAAGAAAAAAAGAAACAGACCCAAACCTCTCTTACATTCAGTCTCCTACTCATTTGTGTAATTATAACTTCTATTTGTAATGCATACAAATTACTTGGAATTTTCACAGCGAACACACAAGGAGCAAAACATGGATCCTCACATGCTGCCATCGGCTTGAAAGAGGCTCCAGGAGAATCACCAAGAAGCCCAAATTGGTTTGTATAACTTTGTGGTCAAAATATTGATATTAGAAGCTTGGATGCCATTTTTTATTATTGGTTTTGTTTGAACGCGCGATGTAGGTCGATAGTGCAAACAAGCACGGAATATTATTGGCCATGGTGCAAGTGCTAACGGATCTTCATCTTGTCTCCAAATCGTACATTTGTTCGGATGGTCGTTGGTTCATGGATGGTTAGTCATCACCCTTTCTCTTTGAACCCTTTGTGGTAATCCTCTTATGTCTGTAGATATATATTTACTTGAATGCAGTTTTTTTTCCTTTTGCGTAGTGTTTCACGTGACTGATCAACATGGCAACAAGATAACAGACAAAAACCTTATACATTACTTACAACAAGATGTGGCCTGACCTTATAAAAAAAGCCAAGGATGGAGGTTTAGATGTTATCAAACTTATGTATTTTGGAATGGTCATGAGCCATCTCCAGGGAAGGTATACAATTAATTGCGAAAAAAATGTCTTACAATATACATATGTGTGTTTAGCTAACTCATCTGATATATTTTTTATGTTTCCAGTACAATTTCGACGGGAGGTATGATTTGGTCAAGTTCATAAAACTGGTACAACAAGCAGGTCTCTATGTTCATCTACGCATTGGTCCGTATGTTTGTGCTGAGTGGAATTTCGGGTAAGCACTAAATCTTTCATGTTTCGATCATAATATGCACTTTTATAGCAGTGTCTTTTCGCATCTTATGCATAGACAGATTGGGAAAGAAACAAACACTATTGAACTCGTGGTCCATATCCACTTTTACTAAAACGCAAGAATATGAGACGTGTAAACCATAATGTTCACGCATATCAATTTATGGTATTGTCGTCTAAACATACAAAAGAGAAAAAGCATGTGATTTTATCGTTTAAAGATGCATATAGCTAAGTATGCTCTGTTTTCGATTCAGGGGATTCCCGGTTTGGCTTAAATATGTACCAGGAATGTCTTTCAGAACAGACAACAAACCTTTCAAGGTTAGCAATATGGATTTTAAATGTTGATTATAATAAATTAAGATGGCAATCTAATTTTGTTTAATTCGTTGACTGTTATTATTATTATAAAGATTGCAATGCAAAGAATTACGGAGAAAATAGTCAGCATGATGAAGTCAGAGGAGTTATTTGAACCTCAAGGAGGTCCAATTATCATGTCTCAGGTTTTGACCTTAGTTCTCTTAACTAACTCGCTAATTATACTACCTAGAATCTATCTAAATCTTGGTGGTTGTGTTTTTATATAGAAAACGAGTACGGACCGGTTGAATGGGATATTGGTGCCCCAGGAAAAGCTTACTCCAAATGGGTCGCCCAAATGGCTGATGGTCTAGAAACTGGTGTCCCATGGATCATGTGCAAACAAGAAGATGCCCCTGAACCAATGGTAAGCATTCTAATTTATGAATTTGTGATAGTCATATAATCGACTACTTTAGCGTTTGACTAATTCTGATTGTTCAAGGATTTAAAGTCACCTAGATATCTCTTTTTCTGTAAACCATCTGTAGATGAACTATGAAGACTTTTGCCACGTTGCCTCTGTCTGTACAGAATAGATAGGCCCAAAATGCTATCGTTTTTTTAGCCCTTCAAATTTTATGACGTTTGAATAAGATGAATCAGGAAGAATTGTCATTCTTCACTTTTATCTCTATGTAATGCGAACGGTGAGTCTTCCTCTACACTTCCTCACTGTTCAATTGTATTCAACATGTACGTTTCAGTATGGTGATTCTGAAAGTTTCTTCCTGTGTTCAGGTTTCTCTTACTCAAGCCAGAATTTATATGAGTGAGCTTGATGAGTATTCTGATGGTTTTCTTCAACATCATGTACGTGCATCGTTATCTCAAGTGTCGATTTGTATAAAGTAACTTGTAATATATACTGTGTTTTGATGGAACACAAATCAAGTATTCAAACATTATTTTACTTTTTCTTGCTACAGGAAATGGAAGCATATATTCGAGGTCTTATTCCTAATTTGGCTCAACTACGTGATATGCCTACACAGTTTGTTCAAATGTATTGCCGCATCGCTTCTCAAAAATTCTTCTTCTTTTGTGATCCCAATAGACGAGGTTTGTTTTTTGTCATTTGATTATATTTTTATGGTTCCAGTTTTTATCCTTTTTAATTCAGTGTTTTCCTTCAATCCCACAATCATGAATGCGTATCTCTTATCGGTGGCTTATAGATGATGCTCATTGCAATGCTTCTTGCATGTCATATTGTATAATGATCTTTGTTTTATGGCTTTTTAAGTTTTTACTTTTTATTACTAAATCTGCAGGGAAGGCGTGTATAAAGAAGGTGCTGCTTAGTAACTGTCTTCAAGAACTCATGGAACTACAGCAGGTAATAAGTCAGCTGGATGCTTCTGTTGGCATTAGCGGTATCAAATCTGTAACTTCAGTGTACTTTTTTATTATACAGTGACCATATTCTTGAACTTATTGTATTAACAGTATATAGAAACTAAGCTACTCATATTTATGTACAGATGTGTTTCTTGCGCTTGATAAAGATATTAATGGTACTCTGAGCAAGCAGGAACTTCGAGAATATGCAGATGGGACACTCACAGATATATTTATTGAGAGGGGGTAAGAACTGACTTCCATGTATTTATGTTTTTTGGATTGCTTGGATTGAAATATATTTTGAACTCGCATGGCAAATTTTATGTTGAAAATTAAACCAAATTTATTTTATTATAAGAACTGACTTCCACTAATTTATACTTCCATTAAATTATGAAAAAGTTACATTAATTCATCACAAGCATCCCAAAATGGGTCGATGCAGTTGGCTTTTTTAAGTTGTAATGGGTCAATTTAAAAAAAAATTCAACTTAAAGGGAAACAGGTCTAATGTATCATTTTTATTGTTGAACGGCATATTATTAAAAAAACCAAAAGAAGACTAGCAAGAAGCTAGAAAATACATAGGTGATTTTAACCAATCAGTCCAACTACTAATCTTACGACCTCTAAACTTAAGCCATGAGAAAGAATACAAACGAATATTATCGAAGATATCACATTTCCTCAAAGAGAGCTAAATGTGACACTGTTGCGATAACAAGATCTTTTTATTTTGAAAGTGACAAAATGGATGGGTGGGTCAGAATGGCTATAAAATGTCTATGGGTCGAGACGGGCAGGACTTGCTTTACCATAAACACCTTAAGCGAAATATCTATACACCATTTGCTTACTTCAATAGTAATCAAAACTTCCAATATTATCTTGATGGTTGTTCTGCAATTAAAATACACTATCAACCGGTTCTCTTTTGAGCTATATTGTTATATATATATATATATATTTTTTTCACGAATTAGATGTAAAGCATTATTTATATGTGACCATTACAGGTAGATATTTGAGAGGATGATAGAATTCATGCATGGATGCAACCATCCTGCTGGTATGATATTCTAGACTTTCTTAACTCTTAAATGTTGCAATCTCCAATACATCTGCTTTAAAAAAAATACATATTTGAAACTTTTGACTATAAGCAAATGTTAGTGATGATTAAAAAAAAAAAACTTTTCAAGATATTTGCAGCACAAAGAGTCTGGGATGATGATAATGTGCAAATTGGTAATTCAGATCCAAAGCTTCTCAAAAAGTAGAAAAGTATTCGGTATTTCATAGCACTTGCGCAAATAAAAAGGGTTACAATCTTCACGGGATGGGAAGACTTTTTTGGCTTGATATTACTACAATATCACCATCAAAGGGGGTGTTATGACTTTGGATGTGCGTTTTTATACATTTATTGCCTTGAATAGTCGGATACTAATCAAATTAGAATGTGATTAGTATTCTACAGTTATCTGCTAATCAATTTTCTTAGTGACTTCGTACCTATTTATCCGCGTCTAAATACTTTGACCTTAAATAATTTAAACATTGTGACAAATCAAGTACTCAACATTGATTTTAAACATTGGATAATAATTTTTTGACGATTATATAAAGCTATATCTGGTTTAAAGATATATTTAAGATGATAAATCCATAATTTTTTAGACATATTTACTTGATGGGAGTCCTGCAGGAACTGACCTGCAGAAAGCTCATGGAATCAACATCCACCCGCAACTCCACCGCGTTGTAAGTTAACTATTTCGTCATATTGGTTCACCACTTGTGGAGAACATGGGCTGCATATGATGCATTACATTTTTATAAAGTTTGTTTGTATATACTAACTAAATCCGTGATTATGATTTCAGGTTCATGCAGCTTATACGCGTGCATTGCGGAGATTTCACCGAGATTGAAGCTGACGAAAAGTCTAAGCTTCTTTTTTGCATGAGCCGAAAACTGTCGTGCTTTGACTGATATGTAAGCTTCTTTTGAGCATGTTCGATATGTTACTTAACCCACTAAATTGCTCATTTTACCACTGGTCTGTTGCGTTCATGCTAAATGTATGGATGTTGTATAAATGATGTAAGTGATTGATGAACTTCATACTATCGTTGCATGTAATGAGGTAATTTTAGTGATGTTGTTTATGTGAATAATGTTGTTAAGTAAATGGAGCGAAAAATGATGTAGATTAAAAAAACACTATAGAGGTACTTAAAATCTTATTTTGGCCATCATTAACATACAATAATTTGATGGTAATGAGTATTTATAGATATGTTTACAAGCTGTTTTATATGATGAACCGTTTGACCCATTTGATCCATTTTTTTATTATTCTTTTGCAGGTAGAACAAGGTTTGGCATCATTATGCTACCCCCTGGTGCTGACGTGGACTTTTGTGTGTGTTTCTACATCCTGAAAAAAAAATCGTCTTTGTACATGGCGCAATAATCCTTTGGGCGACGACCTTAATATATGACCATACTTTTGTATGATTTACTTAGTATCATTTTTGTAAATTATTGAATATGGATTTGGTCAGTTATATGTTGTCAAATAAGCTATATGAGGGAGTTGGTCCAGTGGTAGGATCTTGGCTTGGTGACCGTGAGGTCTCAAGTTCAAACCCCACTCAGGCTATCTTTGAGATATTAGGAAGTCCCTCTATGAGGGCTTGGCTTGGAAATACTCAGGTCAAGTCTGAGGGGGCAAGGTTTACCCCTATTAATCGTCGTGCCTTCGGGCGGATTAGTAGGGGGTTCTCCCCCCATTGGGTATTTGAACAAGGCTTTCCACTTCGAGGGAGCTCTCTAGCGCGGGTCCGGTTAAGACAACGTAAGCTAGACCTCCCGCTGTCGAATCGCGACACGAAGTTTCAAAGAAATTCACCTTTCAAAAAAAAAATAATAAGCTATAATTTGTGTTTGTGGTTTGCAGTCGTCATCTTAAGATTAAGTGGCCCAGAAGGAGGACAAGGTTTATATCACAGTTATGGTTGGCTGATACAAAATATGCTAAACTCAATCCTGCTCACAAAGGTGTTATTTTCATTCACAGATGGTCGGCATGCCTATGATTTCAACCTTGAGCTTTTCGACAAACTTAATAAAGAGGTTAGTAGCAACTTTCTCATTCTTAGTCTTCATATTCCTAATAACATTCCACCGGTAGCATCTGCATATAATTGGTATAGCGAACTCTAATCTTGGAAATTTCCTTTTAGTTGATGATTATTTTAATCGATTTTTTTGTTGTGTTTGATGCAAAATGATTATTTAAAAAAAATAGGGGTTATACAAATTGTAAATGCTTGGATCAACTGAAAACAAGCACATGCATTGTGTATTGTATTTGATTGTTTGAATATTGTGTTTTGACAAGTTATGCTATTAACCACTTAGCATTTATGATATTTACAACAACTATTATTGACACGTTAATACTTCAGGTCTCAACAGAAATGTGTGAAGGTAATGCACATCATGGCAATGAGAACCTACCTAAGATTAAGCAACATGGTTCCTCCTGGTTGTGCAAGCAACATGGCCTTCACTCAACAGGTGACATAAAATTTCATTTTTGTTGTTGTGTTGAGAATCTTTAAAGAAGTGTTTGATTATGAAGTGGATCGATTTTTTATAGGATGGTCGGATGGAAATGAAGGAACAAACTTTCAGGTGTCGACCTTTACAGGAATGGACCCTCCCTACAGTCTCCCTGATAATGTAGCATTGCTATCACTCTAGGTAATCTGTTATATGGTTATACCTAATAAATAATACAAGAGGTAGCAATTTGACCCGTTTACATATGAATGTGTATGTTTGAGTTATGCTATATCTCAAATGGGTCGGTTCTAAAGATTAACTGAACTGGGCATCTCAGTTGAATGGATTGACAGTCACCTATAGTTAACTTTAAATGCCGATATATGCAACCTCCTATGGACCTGGTATGTTGCTATTTGTTAAAATACGAATGCAGATGACGAACAATTAGAAAATTATACATATTAGTTATCTGTATTTATTTTGTCATATGGAATCAAGCCCCTCTTTATTGGCGGTATTGAAAGCTTTATCATGGTATTGGAAATAACTTCGGTTAACTAATGTGCATCGATGTACCTGCTTTTTCACAGGGGAGGGCAATGAATATATCAGAAGATTTACAGTCATTGTTTACATGGGACACAAGACAGGTGAGAAATATTTAAACAATTTGGCTTTGCTGATTTTCTATTATTGTTCAAAAGAAACTAAGCTTATATATTTTCTCTAATCTTGAAAATGATTGATTACAGGTGTGTCGATATCAGGTGGAAATAATAGTCCAGAAATGAGCGCCTCTCTGATGTAATCTACAGGTTGTTCACATGACGTGTGGATACTAACGCGATCTTGGTAAGTTCCTTTGCTTTATTTTGAGGTGTTTTTGGAAAAAGGTTTTATGTTATATACACGAACCTGTGTAATTAAAGCGGATACGTGTTGTTCAAGTGTAATGATGTTAGTGTTATTAGTTGGTAGGAGTGGCAAAGAGGCAATCAAGCTTCAGGGCTGATACCATATACAAGTTGAAAAAGGCACTTCTCAAGTCTACCTTGAGTAGGAGGTATACAAATTAAGTAAACCCAAACACCTGCTTGCCGCTATTTCAAATGCGCACTTATAAAGGAGCCTACCCCGCCTTCTTGAAACCGCTTGCCTGCTAAGGATTAGCATATACGCAGTTGAGCAGAATTCTTATAACCTTGGAATAGTTACATTTGCTTGCATTATTCTAACTTTCTATGTAGCCTTTGAATGTAATTTGTAAAATACAAACTGTTGTGGCGTACATTTGTGAAGAAATAGTTTGCATATATTGCTGATATATTTGTTTTGTATAACTTGGTATGACTGCTTATTGAGCTACATGTATTGGACCAAAATTTTTTATCAAAAAGACTTAAAAAACCAACACTTAATGGGTATTAAAAGGTACATTTTCAACCTTAGATTTTGTTAAACTTTATTATTTTATTAATAATAGCATGTTTCTTTTATACCATTTATGTTGCTATACGTTCATACTTATATTAATATTTATTTTATTGTATAATAAAATTCTTAAAGCTAGCCGCCCCATCGGGGCGGGCTTTGGATCTAGTATATATATATATATATATATATATATATATATAAACAAAAATATATATATATATATATATATATATATATATATATATATATATATAATCACACAAAAATATAGATATATGTATATATATACATATATACGTGTATACATATATGTATATATATACACATATATCTATATATATATACATAATATGTGTATATATATACATATATATATATATATGTAATCTAGAAATTCTTACCACCATCACGATGCCCGCCCTCAATCTGACGGGTAGGGGGAGGTGGATCACTGGCACCGTCACCACCATGACCGCGCGCAACTGCTACTGCCATCTGTAAAAGTACAAGTTGAATAACATATAGAAATTCGGGAACAAATTAACATAAGCATGCAAACATTCAAATACATACACATTCAAAAGAAATATACACTTTTAAACAATCCATAACAATTTCATTAAAATAAGTGTCGTTTTACAAGTTACATTTTAAGATCAATCTGCACAATCACAATCACTGTCATAAACAACATTAGTCGCAACTTCAACTTCATCATCAGAATTGTTTACGACTTCATTATCAGAATCTACTAAATCATAAGGATCGTCGTCTTCATCATCAATAAAATCATCGTCGTCATCAACAGGAATGATTGGTGGTGGTGCCTCAACTAACGTTGATTCACCATCGATATTTAAGGTTTCAAGTTCCAAATCATTCAAATTAGCAGACAGTTGGAGATCGGATGAGTTGTTGCCATGTATCACATCATCATCGTCTTCTACCACGATGACATCCCAGATTGTGTTGTGATTTACTTCTTGGACGACCTTCCAATGGAGTGGTCGTCTGGCAGGATCTTCAAGGTAGAAGACTTGTTTTGCTTGTGTTGTGAGAATGTAAGGTTGATCTTCGAACGCATAGCTACATGCCAAAATTTGTGTCATGTTGTTTCTAGTGGTAAAACGTTGGACTCTATGGTTTTTGTTGCTTAATTCGAACCACTTAACTCGAAACAACACAACTTTGAACTGGGAATATGCGAACTCCAGAATTTCTTCTAGCTGACCATAATACATTTCTCCCTCCTTCTCACCAGGTGAACAAATTCCGCTGTTCTGAGTTGTACGTTTTATATCGCGGCTGTGTACGACAAACCTCACACCGTTGACTACGCAAGAGTTGACTGAGATTGGGGTCGGTGATGGTCCACAAGCCAAAGCGAATAAGTCGGGAGTACAGCTTGGGTCATCGGCTATGTAAAGTTTACGGATCTATGAAAAAAGATAAGAATAGATGGAGATGAGTAATAGTCGTTATTTATACATGGAAATACATACAATAAGTTTACATTCGTCTCAAACCAGCTCGAAAATGCTTGTTGCATGTCGATATCAGGAAATTCCCTGAAAATGTTCATGATATTAGAATAAATCGAAAAGATAACTTGGGAAATAGAAATTTCAAAATATAAACGCATACCTCTCGAACTCGTCCATGTACTTGTCGATCTCAGGACTGTTGTGAAGTACATAACATATCAATCTCTTCATTTCTTGGAGACCTAACTTAATCAATGTCTCTTTACCAGAATTGGTACATAGTGATCGGAACACCTGGAAATCACTTGTTGGGCGAGGACGGTCCTGAGATGCAGTGGGATGATTAAATTTTGTCCCAACACCACGAAAATAACGAGAACAGAAAGTTAATGCTTCATCTGCAACATAACCCTCCGCTATTGAACCCTCCGGCTTAGCTTTATTTCGGACATAGTTTTTAAGCTTCTTCATGTATCTTTCAAATGGAATGAAACAGGCCCGCCTTCAATAGTCTCTTCAGGTAAATGCATAACCAAGTGAATCATAATGTCAAAAAAAGCAGGAGGATATATTTGCTCGAGACTGCACAAAATATTGATCAACTGGTCTTTAGCTTTCACCATGTCTTTCACCATCAAAGTTCGGGCGCAAATTTGCTTAAAGAAGAAACAAAGCTCGATCAATGGTGTATAAGTCTGTGCGTCCAAGTATTGCTGAAGTCCATAAGGAAGTAACCGTTGCATCATTATATGACAGTCATGAGACTTCATGCCCGTTATATTGTTATCATCTTTGGTCACCTTTGACTTGAACTTGGATCCGAACCCATCTGGTAGTTTAACTGTTTTATGTATTGACAGAAGAGTTTTCTTTTTTCGGGTGTGAAGGAGTACTTTGCATGAGGCTTTGAGCACTTCCCGTTTTGTTTGTTTCCGAGCCACAACTCCTGTCGAATGCCTAGAGCTTGTAAATCTTGTCTTGCCTTCGCGGTGTCTTTAGATTTGTCATTCATTAACAAGGTGTTCAAGATACTCTCCAACACATTTTTTTCGATATGCATGACATCTAAATTGTGTGGTAGAGAAAGAAAAGACCAATATTCAAGATCGTAGAAGATAGACCGTTTAGTCCAGTTCAGCTCGACTGTATGATTATGTTTTATCTTCCCACCCCCATAATCCGGATGTTTCCCCGGCACATGTGTGGGCAATTTCGCAAATTGAGTCAATATATCAGCCCTGGTATCTTTTCTAGGAGGATCTCTATGATCGGGTTCACCATTGAATGTCGTACAGTCCCTCCTCCATTTATGGTTTTTTTTTAAGAATCTTCTATGACCAACATAAGCTGTTTTGCTTATCACACGCGTAGCCGGAGTGTCTACTTTGCATGTAGGGCAAGCGTAGTAACCTTGCCCTTGCCAACCAGACAAACTACTTCGAGCAGGAAAATCATTGATGGTCCATAAAAGCATCGCTCTCATGTGGAATTGAGTGCCTGTAGCAGCGTCCATAGTCAAGATACCTGGTTTTTTCCATAATTCCACAAGGTCATCAATCAAGGGCTTCAAGTAAACATCGATGTCCTTTGCCGGTGATTTAGGGCCAGGAATCAACAACGTCAGCGTCAAAGAAGTCTCTTTCATGCATAACCACGGAGGCAAGTTGTATGTTGTTAATATAACCGGCCACATGCTGTAAGTCTGACTAAGGTTTCCGAACGGATTGAAACCATCAGCAGCCAACCCTAATCGAACGTTTCTTGGTTCTATAGCAAAATCCGAATATTTATTGTCAAACTTCTGCCATGCTTTACCATCAACCGGGTGTTGCATCTTACCGTCCGTAGACTTTCCAGTAGCATGCCAAGTCATATGTTTTGCAGTGTGAATAGACTTGTACAAACGTTGTAGTCTAGGAATGATAGGAAAGTAACGCAACACCTTGTTAGGAACTTTCTTCCCCGTTGTTTTATTGTCTTTCCATCTACTCGTTTTGCAAACTGGACAATACTCCAAATCTTCGCCATCAACCCCCCGATATAGAAAGCAATCATTTTCACAAGCATGTATCGACTCGTACCCTAACCCGACCTTTTTAAATGTCTTCTTTATATGATAGTATGACGGTGGGATATTGTAACCTAACCTGGGCGGAAATACCTCCTGGAGAAATTTTAGCGTTTTGTTAAATGAAGTATCACTCCATTTACCGCTGACCTTGAGATGTGTAAACTTTGCCATAAAATCCAATGTTGTCATAAAGTCACAACCCGGGTACAGAGGCTGGTTGGAACTTGCAAGTAACTCTTCATACTCGTTACACAGAGGAGGTGTCGCTGCTTGAGTAGGCTCGTTACTTGTCTCGCCAATGTTTCCGTGAGTCGGCTCATTATTCGAAGGAATATCAAGAATATCATTTTGATCATTATTCGGAGGAATATCAAGAATATCATTAAGGCACGCACCCATGTCACTCATCTCACGTTGTGTTGTGTTATCAAGAATATCATATTGATCATTATTCGGAGGATCCGGTTCACCGTGATCCTTCCATTGTGTATAAGTTGGGTCCCACCCATTTTGGCCTATGTAGTATTTAAGACCTTCGAGAGATACCCATGGAACATTACGACAACGACGACACGGGCATTTTATTTTTCCGGAACTATTCAATAACGGTTTGCAATGATGGAGGAAGGCGGCAAGACCATCAAGAAATTCTTTTGAACCACGATGATCTATACGGGTCCAACTCTTATCAATTATCATAACTGCATTTTTATGATGCAATCGGTTATTATATGCACTTAATTAATGATTACGAGTTGTTTTGTTCACCTAGCGCAACTATGAAAGGCAATCCTAACCCACTCTTTGAATGATTCGTCCCATACATGAATGCGTATAACTGATTTACTATTTGAGAAAATTTCGGCAGCATTTCCCCTCAACTCCCCAAATATGTGCATTAAGGACATATTCGTAGGAGTAAAGGAGAAACACTGTCGAAATAATCTCAAATAGTAAATCAGTTATACTCATCCATATCCTAAATGAGACAAAACATTCAAAAAGCAGTCCCAAACAGGGGACTTTCCGAAATTAATTTCTAATAAATTAATTCCGGACGGGTTTTCTATAGGATGATTAACTTCGGACGGGGACTTTCCGAAATTAATCACTAAAATCCTAAAACATTCACAAAAGTCTAACAATAATAGAATATAAAGTAACATTGCAAAGCAAACAACAACCGAGCCGATCTATAAGTATTGAATAGATCTTTTGTATATCTTAATTAGTTAGAATAACATTACGAGCATAACATCACATAAAGTTCCACCATAATGTGCACTAATCCAATCACACAAACAAGGCATATAAAAGACACAATTTGTTTTTATCTAGCATGCAAAGGTGACTAATGAACTCATATATGACACACAAACATGTCCCTCCCCACGTTAACAGTTTTAACTAGTCCACACTTCACCACATGTGAACTCATACCACCCTAGTTTAACAATACGCTTAGATTTAAGATTATATTTCTTTGGGACTAGATAAACCAACCATCGTATCCTAAAAGACAAACCAACAAACATATCCTCAATAATAATTAATCAAAACAGATATCATACGATTCAAAAACTACTCAGTTTCTTAACTCCTAAATTAATGATCAAGTAAACAACTAATTTGCTTGTAGTGATAAGAAACTTATTAATACAAACTCAAAATACTCCAAACATGAAAACATGAACAAATACGGAGTAAAAAAAAAAAAAAAAAAAAAACCTGATATTTTGAGACTACTACTTCGGGCTGCAGTCTCGGGCTGTGGTCTCGGGATGCGGTCTCTCGGGCTCGGGCTATATTAAAGGAGTAAACATGAATGTATAAAAAGTTATTAAAAAAAAAATGTTGTCGGTGACATGTCGTCGGGAAACCAAAAGTTTACAAAAAATTAAAAAGGGACGACATTATCTCGACTCTCGACTCTCGACTCTCGCTCTCGGCTGTCTTGGTGGAGCTGTGGTGGCTGTCTTGGCTGTCTGGCAGTATAAAAAAAATAAAGAAAAGAAAAGAAAATTAATACAAAATTAAATTAACACTTAAATTAATACTTGAGTTAAAATAAAAATAAAAAATAAAAATAAACAAAAATAAAAATTACCGGTGATGGTGGAGCTGTGGTGCTCGTGGAGGAGGAGGAGCTGTGGTGATTTTTGTAGAAAAAGAAGAAGTGGGGAAGAAGAAGAATTAAACAAAGGAGATGAGGAGGAGTAGGGGGAGGTGCACAGTGGTGCTCGTGTGGTGGAGCTGCGGTGGGAGTGATGGTGGAGCTGTGGTGTAGTGATGGTGGTAGCGGTGGAGTAGTGGGGTGTGGTGATGGTGGTAGTGGTGGAGTAGTGGGAGTGATGTTGGAGCTGCGGCTCGTTCGTTAATCGCCGGAGATGAGGAAGAAATAAATTTATACGTTTTTTTTTTCTAAGTGTTACCAGATCTACTTAAGATATAGCTTTTGTTGTTACCGACGACATGTCGTCGGTAAGGTAAAAGAATTTTGTCGCTTATGGTTTGGCGGGACGTACAAAATTTTGGTGAAAATTTGGCGGTTATATTACCGACGACAAGTCGACGGTAATATTAAAAATACTTTTATAAAATTATAAGATATAGTTTTATAAAATAAAAAAAATAAGTAGTTAAATTTTTTATTTATTATAAATACTTTTATAAAATTAAAAAAAAAATTAAAAATAGTTTTATAAATTTAAAACATAAGTAGTTAAACTTTTTATTTATTATAAATACTTTTATAAAATTAAAAAAAATATTTAAAAAATAGTTTTATAAAATTAAAAAATAAGTAGTTAAATTTTTTATTTATTATAAATACTTTTATAAAATTAAAAAAATATATTTAAAAAGTAGTTTTATAAAATTAAAAAATAAGTAGTTAAATTTTTTATTTATTATAAATACTTTTATAAAATTAAAAAATAAGATGTTATGGTTTTACACGAGATGATTAACGAACGAGCCAAGATGTTATGGTTTTACACGAGATGTTTAACGAACGAGTCGAGATGTTATGGTTATACACTAGATGTTTAACGAACGAGCCAAGATGTTATGGTTTTACACGAGATGTTTAACGAACGAGCCGAGATATTATGGTTATACACGAGATGTTAAACGAATGATCCGAGATGTTATGGTTCTACACGAGATGTTTAACGAATGAGCCAAGATGTTATGGTTTTACATGAGATGATTAACGAACGAGCCGAGATGTTATGGTTATACACTAGATGTTTAACGAACGAGCCAAGATGTTATGGTTTTACACGAGATGTTTAACGAACGAGCCGAGATGTTATGGTTATACACTAGATGTTTAACGAACGAGCCAAGATGTTATGGTTTTACACGAGATGTTTAACGAACGAGCCGAGATGTTATGGTTATACACTAGATGTTTAACGAACGAGCCAAGATGTTATGGTTGTACACGAGATGTTAAATGATGAAGCGAAAAGTGTACCGCTTTTAGGGGGTCATTTAAGCCCTAAATCGTATTTATTTGATCAAATATTGCCCTAAATCGTTCCTTTTGTCATTTTAGGTACTTTGGAGAAGAAATCTGGAAAAGGAAGCATTTTGGACGTTTTTGGAGCATAAAAGTGAAGAAAACGACAAAGTCTCCAAAACTGCTGGAAAAGTACACGTGACGGCGTCAAGGATTGCTCCTGACGGCGTCACGGCTTGGCAAAAGAGGTGGATATGACAAAATACACATGACGCGCCAGAAAGTTTTACAAAGGAAGTCTGACGGCGTCACCCTTTAAGGTGATCAAGGCCATCACGGTTTAAGTTAAAGAGAGACGGCGTCAAGCAAAATTATGACGGCGTCAACCCTTGACGGGCCTGAGAGGATTTTGGAGGATTAAAAGGGGACGGCGTCAAGAAGGCCATCAAGAAACCCTAAACGCGGCGAGGTGACGGCGTCACACTCTATAACGTGACGCCGTCAGATCTGTTTTCCTATATATACTTTCATAATTTTTAGTCATTAGTGTGCAACTTTGTGTGGAGAAACCCTAAGACGAATTTTTTGCCATTTTTAAGGGTTTTATACCCTTGGATCTCCCATGTTTAATTGAAGATAAGTAATCAATTAATCATTCAATATGTCTATGTGTTGTTTGATTATATCTTGTTCTTGTCTTTTAATTAACATGCTAGGCTAGATTTATCTTGTGTTTGCTTAGATCTAATGAAACCTAACTATTGATTATTGGTTGTTGGTGTGTTATTAATTGTATTGGATGATTGTTTATCGATGTTAGGCTTAAGAAAACTGGCTAACCTCCTATACGGTAACTTGCTTGAACGTCTTAAGAAACATGAACCAATGCGTACTAAGGTTATTATGGTTGTATTTAATGCATGAGCGAATTCTAGTGATCCCATGTTAGGAGCTTCTTAGCCGGCTCGACATAGGAGTGAAGTAGGAGCTTGTAGAGTTGGGGAAGTACGTACGCCACTCCACGATTGGTATTAAGGAATACACCCGTCATCCACGCAATTAATACACACTAATCAACCGGTAAAAGATAGTTAGGGAGTAAGGAAATCTAAGTAAACACATTTCTCTCCATATAAGTTCCACCACCTTTTTATTTTCAGTTATTTTATTTTATTTGCAATTGTAGTTATTTGGGTTAGTTGACTAGCAACTAATTTCGCCCACTCCTTCAAACCCGAGATTTTACTTGCTTTCATAAAAAATTATAAAAATACAAAAAGAATCTTCCCTCACCCTTAGACCTATTAGAGTAGTTTTTCAATCCTAACGACACTATTCCCCTAGAGAACGATCAATCCCCCGGTACTTGCCACTTCACTATACTACATCGGTCAGGTACACTGCCTGGTGGGGATTGCAAGCCTCTTGAGATCCCTCGAGAGGTAAAACCTGTTGTAAGGTCGCAAAACCACGCATCATTAAACGAATGATCCGAGATGTTATGGTTTTACACGAGATGATTAACGTACGAACGAGCCAAGATGTTATGGTTATACACTAGATGTTTAACGAACGAGCCAAGATGTTATGGTTTTACACGAGATGTTAAACGAATGATCCGAGATGTTATGGTTTTACACGAGATGTTTAACGAATGAGCCGAGATGTTATGGTTATACAGTAGATGTTTAACGAACGAGCCAAGATGTTATGGTTTTACACGAGATGATTAACGAATGAGCCGAGATGTTATGGTTTTACACGAGATGATTAACGAACGAGCCGAGATGTTATGGTTTTACACGAGATGTTTAACGAACGAGCCGAGATGTTATGGTTATACACTAGATGTTTAACGAACGAGCCAAGATGTTATGGTTTTACACGAGATGATTAACGAACGAGCCGAGATGTTATGGTTTTACACGAGATGTTTAACGAACGAGCCGAGATGTTATGGTTATACACAAGATGTTTAACGAACGAGCCAAGATGTTATGGTTTTACACGAGATGATTAACGAACGAGCCGAGATGTTATGGTTTTACACGAGATGATTAACGAACGAGCCGAGATGTTATGATTCTACACGAGATGTTTAACGAACGAGCAGAGATGTTATGTTATGATTAACGAACGAGCAGAAATTTCCCACCAAAACTTTCCCACCAAAATCTCCCACCAAAAAAGCCCGCCGAAATTTTGGCGCCAAAATTTCCCACCAAAAAATCTATTTTTTTTACCATATATAACAGTTAGCAGATCTGCTCTTAACCACACAAACACAGTTAGCCAAAATAACACATTATACACTCTCAAATCCTTGCAACCACAAACACACACTGTTATCATGGTAAAGATGGCGGAATTTGAAGCTTTTGCTTGCCCTTGTGGACGAGGAGACGTAATTCTGCGACAATCGCATCGACCTCACTCCCGTGGTAAACAATACTATGCGTGTCCTTTATCCAAGGTGAACAATTACATACTTTTTTGTGTGTTATTTAAATAATTTGGTTAGTTGTTAAAAATAATAGTTTTTACTCTTTAACAGGGTGGGACAAAGGAGTATGGATGCGATTTTTTTTATGGAAGGAGGAACGACTAGCCAAAATGACCGCCTCTGTTGGAGCTTCAACGCCTCCAACTCATTCCGCAAGACCATCCATAACTCCAACTCGTTACACTGCAGGACCTTCAACATCAAGTCCTGGAAATACAGAGTGCTCAAACTGCATCAAACTGAATCACCAGATAATGGTATTCAATAAAATGCTAGAAGTGTATATGCATCCAAACAAACACACAACTGATTCAGCTGCCTTATTTCACGACCTTTATAATGACATGGTAGGTGATATGGGAAATCTTCGTATGTAGGTTGTTGTTGTTGCTGTTATTGTTGTTGTTGTTGCTGTCATTGTTGTTGTTGTTGTTGTTGTTGTTGTTGTTGTTGTTGTTGTTGTTGTTGTTGTTGTGTTATTGTTGTTGTTTAATAAAATGTTGTTGTTGTTGTGAAAACTGATGTCGAAAGTGCTTTATATTTTTAATTTGTAAGCTTTAATGTTGGAGGCGTTGTGAAAACTTAAGTATCCATCAAGATTCAACCATAAGGGGTCGTTTGGTTTATGCTGTCCAAACAGGGCCGTTTGGTTTATGTTGTTTTCTTAACAACAGCCCACAAGAGCAGTTTGGTTTATGCTGTCCAAACAGGGGTGTTTGGGATTGCTTATTTCCTGCACCAAAAGGTTGTTTGGGTTTATGACCTTATTTGAATAAACAACATCACAATTAACAAACACGAATGCACACATTTTATTTAAAACACGCAAGAGTTCTCAAACGAAAAATTCGACAACCAAACAAAACAACTCAAACTAAACAACTCGATAACCAAACGAAACAACTCAAACTAAACAACTCGACAACCAAACGAAACAACTCAAACTAAACAACTCGGCAACCAAACGAAACAGATCAAACGAAACAACCTTTTTTATTTTCTTTTGCGGCTACTTCCCGCTTTGCTGGAACTCGCACCATCTTTTCCCTTCCTTGCTCTCAGTTCCTTGATACGTGCAAACGTAGCTTCGAGATTTGTTACTCTATTTTCTAGATTACCAAATTCGGTGTTGAGGTCCAACGTGCTTTCAGCTTCATCGTCACCTCCAACAGCAGCTGCTTGAGCTTCAGCAGCACGTTGAGCTTCAGCAGCATCTAGCTCTTCCAAATACTCTCTATAGTACGGCTTTCTCCTCAACCATTCCAGAATCTTGTCCCTCTGCCACGGTGCACAGTTCTCATAAGAACCATATTCATCAAAAATTTCCCAGCCCCAATGAAGTATAATTTCATTATACAGGAGCTCGTGTGATAAAGCCTTCGACCATTTTTGTTCCGGCGTTAAACCATCCATTGTTATGTGTGTTTTTTGTGAGAATTTACATGTTTTGTGATAATTTTATTAGACGATATATATATATATGTAAAAAATTGGCGGGGTGGAGGGAAATTTTGGCGGGAAATATTATCGACGACCTGTCATCGGCAAAATAAAGGCGGGAAAACCCCCGCCCAATTATTGGCTATAATTTACACGCGGTAAAATCCAAATAATTTGACTTAAATAGGTGCCGACGTCATGTCGTCGGCGTCGTTTAACTAACGGAAAAACAATTCTTAATCATTTGCTAATCACACGCTAATCACAAATATTTTTTGGTTTATACGATGCCGACGACATGACGTCGACATCGTTTTGGCGGGTCAACTTCCCGCCAAGGTTTTCACAAAGTCAAACACTAGAATCATTTTACCGACGAGATGTCGTCGGCATAATACTGACTTAAAAATTCAACGCAACCTTGGCTTGGTCAAGTCATTTTTTTGTCGTTTAGCGTATAATGCCGACGACACTATGTCGTCGGCATGGTGTCCGTCGCCCGAGCTACGTTTTCTTGTAGTGATGTGACTGCACTTTTTAATGTTATGTGTGTTATTACACTCGATGCTTTTATAAATAAATTTATTAGTTCATATATCCCTTCCTAAAACATGAAAATTTCATATATATATATATATATATATATATATATATATATGATTGAACAAATAATTGCACAACCAAGCCTTCAATGGTGATCAAAGGAATAATAGGGTGTTGAGATTGCGCCAAGCTTGTTCTTAACCTGAAAATAAGAAATACGAAGATACTACGTTAAGTGATTGCGCAGGGGGTGGACCCTGCGAACCACCTCCGGCGTGCGAGTAAGTATGCGTGATGGTAATGTAGGTCGTAAATTGAGAGAGTGAAGTTAACTTCAGATTACATTCAGTTAACCTACCTTGGTTATGGCCCGTCTAAGCTATTTATAGGGGAGAAATAGGCCTTAGAGGGCGGTTGCACTTAATTCGGAGATCATGGGGGCGTCCCATGATATGTGGTAACCGCTAGGGCTTTGTGGCCCACGATCTCTACCTTGGCGGGAAAGCCTAAAGGAAGAGGAGACGTGGGTACGACCAGGTCAAAGTGATCCTCCGTTCTAGTTCCTTCGTATGAGATACCCCGAAGGGCTTAAGGCTTCTATTCTTGTCGGAGGTAAGGCTCCAAACGTTGACGGAGGCCAGGCTCCGAACGCTGACGGAGGCCAGGCTCCGAACGCTGACGGAGGCCAGGTTCCGAACGTTGACAGAGACCAGGCTCCGAACAGTGACGGAGGCCAGGCTCTGAACCGTAACGGAGGCCAGGTTCTGAACGTTGACGGAGGCCAGGCTCCGAACGTTGACAGAGGCCAGGCTCCGAACAGTGACAGAGGCCAGGCTCCGAACCGTGACGGTGGCCAGGTTCTGAACCTCTACAAAGGTTAGACACTATGAGTGCTTTGGGTGAAGATTGACCTGGGCCTTCGAAGAGAAGGCTTCGTACAGGTTCGAAGGGGAGTCCTTCGACCCGTTAGGAGGGTACATCATCAATATATACCCAAATCATGCTTTAAAATCATTATTTTAATCCCTCACTTATAATTTAAAATAATATTTTCAGTTAAATATAAATTTTCAAATTTAAATAAAAATCGAAATCTAAATTCAAATTCAAAATCCAAATCTAAATTCAAATTTAAATAAAAATCGAAATCTAAATTCAAAATTCAAAAAGGGCTGGCGGCGCTGCTTGTTGCCCGTTTGCCTTCAATTGCTTTATGTTAGACCCTTAAGTGCTTACTTACAAATCAATTTAATATGAAGCATATTGTAATTGTTAATATATATATATATATATATAAACCAAACAAACCCTAAATTGTCCTATTAATCTGCAATTTTTGTTGGTTTGTTCAAGCGTAGCTTAATCATTTCTTTAGCACTCCCGAATAAAAAATTCCATCATTTATGATAATTTTCATTAAGTTTAGTTGAAAAAGAAATATGTACGCCTATATAAACCCATACAAGAAAACGAATGAGATAGGGGTGCACACATCTGCTAATATTCCATAAATCACTATAGACAATGGAGCAGAAGCAAATAGCCATTGTTGGAGCTGGAATCGGTGGTCTTCTCGCATGTAAATACTGTCTCTCCAAAGGCTTTAACCCCATTGTGTTCGATTTCGAATCAGGCGTTGGTGGTGTTTGGTCTAAAACCATAAAAACCACCAGGCTTCAGATACCCAAAGCTATGTATCAGTTTTCTGATTTCCCATGGCCAGCTTCTGTAACAGATGATTTCCCTACCCAGCAAGAAATGATTGAGTACATTCGCTCTTACGCAACTCATTTTAATCTCATGCCACACATCAAGTTCAATTCTCGTGTGAAGGGTATCAGCTATGATGGACCATCATCGGATACATTGTCACTTTGGAACGGCACAGGAGAAGCATTTCCACCAGAAGGCAAGTGGAATTTGACCGTCGAAAACACCAAAACTGCCACCACTCAGGTATATACTATATATACGTACTGATATAAGTAATATCTGTTTTTTTGTTTGGACCATAAATATTCACATATGACATATTTATCTATTTCCGCGCGTCTAGACTTGAAGGCTGATGGAATATCATGCCTTGATACCACCGAGTCAAATGATATTAACAGTAATTTAATGTTTTGATGCATGCAGATCTACAAAGTTGATTTTGTGATTCTTTGTGTGGGTAGACACAAAGATATCCCAAACATACCGAAATCCCCTGATGGAAAAGGACCAGAAGTATTCCGTGGCAAGGCCATACACTCGATGGAATACGCGGCCATGGATCACGATGCAGCTGCAGAGTTTGTGAAAGGGAAAAAAGTCACAGTTGTGGGGTTCGGGAAAACAGGTCTTGACATTGCAAGGGAAATCTCTGCGATTAACGGTTAGTGGGTTACTTAGTATATCCTTGGTCATATATTAATGATCTTGGTTATAATTCCTATAACTTTACATTGTCAATTATTTTCAGGCCCGGAACATAGTTTACAGGAAAGATCATTGGAAGCTAGCAAACTTGTTTCCGTGGGGTATAGCTTTGGTGAATTTCTTCTTTAGTCGCATAATATTGCTTTCGGTTCATAAGCCTGGTGAAAGCCTTTTGCTTAGTCTTCTAGCAACATTACTCTTCCCTGTAGTAAGTAAAAGGCCATACACCTATAAAAATAACTTCGTGTTATTTTAGTATTGTTTTTATCACTGTTTGAAAAACCTTGTCCGTTATTATATAATGAAATGTTATGTAACAGCGTTGGGGAATCTTTACACTTCTTGAAACCCATGCAAAAATGACTCTTCCACTGGCCAAGTATAAAATGGTGCCAAAACATGGACTCTCAAACGACATCTCCTCCGCTTTGATTTTGTATATGCCGAACCCGGAATTGTTTTTTGATGCAGTTGAAAAAGGAAGCATCAAGCTGGTTAAATCTCCAAGTTATACATTTTACGAGAAAGGCATTGCTGCTGGCAACGGTCAGGAGATCGAAGCGGATGTGGTTATTTATGCTACCGGATTCAACGGTGTAGAAAAATTAAAAAGTGTTTTCGAATCACCAAAATTTGGTCACTACATTGCAGACTCACCACGAGTCCCTCTTTACAGGTTTATTTTTGGACATCATATACTCAAAATACAGTATCACTAATTTATTACTGTTATTAAAGCAATTTATCAATCAGGGAAACCATTCATACAAGGATACCACAGGTGGCAGTGATAGGATTTTCGGATGGTCTTTCGATCCTTTACACCTCAGAAATGAGGTGTCGATGGGTAGCCGCGCTTTTGGAGGGTGCAGTAAAGTTGCCAAGCATTAAAGAGATGCAAAAGGATATCGCGAGATGGGACGAATATATGAAGCAATCATCTGGAGAATATCATACTCGATCCTCCATTGCTGGTTTATAAATTTGGTACAATGATCTACTATGCAACGATATGGGAATAAATCCAATGAGAAAAAAAGGACTATTAGCTAACCTATTTGAACCATATGAACCCAGAGACTATGCCGAAATATGATCTCAATAAACGCTCTAAAAAATAAGAGTTACGCTTGATCCATGTGTGATATGATGTCTCCAATTCAGGTTCGTGACAGTTTGTGAATTCTCTAGTTCAAGAATTACGCTCGGTCCATGTTTGTTTTCTTTTTTTCGTGTCTTTGTTAGCCCTGGGATATGTTCTTGGCTTCATTTGCGGTTCGTAACAAGTTTGTGATAATCTATACAAGTACACCTTTTCAACGAAAAAATATCCTATTATAAACCCAAGGATTATATATCCAGTTTCGGGTGTGTGTGGTTTATTTTTATAATAAAGTTTTAAGTTTGGTAATGCTTATAAGCTCATAACTTGATTGCACGACTTACTTTAAATTTAAGCTCAAATCACAAGCTTGGTATAGTATTGGGTGCATGACATATTCTAATAACTCGAAACTTGTCACTACAAAAAAAAAAGGCCTATAGTGACGAGAATTTAATGACGACTTATATATTTCGTCACTAATTAGTGACGATATATAATTGTCGTCACTATTTATCGTCACTTGCATATATAGTCACGAAATTTTCGTCACTCATCTAGTCACGAAAAAGTTTTGTCACTAACTTGACTATTGCAATTAATTCAATAATTTTCTTAATGTAATCTTATTAATCAATACATTTATCACAATCAAATCAATAATAATTTATTTTTCTTATTTTTCAGTTTTTCAAGTTTTAAAAGAAAAAAAAGAAAAAAAGTCAAGTATTTGATAAACAGTAAAAAAAAAAAAGTCTAAGTTTTTAAAAATGTTTACTAGTATTTTATTCTAAAAAATTTACTTTGGCCAAATAAAACACGCGGATCTAAAACCCGAATAAAAACCCTGTTGGGAATTGTAATTTGATGATTACAAAACAAGAAGGACTAATATTGACAAGGAGCTAAACTTCAATGCTAGAAGAATATTCAGGAGATCGGTTTAATTGTTTAAGAAGATTTCATAATATTTGTTCTTATCTCTTGTAAACCCTAGCATTCTCTATTATATAAAGAGATGTAGGGCGTGTAGTTTGAGTATCCAGAAATGTAGTCTCTAATGAGAGTCGTTGGTTAGCAAACGTGTGCTTGTACACGTTTGTAGTTGTGGTTGTTAGTTTATTATGAATAATAAAGAGGCGCCTTGGTTATCTTAATTACAATCTTGGTAACATTATTGATTGTTCTTAATTCCGCTATTATTATCAATGATGTTTTCCTAGATGGGCTTAAAATGTTGACGGATATGTTTGTCCGGAAGGCACATCTTGTCCGAACGGCCCATCGGCCGAAGGGCACACTACCGAAAGGCACACGAAGCCATCCGGCTAATATCACTGTAAGTACTAGGACAAGTGGCAATATCCTTTGGGCAGGTGGCAGCGCCAGACTATGCCACCTAGCCCAGATTTTAAGGGATCTTGTCTCACCTTTTCTTTCCCTATAAATACTACTCATTTATTCCACTATAACCTATGTTATGTTGTCTCAACTAACACAGACACCTCACGGTTCACATGATATCTACTGTACACATAAATCCTCTCCATCGGAGGTTCTGACTTGACCGTCGGAGGGTGGTCCCCGGGGCTTCGGCCTCGGGACCACCTTCTAACGGGTTCTTTCTTATTTGTTTGCAGTATATTCGAAGCTCGGGACAAGGACGAATGGCACGTGAGCCGTCCAGCCTTGCCTAGCGGAAAATTGCTTCAACAAATTGGAGGGTGGTCCCCGGGGCTTCGGCCTCGGGACCACCTTCTAACGGGTTCTTTCTTATTTGTTTGCAGTATATTCGAAGCTCGGGACAAGGACGAATGGCACGTGAGCCGTCCAGCCTTGCCTAGCGGAAAATTGCTTCAACAAATTGGCGCCATCCGTGGGACCCTACCATTCGATCTGCCGATGGGTTAGAATGAGGGGTCGCACTTTCAGTCCGTTTTCGGACGTTCGGCACAAGCTTCCGGGAGGGACGTTTTATATAAACGTTCGGCCCGGCTGTTCGGATACAGTGGTGACATTTCAGTCCTTATGAAGTCGTTCGGTATCAACATCCGGAATGGAGGTCGAGTCTGAACGGTAACACGGACGGACGAAGGGTCGTCCGGTATGGTTTCTTTCGGTTCGGTCATCCGGAGATACTATCTCGTACGGAGACGTTGTATTATTCGGATCTACCGGAAGGGTACTAAAAAAAAAAAAAGAAGAAAAAGAAAGAGATGTTGGGAAGATGGTAATGATAGAAGGTAGTGGCGATAGGTCGAGCAAACCTGTCAACAAAACAGTGGTGTTTGGAAACGAAGTAATCATTGCCGAAGGGGAAAAGTATTCCGATGGACCTTCTGGTAAGGATGGTGAGCCGGTGGGATGACCGAACGGTTGCAGTAGCTTCTGGTGTTCATACTAATGGGAGAGATATTATTTCTTTCAAGTCTATCCACTCTTCACTCTCTCGGTATGTTCCATATAATTAATAGAATGATATTTGGAATTGTTTTTTTGGCCGAGATGGGTCATTAATAGACAGTGGTGCCTGTGCCCATGTGATAAAACTGTTTCCACGTGAATAATACCAAGTAAATAATAAATAGATCTCTTGTTGATAGTAGAATAAAGATTTGGTAAATCTTGCATGCCACCCACTTTTAAAGTTTGCATTGTTAAAAGCTACAGTATATATTAAATAATGGTGTGGACTATGGACTGTGGTGAGTAGCTGTCACATCTATGAGTAGACCAAATGTATAATTTTTTGTACGCAAAAGTCTATGATTAAAACAATAGGTGGACCTTTTATCGATAGACGTGAAATATTTTGTTTGTTATATTTAACGGGAGAAAGCAAAAAAGCTTTCGAGTTTTGTTCCACAGGAAAGGCAAGCTTCGGATCTAACGATCGTGGAAAACACTCCGGCGATTTCGTCCGGACGTCACATTTCATCCGTACCATGCTAAAAATCTCCATCGGTTACGCTACGAGTTTTAATATTTTATTGTGCAGGAACAACACCCATTGTAGACAAATTAAAAGCGACCGATGTGTCGATGTCTAACCATTATGACTCTTTTACGTATTAATGCATGTGGAATATTATATCTTTAATATCTAACGGAAAAGGTGCGAGCTTTCATGTTTTACTTGGCAGGGATAACAATTGCAAGTTTCTGAACGAGTAGAAAGTGCCCTCTCCGAGAGGTTAGCGCCCTTCGGAGATTTTGTGGTCAATGTTCATTTCCACTCTGGACATAAGTAGAAAGTGACCCCTCCGACAGGTTCGCGTCTTTCGGAGATGGGGTGACCGTGTAATCATTTATCACACTCTGAACATAAGTGGAAAGTGACCCACCCCTCCGGGAGGTTCGCGTCTCTCGGAGATTTTGTGGTCAATGTTCATTTCCACTCTGGACATAAGTAGAAAGTGACCCCTCCGACAGGTTCGCGTCTTTCGGAGATCGTGTGGTCAATGTTCAAAGTCCAGCTCCAACGTAAGCTTGTACCTCCGGGAAGGGTCAAACTTGAACCCTTTCGGAGATCAAGCGGTACGTTCATAACCCGAATGTATGCCGAACGCCAGCTTATACCTCCGGAAAGGGTCAAACTTGAACCCTTCCGGGAAGGGTCAAACTTGAACCCTTCTGGTAATAACAAACAAGTGTTCGGTATACGCGTGGGGTCGAAGTTTTACTTGTACGGGAAGCAGGCAAATACAACACTAGTCCAAATGATGCAGGCCGAAAGGCCGTAAGGTATTCTTTAAAGTATTATGTCAGAATTTTACTAACAATGCAATACTGGTGTTACATGTTGACGTATGTATCAGAAAGCGGGCCGAAGGCCGAAAGGCACCGAGGTATTATTTAAGTCTTGCAGGTGTATATGTTCGAACGATGTTTGCCGAAAGGCACAAAGGTATTATTTAATTATTGCAGGTACCGAAAAGCATAAAGATATTATTTAAGTATTACATCATCGGTCTTCAACCGATAATGCAATACTGGGGGGACATGTTGACGGATATGTTTGTCCGGAAGGCACATCTTGTCCGAACGGCCCATCTGCCGAAGGGCACACTACCGAAAGGCACACGAAGCCATCCGGCTAATATCACTGTAAGTACTAGGACAAGTGGCAATATCCTTTGGGCAGGTGGCAGCGCCAGACTATGCCACCTAGCCCAGATTTTAAGGGATCTTGTCTCACCTTTTCTTTCCCTATAAATACTACTCATTTATTCCACTATAACCTATGTTATGTTGTCTCAACTAACACAGACACCTCACGGTTCACATGATATCTACTGTACACATAAATCCTCTCCATCGGAGGTTCTGACTTGACCGTCGGAGGGTGGTCCCCGGGGCTTCGGCCTCGGGACCACCTTCTAACGGGTTCTTTCTTATTTGTTTGCAGTATATTCGAAGCTCGGGACAAGGACGAATGGCACGTGAGCCGTCCAGCCTTGCCTAGCGGAAAATTGCTTCAACAAATTGGAGGGTGGTCCCCGGGGCTTCGGCCTCGGGACCACCTTCTAACGGGTTCTTTCTTATTTGTTTGCAGTATATTCGAAGCTCGGGACAAGGACGAATGGCACGTGAGCCGTCCAGCCTTGCCTAGCGGAAAATTGCGCTATTATTATCAATGATGTTTTCAACAATGTTTTCCTAGATGGGCTTAAAATGGGACTTAACAATTGGTATCAGAGCGGGTGGCTCTTGATATCTAGGATCTACAAGGTTGTTACGGTTGGAGAAGGAGCAGATTCGAAGAAAAAGATACTGATCTGAGGAAGGTACGGTGGTTCTTATATTTTGTTTTGGGTATCGATTTTTTCTGTTGCTATAATCTGATTGGCGACAAAGGGAATCAATTGATTATTAATTGGTCAATGGTGCTTTATTATTTTAATCGGTATGTGATTATTATGGTATTATATTCGGTTGTCATATACTGCAATTGGGATGATTAAATATAAAAACCTCGTACTGTTTTGGTCGCATATTTAATTTGTCATCTACCGAATGGTGATAAATTAATCTGATTGGCTGTAAATCGTACTGTTAATTCATTCGTGGGGCCTTGGATGGTGTATGGGACTGATTTAAGATTTGTCGTATTCTGCAAATTAACCTTTTAATCGCTACCTTGTACGACAATAAGTGGGACCGACTTGGATTTATATTCAAGTGAACTGATGTTGACGTCTCATACGACATGTGAGGTTATCTGATTTATTGATTCGCATGATGTATCACGTGATCAAAGTGAATTATTTTGGCTCTCGTACAGATCAGTGGGATTAATTCTGGTTATTGGTCTTAGTTCTGGTTGGTGGAATTTAAGTCTGGTTCTGCTCGGTTAAGTCTGCTTTTGGAAATTAAGTCTGGCACCAGACTTAATTAATTCTGGTATTCTTCGATTAATTCTGGTACTGTTCATTATTAAATCTGCTCATGGTTTTCGGTTAAATTCTGGTAGCTCAAGTTTTGGATCTTGGACGATATGATGGCTTGGTTTATTATTTTGGTTTGGTGTTTACGAGCTGTTTCCTAACGTAATGATGTCGTGGGTCCGGGACCACACGAATTGTTATTGGGTTTGATCTAGGATCAAATGGTCAGTTATGGTGAGGATGGTCTAGGACCCCAAGACCCATAACTAAGGTGTATAAACATGTCTTGTTCGTACTAAATCAGATACTATTTTAAGCCGAATTGAAGTCCGAAGATTCAAGAGATGGATCACGATACATTCTTTATTTTTATGGCTTGTTGGGTGATTATTTGAAGAAGACAATTAAATATTATTTATTTGATGTTGTAGTTGAGTTTCACAGGTGCGTGTTCTTATCATATCTCAAATGGCCATTAACGTTTAGAGATAACTTGCTTGTTTTATATGGTGGTGACAAAGACTTGATGAATATAGCAAAAGTGTGTGATCTATTGTAACTACCCTGCGCTTAATGCTCACATTTGCTAGAATTTATCAAGAGGTCCTAGTAGCCTACTTCTTGAGATAAGTTTGGAGTCACGTGGATAGTGCAAGATATAAGACGCAAGTTTGGGAGATTCAACTTCTTCATCATGTTCGTTATATTCAGTTTTCTTCATCAAATGATCAGTTCGTAGAGTCTACAGAGTTCGTGATTCAAGAGATGGTGAACATGCTTAGTTTCAGGGGAAGCTTGTTTAACCATCTACATGCACCATTTAAGGGGAAGCATTCAATTCAAGTTGCATTGAAGATCCCTATTGGATGATTACAAAAAGGGGAAGAAGATTGTGTTGCAGCTTGCTTATCATTTGTGGTGACGTGTTCAAGTCAAGGGGAAGCATTGAAGATTGTTTTGTAATATCAAATAGGGGAAGATTGTTGGGAATTGTAATTTGATGATTACAAAACAAGAAGGACTAATATTGACAAGGAGCTAAACTTCAATGCTAGAAGAATATTCAGGAGATCGGTTTAATTGTTTAAGAAGATTTCATAATATTTGTTCTTATCTCTTGTAAACCCTAGCATTCTCTATTATATAAAGAGATGTAGGGCGTGTAGTTTGAGTATCCAGAAATGTAGTCTCTAATGAGAGTCGTTGGTTAGCAAACGTGTGCTTGTACACGTTTGTAATTGTGGTTGTTAGTTTATTATGAATAATAAAGAGGCGCCTTGGTTATCTTAATTACAATCTTGTTAACATTATTGATTGTTCTTAATTCCGCTATTATTATCAATGATGTTTTCCTAGATGGGCTTAAATTGGGACTTAACAAACCCGACCCAAACGAACCCAATCCAATACCAGCCCATCTCACCAAAAAGCCCACAACCCATAATACCCGGTCAATACCCGGGTCAAACCCATCCCCTTTTAATAACATACCGGGGTCAACAATTTAGTCAAAATCCCTAACTCAAATACCACTATCGATCGTCACTTATCTTCTTCAATCCCACTTTCCCTCCCTAATCCTCCCTAATCCGAAATAACTTTACTGAGTATGTAACTTCAGATTTGTTGTTCATAAGCTGACGGTTGATAAGCTCACGGTTGTTCATAAGCTCACGGTTCATCCAGAGGTCACGGTTCATAAGTTCACGGTTCATAAGCTGTTCATATCAGATTGCTATCTGTTCATAAGCTCACGGTTGTTCATAAGCTCACGTTCATTATTTGATTGCTGTAAGTGTTCACGTTCATTATGAGTTTAGCTGAGTTGATTTGATGAAATTATTTGATTGCATGCCAACTGTTCGATAAAATGTCTAGAAAAATTAGGCGGTAACAAAATGTAGGTAATATGAAATAATATGAAATTAGTTGTTAGTAAAAGTTAGTAATAGTGGAATTATATTTGTTTATATTGATTATAGTAATAGTTAACTAGTGTCTTTAGGATAATGAAGAAATAATATGAAATTACTTTTGTATTTTTGCTGCTGAAAAAAGAAATATGAATGCTACTGGAAGTCAGAATAATGAAGGGGTGGTGAGCCCAAGTCGTCAAAAATTGAAGCAAAAACCAGGGAAAAACAAGGTAAATGAAATTTTGGAAAATATTTAAACAAAATAGGTTGATTGGGTGCATTTTCTTTATTCATCTCTCCACTTATTATACTGTGGTTACTATGTTCTGTAATTGAAATACTTTATGCCTTAATATGTTATTTAGGAACAAAAAATGATGAATGCCAGGGTGAGTCAAAAGTTGAAGCAAACGTTAGCGGAAAACAAGGTAACTGAAACAGAATGGGTCGATTGGATACATTTTCTTTATTCATCTCTTCACTTATGTATGTGTAATGTGTTGTTTCGATATTATATGCCTTGATGTGTTATATAGGAACAAAGAATGATGAAGGCTAGGGGAAGTCAAAATAATGAAGGGATGGTGAACCCAAGTCATCAGAAGTTGAAGCAAACGCTAGGGGAAAACAAGGTAAACTTATGTTATAATTCAAATCTAAATTGAATAAGTTGTAGTAATTTGTTAAGGAAGTCACATCAGAGTATATACGCTGTACTATTTCGAATTGCATGTATAATTTCGTTTCTATTTGGATTAGTTATTTCTGTCTGTAAATCACTGTATGTGTTGGTTGATGACTGCATTAAATGAGTTTATATGTGTTTCTGTAGAATTAGGGCTTAGGTTTAAGCAGGATGAATGTGCAATATAGTATGTTGCTTTTCAGTATAGGTGGAATTGATGTTCGTGTTAGTACAGTTGTAATAGATTTTGAGGGGATACACTTTTGCGTCATGCACATGATTTGTTGATGTTATGCTGTTTCTGTGCATAGGTCAATAGCAGATGTTATCAAAGCTACTAAGCTTGGATTATTCTTTGGCTGTTAGGTATCCGGTGGTGTTCGTGGATCAATTCCTAGGATGGAACCTGGACTTCCTAGACGTAAAGGTCACATGGTAAGAAGATGATATTTGAGCAAGTCCAACGACCTTTTTATTTTTCTTGTTTTTAAGTTTAGTCTTCATACTATAATTTGAAACAGAAAAGGAAGCGAGGGGTGGAAGTAACGGCGATTGGAGGATTCAAGATAGCCCACTTCGTAGAAAAGAAGCAAGCAATGATCAATGATAAGGCTGATAAGCTTTGGGTATTTTCTCCTACTGCATCTTTGGCACTAAATTCTTTATATTCATTTCTCAATGCACATAATAATAGGTTTGTTCTGTTAGAAATGTGAACTAATTTGATGTTTGGGAGTGCCTTTGTAACCAGCTTATCTGCTTATTATTGTGATACCAGTAGTTATGCTAGAATTTCTGTGCTACTGGTTTTTTATCCTTCCCTTTTTCATATACGATATTGTAGATAAAATCTAAGGAAATGTATGCCTCGTGTTCATTTATCTTGCACCAGATATTATCGTTTGAAGTTCTATTTTATGAGTTTTGTAATAAGTTGTGAAAAGTCCTTGCTGATCAGCATCTTTCTTTTTCTGTCTTGTTGTTAATAGTAATGCCGTTTTGTAATCTAATGTTTCTTGAGATATAGTTACTGATATCGGCTTTCTTGGTTTCCAGTGTGATTTAAAAAATAAGGAAGCTAGTTCTTCAAGTACATCGGCTGAGATTTGCATGGAAGTACTAGGTCATATTCTGGGACATATAAGGGGGCGATCAGCTTCTACTAGGCATATTTTTGAGACTGAAAGCTTACGAATGGATCTCAATTCAGAAAAGGAAAAATCAAAGCAGTTAGAGAAAGATCATCTCGAATTGAAGGAAGATCATCTCAAACTACAAAAAGAGCATGTGAGCCTTACAAAAAAAGTGAACTTTCTGTTGAAGCACTTTACTGCATGGCAATCTGCTGGAAATGTAAGTTCATATTTTATAGAGTATTAGGATCCACTTTGTTCATTACAACGTGTCAACGTAGATAAAAAAAATCCAGAATTAGTATGAGAAAATGCTTGAAAATTAGGACAGAAATACCAGGATTAGGATCCACTTTGATAATTGAGTTACTCATGCTAGTATATCAGGAGCAGGTTTACTGTTGTTTACATAACAAAAATAAGAATAATGACAATAAAAATGGTATACCAGGATTATGTTTGTTGAAGATAGTTCATGTCTTATAGATTTGGATGAATCTGCCACATAAACAGGCTGTTTCTTTCCCGTGAAACTAGACCCCAGGGGTTTCTAAATTCCAACAGTATAGGAAACTTAATTTGACTTCTGGATCAGTACATTTGTGTTATGTGTATACAATAAATTTAGGTTTTATTTCAACCTATAATGGGCGAAATGGGTATTATAACTGATGATGTGCTTTGAAATTATTATTTTTATGCAGGAGACTGAGGATGATGATATGGCCGAAGATTATGAAGATTATGATGAGGCTCGAGATGATGTTTAGTTTAAGTGCATGATATACTTGTAGTAACACTTTACCACTTGAGGATTCTTTTACAGAATCATTATTATCTCTTTATAACTTTCTGGTTGAAAGTATTTGCTACAAATCGAATAATCGTTGGACATAATTGATGTTTCAGCTTTGTTATGGATTTATTGACTAAACAAATGTCTTTTTCCATTTTGTCTATAAATACCCATATTTACGATTGTAGGTACCGCATTATCGAGATATAGGATTTTGGAAAGTGACGAAATATTTCGTCACTATTGGACGTTAAGTTCACCCAAAAAATGACGCTTTTCTTTCGTCACTAATTTCAGCAAATAGTGACGACTTTAGCCACTGTAGTGATGAAATTAAGTGACGAAATGGGTTGTCACACACCCATAAGTGACGACTTTAGCTCGTCACTAAATTTAGTGTCAAATTCCAATATCGTCACTATTAACTTAGTGACGGAGCTATAGTGACGACAAGTGACGACCTTGATTTTCGTGACTAATCCGGTTTAGTGACGATTTTTCCACCTTTAGTGATGATTTTCCTGTCGTCACTATAGCCCTTTTTTTCTTGTAGTGTGTAGTGCCCTAGCCATGCAACGGGATTTCAAACTCATGGCGTTTAGATTAGTAGTACCACTTTTCTTCAACAGGATAATAAAAGCTATTACTTTTTTGTTTTATGGTATTGTTTGATGAGATAGCTGTAGTTATATCTGTAAAGTGTAAAATGATTTAAAATGACATTTGCATAATTTTAAACAAAATGAAAAATTCATTAATCATTGATAACATGCATTCTATATTAATGAAGGTGTCATTGAGTACATAGCAACGAACATTATGAGTGCATATAGCGGTATGTAATTCGAATGATGATAAAATAATAGACGTTGCAAGTTTAACTTGTAGGCGTATTTGTTCTTACAAAATAGGGTTAATTACCTGGTAATGCATCTAATTTATCATTTTTTTTTGTTGTGTGTAACCTTCTTTTGTTTCGTATTATATACCCAAACTTTTGAGTTTCGCTTTTTGTGTGTATTTTTTGCTCATGTAAAATGACCATTTAACCCTTGTTGTCAATAAAGTGGTTACCAAGTATAAAGGTAAAATGGTCATAGGATACAAAGAAAAGCAAGATTTCAAAAGATATGTGTTTTAATAGGAAAAAATAATGACCATTTTACCCCTTTGTTGTCAACAAAGTTGTTACCATATATAAGGGTAAAATAGTGATAGGATACACAGAAAGCAGGATTTCAAAAGATATGTGTTTAAAAAAAATGCATTTCTAGGGAATTAACCCTAAAAAATAAAACAAACATTGATAACATGTGTTTTATATTAACGAAGGTGTCATTGAGTGATTACTTCATAGCAACGAACATCATGAGTGCATATGGTGGTATTTAATTTGAATGGTGATAGAATAATAGATGTTGCAAGTTTAACTTGTAGGCATATTTGTTCTTAAAATTATGGTTAATTACTTGGTATTACATCTAATTTACCATTTTTTTTAGTTGTGTGTAACCTTCTTTTGTTTCGTATTATATACCCAAACTTTTGAATTTCTCTATTTGTTAGCATTTAAATTATAAAGTGAAGTGACGGTCATTTGTATTATTGGAACTTTGTGTCGTTTGATTAACTAAGTTTAGGAAAGTGGGCTTTTGCTAAGCTAATATGTTAGAATTAATGTAAAAGAAGTCCAACTCACAAAAGCCCACAACAAGCCCATGGAAAAGCCTAGGGCGTCACTTGTATCTCTATAAATACCCACTCCCCCCCTCATAAGTGAGTGTGCCTCAAGAGTAGTATAGGTGGGAGTGTGTGTGTGTGTGTGTGTTTTATGTTCTTTGTATTGTGTTCTTTATTTCTAAGCTAATACATTCGGTTCATATATTCATACGACATACTCTTATTCTCTTGTCTTGAGTACCATCAAGTATAACATAGTTTGTGTGATAAAGTAGTGATCTTTGTTCATAACAAGTGGTATCAAATAGCCATACAACAATTTAGGATTTAGTTGTGTTCATTTTTTTTAACCAAAGTAAACAAAAGTTGCGTTTTTTCTTAATAAAAATGTGAACTTTTGTGTATAATCTTTGGTTTTTATGATTTTAAAGGTTAAAAGGTGTAGTCTTTACAATTTTATGTTTGGTAGTGAGTTTTGATTTCTTTTCATTCGAATCTAATCTTCAAAAACTAGTTTGTGGCGTTAAAAGTTTAGTCTTTGTATCGGAAAATAGTTTAAATAGCATATTGGCGATAAAAGATTCAAACTTTATAAGTTTTTACGAGTTTGTGAAGTGGTTTGATCGTGAAAAAGGATTCAAAGATTGTTTGTGACTCGCTTTTGGATCTTCGTTGAATTGCTACCTTATCAAAATTCTTGTATAAGATTTTAGATAAAAGAGGGTTTATAGAAATTCTTGTATAAGAATTTAGATAAAAGAGGGTTTATAGAAATTCTTGTATAAGAATCTAGGTAAAAGAGGGTTTATAGAAATTGTATAAGAAGCTGGTTTTATCGCAATTCTGGGATCTTTCAAAATTCTGAGCTTCTATCGCAATTCTAACTCTATCGCAATTCTGGACTATTAGACTCTATCGCAATTCTGGACTATTGGACTCTATCGCAATTGTTTGGCTTTATCGAAATTGTGGATTCTATCGAAATTGTGCAATTTATCTAAATTGTCAGATTTATCTAAATTGGAAAATTTATCTTGTTAGCAATCATTTTATGTTAATATAAAGTGATGGTCATTTGACGTTTTTGATGTAATGTGTCAAGTATAATATGTATTAAACAATGTGGGCTTGTAGCATTAGTGTAGTTAGTATGTATTATGTATAAGTGTAATGTATTCATCAAGCCCACTACTAAGTCCAAGTCAAAGCCCACCAAAGGCCCATTTGGTTGGCTGACTTTCGTATAAACACACACACACCTCTTCACAGTTAAAGTGCCTCATTATTCATATGTAAAAGAGGGTGTGTGTGTGTAAAAGTCATCCTTTGTCTTTGTTTATTTCCTTTCACAAAAGCTAATAAACATTTGACTCAAATATATGTCATACGATCCATGCTACTCTTATTGTTCTTATATTGTTTGTGAGTGTCATCAAGTGTGCATGTGTATGATAAAGAAGGAGATTCGTGGTCAACAAGTGGTATACATGAGCCAATCTTCAAGGTAGAAGGTTTGTATGTTTGGTTTGTTTCAAAAAAAAATAACCCACTGTTGTTTTTTTAACGTGACCAAGTGTTGATTTTTTTTCTTGGAATCTAATAGCAAAAACATTTACAAGGTTGTGTTTGTTATACTCAGTGAGTATTTCTCTGTTGGTGAAAGAAAAAGTGCACTTTTGGTGTTCTTAGTTCTTGTTTGATCGAAAAAGTCTAAAGGAAGAATCACTTTTGTGTTTATGAATATTATACTTGTAATATCTTTGATGTGATTGGTTCAAGTGGTTGAAAAGGTGTAAGAGATATAAGCAATTTGGTGAAAAGTTGTCAGCAAGTAGGATAAGTTGCAAGATTTCACGTGGGAAGTGACTCATAAGTCAACAAAAGTGGCTAAAAGTTGAAAAATCTCGCAATTGTGCTTCTGTCTCGCAATTGGACTGCCTTATCGCAATTCAGCAATTCTGTCGCAATTCAACTGTCTCGCAATTGCTGTATTCTGTCGGAATTGGTGAGTCTCGCAATTGGTCTATCGGAATTGGTCTCTTTTATCGCAATTGTGTCTCGCAATTGAACAATTGTCTCGCAATTCAGCATTCTGTCGCAATTCAAAAGCTGTCTCGCAATTGGTGCAGATTTCTCGCATTTCAGTTTCGCAATTGGTGTTGTGTTATCGAAATTGATCTCGCAATTCACATTTTGGACTCGCAATTGGTGCAATTTTCAGAATTGGCAACTTTAGTCCTTGTACTTTCAGCTGCAATAGAAGATCTTTCGGATTTGACACTTTTGGCCCTCGCAATTGTGATTAAAAGACTTCAAAGTTAGATAACTTTTAAGGATTTGATTCGAACGTAATTTCGTCAACTCGAAAGTGAACTCGGTATTTTTACTCTTGTATAAGAGTGTAAAATACTTCGACAAACGGTTATCTAACCTTTTGTATAAAAGTGTTAGATTTTATATAAATTACCGATTTATATAAATTAGATATATTTCTATCTAAATTGATATTTAGCCATAATTTGTATAAATTTTGGTCAAATTGAAATTTCTATACAAATTGTCGAGTTTATCTAAATTGTAATTTACATAACTTTTGTCGAAACAGTAATCTTTTGACTTTGTCTTAATTATACTTGAATCAAGTTTCGTAACGTTATTTAATTTGTTACAACATCAACAACCAAGATCAAGTTCAACCTTCAACGAAAACAACTTCTATTTTGTTGAATCGATCCTCAATCCACTTTATCATACAATAATTTCAAGATGACTACACAACAAGACATTCATGCCGCAGGTTCAGAAAACCGACCTCCAATGTTAGAAAAGGGTGGTTACCTTCCATGGACGAGTCGTATGCTTCGTTATATGAAATCAAAACCTAATGGACAAGGTAGACTCCTGGCTAACTCTGTTGAGAAAGGTCCATTCAAGCCTCGTAGGACGGAACTTACAGCTGAAGATCGAACTTCAGAACCTCCCGTTGCAGCAACTTACAAAATCCAAGAAGAAAAGGATTATATGGCAGATGATTGGAAGCAAATTGAAGCTGATAACTTGGCAATGCATCTAATCCAACTTGGGTTACCTCAAGATATATTCTGTGCTGTAGACAGTTGTGAAACTGCTCATGCAATGTGGGAACGAGTCAAAAGACTTTGTTATGGTACAGATATTGGTAAACAAGAATTGGAAAACAAGCTTCTGACTGAATGGGAGAAGTTCACATCTACACCAGCTGAACAGATTGAATCCTACTACACACGGTTTTGTACTCTAATGAATGAGTTGATCAAAAACAATTTGGCACCTAAACCAATTGTTCAAAATATCAAGTTCATCAACAACCTTCCTGCAGAATGGGGACGATATGTTACTATTGTCAACCAGACACAAAACCTTCACAAGATGAACTATGATCAGCTTTATGACTTCCTAAAACAAAACCAAGCAGAGGCAAATGAAGTCAGACAAGAGAAACAAGCTAAACAACAAGATCCTCTTGCACTCATAGTCCAAACACCTACACCTGCAACAGTTAATCCACAACCTTCATCATCATCTTCATCCCGTTCTACACACATTTCTTCATCCCAACAAGTCATGCAACAACATTACAATCCTCAAACACCGTTCTACCCACAACAACAACATGTAATCCCAGAACAATAATACCCGCAACACCCAGATCAACATGATCAGGATGAGTCAACTGATGCTTTGACTCAAGCTTTTGCCTACCTATCAAAAGCATTCCAAGGACGCTACTCCACACCCACCAACAACAATCAACGAATCTCATCGAACACTCGCAACAAGCAGATTGCACAGCCGAGTTTCAATATGGGACAACAAGGACAGATGGTTGGGGGATATGGGAATCAGCAGGGATATGCTCCAAGATATCAGATGGGTAATCAGAATGTAGGGCAGTATGTTGGTAATTAGATGGGTCAGTTTGCAGGGAATCAGATGGGTAATACTGTTGGTAATCAAAGGGTACAGAATGCTGGGAATCAGTTTGGGAATGTTGCTCAGGGAGCTGGGAACAGGAATCAGGGTAATGTGATGAAGTGCTTCAACTGTCAGGGTGTTGGTCATATGGCTAGGAACTGTCCAGACAAGCCGAATAAAAGGGATCCAGCGTATTTGCAGAAAGCATTAATGTTGGCAAACAAGGAAACGGCTGGGCTTCAGTTGAGTGCAGAAGAGAATGACTTCATGGCTATCATGGATGCTTCAGAAGATCTTGAAGACATCGATGCAAACAGCATTTTTATGGCTAATCTTCAGGAGGCAAAGTACGACACAGACTCAGAAGCACCTCCTGCTTTTGACACTAATGCGGTTTCTGAGGTACAACCATATGCTACATGTCACGATAATGAAATGTTTGATATGTCACCTCAAAATGAACAGTATCCTGAGACTCCTAATCTCATTTATAATACATACATAGATGAACCAAGTTGTAGTAATACTAATTTGGTAACTCCAGATATGGATTCTAATGAAGAGTTCGTGTCACAGCATACTGATAATGATGAGGAAACACGTGCTATGTTTGAATCATTATTGCATAATTGTAGTATAGAAATTGAGATAGTTAAAACGGTCAATCGCGAGGTTAAGGCCGCGAATGAAAAATTGACCGCTGAGCTTGAGAGTTATAAGGTGAATGCACAAGCTTTTGATTTTAATAACGATCGACAGTCTGAACTTGAAAATAGTTTAAGAGATTCTGTTTTAAGAGAACAACATTTGCAAATCAAATTTGACACTCTCGATGTTAATTTGAACAACAAAATAAAATCCTTAAACACAGAAATTTCTGAACTAAACAACCAACTTTCAAAACAAAAATTAACTTATTCTAATCTTGAAAAAGAAAAGAAGGAGTTGAATGAAAGGTTTTCAAAAAGAGAAAAGGATCTTCTTAAAGAGATCTCTGACAAAAAGGAAACCATTGCAAAGTTGGAAGATTTGCTTGTAAAAACGGGTCATTCTGCACAAACGATTAATTTGTTAATAAATGATAAAAACCTGATTTTACATACGCTAAAGAAAACGGCTATCGGTTGTGAAAACCCTTATTATCTCAAGAAAGCTCAGAAAAATCAGAATGTGTTATATAATGGTAGTGTGCTAAATGATAATCATGATCCGATTGAGATTTATGATTCGGATGAAACGATTGAGCGTACTGAAAAGAGACGAGTCAAAATGAGACAAATGAACCCAGAAATTAAACCAATTGACTATAATGAAGTTAACAGACTTGCTGGGGTTCATCTTGTCAAAAAGGAGTCACCTCTGTTTTTTCAAAAACCAGTGGTTTTCACAAAACAAAAAGCTGTCTCAATTCATCTATCTAACATTCAACAAATGGCATCTAAAAACACTTATGATACAAGTGCAGCTAGACTATATTTGGTGGATCTTAAACAGAGAATTGAAACACTTCAAAGTATTGTGGCTTCCAAAACAAACAGTCAAAAATTTGAATGGTTTTCAGGTGTTCAGGATGAAATTAAAGAGATTTTTGAATCGGAAATTAATCCACACATTTCTGCAATCTATGCGGTTGTTCAAAATGTGGAAAATAATCTTTTGAAAGAGTCAGCAGCATTTGTTAAGGACCACTGATGTGCGTGTCGTTGTGTTCAAGTTTTAAAATTTATAAACACGATTTATCCAATTCTCTAATCACACATACGAGCAAGTATACTCGTCCGTGGTAGTAAAGGTGGGTAAGTCGAGATCGTCCCAAGGGAATTGGGGTTGAGGTTTAGTAAATAAGTTTTAGCAAAATGGAGTGTCAATCCAATTTGAAGCAAATTCTAAAATCAAGTAAGGTTCAATCAATCAAAAACTAATATACTTGTGTGTAGTTTCCATGACAATTGTTTAGAGTAACCAATCAAGTTGGGTGTTACTTGTAATGATGCACAACTTAAAATGAATGATTCACAATCTATGGTTTTTGTCATGAGAAATCATATCTAAGAATTCAATCTCTTAGTTAACTCCTTTCGGCCATTATTAACTATTACGATAATTCTATTAAGTCCTTTTTGTTGTTTGAAAGCATATCTTATCTCAAGAATTCCTACGAATCCTTTCGGCCTTTTTCGTGATGAAATCGTTTCCAAATCCATTTTAATGAGTTAAGGTGTTGCTTGTCACACACCACAATCCATACTAATTCGTGCACTAACTTTTTAGAATAAAAACATAAAGAAAACTCCTTTCGGCCTTGTGAATCTTTGAAAATGTTTTTACCAACCAATTAAGCAAGATTAGATTTTATCTCAACAAACTCATAAAACAAGAGACGTTTTCATGCATCACTATGATAAGATTACTCCAACAATTGTCACATCATCCACACACAAGTATAACTAAATTACTCCATAACAATCATATCCAAACACAAATAATTAACCAAACTTTTATTCATCATATAGTAAAAGTAAAAGTAGTTCATGATAACTCAACAAGAAATACCTATCAAGGAATTACAAGAACTAGAATTGTGGAACTATAGCAATCCACACTCCTCCAATCGCCTATTATCACAAGTAAACAACTCCACACACGGACGCAACTCTTGAGACTCGAACTCAAGATCTCCTGGACGTTTTTACAGCAACTACAAGCTTTTTGGGCAATAATAATAATAGTGTAGCTTTCTTAGGTTATGTCACTTCCCCAAAAGAACTCTCTTTGTAAATTAACCAAGGATTCCTTAAATAAGTGAGGAAACCCTTCTTATCCAAGTAAAAACGTCCCATATGAGTTAACAGCCGAGAAATGATAAGCCTCTATGATTATGTGGCTTAAATTCACCATTTAATGCAACTTTGTAACTTCAGTGTTGGCCAACCGATCGGTATTTGGTTCCTACCGATCGGTTGGAGCTCTCGGTGTTTCCAACTTTACTCCATCCGAATCGGATGCGGGCAGCATCCGATCGGATGGATGATCCTGCCATGCACTTTTATTTTCTTTTACTCATTTCTCATTACGTGCTTGATCCTTCTCTGTACCATTGATTTCCTTTATAGAACTTGATCTTTTCTTGATATATTAAGCATAGAAGTCTTGGTCTAATCAATTCTTTGAAGTATCATGTGGTTGCTTTCTCGTAATTCTCCTTATGTGCATAATCTCCTCATTTCTTCGTCTTTTCCTTCACTTTTCCTGTACTTGGCTATATTTACTTGCATACACACTTTTTCATCATTTAGCAACAAATACATGCAAATATAACCAAATATGATGCACAAAACTAGCAATAACGTACCTAAAAACATGTTAGATTTAAGCGTTATCAAATCCCCCACACTTGAGTTTTGCTCGCCCTCGAGCAAGTCTAATTTTTAGAAAAACTGAACTCAATGGTATTTTCATTATGTTCATGAAAAAAAATCCTTGAAATGTATGCAAATTAAATCGAGCTTTGTTAACATCACCAAGTACCTCACAAAGGAAATTTTAGATTCACACAACTCTCGATAATAGATTTGATTGTAGATCACTCAATTGCTTAGACGCAATTCATGTCTCTTACCATAAGCTTGTACTTGTAACAAAACAACAAAATAAAACATCAAAGAGGTCTTTAATTTGGGTTTAGGCTTCAAAAGGGTTTTGATTACCTAGCTAATGTATAGATATTTCATACAAGTACATCATAATTCGCTAACAACGAATCCTTGTATAGTCAAGCAACGGATGGTCACTAGATCGTGCCTTGGTTCGCTAACGACGTTACTTGCATAACGGATGGTCACCAATTTACTCACCAGATCGCTAACAACGCTTTTCAACTATCCAAAAACTCGGATGGTCACCAGAACATACATGTGCTACATATCTAAACAAAGCCATCACTAAATCCGAATGCTCGAATAAAGTAATTGGTAAGGGACAGGGATAAGACATGGGAATTTGGTTTGGTTTTATATAAAAAAAAACAAACAAGAATCAAGCCCAAATTCAATCCTAACTCTTTACATCACAAATGATTACTCACCAAACTTCTTCGATCATTATTCCGCATTTCATATAAACTCCATCTTCCATAATAGCTCTTTGAATATCTTATTTCCACACATACATAGCTCATTGGCTTTTCTCTCTCTTTTTTTTTTTTTTTTTTTTTTTTTTTAATACATACCCCCACACTTTGGATGAGCACACGCTACAAAAAAAAATATATAAATAAGAGTAGCGACCTCCTTCTTCATTGGAATAACATATACACATACAAGGTGTGGTCAATCATGCAATCATCAAAAATAAATAGTTTCGAATTTCATTTGGACTTGATTCGGGAAAGTCTAAGGTGTATGGTGCAATAATTTTTCTGGGTTAAATCAAAAGAAAAGATAGGCTCAAAAGGGTGTAACTAAGGGTATCTAGCATATAATGCTAACAAATGGGTTCCAATTTACTAAGGACAACTAACCGATGTGGTTAGCAAAAATGTATTGTAAACGGAAGGCCATTTGGTGGAAATCCTAATTTGCCTCTTATCATTTGAATATATTTTATTACTTGAAAGTAATTTTAACCGTAATGCATAACAAGTACAAGTTCTAGAATCGACATAATCACCGGCACACTCATACGAAATATAAGGCATGAATCCTCACAATTTAAAGTGGTGGTAAAATGTACTTAGCAATAGTTACCAAAAACTCTCAAAACTTGACTACATTCCAAAAAAAAATTTCAAAATAACCTTATTATTTACCATTGAATCAATTTGTCTATCAACTAGAAAAAATCAAAGGCGAATAAATTCACACATTCTAGTCCTTGAAATCTAAAAATCCAAAATTAAAAAAAAAATCTTTCCTATTTACTTCCCTCCCCCACACTTAAGTTTTGCATTGTCCTCAATGTAATAAAACGAACTTCAAAGTAAAGGAAATGGAAAGAAAAATAGAAAAAAAAAAAACTACCCGGAAAAAAAATTAGCATAAGCCTAGTTGATCACAAGTAATCTCATGAGTTCTTCCAACTTCAAAAATTGATCAACACTAAGCTTCCGTCAATTCTTCCCCTGCAAATACTGCAAACTATGCTCGAAACAAACAAACAAAATACCAAAAACAATAAACCAAACAAACATAATAATAAAAATAAAAATAGAAATCCAAACAAATCAAAGTTAAAACAAATAAATCCTACAAGAGTTAAAGTTTAAAGTAGTAGAAAATAGAAAATAGAAATAGTTCAACCATTATTGTTTTGAAACCATAATCATAAACCATCCCAAGTGGTTATTGGCTGAATATCCAAGACTTCTGGAAGCCCTCTTAACTTTCCGTTCCTGCTCTCTCTAAGGTTTGTGAACTTTTTTATATCAATGCTCCATGGAACAACTGGTTCTCCAAAATCGCTCATTTCTTTTTCATTAAACAACCCAAGATTCCTAGCAATTCGAGAAATAAAATGCCCCGCACATATGTAATTTCTTGTCCCATCTGCTGCATGTTTGTGCAAATGTTGCACTATCACCCATGCTACGTTCAAATGCCTATAGGGATGCTTCTCATCTAGTGCGTTTAGTACCCATAGATCATCTTCATAAATCAATTCCACACCAGACGTCCTATGTAACAATGACTGCACTATTATCCTATGAAGCATACGTAACATTGGTTTCTTGATTGTCGACACTTCACTCTCTCCAAACACTAGCTTGCTTTCCGTACTAATCCTCTCCCAGTATCCGTTTGCATCAAAATTATTTTTATTTCTTCCTCCACTTATTACCAAAAATTTGAAATCCCTATTATTTATATCTTCGTCCGAATATAAACCTAATAGGTTTCCAAATTCAAATAGTGTAACCTCATGTTTTTGTCCCCCTAGTCTGAATTCGAGGAATTTATCGGTGGTAACTCCGATATCAGTGATCTTTTCTTTCATCTTCATCGAACACAAAAATTCCAAGCACCATTCTTTGTATATTGGTTCCCTTATGCTCAATGCTTTCATCCACATGTTGGAAGTCAAAATTCGTCCATCCCAAAGAATCCTAATAAGAAACATGTCTTCCAGAAACTCATCACAACCAAGCTCTTTCATGTCATTCCAGTTCATAATCCTTGGTGAATGAATCTCCCATCCGCCAATCTTAAGAAGTATAGCACTAAAAGCTTTTCGAACACTCGCTTCCTCCCCTTTCCACAATAGATTGGGGTGACATTCCGGTATCGGCATCTGTTCTCTCTTTCTAGTTCCTTCTCTTGTTCTTTTCGCGATTCCTGATCCACCTGCAAGATAACTCTGTAGCAACTATGATTATTTGTTAGTATAAGAGTATAAGAAACAAAGTTAGATGATTTAAAAGTCCGAAAGATTCGATTTGAAAATCTTCAAAAAGTTTTACCGAGGGCTCCATCCGATCGGTATCTCTCTCCATCCGATCGGATGGAGTTGTGACCTTGTCCAACCGATCGGTAGCAACTCGCAACCGATTCGGTTGTACTCACTGTATCAAAAACAAAAATTTTCGACTCCAAATCAATCCTATCTAGTTCCACTCTTCCTTATCCTGCATTTCATCAATCACTATGGTCTCTACACATCCCACTTATCTCTAAATCATATCCATAACATACTCGCATGATCAATCTTAGGACCTATGAACATATCCAAAATCAAACCTTATTGATGTTCTAATCCACAGTACATCATCCTAGGAACACTAATTAACATCTAAACAACATCTGGAAATCATTAATTTCTACCCAGAATCGATTCAAAGTTTTGACCCTTATGATTCAAAAAATCAATTAATTCATTCTTCCTCAAAACTTAATCAATCCATCTCATTCTTTTTGCAATGATCTCCTCAATCATTTACCCATCTATTCCAGAAAAATCATGCCTTAATTCGAACTATATCAAAAACGCCTAAATTTTGACCTAATCCAATCAATTCGAATTAAAACCTAATTGACACAAATTAATGATGTTACTTACTTGTTTTGGTGCCATTGATGATCCTTCAACTCTCCTGCAACTCTTAAAACTTTCCTAATGGTCGAATTAATGAACCCCAAGTGTGGTGGAATGAGTGTGTGTGTGCTTTTATGATTTTTGAAATCTTAGGTATATATACTTCACTCCATCCGATCAGTATTTCATCCAACCGATCCGGATTGAATTTTTGCAAAACTTCACTTTTTCTTTCTTTCTTCAATACTTTGACTTTTGCAAGAACAAATAGAAAGTATTTTACTCCCTAAAAAGACTTCACTTTAAGTAAAAATACCACCAACACACTTATTCTCCCAACTTGTTATCCAAACTATCTCTACAACTTCTAAAACAAAACTTAACTCCATAGATAAAAAACTTAATAAAACCATAAGATAACCAAAAGGTCTTTGATGAACTCAAATAAGTACATTTTATTACTATCATTTATCCTATTAATTTGACTTGTTTTATTATATTATGTATGAGGATTGATACTTAATCGTTTACTTTTGTAATTCTCAGTTGAAAACAAGCATTTGGTGAAACTTGGCGATTTTGGACTAATTATGGAGCAAAACATGCAAGAAGTTAAGAGTCTACTGAAATGTACAAGATCAAGACTATTCTGCTCCAGATGCGCCGCATCTCACTTATGACATGCGCCGCATCACTATCAATATTTCACCAGATACGATCCAAGATACAAGAGGACATGCGCCGCATCCTATTATGGAGTTACGCCGCATCTTCTGGCGGTGTACGAATATTCCTGAATATTATAATCTTGGACCCCACGCCAAGTTAAGTAAATGCGCCGCATCTAGTTACTAGATGCGCCGCATCTTACCCTCAGACAGAAACTATAAATACCCCAAGACCAGACGAATTTCGGGGGGACGCATATTATATCCGAAGACCAGAAACCTAGGACGAATTCAGTCAAGGCAGCAGCACAAGACACACCCAAATCAAAGATACAAGAGCTGTAAGAAGGTGCTGCATGTGTTTAATTCATTAAGTAGTTTTGTTTTATTGTGTTAGTAAACTTTAATTCATCAAGATTGGTGGCTTGTGTAATGTGACAACGGAAAGATTGCACTCCCTTAAAACTGCTTTCTCATTAATTAAAGTTTATATGTTGATGTCATTGGTGACTTTTATTAGTGCATTGATAACCTCTGTGTCTAGCTGAGCGTTGATCGGGTCGCCATGCCTCTGCCCTCGCCTGTTTATTAGATCGCCTATGCATTCTATGGTCTGTAGAAAAGTAGGAGAAAGATAAACGGGATAGTCATAAGTAATCATTAAGGGTTTACTCGCCGATAAGATTAGAACCAACGAGAAAGGACTTAATCTCGGTGCGTTGCATCGAACTATACACTTCATATAACACTAGCAATAAAACAAGTGACAAACTACTTATCATAAGGACAACCCTCTTATTGTCTCGAGTATTTATCTGTGTACGTGTGTGCTACTTGCTGATTCGTGCCTATTGGTTTAGTTTATTATTTAATTGCAACCAAATCGTGCCAGTCTCTCAGGCTGAACCCCCTTGCGTTAGATTAGATTGTATAGCTAACTTAATATATTAAAATACTGATTAGAATAACTAGATAATACGTTCCACTCTTAGTGATCGACACTCTACTTACCATTATATTCATACTGACCGGGTACACTGCTCGTTAAGTGTGTGTGTTATTGATAAGTCGGCTAAATATAAATTTAAAACTTGAGTAGGCATTAAAACTGCTAAACTGCAACGACACACGCTACGCATCAGTCTTAAACTTAAATCAAACTTAAATGCAAAACATTAAACTACTAATAAAAATGCATTAAAAATAAACAAACAAACATTAGCACAAGCCTTGTGCTTTATTCTTCAACTTTTGCTCTTCAACCTTCATCCTTCAAAGTATTCATGCTTCAAGATGTCTTCACTTTGAAATTTTCCGGATAACTTTCGGTTAGTCACTTGTGTTTTAAACTTCCTTGCAAAATTTCTTCCATCCGGACAAACTATATCAAACTTCACATGCCAATCTCCATCACCTTCTTCTTTCTTGTAAACACTAACTCCTTCGGGTCCCCATTCCATATTCTTCAATTGAACCGGTAAGGATCCAAGAAAATCTGTCAATTTATGGAACACAAAAACATTCTTGAATGGATTATAGAAAACCTCCATAGCTAATGCTCTTTCCAACTCATCTTCAATACCAAAGTAACTAGGGACAATCGGCCCATATTTAGGTCTTCCCTCTTCATCTCTACCAACTTCAAAACAACCTAAATGGTCTTCTTCTTCTTCTTCTTCATGCACTTCCTTAATAATCTTGCCTCTAGGTTTAGGATAATAGGTATGCTTCAAGATCCCATCACTAATAGTCATAGTACCTCTACCCATATCTATAATAGCTCCGCAAGTTCTCAAAAACGTTCTTCCTAACAACAAAGGTAACTCCTTATCTTCCGGGATATTAAGCACAAGAAAATAGGCTAAGAAAGCTTGATATCCTACTTGCACTCTAACATTCTTCACTTCTCCCATTGCTTTTGCTCTTGAATTGTCAGCCATAGTAAGATTATATTGATTTGGTTGAGGATTACCAAGTCCTAATCTTTTGTACAACGGGTATGGCATCACATTCACACTTGCTCCTGTATCGGCCAATGCATACATTGCATCGGTTCCATTCACCTTAATTGGTAACAAAAAATTCCCCGGATCGCTCTCTTTCTTAGGCAACCCATTTTCAACTATCCTTTCCCTTGCAAACTCATCAAAATTCTTATCCTCTAGCCTAGCTGTTGCCATCATAACCGCATCTAACTTCTTACGATAAACCATGTAATTGTTCAACACTTCTATAACCAGCTTCTCTTCCATAAGCTCCTTAAATTTCATTTCCAAGTTCTCCAAAACAGCTTCTTTTTGTTCTTGAGTCAATGGTTTAACTTCTTGAGGTGATTTGGGCGATGAACTAGATGAACTACTCTCATTTTTAGGGGTGGAGGGTTGGGTAAGTTTGTTAAGTGGTGTTTTCTTGCGATTAGCCTTTCCCATTTTAACAATCTCTCCTCTTCCTTCCTTCTTCTCTACCATATCATCATCAACATCAATTCTCATATCTCCCATAGCAAAATCAACCCTACATTTAGTTTTCACCATGAAATTTCTACCAAACATAACTTCCGGTTCATCCACATTTCCATATTCCAACACAACAAAATCAATCTTGAAAACATGACCATGAATATTAACTTTCACATATCTCACTATCTTCCTACCGTAATCCTCATAATCAAGCCTAACAAAGCCAATCTTACTAAGCATTTCTTCCGTAATGTAATTCTCACCATATTCCATATTAAGTTGAGCATCCCAAGCCTTAACTCCTTCCACACCACATGGTGTAGCATACCTCATAAATGGTACATCAAACTCTTTAGGTGGTGCTTGCGTGAACACAACCACTCTTTTCTCCTTAGGTAAACAAACACTGCTTTCGCCAACTTCTTCTTTCCTTTCTAAACCAATCTTAGCTTCATCCAAAATGCTTTCCAACTTCTCCAATGAATCTCCTGAATCTCTCAACATCTCTTCCAAATGTCTCAAATATTCCGAAACATTGCTTAAACTTTCCATCTTACTTAAGCACTATCATAACATAACCACAAAACAAAAATTCCAAACTATTAGCGTGAGGGTTAGTTATAATCGAACCATATCAAAATATCAAATAAAAATAAGCTAACAAACAACTTCAAATCATCAAAACATCAAAACAACTAAAAATAAAAAATCATAAAAATTTTTACCGAGGCAACCATCCGATCGGTATCACCTTCCATCCGATCGGATGGGAAAACTGCAAAAGATAAAATCTCACCAACCGAATCGGATGCGGGCGGCCTCCGATCGGTTCGATCGAATTTTTTTTTTTTTTTTTTTTTTTTTAACTTGTTTTTGTGTTTTTTTTTATTATATATATATAGAAAACTAAAAAGAAGAAATAACTAATAATTAAAACTAATTAATATAATCCTAATTACTTATCAAGCATCAAATTATCTAATTAACTTTTAACTAATGAACTAATGAACATAAAGACTAATTATAACTCATTCAATAAAAACTTTAAAACTACCAAACATTAAAATAAATAAATTAACTACATTAACTAATCATTAAACATAATAAAACTTTCTAATACCCTAAATTAATTAATCTAATTACTCTACTAATTAAACATAACATTAATGAATCATAAAAACTGAAAAATAACAAAAAATTACTAAACAAAAAATATTACCGAGACCACCAACCGATCGGATGGAAATCCATCCGATTCGGTTGGTCCGAACCAAAACTTTTTTTTTTTTTACTTTTCTTTTTAACCTTTTAAAAAAAACTTAAGACTACTAAGCCCAACTACCAAGAAAATCTTATCAATTCCCCGGCAACGGCGCCAAAAACTTGATGTGCGTGTCGTTGTGTTCAAGTTTTAAAATTTATAAACACGATTTATCCAATTCTCTAATCACACATACGAGCAAGTATACTCGTCCGTGGTAGTAAAGGTGGGTAAGTCGAGATCGTCCCAAGGGAATTGGGGTTGAGGTTTAGTAAATAAGTTTTAGCAAAATGGAGTGTCAATCCAATTTGAAGCAAATTCTAAAATCAAGTAAGGTTCAATCAATCAAAAACTAATATACTTGTGTGTAGTTTCCATGACAATTGTTTAGAGTAACCAATCAAGTTGGGTGTTACTTGTAATGATGCACAACTTAAAATGAATGATTCACAATCTATGGTTTTTGTCATGAGAAATCATATCTAAGAATTCAATCTCCTAGTTAACTCCTTTCGGCTATTATTAACTATTACGATAATTCTATTAAGTCCTTTTTGTTGTTTGAAAGCATATCTTATCTCAAGAATTCCTACGAATCCTTTTGGCCTTTTTCGTGATGAAATCGTTTCCAAATCCATTTTAATGAGTTAAGGTGTTGCTTGTCACACACCACAATCCATACTAATTCGTGCACTAACTTTTTGGAATAAAAACATAAAGAAAACTCCTTTCGGCCTTGTGAATCTTTGAAAATGTTTTTACCAACCAATTAAGCAAGATTAGATTTTATCTCAACAAATTCATAAAACAAGAGACGTTTTCATGCATCACTATGATAAGATTACTCCAACAATTGTCACATCATCCACACACAAGTATAACTAAATTACTCCATAACAATCATATCCAAACACAAATAATTAACCAAACTTTTATTCATCATATAGTAAAAGTAAAAGTAGTTCATGATAACTCAACAAGAAATACCTATCAAGGAATTACAAGAACTAGAATTGTGGAACTATAGCAATCCACACTCCTCCAATCGCCTATTATCACAAGTAAACAACTCCACACACGGACGCAACTCTTGAGACTCGAACTCAAGATCTCCTGGACGTTTTTACAGCAACTACAAGCTTTTTGGGCAATAATAATAATAGTGTAGCTTTCTTAGGTTATGTCACTTCCCCAAAAGAACTCTCTTTGTAAATTAACCAAGGATTCCTTAAATAAGTGAGGAAACCCTTCTTATCCAAGTAAAAACGTCCCATATGAGTTAACAGCCGAGAAATGATAAGCCTCTATGATTATGGGGCTTAAATTCACCATTTAATGCAACTTTGTAACTTCAGTGTTGGCCAACCGATCGGTATTTGGTTCCTACCGATCGGTTGGAGCTCTCGGTGTTTCCAACTTTACTCCATCCGAATCGGATGCAGGCAGCATCCGATCGGATGGATGATCCTGCCATGCACTTTTATTTTCTTTTACTCATTTCTCGTTACGTGCTTGATCCTTCTCTGTACCATTGATTTCCTTCATAGAACTTGATCTTTTCTTGATATATTAAGCATAGAAGTCTTGGTCTAATCAATTCTTTGAAGTATCATGTGGTTGCTTTCTCATAATTCTCCTTATGTGCATAATCTCCTCATTTCTTCGTGTTTTCCTTCACTTTTCCTGTACTTGGCTATATTTACTTGCATACACACTTTTTCATCATTTAGCAACAAATACATGCAAATATAACCAAATATGATGCACAAAACTAGCAATAACGTACCTAAAAACATGTTAGATTTAAGCGTTATCAACCACAAATCCTTAGTGAATGAAGCCAATGAATACTTGGAACACATAAAAGTTTTGGAACAACAAAATGACTCTCTCTCTTTCGAAGCTCTATCGACCGATATCATGTCTATTATTTTCCAAACATATTCTGTGGAGGATGATGAAACACTTCGAGATGAGACTTCTCAAATTGTTGAAAAATATGAAAAGGCGCTTTTGAAACTTGAAAAACAAAATTGCACATATTTTAAATAACTTGATACGAAAAAGGAAGAATGCAAGTATGACAAATTGTCGTATGAGCGTTCTTACAAAAACATGCAAGATCAAATAAATCTTTTGAAGTCTCAGCTTGCAAGTCAAAAAGGGCAGGGTGAGGAATCTACGGGTATTGCACCATTAACCCCATTGCCTAATGAGAAACAAAAAGGGAAAGCTGTTGTCAAGAACACTAATGTGATAGCACCTGGCCTTTATAGGATTAGTCCCACTAATGCGTCTGCCTCTACATCTAAAACATATAGGGCGATAGAAAAAAGTATTAAAGATAATCCAAGCGAGATTAGGAATGCTAAAACAACATCTCAGGACAACAACATAAATTCTAATGAGTGTGCCTTACCTTCTACAGGATTAGAAAGCAACTCTAGGAGCAAACGACAGACTAGGAGCCATAACAAGAAACCTAGTGTCTCGCCTGTTTCTAAGAGTCCATGCAAGAAAGTAGAAGAACACCCTAGGAATTTAAAGCCTTCCAAGAAGAAACATGTATCATCTAGTTGTAATGATAAGACTCCTGTTTCTAATGCATGTAATGATTCTGATTGTTTAATGCAAAAGAAATCTTTGTCTGTAAATGCTTGTGATGATAATGTTTCTAATGAGGTGAAAAAGAATGATATGCCTGAACAGAAAAAGGGTCCTTTAGTAACTAAGGCTAAGTCTAGATACATTCGAAGACTTATTGCAAAAGCTAGGAACACCACTAGCAGCCTATTGCCTAAGGATCACTCTAAGTTTTGTGCATGGAAACCAACGGGTAGAATGTTCACACCTAAGAATGGCACACTAGAAATAGCTCCCACTGCATCTAAGGAAACCATCTCTGAGTGTGATTCACCTGTTACATCTAACCCCTTGGAACCAAATGTTAAACGGTTTCCATATACAAAATCATATGTTCTTTGCAGGTCATTGAAATTTGTCTTTGGATCGTCGACTCGGGTTGCTCCAAGCACATGACCGGGAATCTGAAGCCGCTGATCAATTTTGTGTGGCAGTTCATGGGGACTGTACGTTTTGGGAATGATCATGTTGCAGCTATTCTGGGTTATGGAGATCTTCGGTTTGGAAACTACTTAATCACTCGGGTTTACTATGTCGAAGGGTTGGGACATAATCTGTTCTCTGTCGGACAGTTTTGTGATGCTGATTTAGAGGTTGCATTTCAGAGAAACACTTGCTTTGTCAGGAATTTGGTGGGGAATGATCTCTTAATTGGGGGTCGTGGCACCAATCTCTATGCAATTGACATAAACCAAATGGCCTCTTCATCTCCTATTTGTCTCATGACCAGGGCAGGCGAAACAAAATCCTGGTTATGGCATAGACGTTTGTCCCATCTGAACTTTGACACGATCAACAAGCTTGCCAAAGACAACATCGTCTCCGGTCTTCCAAAATTCAAGTACACCAAAGAACACCTATGTCCATCATGTGAGCAAGGCAAGAGTAAAAGAGCAACATTCAAACCTAAACCCGTACCTAGTTCGGTTGATAGGTTGCATTTGTTGCACATGGACTTATGTGGCCCGATGAGAGTTCAAAGCATAAATGGGAAAAAGTATATTCTTGTAATTGTTGACGACTATTCAAGATATACATGGGTAAAGTTTTTGAGATCAAAAGATGAAGCACCAAGCACCATCATCACCTTTCTGAAGCGGATTCAAGTTCTACTTCAAGCTTCAGTTAGGATAGTAAGAACGGATAATGGCACGGAATTCGTTAATCAGGAGTTAAGAACATTCTTTGAAGAAACTGGTATTACACACCAGACATCAGCTGTTAGAACTCCACAGCAGAATGGGGTAGTTGAAAGAAGGAATCGAACCCTTGTAGAAGCTGCTCGCACTATGCTAATCTATTCCAGTGCTCCGTTATTTTTATGGGCTGATGCTGTTTCTACTGCTTGCTTTACTCAAAACCGATCCCTAATCCATCCAAGATTCAATAAAACCCCATACGAACTTGTCAACAACCGAAAACTGGATATTTCTTATCTTCATGTATTTGGCGCTTTATGCTATCCAACAAATGACAGGGAAGATCTGGGAAAGTTGAAGGCTAAGGGTGATATTGGAATCTTTATTGGGTATTCTGAAAACTCCAGGGCATTTAGGGTGTATAACAGGAGAACGAAAAAGATAATGGAGACGATGAATGTGAAGTTTGATGAAATTTCACAAATGGCTTCTGAGAGACTCGCTCTAGAACCCGCGCTTAACCGAATGACTTCCGGACATATCAGTTCGGGACTCGCACCTCAAGGAGCTCAATCAATTCATGTCGAACAACCCACATCTCAAGAACTGGATAATTTCTTCGAGTTCATGTACGATGAATACTATGGTGGCGCTTCGAAAAATGCATCTAACCAACATTCCGCTGCATCCACTCAACAACGACCACCACCACCACCACCAAATCTAGATGCATCCACAATATTCGAAGCTGGCGCACCACCTCCCTCAACATCAACATCATCTACATTTACTCCTGCAACTCCATTCATTAAAATTGTTCTACCAAGAATTGATGAGCAAGAACAAAATAATGCTGTGTTAGACGATGAAGTCTTTGAAAACCCATTTGGAACGGAATCTGGTGAATCATCTTCCAGATTACATGAACCGACTAACACGCAGTCTTTCAGTCCAAGGTACCCTTCAACACTACAGTGGACAAAAGCCCATCCGATTGAACAGGTTGTTGGTGAACCCTCACGACCAATTCAGACGAGAAAACAACTTCATACCGATTGCGACATGTGCATCTATGTCTGTTCAGTCAGTCTCATAGAACCTAAGAACATTCGGGAAGCAATGGCAGATAATGCCTGGATTGAAGCGATGCAGGAAGAACTTATTCAATTTCAAATCCATGACACCTGGGATTTAGTTCCAAGACCAATTGACAAACTAGTCATTGATCTTAAGTGGTTATGGAAAAACAAAAAGGATGAAGAAATGACTGTAATTCGCAACAAGGCTCGTCTGGTAGCAAAGGGATACAGACAAGAAGAAGGGATAGATTTTGAAGAGTCATTCGCACCGGTTGCAAGGCTTGAAGCAGTCAGGATTTTCTTAGCTTATGCCGCTCACAAGAACATCACGGTTTATCAGATGGACATCAAGACGGCGTTCTTGAATGAAACTCTGAAAGAAGAAGTGTATGTGAGTCAACCAGACGGTTTCGTTGACAAAGATCATCCAGAATACGTCTACAGGCTAAAGAAGGCAATCTATGGTTTGAAGCAAGCCCCACGGGCGTGGTATGACGAATTATCATCTTTCTTGTTGTCAAATAATTTCACCAAAGGAACGATTGATCCAACCTTGTTTACAAGAAAATACAAAAATGATATTTTGATTGTTCAGATTTATGTGGACGACATAATATTTGGGTCCACTAATCCGACACATTCAAAACATTTTGAAAATCTCATGAAAAGCAAATTCGAAATGTCCATGATGGGTGAATTAAAATTCTTTTTGGGTTTACAAATTCATCAATCCCCGCGTGGTATTTTTCTAAATCAGGCTAAATACACAATTGAGATTTTGAAAAAACATGGTATGGAAAATTGTGACTCTGTTGGTACTCCTATGGTCACTTCACCAAAAATTGGCGCTGACCTATATGGGAAACCCATGGATCCGAAGAAATATCGGAGCATGATTGGTTCTCTCATGTACCTAACTGCAAGCCGACCAGATATTCATTTTGCTGTTTGCTTACTTGCACGGTTTCAGGCAAGGCCTACCGAACTTCACCTCCAAGAGGTTAAACGAATCTTTAGATACCTACGAAGAACCATTAACATGGGACTTTGGTATCCGAAGGATTCGGAGTTTACACTAATTGCCTTTTTTGATGCCGATCATGCTGGATGCCAAGTTACAGCAAAAAGTACATCAGGCGGAGCACAATTTCTGGGAGAAAAGCTAGTAGGCTGGTCGTCAAGAAAACAAGATTGCACTGCTTTATCAATAGCAGAAGCCGAGTATGTGTCTCTATCTGCGTGTTGTGCTCAAGTCCTTTGGATGAGAACACAACTCACAGATTATGGTTTCTCTTTCAACCGCATACCTTTGTATTGCGATTCAAAAAGTGCCATAGCCATCTCGTGCAACCCAGTGCAACACTCGAAGACCAAGCATATTAGAGTCCGCTACCACTTCATAAAAGAGCACGTTGAAGAGGGTACTGTTGAATTGTTTTTCGTTAAGACTGAATACCAGCTCGCCGATCTATTTACTAAGGCCCTCCCAAAAGAGCGGTTTGAAAACTTAGTTAGTCGAATTGGCATGCGAAGCCTAACTCCCGAAGAGTTAGAAAGTCTTCTCGAATCATATTAATTTACTTCATAAAGCTTCGCATGTAAATATATATGTGTAAATATGTTTGTAAATAGTTATGTATATATTTTTGGTAAATATATATATATATATATATATATATATATATATATATATATATATATATATATATATATATATATATATATATACTTTTTCAAAAAACAAAAATATAAAAATAGAAAACTTCAAAAAGACATAAAAAATACAAAACAACAAAAAACAAAAATATTCTTCTCACGACATGTCTCTTGTCTAATCAATATTCTGTATGTATCTAGATATGTCATTCAACAATGATACGGACATGTACAGATGCTTGAGCGAGAGTTATTTTTTATGTTTTTCTAAAACATGTCGTTTCTCAAATTTCTTCATTACGGCTTTCGTGCATTTCAGTACGAAACCCACGCTACATTGAATGACTTCTGATTATTTCCGATCAGAACTCGCAATGTTAATGGCGAAAAGCTAAAACCCGTGAGCACTTAATCAAAATTGTTTCAAAAGATCTTTCAAAGTATTTTTATAAATTTTGTGCTCACAACAACTCCCTCTAAGACCCCTAAATGCTTTTTAAACTCAATGGTTTAAACCATTTGCTCTGATTAAGGGGGAGTTGCCAAAGAAACATGTTCCACGTTTCATGCTCAAATCCATCTTGTTCTCCAAAACGTCTTGCTTTTCATCAGTTGATATCAAAAATATCAATGCATGCTATTTTTGAGGGGGAGAAGATGAGATTAAAATGTGATCTAAAAGAAGTTTTGTCGTTTGAATCTCAAAACGAGTTCTTCAAAAAGACTCAGCATGAACCCTCGAATTGACGAAACTAAATGTCCGTTCTCGAAAAGACATGTCCTGGACGGGTAATAATTTCAAACTGGTTCACCAGTGATGCAAGCGTGTCTCGCAAAGGACTTGTCTGAGTAGAATGTACCAATTCGAGAGATGATCTTTGAATATGACCAGGACGGGTAATAATTTCAAGCTAGTCTATCTAGTGATGTAAGCGTGTCTTGCGAAGGTCATATTCATTGAAAATCAATCATTTCAAATGTGCGAACTCTACCCAACATGTGCAATTTATTTCAAAAATGCATGAGCACATGTGAAGGGGGAGTGTTTCAAAAATGTAAAACTCTCAATGTGAACAAAATATGTTTTCTCACAAACATGTTGAGAGATTTTCACAAGGTTTAATGGCATGTGACAAATAATCTAGGATAATCATGGAGTAATAAGGTGATTATAGTTAGGTTATGTCCAATGATCCGCCAGAACCGGAGGGATCTACCCAAGGACTATTCCAATAGTTTAGCATTAGAAGTCCTTAGGATAGATTGAAAAAAGGAGTATAATGAGAAAGAAGAAAGAAGGGGTTGAAGAATGAAAAAGAAAAGTTTTTGTAAGGGTGAAAAGAAATAGCCCTCCATGAAAACTTAGGTCAGAAACCGGGTCAATACATCTGCTATCGGTATTCACCAAGGTGATACTGGTATTGAAGACAAGACATCATGGACCCAGTGACGCATTTGCACCACCCCTCCTATCCACTCAGATATCCCTCAAAAGATATTTGTTTCATTTCTCACGGAGAACACTGCATAATCTATCGACCTCTCACTCCGAGATGTGTTGATATTGAAAAGGTGGCACTCTGCTCCATGCCTCCGACGACTAAAAACAAAACGCACATAATTGAGTCTAGAGACATGAGATTCATCAAAGATCTCTTAGGAACACTTCCTATGCAATACACTTGTGTTCATCCAAAGGATACAAGTTGTATGAGTCTTAACGAGATCAAAGGATCTTGCCTCATGACATGATGTCCGCAGGACGAATTATTGCTAACTGTTTTATGCAGGTACCGACGAAAGTCCATCCACCATCATCATCTACAACGACGACGCATCCAGACATAAGAAGTAGATCAAGGCAAGAACGACCAAAAGACGATCTTTGAAGATCACAGTGCATTAAGGAACATTGAACGGAGAATATTATACATTGACACACGAAGTTCAAGATGTCAAAAGCTAAAGACCAATCACGGGAGCATCATTGAAATGACCATCCCTTAGGGGGAGATTGTTAGCAATCATTTTATGTTAATATAAAGTGATGGTCATTTGACGTTTTTGATGTAATGTGTCAAGTATAATATGTATTAAACAATGTGGGCTTGTAGCATTAGTGTAGTTAGTATGTATTATGTATAAGTGTAATGTATTCATCAAGCCCACTACTAAGTCCAAGTCAAAGCCCACCAAAGGCCCATTTGGTTGGCTGACTTTCGTATAAACACACACACACCTCTTCACAGTTAAAGTGCCTCATTATTCATATGTAAAAGAGGGTGTGTGTGTGTAAAAGTCATCCTTTGTCTTTGTTTATTTCCTTTCACAAAAGCTAATAAACATTTGACTCAAATATATGCCATACGATCCATGCTACTCTTATTGTTCTTATATTGTTTGTGAGTGTCATCAAGTGTTCATGTGTATGATAAAGAAGGAGATTCGTGGTCAACATATCTAACTTGACAAATTTATCTAAATTAGCAAACTTATCTAAATTGACAAGTTTATCTAAATTGGCAAGTTTATCTAAATAGACAATTTTATCTAAATTGCCCGAGTTTATCTAAATTGCAAGTAACTTTAAACGATCTTCAGTTAAAGACCAAGACTTCACTACAACAACTGTATTTAACCTTTACCAATCACAACTCATATTTCGTTGCAACGATCCTACATCAACTTTATCATACAAAACATCAATAATGACTACTCAGCAAGACATTCATGGACAAGCCATATGATTCGCTATATCAAAACCAAACCTGATGAACAAGGTAAACTCATGCTCAACTCCATCCAGAAAGGACCATTCAAGCCCCATCAGATTCAAGAAGCTGGAGATCCAAATGCAACACACCCCATGCCACCATCCTTTCATGATAAAAAAGAAGATGAATACACAGCAGAGGATTAGAAAATGACTTGGCAATGCACTTAATTCAACTTGTTTACTACGGGAAATATTTGCTGTTGTTGACAGTCGTGAAACTGCTTATGATATGAAAGACCTTGAGGACATCGATGGAAACTGCATTTTCATGGTAAATCTTCATGAGGCTAAGTATGGTACGAATTCTGAATCACCTCCAGTGTATGAGACCAATGCAGTCTCTGAGGTACAATCATTCAATACATGTCACAATAATGAAATATTTGATATGTCACCTCAAAATGAACAGAATCCTGTGACTCCAGCATCCAATTGTGATACATATAGGGACACACCAAGTTGTAGCAATATTTATTTGGCAACTCTAGATATGAATCCTAATGGAAGCTTTGAGTCACAGCATACTAAGAATGATGAGGAAACACGTGTGTTATTTGAATTATTATTGAACAACTGTAGTGTTGAAATAGAAAAGGTCAAAAAGGTCAATCGCGATGTTAAGGCCGCGAATGAACAATTGACCGCTGAGCTTGAGAGATATAAGGTTAATGAAAAAGCTTTTGAATTTAATAATAAACGACAGTCAGAACAAGAAACTGGTTATCGAGATTCTGTTTTAAAAGAAAAACATTTGCAAATCAAATTTGTCACACTCGATGTTAATTTGAACATGAAAATAAAATCCTTAAATACGGAAATTTCAGAATTAACCAGCCAACTTTCTAAACAAAAATCAAATTGTTCTCATCATGAAAAAGAAAAGAAAGATTTGAATTCAAGGTTTTCAAAATGTGAAAATGATCTTCTTGATGAAATCATTGATAAACAAGAAACCATTAAAAAGTTGGAAGAGTTGCTTGCAAAAACGGGTCATTCTGCTCAAACTATACCTATGCTAATTAAAGATCCAAACCCGCTTTTACACACAATGAAGAAAATGGCTATCGGTTGTGAAAACCCTTATCATCTCAAGAAAGCTCAGAAAGAACAGAATGTATTATATAATGGTAATGTGATACTAGCTAAACATGATCCACCCGAGGTTCGGGATTCTTATGAAACGATTGAGCTTGCCGAAGAGAGTAGAATCAAAATAAGACAAATGAACTTAGAAATTAAACCAATTGATTATAATAAGCTTAACACACTTTCTGGAGTACATCTTGTTCAAAAACAAACACCAATGGTTTTCAAGAAACCAGTTGTTTTCTCAAAACAAAAAGTTGTTTCAAAAAATATTTCTAACATCGAACAAATGTCCTCTAGTAACCCTTTTAACAAAAATGATGCTAGAAGATATTTGGATGATCTTAAAAAGAGAGTTGAAATGCTTCAAATGATTGTGGCATTCAAAACAAATATTAGTATCAACAACTGGCATTTAAGTTTTCATAATGAAATGAAAAAGTGTTTGAAACAGAAATTACTACTCCACTAATTGCAATTCATGAAAGAGTACTTAATGTTGAAAATGTTGTTTTAAAAGAAAAAATCGACTTTGTCAAGGACCACAAATCCCTGGTTAAGGAAGCTAACAAAAACATTGAATACATCAAAGTTTTGGAAAAACACAATGATACTCTTTTCGAAGCAGTTCTGTCGACTGATAATATGTCCGTTATTTACCAAACATACTATGTTGAAGACGATGAAAGACTCCGAGCTGAGACTTCTAAAATTGTTTCAAAATATGAAAATGCACTTGCCAAGCTTGAAAAATAAAATGTCACATATTTTAAACAACTTGATCGAAAGAATGAAGAACGCAAGTATGACAAATTTTCGTATGAGCGAGCATACAAAAACATGAAAGAGCAAAATGATCATTTGAAGTCTCAGCTGTAAAGTCAAAAAAGGAAGGGTGAGGAAACTAAGTTTGCTAAACTATCGACTTCAGAAAAACCAAAAATGTCAATTTCTCAAATGGTTCCAAAAGTTGATGTGAAAAATGATTTGACAAAACCAGTCACTCCAACACCTTTACCTAAGCAAAGTGAAATAGCAACAAATGTTGATAAAGGGAAAGCAATTGTTGAAACACCGAATGTGATAGCACCTGGACTTTATAGGATTAGTACCACTATTGCGTCTACCTCTATATCTAAAACATATAGGGTGATTGACAAGAGTGTGAAAGATAATCCAAAAGAGACTAGGAATGCTAAATCAAATTCAAAGGAAAACAAGATAAATCCTAATGTGTGTGCCTTACCTTCTACAGGAGTAGAAAGTACCTCTAGGAGCAGCAGACTAAAGCCTAGGAGCAATACAAGGAATAATAGAGTCTCGCCTGTGTCTGAGAGTAAATGCAAGAATAAAACGAAAGCAGTAGAAGAACACCCTAGGAATTTATCGCTTTCTAGTAAGAAACATATGTCATCTAGATGTAATGTTAAGAGTATTGTTTCGAGTGCATGTAATGTGTTTGTTTGTTTAGTGTGCAAGAAATCGTTATCTAAAAATTCTTGTGATGATATTGTTTCTAATAATGTGAATGTGAATGCTTTGCCTAAACAGAAAGATGTTCCTCCAGGAACTAGTGCTAGGACTAGATATGTTAAAAGACTTATTGCAGCATCTACGTCAACCACTAGTAGTATATTGCCTAGGAACTATCTTAAGCTTTGTGCATGGAAACCAACGGGTAGAAAGTTTGCACTTAAGAATGGCAAATTAAAAGTTGTTCCAAAAGAAAAAATATAAACCTTCTATGACTGTGATTTGTTTGTTACCCCTAAACCCATGGAACCAAATGTTAAACGGTTTCCAAATGCAAAATCATCTATTCTTGGTAGGTTATCAAAATATGTCTTTAGATCGTCGACTCGGGTTGCTCCAAGCACATGACCGGGAATCTGAAGCTACTGATCAACTTTGTATGGAAGTTCATGGGAACTGTTCGCTTTGGGAATGATCATGTAGCAGCTATTCTGGGTTATGGAGATCTTCAGTTTAGGAACTACTTAATCAATCGGGTTTATTATGTCGAAAGGGACACAATTTGTTTTCAGTCGGGCATTTTTGCGATGTAGATTTAGAGGTTGCATTTAGCAGAAATACTTGCTTCGTTAGTAATTTGGTTAGAGGTGATCTCTTAAATGGGAATCGTGGCACCAATCTCTATGCTATCGACATAAACCAAATGGACTCTTCATCACCAATTTGTCTCATGACAAGAGCATGTGAAACAAAGTCCTGTTTATCGCATCAAAGGCTATCCCATCTCAACTTTGACACCATCAACAAGCTAGCCAAAGACAACATCGTCAACGGTCTCCCAAAGTTAAAATACAGCAAAGATCACCTATGTCCATCCTGTGAGCAAGGAAAAAACAAAAGGGCAACATATAAACCTAAAACCATACCTAGTTCGGTGGATAAGTTACATTTGTTGCACATGGACTTATGTGGCCCAATGAGAGTTAAAATCAATAGGAAGAAGTATATTCTTGTTATCGTCGATGACTATTCAAGATATACATGGGTAAAGTTTCTGAGGTCAAAAGACGAAGCACCAGGCACCATCATCACCTTTCTACAGCATATTCAAGTCCTACATCAAGCTCCAGTAAGGATTGTAAGAATAGAAAATGGCACAGAATTTACTAATCAGGAGTTAAGAATGTATTTTGAAGATACTGGAATCACTCACCAGGCATCGGTTGTTAGAACTCCACAGCAGAACGGGTTAGTTGAAAGAAGAAATAGAACTCTTATGGAAGTTGCTCGTACGATGCTCATTTATTCTAGTGCACCACTATTCTTATGGGCTAATGATGTTGCCACTGCTTGTTTCACTAAGAACTTATACATAATCCATCCAAGATTCAATAAAACTCCATATGAGCTAGTGAACAACAGAAAACCCGACATCTCTTACCTTCATGTATTTGACGCTTTGTCATATCCAATGAACGACAGAGAAGATCTGGGGAAGCTAAAAGCTAAGGGTGATATTTCAATCTTCATTGGATATTCAAAAAACTTGAGGGCATTCTGGGTGTATTATAGAAGGACTAAAAGGATAATGGAGATGATGAATGTGAAGTTTGATAAGATTTCACAGATGGCTTCTGAGAGACTCGCTTTAGAACCAGTACTTAACCCAATGGCTTCTAATCATACCAGATTAGGACCCACACCTAACGTTCAGACTTCTAGACGTATTAGTTCAGGACTCATACCCAAGGAGCTCAGTCAACTAACACAGAAAAACCTACAAATCAAGAAATGGAAAATTTCTTCGAGTTTATGTTTGATGAATACTATGGTGGAACTTTGACAAATTCATCACAACGACATTCCGCTACACCCGCTCAACAACATCAACCACCACCACAACCATAAGATGCATCAACAACATTCGAAGCTGATGCGCCAACTCCATCCACATCATCAACATCTACTCCAGCAACTCCAGCAATTGAAATTGTTCTACCAAGAGTTGATGAGCAAAACCACAATACCCCAATTCAAAAAGATCAACAACAAAATGATGCTGTATTAGAAGAAGAACCATTCAAAAACCCATTTGCAAGGGATTCTACTTAATCTTCTTCTAGATTACAAGAACCATCCAACACTGGTATGTGCTTATTCACATAACCTTTTCTTGACCAAAACCGGACCCAAAAAGACCAAAAACTAACCAAAATGCCAAAAGATATTGTGTTTTTGTGTTTTTGATTATGCAGGGAAGGATATTACAAAAAATTGACAAAAGGCACGAAAAACCCGAGAAAACGAGCACGAGATATGGGAAAGACTCATAACCGAAGCCGGGAGAGATATGTTTGGTCAAAAGTTAAAAATCACCCTTAGATCAACTTTGAAGAATTGGCAAGATCAGTCCCTAAATTTTCAGCAATTACATAAATGGTCCCTAGAATCAAAAACCTTAAACCCTTAAAACTAATACCAACCGGATTTCACTTAACCTAACCCACTTATTAAACCCACAACCCACCTCAATATTAAACAAAGCCTATCTATCCCACTCTTAGCCCAGTCCAGCTCACACCTCTATTACCCATACCCGACCTATCCATCTCACTAAACCTGGTCAATCTATTATAATAAAGAAAAGTCAAACAAAAATAAATAAATCAAACACGCGCCCCCAATTCTTCTTTTACCCAGAAATTTCACTGTACCTATAAACCCTAACTATTAACCGTACAAATTAACAGCAATTAAGGGTACTATCGTCTAATCATTAGCCTTCTAGAAGTGTCCAAAGTGTCAGAAAGGGCATAGACGCACGAAGAGGGTACGTGGCAAGCTGCTATTGGTCGAGACACCTCATAGGATTCAATCAGACGGCTCAGAGGATTGGGATTTGATCTAAGGGTGGAAAAGGACTCATGAGCACACGGATTGATGACATAGCTAAAGCTCCTAGATCCTTCCTGCGTCAGCTATAAATAGGAGAGGATTTCTCCTCATTTCTCATGTAATTTTTAATATACTGTTATGCTGTTAATTTAGTTTTTACTTGTAATTTTTAAAAGTTTGAGTTGTAAGTTTCAACGTTTGGTTAATAAAATTTAGTTTGTTCTTAATTTCAATTCGTATCTCTTAGCTTTTTATTGAGTTTTACTGCTTTTCTAGCTTACTTCCACTCATATAATCATCTCAGTTTACTTTAATTCATCATTTTAATCTATTGTTCATTTTATCTAAAATCCAAAAAAATATTGAAAAAATACTTTTAAAAATCAAAAAAAATGTTTTCACACAGCTTCAATAAGCTGTTTCTCACTTAGATCTAGCTTATGTAAGCTTACTAGCTTATTGTAAGTGAATATTAGTATCAATTCTGTTTCAAAATTCAAAAAATCCAACAAGTCAACAGAAGTCAACTGTTCATTGATCAATGATGATTGCTGATTGGCGTGATAGTCTAGGAGGGGAAATGGAAGCCTCTAGCCTGTCTAAAGACAGGCAAGCTTAGTGAACTCCCTCAATTTGTGCTGAGGGAGAATTACTTTGTAAGTTCTTTCTCATTTATGGTTCCACTCAATTTGTTAGATTAATTCTGCTGCTAGTTTGATGAACTCAAATAAGTACATTTTATTACTATCATTTATCATACTAATTTGACTTGTTTTATCATATTATGTATGAGAATTGATACTTAATCGTTTACTTTTGTAATTCTCAGGTAAAAACAAGCATTTGGTGAAACTTGGCGATTTTGGACTAATTATGGAGCAAAACAAGCAAGATGTTAAGAGTCTACTGAAATGTACAAGATGAAGACTATTCTGCTCCAGATGCGCCGCATCTTGCTTATTACATACGGCGCATCGCTATCAAGATTTCACAAGATACGATCCAAGACGGCTAAGGACATGCGCCGCATCCATGAATGAAGATACGCCGCATCTTCTGGCGGTGTACGAATATTCCTGAATATATTAATCTTGGACCCCACGCGAAGTTAAGTCAATGCGCCGCATCTACTTACTCAATGCGCCGCATCTTACCCTCAGACAGAAACTATAAATACCCCAAGACCAGACGAATTCCGAAGCATATAATATATACGAGGTACGAAGACCACAGAAACCTAAGGCCGAATTCAGACGATTAGGCAGCACAAGACACACCCGAACGAAGATACAAGACTTGTAAGAAGGTCCTGCATGTATTTAATTCATTAAGTAGTTTTGTTTTATTGTGTTAGTAAACTTTAATTCATCAGGATTGATGGCTTGTGTAATGTGACAACGGAAAGATTGCACTCCCTTAAAACTGCTTTCCCATCAATTAAAGTTTACATGATGATGTCTTTGGTTACTACTTATTAGTGCATTGATAACCTCTGTGTTTATTAGTGGCCTGCGCATTTGACTACGGAAGAGAATGTGGCTCCCACGGTTGTTACTAAATTGATCACTTAGGAATAACTTTTAGACATAAGTAATCATTAAGGGTTTACTCGCCGATAAGATTAGTGCCAACGAGAAAGGGTTAATTACATACACTTCATATAAAACTATCAATAAAACAAGTGACAATCTACTTAATCATCAGGACAGGTCTTCTTATTGTCTCGAGTATTTATCTGTGTACGTGCATGCCTATCGCTGATTCGTGCTCATTAGTTTAGTTTATTATTTAATTGCAACCAAAACGTGCCAGTCTCTCAGGCTGAACCCCCTTGCGTTAGATTAGGTTGTATAGCTAACTTAGAATATTAAAATACTGATTAGAATGACTAGATAATACATTCCACTCTTAGTGATCGACACTCTACTTACCATTATATTCATACTGACCGGGTACACTGCTCGTTAAGTGTGTGTGTTATTGATAAGTCGGCTAAATATAAATTTAAAACTTGAGTAGGCATTAATACTGCTAAACCGCAACGACACATCGCACGCATCAAGTTTTTGGCGCCGCTGTCGGGGAGTGAATTGTTATTATCTGTTAATTTGATTAGTATTTTAATTAGGTTTTTAATTTTTTTAAATCTAACCGCTAACTGTGTTGTGTATTAGGTTAATTTGCATTCATTGTATTATTTTGCTTATTTTCTGTTTTTGTGTGTTTATTCTTGTTTGTTTTCGTTTCTGTTTTTATTTGTTTTTATTTTTCGTATTTTTTGCATACTGCTATCGTTGTACTGAACTTATTTAAACGATACGGCGCATCTATTTTCATAGATACGGCGTATTGCGTTTAATTTTTATAAAATACAACGCGTTTAATTAATTCGATACGACGCATCTTTCCCCAAGATACGCCGTATCTGTTTTTAATAAGAAATTTTTTCTAAACGATAACGCTATACGACGCATCTGCTTTAGCAGATACGGCGTATCTATTATTTTAATTAAAAACAGTTTTCGAATTATTAAACAGATACGACGCATCGATCTTTGTCGATACGGCGTATCTTCTGAATCAAAAATCTTATATTTTGAAACGTAACGAAAATACGGCGCATTAACTTTTGTTAATACGACGCATTTAATTTTAAGTAAATATCGATTTTTGATAAGTAAACTGATACGGCGCATTCTAAATTCATAAGCGGTGTATCTATTTTCTGAATAAAAGTCTGATTACATATTAACGTAATAAGATACGGCGTATCCAACTTTCTGGATACGGCGCATCGTCCGCAGATATCAGCCATTTTTATTCTTTATATTCGTTTCTAAATTCATTAATTTATCTTCTAGCGAACAGATGCTACTGACGATTTTACCTATGATAACAGGTTTTGCTATGGAAGATATGTCAATGAACGAATATCTTACTAAAGGAACAAAACAAAATGATTAATGGATTGGCAATTGAGTGCACCAATTGTCAACGGTGCTTAACAAAGTTCTTTTGGTAAAACACGATTTGAAAGGGATTACAACTAGAGGCGGAAAGTCAACCTTTCAAATGTGATCGGTATTAAGGAGTTGAACGTGAGTCTAACTTGAAGACTCTAGAATAAAGACAAGTGCTGACCGGGAGACAACCCGGAGAAAATTTTTATTATTATGTTTTGTGTCGAGTCAGTCAGGCCCGCAGCAGATACGGCGCATCTCAATCCTGAGATGCGGCGCATCTCCTGCACTGGTCATATCTTACTTTATTTTCTGCATTTTTTTTACTTTCAACTTTAAAACTTTTTATCAGTTTATTTTAATGCGGCGCATCCCTGGTTAAGGATGCGACGCATCTTCTATTCTGATCCGTATTTATTCCAGGCTCGATACAACGTATCTTCTTCCATAAGATACGGCGCATCGACTGACCTGATGATTTTCATTTTAATTTTTAAGTTTATTTTTTTTTCTAACTACTAATGTATTATGCAAGTTTGAACCTTTCTTAATTTAGGTGTGTTAAAGTCTTGGTGGTATTTTAGATTCCTGCAGTTCCTGTGGATACATTGATTATGAAGCTTATACGTTCTCATCCACAAGAAAGATGATTTTTGCTCTTATACAAATGGAGGATCATACCGAGCAAATCTCAGGGGAGTTTTTCTGTTCTAATTCTTTTATTTTCCAGTTTTTAATCTTTTATACAAACAACGAGGACGTTGTTTAACTTAAGTGGGGGGATTGGAGAATTAGAACACTTAACACTTACTTGTCCTAAACTTTTCAAAATTATGCTTAAAATGTGCTTAATATATCAAAATTAAAAATTTTAGCATGTTTTTGTTTAAAGTCTAAGTTGCATAGCTGCACACATGACGTTATTTTCAAAAATTGTGATTTTTCAAAATTCACAAATCTATCAGTGTGCCGGTGACTTGAAAACTTTAGAACTTGGCTTGTATACTATTCGAGACCACCATAATAAGTATTATTTTATAATTGGAATGACTTGTCTAAATCGGTAAATTTATAGGATTACACCCAAATAGCCTTTATATGTTATGTGACATTAGCTAACTACACTGGTCAGTTAACCCCCGTATAAACCCTTTTGTTACTCTCACTTTTAGAGTAAGATACCTCTAGAAAAACACTCAGAGCCATTCCTTTCGTTTCTTACACCTTTGTTAAAATGTTTCGTTACACCCTTACACCTTAGCCAACCCTGTAGATTAAAATCCGTGGTTGGTTAATTGCTTTAGGCAAAGTGTGTTTCCTTACATTACCTGTGTTCGTGTGCGTAATTCATTATCTTTGGTTAGGTCGGGAAATTGCACAATGCATTTGGAGTGAAAGTAAATATTGTATATCTTTGAGTTTATTTTTCGTGTGTTTACTACTTTCACTATTACTGTTACTTCTGAAGTTATGAAAAGTATGGAAAAATTATCCAGAATTATCATTATAGTGATGTGGTGAAATTTTACACATCTTTGTTTAAAAAAAAATAAAAAATAAATAAATAAATAAATAAATAAAATCGAAAAAAAAAAAAAAAAAGAGAAAAAGAAAAAAAGAAAAGTTGGATGTTTGTTTTAACCAACTTATGTAAAGTTTTGTATTAAGTGGTCGATATCACCACTAGTTGTTGTATATTATATCTATGGATTGAATGGGAGTTGAACGTTATGGGAACGCCAACTTAAGGATATTCTTCGATTAAGATCTTGTTGAGTATAATTCGTGTTTACCTAAAGCGTGTGCTTCAAGTGTTAAAGCGTGAGTTATTCTATGATATGAGTCTTATTCATGGGATGGTTGAGATAGTGATTAACCACACTTAGGATTTTAATTTATTTGTTTTGTTTATTTTTCATTTTTACACCAATTTATATCCCAAATATTATCCATACCCTATATTATTCTTTATCCAAACATTTGATTTATTGAGATTAGGGATTTGAGCAATCTTAGGTATCGTAGTCGTGGATTCGGCTATGTATTTATGATTTTTTCGCCCTTTTTGATATAATATTATTGGTGAAGATTACTTGATCCTATCTTTAGCCTATTCGAGTTAAGGATTTGAGCAATTGCAAGTATCGTGTTCGTGGATTCGATCATGTATTTGTGATTTTGTCGCCTTTTCTGGAATTTGAGATCGATAGAGATTAAGGAGAATGATTAACCCTTAAACCTCAAAACCCTTTTTACCGCTTTAGACATGTTATGTCACAACTCGTAATTTCAGGCCATTTTTCCGAACCTCGACAATTTACTATTCATGAGTTACTATTCATTGGCACTATTCATTGGCACTATTCATTCCAAAATTTTTATTTCATATTCTCGTAAGTTAAACTATTTTAATGATAACCCGAGATTTTGGCACTCGTCGGATAATTTCTGCAAGAATCACGAAACCGTGTCCGAGACTTACTTTAAGGTTTAAACATCATTTAGGCATCCCGATATGTCCAAACAACATTACCAACAAGAGAAATATATGTTTTCCACCTTCCGTGGCATTTTCATGAATTTAGGAATTTTAGGATACCCGGTTTTAAGTTTTGTGACTTTACGACTTACAATTAGCAATTAACGGGACCAAAACTCACTCCGTAAGTCAAGATAAATATCCAACCTATAATATCTAGATATTTTCTGAAAAATATCTAGATATTTCAAAAACCTATTGAAATTACCATTATACCCTTTCGTTGAAATTACTAAAATGCCCTTGGCCTATATAAAGCCTAAACTAGCTCATTTTCACTAAAAAAATTTCACACACTCTCCTCCTTTCTCTCCTCATTCCCACGGCACACCACAAGAACCAAGGAGGAATCCAAAACTTTTCAAGAACAAGTGTTAGATTAGTTCCATATATGATCCTTGTTAGGGTTTTGCAATAAAAACCTCAAGGTTTTCATCCAAATCTCTTCAATCTCATCACATCGTAAGTAACTTCAAAAACATTTATTTTTCATGTTTTCCTTTCATTTGATCCATGTGGTTATGAGTTTTCAAGTTATGTTGGTTTAAAATGCAAGTTACTTATGTTTATGATACCACTTTTCTTTTAAACTATCTCTAAACACTAGATCTACTAGTTTTATTAACATCCTCATGGAACCCATTATTTTTGGTGATGATTAGGACCCATGACACCCTGAGAAGGTGTATGGTAGGATTGAGTACTTGTGGAGTTGATTTGAAGTAGTTTGGTTAAGTTTTGTACAAGTTATAAACTAGAAAATTCATTTTTAGACACTATTAGATAGTTGCTGTCCCATTTTGCAAAACGTGGGAAACTCAGGGGCTAGGGTGTAACTTTGGACCAAAGATTTAGAAAATACCTTCCAAGACGAAACTATGGCCGAAAGAATGGATAAAAACCGAGTTATAACGAAGGAGATACGAAGTTTTAAAGTTAGACAACACAAAAACTATTTTCTGAAAATAAGCTTGCTGTTTGCCGAACTTCAAGGGACAAAACGAGGCGTTAGACGTGATCTAGGAGAGCCGAGCTACTGAAAACATGATAGTTCATGTTATGACGATTCTGTGGATATAAAGAACGTTGAAAACAGATTTGAAACGACCAAGATATACACGTTTGAAAACCTGACGAAACTTATTTAATTTTGACAGCTTCTAATAGCAAAATATATTCCAAGTGTAAAACAGTTTTCTTTCAAGTCACCATGTTGCGAGCTATTTTCCCGTTGATCGAGTCACGTATGACCAAAACTCAAATGAGACGGCATTAAGATCATGTTACAAGGTTTTCAAAAACGTCAAGTTCTATTCCTAACACTTAACGTACAATATTTTGCGACTAGTTTTGCGAGGCCGTTTGGTCATATTTTCACAAGTTGTAAAAAAGGGTTATTTTGCGACGAAACTATTTTATTTGGCGATAAAACATCAAACAAGGATCGTGGAGTACCGTTTCAACATATTTACACGAAAAGTAGTTCATAACTTAGCGAGACGTCAAAAATGTAGTTTTCGACGATAAGCGTTATTTTCAAAACTAACGAGTGGTATCGTTAACATATGTAATTTCATGAGTAGAAGCATTTCATTTACTTATATTAGATCATATCATTCACAATAGGTCGCAGTTAGAGACCGAGCCTCATTTGCATCCTATCCTTTGTGATCATTGTGCTATCATATCAGGTGAGTTTCATAGCCCCTACTTTATACGTTTTAAACTTTTGGGGGAGATACATGCTTAAACTGCTTGCTTACATGCATGATTGTGTTAAACTTATTTGCGTTATTCTTGAAAGCAATTCACGGACCTAAGTATCAAACACTTGGGGTAGCCGAACAGAACAGATCACGGACCTAAGTATCAAACACTTGGGGTAGCCGAACAGAACAGATTACGGACCTAAGTATCAAACACTTGGGGTGGCCGAATATAAGTCTCCTCGTGAGCAACATAAGTCTCCTAGTGAGCAGCATAAGATCTATTAGTAATCTTTGGGAAATGGCACCCAGTAATCTCATGATGCATTGATATGCAAGACATTTATCCTAGACATACTATGTTAGCATTAGGTTGTAAACACACAGGTTGCAAGTCTTGAATGGGCAGGGCTTGGAACTGAGTGGATTTACAATGCCTATGCTGTGGAAACTTTCTCTAAAGGCTTTTCATCTTATTTATAGCAAACTCTATGAACTCACCAACCTCGTGTTGACACTTTAACATGTATTTTCAGGAACTAAGCAATAGCACGCTACTGGAGGCTTTTGGCAGGGCATGGCATGGTCATAGAAGACTCTGATAAAACATCTGGGACCGCTTAACTTATTTTATGGGCCAACTTCCGCACCACTTTTCATAATGTAAATTTAACATTTTTGACTTCTCAAATATATTCTAAATGATTGATGTGAAAACCGTTCTTTGCACTTGTGTTATGATACCAATTGAGTTGCACCCCAGCGATGTGTAAGCTTCCGTTGGACCCGATTTTGGGGGTGTGACATGTTATTTCTTGGCTTTAGTGGGGGAGATGTGTATACTTGCCAAGCTTATGATAGAATATTCGTCACGACTGGACAGTTAAACGATTAGATTTGCTTCTATCAAATTATTCTATTTTACTTCTAATTCGTTAAGTGTTTGGTTGTGTGATTATGACAAAAATGAATACATGCTTAAATATAAAAATAAATCCTAATATCTTTTAGGATACATTTTCATAAGATTAATTCTAAGGTTTACTTGGGGACAAGTAAAGTTCAAGTGGGAGGATATTTGATGAACTCAAATAAGTACATTTTATTACTATCATTTATCCTAGTAATTTGACTTGTTTTAATATATTATGTATGAGAATTGATACTTAATCGTTTACTTTTGTAATTCTCAGGTAAAAACAAGCATTTGGTGAAACTTGGCGATTTTGGACTAATTATGGAGCAAAACAAGCAAGAAGTTAAGAGTCTACTGAAATGTACAAGATCAAGACTATTCTGCTCCAGATGCGCCGCATCTTGCTTATTACATACGGCGCATTGCTATCAAGATTTCACAAGATACGATCCAAGACGGCTAAGGACATGCGCCGCATCCAAGAATGAAGATACGCCGCATCTTCTGGCGGTGTACGAAGATTCCTGAATATATTAATCTTGGACCCCACGCGAAGTTAAGTCAATGCGCCGCATCTACTTACTCAATGCGCCGCATCTTACCCTCAGACAGAAACTATAAATACCCCAAGACCAGACGAATTCCGAAGCATATAATATATACGAGGTACGAAGACCACAGAAACCTAAGGCCGAATTCAGACGATTAGGCAGCACAAGACACACCCGAACGAAGATACAAGAGCTGTAAGAAGGTCCTGCATGTATTTAATTCATTAAGTAGTTTTGTTTTATTGTGTTAGTAAACTTTAATTCATCAGGATTGATGGCTTGTGTAATGTGACAACGGAAAGATTGCACTCCCTTAAAACTGCTTTCCCATCAATTAAAGTTTATATGATGATGTCTTTGGTTACTACTTATTAGTGCATTGATAACCTCTGTGTTTATTAGTGGCCTGCGCATTTGACTACGGAAGAGAATGTAGCTCCCACGGTTGTTACTAAATTGATCACTTAGGAATAACTTTTAGACATAAGTAATCATTAAGGGTTTACTCGCCGATAAGATTAGTGCCAACGAGAAAGGGTTAATTACATACACTTCATATAAAACTATCAATAAAACAAGTGACAATCTACTTAATCATCAGGACAGGTCTTCTTATTGTCTCGAGTATTTATCTGTGTACGTGCATGCCTATCGCTGATTCGTGCTCATTAGTTTAGTTTATTATTTAATTGCAACCAAAACGTGCCAGTCTCTCAGGCTGAACCCCCTTGCGTTAGATTAGGTTGTATAGCTAACTTAGAATATTAAAATACTGATTAGAATGACTAGATAATACGTTCCACTCTTAGTGATCGACACTCTACTTACCATTATATTCATACTGACCGGGTACACTGCTCGTTAAGTGTGTATGTTATTGATAAGTCGGCTAAATATAAATTTAAAACTTTAGTAGGCATTAATACTGCTAAACCGCAACGACACATCGCACGCATCATAGTTTAATTTTTGTTTAATGTAAGTTAATTGATATTTGTCTGCTAGATTTAAAATTAGTTAAACTTGTTTGATCATTAGTTGATAGTGTAGTTGAATCTGCCTCAATATAGCTGCTGATTTGATCTTATCTGTGAACCTGAGAATCTGGTGATTATTGTTGTTGTTTGTTGCTATTATGAGATCTATTGATGTTAATGAGTAATATTTGATGATTGTTAATGAGTGGATAATCCTGAATCTTAGTTTGCTTGTGATAAGGTATGATAATAGAGTATTTGGATCTGAGATTTGCTGAGTATTGTGGTTGTTAGGTTGTGGGAATTTTGATCTATTTGGTCTGTATTCATCATATATAACTTATATTAGCATAAACATCAGTAGGTAACTTCATTAAATAGTCAAAGTTGCTTGTTAAATCTGTGTTCTGCTGTCATCTGCTGCTATTAGGGATCTGTGTTAGGATAATTTATTAGATAACTAGTTTATGCTTGTTAGATAATCATTAATATAGCTTAATCCAGCTAGTTTAATAGATCAGGGTTACTGAATCTCACCTTAGTCAACAATTATTAGTGTCTAATTAGTCAAACTTGTTCTTTAAGTCTGTTGCATGTTGTCTTTGGTTGCTGTTTTCATGAATCAATTTGATTGATCATAAGTGCTTGATTTTGTGTGATTTTGTGTTTCTAAGTAGTTAACCTAACATAGTTTTAGCATTTTTAAATTCAAGTAGTAGCAATAACATCTGTTTACCTTAAATTGCACTCAAAGTTTGTTACAAGTCTGCTGATTACGATGTCTGCTGCATGATCAACATCTGACTATCTGTTCATGGTCCAAATTAACCTAGCAATTGGGATTTAGGCATAGGGCTTTTGAGATATTAGTAATCTGTGCTTGTTCAGCTTTCCTAATCTGCTTTTGTTTCTAAAATTGGCTTATCATAATCTGCTTATCTGAGTTTGAATCTGCTCATTTGTTGCTACTTTATGATTCCTGAGCATATGGTGCTATTTTGAGCTTATTTGCTAATTAAGTGCTTTTTGGCTTATTGAGATTAAGAACTTTCTGCTTATTTGTGCTTATATGATCATTGAGTTTATTTTTCTTTAAAAGTTAATTAGTTTTTAGATTTACTGAAAAAATCCCAGATTTAATTAAGTTGTTTTGCTATTTAATTTGCATTTTCTTAGTTTAAGAGTAGTTTTAAATAACATAAAAAGAAAAGAAAATAAAATAAGTTTCTATGTTATCACTTTTGGTCCCTAGATTTTCTTCTTTAGTTTAAATCATGCCTGGGTAGTGTTTAGTATTAAAACAGTTTGTTTATTTGGCAAACTCAGTCCTTGTCTTTTTGTTTGCATTATTAGTCCATAGTTAGCTTTGCATTTAGTTAAATATTTTGCATAGTTAGTCCGTTTAGCTTGCATCTTTGCATTTTTAGTCCTAATTTCCACTATTAGATTTAAAAGTCTCGGGAATAGCCCGAGATTTGCGTTATTTGATTTCTTTTATTCGGTATGTGTGTCTTTATTTGATAACGTAGATTGCTTTTAATTTTCCATATTTTAGTATAAACAATACCAAAAAAAATCACTTTCACTTTCACTTATTCACTTCACATTTTCACGACACCGAATCGATTCAAACGCCGTCAAACCTTCGTTGGGAGAACGACCCGGGGAAATATTTTCACAAATATTCCTTTGGAAACAATACAAAAACGACTTAATCAAAATGGCGCCGCTGCCGGGGAAGGCTTGAAACGTTGTCCTTGATTCGTATCGTATTTTGTGTTTTGAAGATCCTTCTTCGGAAGTTTCTCGTAATTTCAAAAAATAAATAAAAATAAATAAAAAAAAATAAAATAAAATAAATAAATAAAACACTTTTCCTTAAGTGTTTTCAAAAATACAAAAAATAAAATAAATCCTCACTTTTCTTTAAAAGTGTTGTAAACCATTCCGAATAACAACAAAAGAGATCGTGTAGTTAAACGTTACTTGGATTATTTCTTTACTACAACCTAATTACGGGGTTTAAGGAAGTCTTGACATTAAATTGCAGACTGAAGAGAGATCCATTCTTCTCTCCCGCCACGCTGCGCGTAGTTTTGAAAGAAACGAGTACGGTTGATCAAACGATCACCAAAAAGATTATAATTTTAATTTTTCCTTAATAAAAATCCAAAAATATTTTATTTTCAAATTTGGTTTTCCTTTTTGATTTTGTGATTGTTTTTGGTGTATGCACACCCGTTCTTCTTCTTCTCTACCTCTTCTTTCACCACTCTCAAATCCCGAGAGGATTATTCGTCATAACAACCGTGTTCATTTCTCAACCGTTGAGGAAATGGCCGATGACCAACACGATCAACACCCGCCGATGGGTGGAGATAATCACAACCAAGGGCAAGCTCCCGATCTCCGCACTATGCAAGAGTTACTCCAATGTCCCACCGTGGGATACGGAGACGCTATTGTTATACCCCCGATTCAAAACACAAACTTTAAACTCGAAACCGGTTTAATTCAACTTGTCACAAGAAATCAATTTCATGGTTTTGATCGGGAAGATCCTCAAAATCACATCCGATGGTTCAACAAATTGACCTCAACACACTACCATAAGGATGTCCCTCACGACACTATCAAATTGATGTTATTCTCATTTTCAATCGAGGGGGCGGCCCGAATTTGGCTCGAGAAAGAACCCCCTCAATCAATCCATACTTGGGAAGATCTCGTCCATAAATTCGTGAACTATTTCTTTCCTCCATCTAAAATGACCAATGCTAGGAATGAAATCACAAATTTCCAGCAACGATTTGATGAGAATTTCGGTGAGGCATGGGAACGATTCAAGGATCTCCTACGGAAATGCCCACATCACGGATTCTCGGAATTGCATCAAATCGATACGTTCTACAATGCCTTAACTCAATCAGATCAGGATTCACTCAATGCAGCCGCCGGTGGCAATATCTTGAGTCGAATGCCGGTTGTTTGTGGTGCTAAGATCGACAAGCTTGCAGATATGTTCGAAGCTTTCCTTCTCTCACAAAAGAAACAATCTTCTCCACCCGCTCAAGTGAAAGCGGTGCAAGAAAATTGCGTTATATGTGGTGGTCCCCATCCTTATTATGATTGTCAAGCTACCGATAGCCAAGTTTGCAATGCTACTGCAGCAGCTGCAAACTACAATCAAAATCAAGGATTCCGTCCTCAAGGTGAAGTTAACTACCGAGTTAGCAACCAAATGGGACCACCCGGTTTTACATCCGTTCAAAACAACCAAAACCGTTTACCTCAAACCAATCAAGGTTACAATCAAAATCAAAGCTACAACCAAAATCGTGGAAACAATTATCAAGCTCAACCGCAACAAGTCTATCAACCTCCTCCTCCCCAAGTTGCACTTCCTCCCGACTTTGTGAGTTATATGAAAGCAACCGATACTAGCATACGAAACATGCAAGGACAAATCAACAATATGAGAACTGACTTTCGGAAGGAGATTGATACGACGATTAATCGACAAACTAATGAGCTTAAGCACATGATGAGTGGATTTTTCCAAATGAACCAACCCTCACCCTCGGGTACATCTTCTCTTCCTAGCAACACAATTGCTAACCCGAGGGGTGATATGAAAGCAATCACCACCAGGAGCGGTGTTTCGTATAATGGACCCACGACTCCGGCTACCTCTTCTTCTCTACCTCCCAAGGTAGCCGTCCGTGAGACCAAGGTGACCAAGGACACGGAACTTCCTACTAACAACGGAAGAACCGAAGACGTCCAACCTACGGTTGTCCAAACATCGGAACCAAAGATTGATGAGCCCGAAAAAGCTCCAGTCAAAGCAAACCTTCTGTATCCTTCGAGATTGAATGATCAAAAGCTCCGCGATAAAGCTTCAAATTAAATGGAAAAATTCTACCAAATCCTCCAAGATTTGCATTTTGATATAAGCTTCGCGGATGCTTTACTTCTGATGCCTAAGTTTGCTTCTACCCTCAAAGGTTTATTGAGCAATAAGGAAAAACTTTTTGAACTGGCAAAAACAGCCCTGAATGAAAATTGCTCGGTGGTTCTCCTTAAAAAGCTTCCGGAAAAGCTTGGAGATCCCGGAAAATTCCTCATTCCATGTGAATTTCCGGGAATGGTTGAATGCTACGCCTTGGCTGATCTCGGTGCAAGCATCAACCTAATGCCGCTCTCCGTTTGGAAAAAACTTTCTCTGCCTGAATATACCCCCACTTGCATGACCCTCGAGCTTGCGGACCGGACCATAACCCGTCCACTTGGAATAGCCGAGGATGTCTTTGTCAAGGTGGGGAAGTTCCATTTTCTCGCCGATTTTGTGGTGGTTGATTTTGATGCTGACCCCCGGGTTCCTCTTATTCTCGGAAGATCATTTTTGAGGACCGGGCGAGCTTTGATTGATGTGTACGGAGAAGAAATAACTCTGCGGGTTGATAATGAAAAAGTCACGTTTCAAATCAATCAGAACTCTAAACCGCTAACCACTAAAAGCAACATTGTTGTGGTTGATCAAAAATCTGATCCAGTAATTGCTTCCAAAAGAAGTGATTCGATTCTCTTAAGATTTGCGGTTAAGAGTATGTCTGAAAAACGTACCGAACTTAAATCTATGAAAATTGCACCCGGTTCAACCAAATGGTTTGAAAGTTGTTCCGCGGATGTTAAGAGTATTCTTGATGATGATAAATCGGATTCGGAGACCACAACGGAAGAGGTGGAAATTGCTAGCTCTAAGAGCACACCTCTTGTCCCACCTCCGGAGACGGTTTATCGTGTAGAGATTGTTGATTCTGTCCTTTCCAACTCTTCCCATCCTTCTCCTCTGATTGAGGGAAGTGATATTCCGAGGGAAGAGCTCGAGGTGTTTTCTGATGATGCTCCAATTTCGCCGGAAATTGTTGAGACCGATAGTGATCCCGGGGAAGATGTCTCGTTATTAAAAATGAAATTGGATGAACCACTATTTTCCCTTCCCCCGGAAGATGTTAATAAAAAGCCGCCTAAATCAGTTCAAGTTGTTAATTCAAAATCAGAAGAGCAAAGTAGTGGCAGTACCACTTCTAGTATTGATTCTCTTCTTGAGGAGTTCGCCGATGAACTCGCTCACATCGATCCAATCCCACCGGGGGATGAGGACGATGACTTTGATTTTGAATCTGACTTAAGAGAATTGGAATTTTTGTTGAACCGTGATCCATCGAAATCTGATTCTTATCACGAGGAGTTCACCGATGAACTCACTCACAACAATCCACTTCCATCATATGATGATGATATCTTTGACTTTCATGCTGATTGTAAAGAAGTTGAAAATCTTTTATACCATGCCCCATCATCTGATTCTTACATCGAGCTTAATAATTTAAAAGATGATGATGACCTCTTCGATTTTAGGGCCGATCAAACCGAATGGAAAAATCTGTTATATGGCAAACCTACTAAGAAAGGCCCTAAAATTGAAACCATAACCGAGGATGCTTCAATAGTTTCTCATGACTTAGCTCCTCATTCTCCCGAGGATGATTTCTTTTTTGAGTCCTCCATCGAGTACCCTGCTGAGTTTTCTTGTGAGGACAAAGTATTTAAGCCAGGCTTACTCATTGATGGTGAAATTCATCCTTTGATGTAATTGATTCTTGATTCAAATTTAAAGTTTCCTTCCTCATCTAAGGAACTTTTAATTCTGAAGAAAAATGATTCCTCTCTGCTTCTTTCTATTCAAAAACTCCCATTCTGTCCGGAGTCATCTCTGCTTGAAACTTTACTATCGTTTCCAGCCGGAAACGAAGACAAAGTTTTTGACCCCGGCATCACCGCTTTTATCTTCTAAAGCCGTGGGTATCTCAATCGGAGTGGAACTTTCGTGTGCTTCAATGTTTATCCAAACATATTGAACGAAAGTCCGATTGAGATTATCTCTTCCACTTGCTCCCCCAAGGACAATTAAATTCGGGGTCGAGTCAAGCTCATGTGACTCGGTTACTAAAAACAAGCGCTTCTCGGGAGGCACCCCATGTCTATCTTCTTTCTTATTTTCTAATAAAACATGAGGAGGATTCCCTTCTCCATTTCTTGTGCCTCGTTGTTTTCTGTGGTATGTCCAGGAATGCCCGATGATGAAGACTCTCGTGCTCGTAGTTTCCTTCACGCTACTCGAGTTTCATCATTCGCTGCTTATCGATATCCTAAATCTTATCGTTTTACATCTATCTTTTGGCATAATTAATAAACGGCCTTAGATTTATGTAGGAGAACCCTTACCTTTAAGACATTGAGGACAATGTCTCGTTTTAGTCTTGGGGGGGGGGGGTAATCTTGCGATTTGATTTTTGCCTTGCATTTTTGCCGTTTTCTCATGCAACCCCGTTTTTCCTCCAAAATTGAAAAAAATCCAAAAAAATGAGAAAAATTTAAAAATTTTTGTGCAAAAATATAATAAATTTTGACATTTTGTTGACTTTCCGCTGGAGAGAGTAGGAATAAAATTCTGACTTGACCGGGCGTGTTGAGCCCTTGCTTGTCCCCTTAACCATCTATAATCGATAAGCTCGTGCTAGTCTTTTATACAAGGAGCTAGAAAACGCGAATTCTTTTTAAGAATTTGCAAGTTCCCATAATTGACTTTATATATGCATGGCTTGATTATAAGGCTAAGCATTCGCGGATCTTATTATTTAAGATTTTAAATTTGCGAAGAACGAGAAATGATAGAGTTGTTTATAAGTTAGATTGCTAAACGTGGAGTAGTTGGTTCTCTTTAGAGCTCATCGAAGTTATTTGTGGCTTTTTGTTCCCATAAGCTTGTTTCACCCTAAAAATAGTACTCTAGGAATAATTAAAGTTATTTTGGTTTTGGCGATAATTAGTTTTTATTTCTTCCTTAGAGAATTCTTGCTTATGAAAGTTGGGTACACATCAAGGTACTGTCAGTGTTACGGTGTAATAGACTATTCCATCTTGCCGGTTCGCAGCCGATGTTGGGATTGTTATAAAAGCCGTAGGACTTGGGGTTTGGCAACACAAATAATTAATGAATATAATAATGTATAATAATAATCCAAAGCCATAAAAAGTTTTCTACATCTTGCCGGTTCGCAGCCGATGTTGTAGACTTCTAATAAAGGCAGAGGAAAAATTCCAAGGTCATAATAGACTATCACATCTTGCCGGCTCGTAACCGATGTTGTGATTGTTATAAAGGGCCAAGGATTAAATACGTTAATGTGCTTAATAATGTTAAAACTGCCAAATTTCGACTCCGGGGGTATCCTAATAAAAGCTTCTGTCTCTGGACTCGTAGATGAGTTGTTTCGGTCGTATATAAAAGGGATATCCTCAAAATCGTGTTAAATCAGAGACCTTGATGTGGACCTCATTTTTGTATGCAACGGTTGTTGAGGGAAGGTTTGGAAACTACTTAGCGTCTAAACTAGGTATCTTTATCGGACTAAAAATTATCGAAATGAGAATTTGAAGAAATTCATTTCTCACCAAAAATAAAATAAATAGAGGAAAATAGGATTTTGGGAACAAAGAGTCCACAATTAGCTTTTATGAGTAGTGTTGGCAATCTAACTTGTAAATAACAATGATTTGGTTTTTAAGCTTGGCTTGGGGACTCGTGAAAAATCAAGAACGACGAATTTTATCCGTATGGTCACTTCTTTATGAGTCGTGTTTCCTACTCGATGACCCTTAAAGTTATCGTTAGATAATGATTGTCGACAAAGCCGTCACATGAATAATAAGAAAAATACAAAAATAGAATAAAATGGAAAATCGGGGAGTTTTTAGAACTTAAGATTTCTTAATCTCTTTTGAAAATTTTGCTACTTTTCAAAGTTAGTAAAAAGAGATTGGAAATTTTCGGTTTTAAAAATGTGTCTTTATAACATTGCGTGAGGACACCGCAATAGCTTAGTCTGGGGAATTTTGGTATGTGCTTATTCACATACCCTTTTCTTGACCAAAACCGGACCCAAAAAGACCAAAAACTAACCAAAATGCCAAAAGATATTGTGTTTTTGTGTTTTTGATTATGCAGGGAAGGATATTACAAAAAATTGACAAAAGGCACGGAAAACCCGGGAAAACGAGCACGAGATATGGGAAAGACTCAGAACCGAAGCCGGGAGAGATATGTTTGGTCAAAAGTTAAAAATCACCCTTAGATCAACTTTGAAGAATTGGCAAGATCAGTCCCTAAATTTTCAGCAATTACATAAATGGTCCCTAGAATCAAAAACCTTAAACCCTTAAAACTAATACCAACCGGATTTCACTTAACCTAACCTACTTATTAAACCCACAACCCACCTCAATATTAAACAAAGCCTATCCCACTCTTAGCCCAGCCCAGCTCACACCACTATTACCCATACCCGACCTATCCATCTCACTAAACCCGGTCAATCTATTATAATAAAGAAAAGTCAAACAAAAATAAATAAATCCAACACGCGCCCCCAATTCTTCTTTTACCCAGAAATTTCACTGTACCTATAAACCCTAACTATTAACCGTACAAATTTACAGCAATTAAGGGTACTATCGTCCAATCATTAGCCTTCTAGAAGTGTCAGGAGTGTCAGAAAGGGCATAGACGCACGAAGAGGGTACGTGGCAAGCTGCTATTGGTCGAGACACCTCATAGGATTCAATCAGACGGCTCAGAGGATTGGGATTTGATCTAAGGGTGGAAAAGGACTCATGAGCACACGGATTGATGACATAGCTGAAGCTCCTAGATCCTTCCTGCGTCGGCTATAAATAGGAGATGATTTCTCCTCATTTCTCATGTAATTTTTAATATACTGTTATGCTGTTAATTTAGTTTTTACTTGTAATTTTTAAAAGTTTGAGTTGTAAGTTTCAACGTTTGGTTAATAAAATTTAGTTTGTTCTTAATTTCAATTCGTATCTCTTAGCTTTTTATTGAGTTTTACTACTTTTCTAGCTTACTTCCACTCATATAATCATCTCAGTTTACTTTAATTCATCATTTTAATCTATTGTTCATTTTATCTAAAATCCAAAAAAATATTGAAAAAATACTTTTAAAAATAAAAAAAAAAAATGTTTTCACACAGCTTCAATAAGCTGTTTCTCACTTAGATCTAGCTTATGTAAGCTTACTAGCTTATTGTAAGTGAATATTAGTATCAATTCTGTTTCAAAATTCAAAAAATCCAACAAGTCAACAGAAGTCAACTGTTCATTGATCAATGATGAATGCTGATTGGAGTGATAGTCTAGGAGGGGAAATGGAAGCCTCTAGCCTGTCTAAAGACAGGCAAGCTTAGTGAACTCCCTCAATTTGTGCTGAGGGAGAATTACTTTGTAAGTTCTTTCTCATTTATGGTTCCACTCAATTTGTTAGATTAATTCTGCTGCTAGTTTAATTTTTGTTTGATGTAAGTTAATTGATATTTGTCTGCTAGATTTAAAATTAGTTAAACTTGTTTGATCATTAGTTGATAGTGTAGTTGAATCTGCCTCAATATAGCTGCTGATTTGATCTTATCTGTGAACCTGAGACTCTGGTGATTATTGTTGTTGTTTGTTGCTATTATGAGATCTATTGATGTTAATGAGTAATATTTGATGATTGTTAATGAGTGGATAATCCTGAATCTGAGTTTGCTTGTGATAAGGTATGATAATAGAGTATTTGGATCTGAGATTTGCTGAGTATTGTGGTTGTTAGGTTGTGGGAATTTTGATCTATTTGGTCTGTATTCATCATATATAACTCATATTAGCATAAACATCAGTAGGTAACTTCATTAAATAGTCAAAGTTGCTTGTTAAATATGTGTTCTGCTGTCATCTGCTACTATTAGGGATCTGTGTTAGGATAATTTATTAGATAACTAGTTTATGCTTGTTAGATAATCATTAATATAGCTTAATCCAGCTAGTTTAATAGATCAGGGTTACTGAATCTCACCTTAATCAACAATTATTAGTGTCTAATTAGTCAAACTTGTTCTTTAAGTCTGTTGCATGTTGTCTTTGGTTGCTGTTTTCATGAATCAATTTGATTGATCATAAGTGCTTGATTTTGTGTGATTTTGTGTTTCTAAGTAGTTAACCTAACATAGTTTTAGCATTTTTAAATTCAGGTAGTAGCAATAACATCTGTTTACCTTAAATTGCACTCAAAGTTTGTTACAAGTCTGCTGATTACGATGTCTGCTGCATGATCAACATCTGACTATCTGTTCATGGTCCAAATTAACCTAGCAATTGGGATTTAGGCATAGGGCTTTTGAGATATTAGTAATCTGTGCTTGTTCAGCTTTCCTAATCTGCTTTTGTTTCTAAAATTGGTTAAGAATTGAGCTCTTGAGAAGCTGTTGAATAAGCTGCTTAGTGACTGCAATTTGCTTAAGCTGTTTGGAAGTTCTTGTGCTTATCTGCTTATTGGCTTATCATAATCTGCTTATTTGAGTTTGAATCTGCTCATTTGTTGCTACTTTATGATTCCTGAGCATATGGTGCTATTTTGAGCTTATTTGCTAATTAAGTGCTTTTTGGCTTATTGAGATTAAGAACTTTCTGCTTATTTGTGCTTATATGATCATTGAGTTTATTTTTCTTTAAAAGTTAATTAGTTTTTAGATTTACTGAAAAAATCCCAGATTTAATTAAGTTGTTTTGCTATTTAATTTGCATTTTCTTAGTTTAAGAGTAGTTTTAAATAACATAAAAAGAAAAGAAAATAAAATAAGTTTCTATGTTATCACTTTTGGTCCCTAGATTTTCTGCTTGAGTTTAAATCGTGCCTGGGTAGTGTTTAGTATTAAAACAGTTTGTTTATTTGGCAAATTCAGTCCTTGTCTTTTTGTTTGCATTATTAGTCCATAGTTAACTTTGCATTTAGTTAAATATTTTGCATAGTTAGTCCGTTTAGCTTGCATCTTTGCATTTTTAGTCCTAATTTCCACTATTAGATTTAAAAGTCTCGGGAATAGCCCGGGATTTGCGTTATTTGATTTCTTTTATTCGGTATGTGTGCTTTTATTTGATAACGTAGATTGCTTTTAATTTTCCATATTTTAGTATAAACAATACCAAAAAAAATCACTTTCACTTTCACTTATTCACTTCACATTTTCACGACACCGAATCGATTCAAACGCCGTCAAACCTTCGTTGGGAGAACGACCCGGGGAAATATTTTCACAAATATTCCTTTGGAAACAATACAAAAACGACTTAATCAAACACGCATGCATTAAATCCAAGGTACCCTTCTACGTTACAGTGGACTAAAGACCATCCAATAGAACACGTTATTGGTGAACCTTCACGGCTTGTTCAGACGAGAAGACAACTTGCCGCCAACCCCGGTATGTGCATCTACGTCTGCTCAGTCAGTTTAAAAGAGCCAAAGAACATTCAGGAGGCGATGGCAGATAATGCTTGGATTGAAGCAATGCAGGAAGAACCTCTTCAATACCAGTTACATGACACTTGGGATTTAGTTCCAAGACCAATCATCAAACTCGTCATTGATCTTAAGTGGTTATCGAAAAACAAAAAGGATGAAGAAATGACTGTCATTCGCAACAAAGCTTGTCTCGTAGCCAAAGGATTCAGACAGGAAAAGGGGATAGATTTTGAAGAGTCATTCATGCCAGTAGCAAGACTTGAGGCAGTCAGGATTTTCTTAGACTATGCAGCTCACAAAATCATCACAGTCTATCAGATGGACATCAAGATGGCTTTCTTAAATGGAACTCTGAAAAAAGAAGTGTACGTGAGTCAGCCAGACGGATTCATTGACAAAGATCATCCAGACTATGTCTACAAGCTAAAGAAAGCCATTTATGGTTTAAAACAAGCTCCAAGAGCATGGTATGATGAACTATCATCTTTCTTGTTGCATAATATTTTCACCAAAGGAATAATTGACCCAACCTTGTTTACTAGACAATTCAAAGATGACTTTTTGATTGTTCAAATTTACGTGGATGACATAATCTTTGGGTCCACTAATCCGAAATATTCAAAACATTTTGAAAATCTCATGAATAGCAAATTTGAAATGTCCATGATGGGGGAACTAAAATTCTTTATTGGTTTAAAAATTCATCTATCCCCACGTGGTATATTTATTAATCAAGCTAAATATACAATTGTGACATTGAAAAAACATGGAATGGAAAATTGTGACTTTGATGGTACGCCATTGGTCACTTCACCAAGAATAGGCGCTGACTTATATGGGAAACCCATCGATCCAAAGAAATATCAGAGCATGATTGGTTCTCTCATGTACCTTACTTCTAGTCGACCCGATATTCATATTGCTTTCTTTTTATTAGCATAATTTTAGGCAAGGCCTACCAAACTTCATCTCCAAGAGGTTAAACGGATCTTTCGGTACCTACGAAGAACCATTAACATGGGACTTTGGTATCCGAAGGATTCGGAGTTTAAACTAACAACATTTTCAGATGCGGAGCATGCCACGTGGAGCACAATTTTTGGGAGAAAAGCTAGTAGGCTGGTCATCAAGGAAACAAGATTGTACGGCGTTATCAACCGCAAAAGCAGAGTATGTGTCTCTATCTGCGTGTTGTGCCCAAGTTCTATGGATGAGGACACAACTCACAGATTATGGCTTCTCTTTCGACAGAATACCTATGTATTGTGATTCAAAAAGTGCCATAGCCATCTCGTGCAATCCAGTGCAACATTCGAAGACCAAGCATATTAGAGTTTGCTATCACTTCTTAAAAGAGTATGTTGAAAATGGTATTGTTGAATTATTTTTCGTGAAGACTGAATACCAACTCGCCGATCTATTTACTAAAGCCCTTCCAAAAGAGAGGTTTGATAACTTAGATCGACGAATTGGCTTGCGAAGCCTAACTCCCGAAGAGTTAGAAAGTCTTCTCGAATCTTCTTGAATTATCTCAAAAAGCTTCGCTGTAAATATTTTTGAAAAACAAAATATAAAATTTGAAAAACCAACAAAAGCAAAATATAAAAATAGAAAATTTTCAAAAATACAAAAACAATATAAAATATAAAAACCAAAAAATATTCTTCTCACGACATGTCTCTCGTTATTCTGTACATATCTAGAAATGTCATTCAACAATGATACAGACATGTACAGATGCTTGAGCGAGAGTTCATTTAATTTTTTTCCAAAACATGTCGTTTCTCAAAATTTCTTCACTACGGCTTTCATATATTTCAATACGAAACCCGAGCTACAATGATGACTTCTGATTATTTCAGATCAGGACACGTATTGTTAATGGAAAAATAAAACAAACCTTGAGCACATGATCAAGATTTTAAAAAAAGATTTTTCAAAATCTTTCACAAACACTGTGCTCAAGATAACTCCCTCCAAAACCCAATAAAATACGCTATATTTAAGGGGGAGTATAAAAAATTAAAAACAAAATGTTCCAATTCATGCTAAAACTCCGCCTATCTCTCCAAAAAGCCTTATTTAAATCCGTTGATATAAAAAATATCATGAAATGCTATTTTTGAGGGGGAGAAGACGTGCTTAAAATGTGATCAATAAAATTTAAAGATCGTAACTGAATCTCAATAAGAGCTAGACTCATATCTGAACCCTTGAATTGACAAAAATAAATGTCCGTAATCGAAAAGACTTGCCCGGGATGGGGATTAACTTCAAGCTGGTCCAACCAGTGATGTAAGCGTGTCTCGAAAAAGGACTTGTCCGAGTAGAATGTACCACTTCGAGAGATAATCTTTTAATATGACCGGGATGGGTAATAACTTAAAGGTAGTTTAATTAGTGATGTAAGTGTGTCTCGCGATGGTCATGTTAACTGAAAATCGATCCATTCAAATGTGCGAACTCTACCTAACATGTGCAAATTTATTTTAAAATGCATGAGCACATGTGAAGGGGGAGCATTTCAAAAATGCAAAACTCTCGAAGTGTTAACTTAATGTGTTTATTCATAAACACTTTGAGAGATTTTCAAAAAAAGGTTTTATGGCATGTGATCAACAAATCTAGGATAATCATGGAGTAATAAGGCGATTATGGTTAGGTTATGTCCTATGATCCGCCAGAGCCAGAGGGATCTACCCAAGGACAATTCCAATAGATTAGAATTAGAAGTCCTTAGGTATGATTTAAAAAAGAGTAAAATAAGAAAGGGAAACAAGGGGTTAAAAATGAAAAAGAAAAGTTTAATGAAATGGTGAAAAGAAATAGCCCTCCATGAAAACTTAGGGCAGAAACCGGGTCAATACATCTGATATCAGTAATTACAAAGTTGAGACTGATATTGAAGACAAGACGTCATTGTCCCAGTGACGCGCTGCACCACCCCTCCTAGCCGCTCAGATATCTCTTAAAATATATTTGTTTCATTTCTCACGGAGAACACTGCATAATCTATCGGCCTCTCACTCTGTTGATATTGAAAAGGTGGCACTCTCCTCCATGCCTCTAACTACTAAAACCAAAATGCACATTATCGAGTCTAGAGCCATGAGATTCATTAAAAGATCTCTTAGGAACACTTCCATTATAATACCCTTGTGTTCGCCAAAAAGGACACAAGGTGTACCAGAGTCTTAATGGGATCTAAAGATCTTGACATTTATATCATGATGGTTACTATGCTTCAAAAACATTATACAGTCGTGGAGTGATACTTAGGTATACTTCAGTGGCTCACCTGGATTGTGGGTATACTTCGGTATATCTGTTGCAAGCCTTCTTGAGGGCGTCCAATTCAGGAACAGCCTTTGTAAGGATTAGAGAGCATTTTCACACTATGCTATTAATTCTCTAGAAGTCTGAGCCTATAAGTGCTAGAAATCCCGCCAAGGAGATTCCTTTCACGAATTAAGTCCTTATGATGTGGGTCTCTACTTTGATTTATCCAATGTAGTGATAACTGTCCCTAACGGGATTAGGACGGCTGATTTTCCCGACCAAGGTGAATGGAATCAAGACATTCATCATTAAAACAATCGTAGTGGTCGATTCTCTAAGAAAAGTCCACTTAACAAGTAGCTGTTACTGAGAAAAGTCACCTGGAGAGAGTTCGTACACCATCATCTGATGTTATGACTAAGAAACTAACCTTTATCACTACAACAAAACACTAATCTATGCGTGACACTCAACAATAATAGAAGAAGTATAGATGAAAAGAGATGTGGATCGTATGGATGGAATATCACTTTACATCTATAATTTGAATGCTAACATCTGATACATCAAACATCTTCACCTCCACATGCTCATACTTATGAAGATCATCCTCAACGAAGCTCAAAGTGAAAAAGTTCAAGACGAAAAGATCAATTGAAAGACAAAGTGTTACGACAAAGTCAAGAAGCAAATCAAGACGTCAAGAACAAGTTCATATATCTAATACGGAAGACATAAGTATAAAGTTCAAGATATATGAGTATGTTGGAGGATACGACGCTGTAAACACACGAAGATATTGAATAAGGAAAGAGTGAATAAAAGACGATAACTTTGAAGATCACAGAGCATGAAGGAATAAAGTATCAAAACTATTCTACAATGACGCATAATGTTCAAGACAACGGAGATGAAAAAACTAATCACTAAGAGCATCATTTGAATGATCATCCCTTAGGGGGAGTTTGTTAGCATTTAAATTATAAAGTGAAGTGATGGTCATTTGTATTATTGGAACTTTGTGTCGTGTGATTAACTAAGTCTAGGAAAGTGGGCTTTTGCTAAACTAATATGTTAGAATTAATGTAAAAGAAGTCCAACTCACAAAAGCCCACAATAAGCCCATGGAAAAGCCTAGGGCGTCACTTGTATCTCTATAAATACCCACTCCTACCTCATAATTAGTGAGTGTGTGTGTGTTTTATGTTCTTTGTATTGTGTTCTTTATTTCTAAGCTAATACATTCGGTTCATATGTTCATACGACATACTCTTATTCTCTTGTCTTGGGTACCATCGAGTATAACATAGTTTGAGTGATAAAGTAGTGATCTTTGTTCATAACACTTTTTGTGTGTATTTTGCTCATGTAAAATGACCATTTTACCCCTTGCTGTCAATAAAGTTGTTAATAATTATAAGGGTAAGATGGTCATAAGAAACATAAAAAAGCAGGATTACAAAAGATATGAGTTTTAATAGGAAAAAAAGATAATGACTATTTTACCCTTTGCTGTCAATAGAGTTGTTACCAAGTATAAAGGCAAAATGGTCATAGGATACACAGAAAAGCAGGATTTCAAAAGATATGTTTTTTAAACAATAATAATAATAATAATAATAATAATAATAATAATAATAATAATAATAATAATAATAATAATAATAATAATAATAATAATAATAATAAGTGATGTTTTTATCTTTCATAGAGTTTGCTTTTGTATTCAGAAAGGAGTGGGAGCACAACTAGTGTCTAGACTCCCATCCAACTTTATGTAATTTTTATCATGTTTAATGAAAATAATAATAATAATAATAATAATAATAATAATAATAATAATAATAATAATAATAATAATAATAATAATAATAATAATAATAATAATAATAAAATTTATTTCTAAAAGGTTATGGGCCATTAGACCAGTGCCAACGGGCTCGTTGGTTTGTCAACCGACGAGCGTCGGTTAATTGACATAGATGGAACCACCTCGTCGGTAGTGTGTCCGTTAGGTGTTCCTCGGTTTGGCTACGAGCAATGGACGAGGTGGTGCAAGGCCTATTTGTTTTTCGTGTGAGTGTTTTGTGTGTCTTTTGTAGGATACATTTGTATAGTGATACAAAAAGAGACACACCGTCTGTTTGTGCGTCGGTTTGAAAAGTGGGGATGTGGCCCTGAGGTGGCACAACTGGCACACAAACTAACGCGTCATGATTTAGAGTAATCTTATAGTGCTAGAGATGAGGGGAAGTGGTTTTGTACATGTAGAAATAGAATCATCACTTGTAAGTTGGCTCTCAAAAATATTAGAAGACTTAATATAGTTTATTAGAGTCGGGTTATTAGCGCGTATATACTTTAATCGAGTTATTCTAGTTATTCATATTAACCCGATCAACCTGAATAGCAAATTGGGTCTGGTTTGCAAACTTTGCATATTGGGGTGTCAGGTTAACCCAATTCAGAAATGTTATATTTCACTCATATATTTTATTGTTTTTAGGAAAAAAGATGGCCCATTTTTTTTTCTTATATAAGGGCTTATTCGATGGACCCGTATCCGACTGACTCGTACATGATTAACTCATACTCCAACTTATTAAAGTCAGGTAAAAGTAAACCCTTTTATCGTCATAACCCCGAAAAATAACTTTCGTACTTAACACGAGGAACCAACCCTCAAAGGCTCAAACTATGCGCATTTTAGAATGTACTTTTGCAAAAAAGTAATTGGAGAGTTATTTTTGAGCTCAATATCTATAAAAGTTATTTTTAACCTCACATGATAATGGCAAAAAAAATTAGTTAGTAGAAACAAATTAAGTTAACAATCATAAAAAAATAATAAATAATAAAAAAAATAAAAAAAAAAAAAAACTTAAATAGGCAAAAGAAAATTTAAAATGAGTTGTTTGATAAAAATCTGAATGAAAATGAAAAATATATTAGAGCATGCAGTAATATAATGTAATTATGAGTATTAATGGATGACATATAGTCATCCCAACTCAACCTGAGTGTCAAGGTAGGCATTATTGACCACGACATTCGGACTACAATACTTTTTAGTATGTATTTTAGTAAGTACAACTTTTAGCATTATGAATGCAAATAAAATATGCTTCCGTATTACTGATAAACTACAACCAACTAAAAGAAATACTACATCTTTTTACTTATTTTCCCACAGTTTATTTGTCCATCATCATGATCTTAGCAAAAGTGCCCACTCTCTTTATCATCGTTAGAGCACAAGATACGGTAACGTATTATAGCTGAGGTATATCTGTTATGGCCATTGTGGAAAACTAGAAGGGGGGTTGAATAGTTTTAAGGTTTTAAAATTTTAATCGTTTTGTTACTTATGTGAATTCAATGAACTAAAGTATGAAAAAATAATTACACAATATAAACAAAAGTAAAGAGAGGAAAGATCAAAACACACAACACGGTTGTTTATAGTGGTTCGGCTACAAGGACTCTATTCCTTGCCCTTCTCCACTCCTCGAGCCTCTAACTCGAGAGTTTATCCTTCACTAAGAAACAAGCTCCCTTTCTAGGCGGAGATAACCTTTACACGTCGCTTACTTCTTTTTCCGGTACTAAGCTAAACACCGGGTTCTTTACAAGGGTACAACCACTCCCGTTTGGTTCTTTACAAGGGTACAACCACTCCCGACACTCTTTGTATTTTGAGGACTAAAACACTAACCACACTCACTGATTACAAATGATAAATGATGATATATGCTAACTATTACAATGTGACAGTAATGAGACTTAAGGATTACGGTTTTGTAGATCCTTGTACACTTGAACTCTTTTCTACAAAAAGAAGATCAAAGTGAAATGCAAATATGAAATGATGTTAGTGAGATCTATACAGAATGTATATGAGTATATTATGTATGTAATTGATGAGTGAGCCAAATGATCAGCTTGCTATTTATAGGCAAGATAATCAACAGCTCACGGATCCCACGGATCCCAAAAAAGGGATCCGTCCTTCATTAGACTTGGATCCGTGGGTGTTGACAGCTAATAGATTTGGTGTATCTTTCCAAATCTTCCATATCTTTCCAAATCTCCCAAAATCTTCAAATGTCAACTATGTAACTTGTAAATCTAAACAAGATACATCAAAATCTAACAAAGATACCATATGTGATGTATGCAATGATGTCATGGAATGTTTTTTTGAAATAAAGTTTCCTTTTATGGAAATAAGTTACTAAATAAGCAAACTTGTAATTCTTGGTTATTTTGTGAAGTGTAAAATGTGTACTTGAGAGACTTAAGCTAGTATTTATTATTTGCTAAAAGATATGCCTTGTATTTGTCATTACCAAAACTAAGAAAAGATCGAAGAATATAAATAATGTTTTTGGAACGATATTTGTATTAACAATCTCCCCCTTTTTGTTGATGACAAAACATAAGATATATTTTTGAGCAAGAGAATAAACATAGCATGAGTCTTAAAAATATGGATTAAGTTTGTTGATAATTTTTTTTTTTTTTTTTTTTTTTTTTTGTAAGTATGTAAAGTTGTATGTACTGTGATGTATGCAAACTTAGTCCCTTTCTCCCCCTTTTTGTCGAAACAAAAAGAGTTGCATAACGGAATGCGATTTTGAGAACTTTAAAGCTCCCCCTTGTTTTATACTCCCCCTAATTGGAGTAACAAGGTCATGATGCATGAACCTACAAAACAAATGGTTAGTAAATGTAATGCTCCCCCTTGAAGTATACCACCCACTATTTGAGTGCTAATGTATGCTTTCTAATGATATGAAGTGCTGCAAATGAAGTGTTAGTTCACAATGAATAAGTACAATGTATGAGAATTGATATTCCAAACAAGAAGACTAAGGAGGTTTGACTTTAGAAAGTCAACGTTAGAGTCTGACCAATTTTTGTACCTAGTACAACCATGATCAAGTAATAAACAAGCTATATAAGAGAATGTTAGTTATCAAAGGAATAATAATAAAAAAATGCAAATGCTTGATCACTCATACATAATAAAACATCACATTCATAGATAGAAATTTTTGTGACTAAACGTCACAATGTTGTGATGATATTACAAATACAAGAACAAGACATACTAGACATAAAAAGAAATCCTAAATAGAGCTAAACACTAAGATCTTAAGAATCGGGATGAGTTGGAATGGTTTTTAGTATTTTGCTGAGTAACCTGCGGATCCAAATTCTATAAAGTGCGGAACCAAATTATGGGATCTGCCAAATCCGCAGGTAGGCGGATGGCGGAACCAACGATAATGCCTGGCGGATTCAAATTTAGGGATCCGCCAGATCCATCATCTAAATACTAAAACTAAATAGAAGACATGTCAAATTTTGCTTTTTTCGACGAAAACCCAAAAATTCTCCTAGACCTTATTTATCATCTAACGTGTATTGCAAAACAACCAAATATGATATCATTAACACATGATTGATCATAGTTTAATCCGTTCTTAGAGACTTACCTTTTTAGGTGTTATGCCAAACATAGGCTATAACCCGAAAAATTGATAACCCTGAGGGTTATCGACCTGCAAATGTTAGTTAATACACATACATAACAAGTATTATCAGATAAAGACGAGACACATACGAATCTAACATCACATTGTTTAACATTGTTCAAATCCAAACACTCCTTCAACTAAGCTTCTTCTTCAACTTCTTCATGCCTTTGTGCAACTTCATCACCCAACGACCAAGATTCTTCACCATTCCTTTAATGTTGCGATACTCAGCGGATTCATTTGGAATCGGAGGAAGATGGCTCAAGTATTCTGGTGGAGGAATCCTAGAATCTGGCAAACCATCATCATCACTCATTGATGATGATGAGGATGACGTTTGAGCACGAGGACGTTTACCCGTATCAACACTAACCCTAAAGTCGCTCAAACGAAAGAAGGTATGCTCAATTTCATTGTAGTCCGGAACAAAGCCTAAAGAGTTTGGACGGATGGGTGCAAAGGCTTTATAGAGTCGGGTTAAGAGCATTCCATACGGCAGTGCCATCTTGCCATGAACTGGAATATCACACATCCTTTTGGCAATATAATAAGCAAGATTGAGGGGTTGAAGAGTAGAGATGTTGTACTTCATATGACACAAACAAGCATTGATGTGATCACGGTTTCTTACCGTGCACATGACATTTGCCCTTAAGACCTCTTACATTTTCTTAAACTCGAGCTTGAGCTCATTTAACTCCATAGCAAATGGATCTCTAGCAACTTCACGTCCACGATACATCCTTGTGGGATTGTTCCTAGGAATGAAGAGATGTTCTCTAATCACTTCTTTTGAGGCGAGAGGAGTGACATATGGTGCCGTCCTTTCGAGATTAGTTTCTAAGACAGTTAAGGACCATTTGTCCGAATAGATACAGGTACCCTCATTCGGAATGCCCAAGACTTCACCAAATTGATCAAAGGGAATGTGAGTTTGGTTACCATTTACCACAAAGTGAAGGCTTAAATATCCTTGATCATCGGTACTCAATCCTATACTAGCATAGAACTCAAGTATGAACCAAGGGACAATTTTTTCATCGATGTCAAGAAGACAATCAAAGTTAATTCCCGATAGTTGCTCCCTAAGATTTGTTCCTTCATAAAATGAGGTATCTACGGCTCTACCCTCATGGACATACTTTTTCTCTAAAGCCTTAAAAATGTCAATTTGGGCTTGGGTCAAGCCTTTAGTTTTGTGAACTTTTGGAAGATATTGAGTGGTTCGTTTGTGATCATAGTTTGTCGCGGGAGGCATGGTTTTCCTAAGAACAAAAAAATTATATAGTTTTAGTTACATATCTTAATGTAAGTGTATAATTTCTAGTGTGTGCCTATATGGGGACAATGTGGAGGTGCGGTTATCTCGACTCTTTTTGATGCAAGAAAATTAAATTTATGCAAGTTTTGTTTTAAAATGAGAGATAACCCAAACGCTCCTAGTTCAATGTAGCTACGTTTGAATGTACCCAAAAATACATATTAGTTATGAATTCCCTTTAGCCTTCAAGAGACATAATGCAAGTGATGTTTAAAAGCTAACGTTTTTGTATTTGTATGAACAATGTTTAAAAGAGCATTTCTCCTAGTCGTGAGAAGGTTTTAAGAACAAATTTTCATGGGGTTTTTGTTAAATTAAGACAATGTGCTATAAGATGCAATTCCTAACTAAGAGAAACATGTTTTTAACTATAATTCAGTAAATATGCTTCATGATTTTTCAAGAATTATGCAAGTACCCCAAGTTTAGGTTTTGTGCATGAAATAGAATTCCTAAACGCAGATCAGGAGTATAAATATGATATGTATACTTACAGTGGTGTTAGAAGCATGAATTTGTGGAAGAAAGTGGTATAAATTGTGATGGAGATTGAGTGTGTGTCGAATACAGTAGGGTGATATGTTTTAGAATGATAATGAATAGTACTTGGTTTTGTATATTAAATAATATTTTGGCTTGTGCATGCGACGGATCCGGCGGATCCCTAACAAAGGATGCGTCTTTGTAGTGGTTTGGATCCGCAGGATCAGAACACTAGTTTTGTAGTGTTTGACTAACCTATTTGTCAATCTAACATTTTATCTATTCACTATGTTCCATTAATCCTAATCCAAGTCTAAGGTAGTTAAAAGGTGCACGTTTGAGAGGTTTTGTGAGAATATCCGCAATGTTATCCTCTGAGGAGACTTTCTCAATAGAGATGTTTCCCTTCTAAACATTGTCTCGTAGAAAATGGTGACGAATTTCTATGTGTTTGGTTTTAGCATGTTGGACTGGATTTTTGCTGAGATGAATGGCTCCTTTGTTGTCACAAAGAATTGGAATATCCTTGAGTTCGATTCCGTAGTCGACTAGAGCTTGTTTCATCCATAATGCTTGCTGATACGCTTTTCCTGCAGATACGTATTCTGCTTCAGTTGTTGAGGTAGCGAGAGCTGTTTGTTTCTTATCGAACCATGATGTGAGGCAATGTCCTACAAAAGTACAAATACCACTAGTACTTTTCCTATCAACATAGTCACCGGCATGGTCTGAATCGGCATACACTATGGTTTCTACACCAGTTCCTTTGGGATACCATAATCCTAAGTGGGTAGTGCCTTTGATGTACTTAAATATTCGTTTAACGACTTCAAGATGGGGTAATTTTGGATCTTCTTGAAAACGTGCACATAAACAAACACTAAACATAATGTCCGGCCTACTAGCCGTAAGATAGAGTAAACTACCAATCATGCCTCTATATTTAGTGCTATCTATGGATTCATTTTCTTCATCCTTAGTAAGTTTGGTTTCGGAGGACATTGGTGTTTTCATGGTTTTTTGTGTCTTCTATACCAAACTTCTTAAGCATATCTTTGATATACTTTGATTGGTTGAAGAATATCCCATCTTCTAATTGTTTTATTTGGAGACCTAAGAAAAAGTTTAGTTCCCCCATCATACTCATTTCAAACTCGTCATGCATGATTTTTTAGAATTCATTGCATAACTCTTGACAAGTTGACCCGAATATAATGTCATCCACATATATCTAGACGATGATAATATGTGATTCTTTTTTCTTGGTAAAGAGAGTATTGTCTACTAGGCCCATGGTGTACTTATGGTCAACTAGGAAGGTCTTAAGTCGATCATACCAGGCTTTTGGTGCTTGCTTAAGTCCATATAAAGCTTTCTTAAGTTTGTAAACATGATTTGGATATTCAAAATCGGAAAAGCCGGGAGGTTGTGCAACATATACTTCTTCATTTATAAACCCGTTTAAAAATGCACTTTTTACATCCATTTGATATAATTTAAAATCATGAGCACATGCGTATGCAAGTAGTATTCTAATAGATTCAAGTCTAGCTACTGGTGCGAATGTTTCATTATAATCTATACCTTCCTGTTGATTGTAGCCTTGAGCTACTAGCCTAGCTTTGTTTCTAGACACTATCCCATTCTCATCCATTTTATTTCTAAATACACATTTTGTGCCAATTATGGTTTGATTTTTAGGTTGTGGAACTAAAGTCCAAACATCATTTCTAATGAATTGATTTAATTCTTCTTGCCTAGCTATGACCCAAGATTCATCGTTTATGGCTTCATTTACATTTTTAGGTTCAATTGTTGATACAAAGCAAAAGAAATTACTTTCATTTTGAGCCTTGGATCTCAACGTTCGTTCATTTATTTTGCCAATGACATTTTCTAATAGATGGCTTTTGGTTTCTTTGATATTAGTTATTTCCCTTTTTACCGGTTCTATTTCCTTATCACTTTCAATATTTTCATTGTTTTGGACCATTTGACTTTCGACTAAGTCATCATCTACCAAAGGTGTCTTAGGAGGAGGTGGACTTTCGTCGAATGTTACGTTCAACGATTCCTCGACTCTTGATGTTTCTTTGTTCAAAACAATATAAGCTTTACTATTTTGCTAATATCCAAGAAATACAACTTCATACGACTTTGGTTCGAATTTGGTGAGATAATCTTTAGTGTTTAAAATAAAACATTTAATACCAAAAACTTTAAAATATCCTAATGTTGGCTTTTTGCCTCTATAAAGTTCATATGGGGTTTTCTTAAGAAATGGTCTAATTAGAACACGATTCAGTATATAGGTTGATGTATCTACAGCATGACACCAAAACTTTTGTGGTATATTTTGCTCGTTTAACATAGTTCTACTCATTTCTTGAATTGTTCTGTTTTTACGTTCTACTACACCATTAGATTGAGGTGTTCGAGGAGCCGAGAAATTATGTGAAATACCGTTAGCATCACAAAAAGCTCCAAATTGGGTTTCATTATCAAATTCTCTACCATGGTCGGTTCGTATAGAAACTATATTGTTTCCTATTTGATTTCGGATTATTTTACTTAGGATTTCAAATTTATCGAATGCCTCATTTTTAGTTTTTAGAAATTTTGTCCATGTGTACCTAGTGTAATCATCTACTATGACTAAGGTGTAAAAATTTCCACCATAACTTTGTATAGCTGACAGGCCAAACAAATCCATATGTAATAATTCAAGGCACCTAGATGTAGATACCATGTTTTTAGCCTTATGGCTATTATGTACTTGTTTTCCAATTTTGCAAGCATCACAAAAGTGTTGGTCATATTTCAACTTGGGTAGATTCCTAACAAGTTATTTGGATGATAGAGATTGAATAAGCCTCATATTGGCATGACCTAGATGTCGATGCCATAGAGTTGAGTTTTCGTCCAAAGAGGTAAGACATAGCTTATCTTTAGGTGTTTTGTCTAACTTCATGACATAGACATTGTTCTTTAAAACACCTTTTCCTACGGTTATGCCATCTTTAAGTATTTTACTTCCATTTTCACTGAAAAGGACGTTATACTTTTTACGGCATAGTTGACTTATACTAAGCAAATTAAAACCTAAATTATCTACATGAGCAACATCATCAATAGAGAGAGTCATGAGAGATTGTACCTTTTCCGATGATTTTACTTTTAAGCTTGCTACCAAATGTGACATTACCTCCGTCGTACACTTGGTAGGTTGAGAAAATGTTTTTGTTTCCCATCATGTGCCTTGAGCACCCACTATCTTTGATCCACTCATCAGGTTCAAGATCAACTTTCAAGCATACCTAAGTTCATAGAAAACTCAAGCATTTGGTCCCCAACATCTCATGGTTCCGTTTGGGTTAAACATGACATTATCATGGTTCATGTATGGAAATGGTAGACAATTGTTCCACGGCATATATTTAGGACCATGAAAGTTTCTAGGAATGTTTTGGTTCCAATTATTTGATAAGTGTGTTGTGGATTAACTATACTCTTTGGAAAAGGGTGTTTGGGAATACTCATTTGAGATCTCTGTTGAACCGTTTTAACTCTATATTCATTTCTAGCTTGACCTCTTCCTAAAGACACTGCTGGTTTGTGTTTATTATTGGTTACATTAGTGTTGGGTTTTCTGGTAACTTTAACAAACTCGGAACGATCGACTTTGTGAACCTTCTGTTCAGCCTCTGTACCCGCGGATCCCTTGGGTACACCTGGCGGATCCAAATTTTTGGATCCGTCGAATCCGTGAGTGTCTAACTTGGTTGAAACAGTTTTATTCACAGTCTGTTCCTTATGGTCACTTAAGGTTCCTAGTTTCATAAAGCCTAGTCCTGTTTTATCATGAGGTAGTTTTTGCATTTTCATTATTTCATCCGCACAACTTATGTTTTTATCAAACTTTTTAAACTTTGAATTTTGTTTGATTAACTCTTCCTATGTGGATCTTAAGGCTTCTAATTCAAGTTTTAGTTCTTGACAAGAAACACATGTTTCTTTACTACCTTTTTCTTTTTCAATTCGTATTGCTTTTTCTTTAAGCCAAAATACTTCATTTTCCAAAAGTGTTGTTTTTGTTTTCAAAAATTTGTTTTTGTTTATGATTTTTAAAGTGACATCACAAAGTTTGTTATATTCTACTTCTAAGGTTTCGTCATCTATAGAGTATGAATCAGAATGTACCTCTTCTGTGTCATGAGCCATAAGGGCAATTTCGTTGTTCTTAGGCTCATCATCATCATCTCCTTCACTATCGCTCCAAGCTCCACTAACGAAGGCTCTTTGAGACTTGTTCTTTGGAGGCTTTGGACATTCTCCTATTAAGTGACCGGAGTCACCACACCTATAGCACTTTCTGTCAATCTTACCTTTTCTATCGTCACGGTCTTTCCGAAGAGATTTCTTTTCATCACAAGGTGGTCTTACAAACTTTCCTCGTCTCCTGAAGAATTTCTTGAAATCTCTCACGGCCATGGCATACTCTTCATCATCACTGTTAGAACTAGATTCGTCATCACTTGACTCGGCTTTGGCTTTTAAGCCAATGGACTTTGTCTTCTCCTTTTTGCCTTTGACAATTTCCGAGTCTTTTCCCATGATCATTTCGTGAACCTTTAAGTTTCCAATGAGCTCATCTAGGGTCATGCTTGAGAGATCCTTGGACTCTTCAATAGCCGTCACCTTTGCCCTCCATTTTGGATGGAGTGCTCTTAGAAATTTTCTGACAAAATTCTTACTAGAAAAAGTTTTGTCAAGTGCTTTAAGTGATGTAATAATAGTATTGAATCTAGGAAATGCACAATCAATGGTCTCATCTTCAGGAATAACAAATTGTTCGTATTGTTGAACAAGACGATCAATTTTGTTATCTTTTACTTGTGAGTTACCTTGATGTGTGATAATAAGAGATTGCCAAATATCTTTAGCCGTTTTACACATAAAAACTCTTTCATATTATTTCTTAGGTAAGGCATTATAAAGCATCATTTTGGCTTCGTTATTTTTGGCAATTAGTTTCTTTTGCTCATCACTATGACGAGTAAGAGAAGCTCCTTCATCCCGACCACCCAAAATATTATTACTAATAGGTTTGTAATCACCATCAACAATTATATACCATAGATCTATATCCTTTGACTTCACATATGTCTCAAAATGATTTTTCCAATATATAAAACAATTTGGTTCAAAAAGTGGTGGTCTTTGCATAGACTGCCCTTCTTTAAAGTTTTCAAAATCCATTTGATCGTTTCAAGTTTTAAAATACAATTTATTTTAAAATTCTTGAGTAACCTGCTCTGATACCAACTGTGGAAAACTAGAAAGGGGTTGAATAGTTTTACGGTTTTAAAATTTTAATCCTTTTGTTACTTATGTGAATTCAAAGAACTAAAGTTTGAACAAATAATTACACAATATAAACAAAAGTAAAGAGAGGAAAGATCAAACCACACAACAAGGTTGTTTATAGTGGTTCAGCTACAAGGACTCTCTTCCTTGCCCTGCCCCACACCTCGAGCCTCTAACTCGAGAGTTTATCCTTCACTAAGAAACAAGCTCCCTTTCTAGGTGGAGAAAACCTTTACACGTCGCTTACTTCTTTTTTTGGTACTAAGCTAAACACCGGGTTCTTTACAAGGGTACAACCACTCCCGTTTGGTTCTTTACAAGGGTACAACCACTCCCGACACTCTTTGTGTTTTGAGGACTAAAACACTAACCACACTAACTGATTACAAATGATAAATGATGATATATGCTAACTATTACAATGTGACAGTAATGAGACTTAAGGATTACGGTTTTGTAGATCCTTGTACACTTGAACTCTTTTCTACAAAGAGAAGATCAAAGTGAAATGCAAATATGAAATGATGTTAGTGAGATCTATACAGAATGTATATGAGTATATTATGTATGTAAGTGATGAGTGAGCCAAATGATCAGCTTGCTATTTAAAGGCAAGCTGATCAACAGCTCACGGATCCCACGGATCCCATAAAAGGGATCTGTCCTTCATTGGACTTAGATCCGTAGGTGTTGACAGCTAATAGATTTGGTGTATCTTTCCAAATCTTCCATGTCTTACCAAATCTCCCAAAATCCTCAAATGTCAACTATGTAACTTGTAAATCTAAACAAGATATATCAAAATCTAACAAAGATACCATATGTGATTAAATCTAAACAAGATATATCAAAATCTAAAAAAGATACCATATGTGATGTATGCAATGATGTCATGGAATGTTTTTTTGAAATAAAGTTTCCTTTTAAGAAAATAAGTTACTAAATAAGCAAACTTGTAATTCTTGGTTATTTTGTGAAGTGTAAAATGTGTACTTGAGAGGCTTAAGCAAGTATTTATTAGTTGCTAAAAAATATGCCTTGTATTTGTCATTAACAAAACTAAGAAAAGATCGAAGAATATAAATAACGTTTTTGGAACGATATTTGTATTAACAATAGTGGAAGACCTATAACCCCAAGGGCCAGTTGGTGATGGCGAGTAATCGCTAGGTTATAGGGTTAGTGGATGCCATATATATAACGAATGGGTACCCCTCTTAGGTAACTGACATGTTGCGATAGGAGATAATTAGAAACAATAGTTGGAGGATACAACATTTTTCTTTCATAGTTGTTTGTAAGTTCAACCAGGTGACAAACAAATAACACCATGCTATCCCTACAAAACTTATCTTATTTTTTCAGATTGGCTTTACTAATTAATTAGTGGTGTCTTGGAATGACACTAGGGATATATATATATATATATATATATATATATATATATATATATATATATATATATATATATATATATATATATATATATATATATATATATATATATATATATATTACTTTCCAGTACTATTACAAAATCCAAACCTACATTGAAATAACAAGTTGCAAATACAACTTAGGCTGGGCACAGTCTTGACCTAAAGCGACCTGGGTCACTGGCTGCCACGTCAGCTTTCTCTCTCTGGCGACCAGAAGCGACCGACCTGCTACAGTCGGTGACCAGTATTTTTTTTTTTTTTTTTAATCAAACATTTGAAATAAACTTAAGTTCTTGCTTATCGAAGCTAGAAACGATTGTGGTGGTTCACGAGAGGAGGACGATGATTTCCTCCTTGCTGCGTCACAAACTTGTGTTCATGATTCTCTAGTATTATCTTCAGATTCATCATCATCGACTTCATGAAAATTCAAAGGACCTTGTGTTGACCCCGAAGTTGTTGTAGAGCCCTTTGTTTTCTTCCTACTGTTCGTTCGAATAGCTTCTCCCTCCATCTTTCAAGCATCGTGATGCCTCAAGATTTTCCAACATTCCACCAAGTTGAACTCATGCTTGTAAAGCGTATGGTATTCCCTCAACGCTTTCTCATGATCATTAACATCATTTTCACAACTACCATGGTTAAGCTTGATATTATCCATGATAGCAGCAAAATTTCCAACCTGTGGCCTAATCTGATTCTTTCATTTGCTTGCGATAGAGTCGTAGCTTTGATCTGAACCGATTTTTTCTTAAAATACGCTATAATCAATTCCCAAAAGCGGTTCTTGTTGACAGCGTTACCTCGTTGGGAATTTTCTGAGACATATACCCAAGCTTTACAAAGAGCGACCTCTTCTTCCCTTGTCCAATTAATCTATTTTTTGGATGGTTTGGCCTTCTTCCCTTTGTCCTTCGCCTTCGCCTTCGTAGCACGTCGGGAAGCGGTTCATGGTTTGACGGGTGATGTCTCTTCGACATCGTCATCGTCCTTAACGGCGAAAGAACCGTGGAACGAATCATGATAAGAACCTTGACCCGAACCTTGACCCATCGACGCATCTTGAGTCAGATATTCTTGCGTCTCTCGGTTGGCCATGAAATCATCAAAATTCATATCAAGATCAAGATTCTGAATCGGGGAATATTCTTGACAATGGTAGGAAGATTGCAAGAAATCCATGTTAAGCCGATATGACGACCCACTTGGTTCTTGGTAATAACCCGTATTTGGACGATACGGTGGAACATATGGACGATTAAGATAAAACATGTTTTGATTTTGGTTGGGTTGTGGTAATCGTGATGAGTATTCAAAAGAGGGTGCAAGAAATCGAATACCCCGTTGTTGTTGTGGTGTTATGCCGTGTAGTTCAAAGTTGTTTTCCGGCGAGAAGTTGTTTTGGGGTAGCCGGGATTATCGGTTTTTTGATGTGGGAGTGTTTTTGTTTGACATGATTAGAAGTGGTTGGATGAGAAGTTGAATTTGAATTGTGTTTGAAATTGTTTGTATAGGTATTTATAAGATGGAAAAAGTTTTTTTTTTTTTTTTTTTTAGTGGAGCAAACAATCGGTCAATTAACCAATCGATACTCACAAAAACACAACAATCGACCAAAGAAGCGACCGAGTGCTGTAATCCAATTGACCGATCCCTTGATCGGTCGCTTTCTCTTTTGCCAATCGACCGACCGAATGTTTCCGTTGGGTTGCTACTAGCCTTAGTTCCCACAAAAAGTTAACCTTTTTACATAATGCTAGTAAAACCCTAAATATCCATTCAGTTGAAATCCCCATATTGCCCCTCAAAAATTTTGAATTTTAAGAGCATACAAATGATTATGCAAGAACATTATATTTTAAAGTATGAGAATTAACTATAACATTGCGTCATAATTAAAATTCACCTTAGAATTATAACAACCTAAAAATTTAAAAATAACTTTTGGTACAATACGACTTAACCTAATATCGAAAACGAATCATTATACTTTGAATTTTGAAAATGTGAAAATCTAAACTAACTAAATAAATAGATGACACAATATATGTATGCATGTTACACATATGAAATCATGGGGACCAATTCATATTAATCATTTGTACCCACTAATATTTATGGCAAGAAAGTCAATCAAGAAATCACCCCTTTTAACTCCCATAAATTTCGGTAACTTGACCCATAAATTTCGGTTCCCTCTCGTTCAATGACTCATATGATTGAAGATAAGACCATATCTTTTGCGAAATTAACCTACACGCCATTCCATCTTGAATATTATAACGCCATCTCCCTTGAATATAACCACATACATTGCTTACCCACTCTCCAACTGAAAACAAAAAAAAAACAGTAAACAAAATTCCAAACCATGTCATTTTCTCTACGAAGAAACAAGAGTCGAAGGCTGATGGGGCGGTGAACATGTTTGGTTCAACCTGTGGTACTTGTGTTTTAAGCTTCGAAGGTACATGTTATGCTCAAAGTTTCGGGTTGGCATTAGCTAGAGTCTGGTTCGGTTAACTGTACGAGTTGTTGGTTCGATCGTGTCACGTAGAGTCTGTGTTGGTGCTCGACGTGGTGCCGCGTTTGTGTTCGGTTACGCCAGGGTTTAGAGGTTCGACCATGTCTTGTTGAATCTTAATGTTCGGGTTCGAACTGATCTATGTGCTCGCGCTTGTGTCTGGTTTTGAGTTCGGTCGTCGTTTCAGTCTCATTCGTTGGTGGTATATAACTCACTACTCGGTTAGCTGATTGTGTACGGTTGGGTTCGGGTTCGATTGTGCCTCATTTATTCTTAACGTTCGTGTTCTTGTTTCGGCTCCCATCTCTTCAAGTATAATTTTAAGATAATCTTGTGAACTGCTATATAAATGACTATGATATATATATAGATATAAGACAATATAAGCATGCATGAAACAAAAATGGGTTGACTTTTGCACGCATGTATTTGCTTAATGAAAATAATAATCGTTCATGGATATGATCTTTTAAATTCACGAATATTATATGCATGCATGTTATAGATCAAAACCTGTTATCAGTAAACTATATTTTGAGAAAATGACCATATGAAATATAAATGGAGTTTCACTAGTTGTACCACACCATACTTATATGTATATAATGACATGATGCGTGCATGAAATATACTGATATGGGGCTTGAGATTTACATGCATGAATTTACTACAACAACATGTTATATGTATTATGTATATATACCATTATGATTATTAATGTAAAGATTGTAAAAGGCATATTAGCTATATAAAATGTAGTAAGGAAATCTGATTACAGGCTATATATATATATATGAATAAAAACTAGAGTTTTCTACCAAAGAAGATCAATCTATGCGTCAATTAACTTTATATAACTGATATTAAAATTGTGTAGGATGTTTCATATTAAGTTTTCAAAACTTGATAATTACTATTAGCCTTAAATAGCTTTGAATGTTTTGATAATAATAGAGAACATACTATCACTTGGTTAAGCCTGTACGTTTATATAACAATGCCTTGATTAGCTTCATATCTATTTAAATATGGAGTCCACTTTAGCCGACTTAAACGTACATAAGCACAAGTCGCTCAACTGGATTTATGATACATCATTTTCTTACCTTAATAAATATGTAACCGTTTGAAATGGATCATTAAATCTTAGTCGTTTTTATACACACCAATAGATGTCATTTTGGCCCAATTAAAGAATTACGAATCTATTTGAAACTGAATCGACATGCTAAATTTCCTAAGTACATATATTTAATCAGTAAGCTTATAAATGGTATAAGCACGGAAAATTTCTCGAATACAATTATCATATTTTGTATACAAAGCTACGTACTGATGAAAGTAATAAATTAGTAAAAATGTATAATAAACCATAATTGGAGTATAAAATAAAGTAGTAGTCAGTCAATCACAATTTGATAAATGGTTCCCATCTCTTCAAGTATAATTTATGTTAAGATAATCCAAGCGGGAGTAAGTTGTGTGTTCGAGTACGCCTTTTTCGAGTACGCTTTGAATTGATTTTAAGGTACGGATACTCTACCCTTTTTAGTAAGGGTGTCTTTTCACCTATGCATTGATGTTGAGCTATGATTTAAACCTTTGCCATGATCCTTTTGACATGAACCTTTTGATATGACCTTGAGATATACCTTCTGATTATGACCTTGAGATGCACCTTGATATGACATTGAGACCTGACTCTTAGTTTGATACCCGAGCCATTTTATGTTACCTAGCCAGGAAGGTAACCTGGCCATGTCTGTGATGCACCACTGGCATGACTCATGTGTGGGTGAGTGATTTCTCACACCGTCCCTCTTATATTATGATATGGCCATTATGACTTTGAGATTATGATTTTGAGATGACTTTGAGTTTGGGGGCGTATGGATTGCAATCCTAGATTTGTATGTTTAGTGGATTTAACTATGACTTTGAGTTATGACTTTGAGGTGACTGGTACTGTGTGCAATACATGCCTTTCACATTTCTGGGAGCTGATCACTCCACCCTTTTGATACATGAGGACACCCCTCATATTATCTGGTTGCCTAAGAGGTATCCCCTCTGATTGTGAGATTATGACTTTGAGATATGATGTTGAGATTATGACTTTGAGTTTTGGGGCTCGTGGTAGATGACTATCCTATTCTTCTCTTATTATCCATTTATTTTCTTTTATACCTTATGATATTCCCATTGCCCATATTATATTCTGTTTCGTTATTCTTTGCTTTGTATATGTATCTGTTCACTGAGCTTTTTAAGCTCAGCCGCACGTTTTCTTTTCGTGTGCGGCAGGTAATAAGCAGGACGACGGGTTTGGGTATGAGTGAAGAGACTTTTGGACTTAGAAGACTTTGATAGTGTTCTGAAGTAGAGACCATTAGAAGGAGTTGCTTTTGCAGACTTAGTATTTAGTTTTGTTTCCATTGCAACCATGTAAATTTCAGAATTTCATTTGTAATCTTTGAGAATTTTTGTATTACTTGAAATGTATGCTTTGTTTTGATCTGATGCGAAACCATTAGTGTGACATCTTTACCCTTGCCGGGTTGGGGTGTTACCACAAAAAGTTAACCTTTTTACATAAGGCTAGTAAAAATCCGACATTCATGCCTATCTCTTCAAAGGCCTTTAAGGTTTTATCCCATGTTTCAATATCGTCACGAGTAATGGTGACTTTACAAGCTCTGATGGCGTCAGCAATTGTTACAGGTTCAAGAATTATCGCAACCGCTAGTTTAACATTGAGAACCTTGAGGAGGTTTTCGTGAAGATATGTCATTTGACTACGACAACACTCATTCAGCTCGGAATTAAGTTAAGAAGGCCAAGAGCTCCATCGATTTCATTTAGACCATGTACCCTTACAACGGACACAAGGACCAACAATTAAAGTTTATGAGCGAACCTTCCATATTATAGTTTTGTAACATGAGAATCTCCAAATAAGCACCGCATGTGATTATTTGTTGAGTTTTCTTTTACTCACCATTCTTTATACATGATCTTTAATTTGATTCAATGATCTTATTTTTGTATTTGTGTTTTCTAATTAGTTGCTAGTTTTTGTTATGGACACCATATACTCCTTTCATGTTTTCTGAAATACTGTTCATGTCTTCAAATTCTGTGACTTGCAGCGTAATTTTTGTTCGTGATTTCACAAATCATATGTGATTTCATAAAATCACATGTGATATTTAATAACAAATCACATTTGATTTTTTCAGGCATCAATTTCAACACTCATAAATAAAGTCAAAAAAAAAGTTCGTCGAATGAATATAGAAGTGCCCCTCTATAGAAAGATGATTTAATTATCGTCGTAATTGTATGATTTTTTTTTTTTTTTTTGCGTCACAATTAACGTTTTATGAAATATTCAATTTTTTTTTTTAAATAATGAAATTGGGTTTTCTTTTAATAAAGAAATGAATAACAATGAATAATTCATTACATTGAACTTTTCTCATTATATCTATATACTAAAACCCAAAATCTTGGGCCTCACAAAACAAAAAAATGAATAGTAACATGGCAAAAAAATAACATTATCATGAACAGTGTTTACTGTTCATGCTACAGTAACTGGTTTTTTTTTTTTTTTTTTTTTTTTTTTTTTTTAATAATTTCGGGAAAAAAAAATTTGAAAAAATATTTTCAAAAAAAAAAAAAAAAAAAATCCAAAAAACTTTAAAATTAATTTTTGTAAAAAAACAGTGTTTACTGTTCACGCTACAGTAACTGATTTTTTTTTATTTTTTTTTAAATAATTAAAAAAATAATCGAAAAAATAAAAAAAAATAAAAAAAAAATTTGAAAAAATATTTTCAAAAAAAAAAAAAAATCCAAAAAACTTTAAATTAATTTTTGTAAAAATATTAATTTAAAAAATAAGAATACAAAATAATTGTGAACCTACAAAACCAACAAAAAACAACTATCTGAACAACCCGCTGCAACAGTACTTTTTTTTTTTTTTGAAATTATAAAAAAAAAATTAAAAAAATCTCTAAAACTCTCCCGCAGCAACGCGCGGGTTACCCCGCTCGTTTTATATATTAACTTCTTTTTTGACAAAAGTACAAATCAAGTATGAATTGAACTTTACTAAAGTGGAAAGTTTGATAGATAAACTATTTGAAAGGTGTTGTGTAACAAAAATATCAAAATATTTTTATTGATCTAACAAATTTGTATCTCAATTATATGGCATTAATTACTTATATATTTTAACTTTATATATATGTAAAGTCTTTCTAACTGATACAAACATTATAAAAAAAGTAGTATATCCGGACGGGTATTGCACTTGTTTGAATTATGCATAACGTAGTCAAGGGTTTATTATAAGCAATTTAGGTAATTTTTGAAAAATTGCGTTGGAACACCAAATTAGTTTAACAATCTTCAAATATAAGAAAACGACTCATTTTGTGTTTTTCGGTCAAGAATTGCAATTTCTATTTCTGTTTTCATTGGATTATTACAAATTTTCTTTTATTAATTTTTAACCTTTATTAGTGCTTTTGTTCGAGATATATTGCGGCAAATTGTAACACAACATGTTTCTTATAGCATTAAAATATCTGACTTATGTAGTGTTCTAATCTATGTTGTAATTTAGGATACGACTCAATGAACTATTTGCTTTGATGCAATATTACTCGCATAACAAAAAGCGTTGGATAGTCTAATGGTAAACAATTTCCACAACATGTTCTATTCATGGGATTTGTGGAAATAAACTACTACTCCTAACAACTACTATTAACTGCTACTTTACTGCTAGTTTTGTGAAATATACTCTTAATTTAAGAAAAGATAGTTACACTATATAACAAAATGTGTTACCTGATGAGAAAAGACTACAATAAATCCAACTAACTATTAAAAAAGATACGGCCACTTAATCATATGAGATAACTATGGGATAAATTATATTGTGTAACTTCCTTTTTTTCTTATTAATCGGTAGAAAAAGATAAATTTTAATAGACATGCAAAACCCGAAATTAGAAAGTAGAAGACAAAATATTGGGTTCATATGTGGTTTTTATCGTTTCTTTTCTCATGAAAGTTACAAGAATATTTTTAGTCACTAAAATTTAAAGATTAATGACCTCGTATTCTTATTACTATTTGTATAGGAAAACCTTAATGTTAGTTCATTTATTTTTTGTCTGTTAACAAAAAAAAGTTCATTTCTTTTGAATATTTTAATTTATTTTATATATATATATATATAAAATTTTTGCAAAAAGACACATTTATATGTGGTTCTATATGTTATTGATTTTACATACACCATGACGGTGTTGAAACCACTCCTTAACACTAATTTTTCATGTTGTTGCTCGATCAAAAAAATACACCTAGGTCTTCTTGGAGGTTCCAAAACAATGTTGTGCCCACACCAAGACCACAAAACGGACATTCAAGGATCCAATTCATACAGAATAAAGAAAGCTTATATATATTGGTAGTGGCTTAATAACCCTTTTAACACTATCTCCTTTTATAATATAGTTTCGTTAAGAACACAGTATCTATTTGTTGCATTAGCCAAATGTGGAAACTAAAAGAGGGGAACTAAAACGAGGACGGCAAATAGGAAGGACAAATGCTTAATGAAAGATGAATAAACTACAAGATGGTAATTGTTAACCTATTTTACGCATGTGTGTTGTATAGGTGAACATAATCAACATGGATACCGAAAAATGGATACTGAAAGAAGAAACAAGAAAAGGAAACATGGCTGTGTATGTTTTCTTATGGATTCATGGTCCTCCTGTGATATAGTTTCCGTGTACTACTACAAGTATATGCACGAGGAGCCGTGCATGGCATCATCTCAAACAATTGAGATACAAGCCTTTTGATTATATAAATTTGTTTAATACGAGTTATACAACGTAAAGCAATTAGTCAAATATCATGGACGATTCTACAAAAGGATATATTATCCAAGGTGAGGTTCTTTATTCCCCAATTATTTGGTGAACAACACATGAGATTCATTTACATTTATACTATGAAAAAATCATAAGAATCATTATTTAATACACACTATTAAATGGTTAGGAGGCGAATGTGATAGTCATGTTAAATAAACTAGACGAGTACCCATGCATAGCAACGGATTTTCTAGCGGCATATAGTCATAGTGATATTTTGGTTATACAAATGATATTCTGGTAAGTGTTTTGTGCAACGTTTTATTTTTATCGAAGCAGTAGGCATAGAGCGATGGTTGTCGAAAGTGGTCTTTTATTATTATTAACGGTAAGAATTTAAAAAAACCACATAATTACATTGTAGTGTCAAAGTTGTAACATGTTATATGCAAAAGATATTAAATTATTATCATTAATAATAATAAAAGACCACTTTCGACAACCATCGCTCTATGCCTACTGTTTCAATAAGAATAAAACGTTGCACAAAACACTTACCAGAATATCACTATCACTATATGCCGCTAGAAAATCCGTTGATATGCACGGGTACTCGACCTCGTCTAGTAGATTAGAAACTAATATCTGAACTTTCAATATTCTTTAAATGCCATCACAAAATTTCGTCTATACTAATTAAGTTATGATGATTTACGTTTCCTAATTTTAACAAATAATTAGTCTTAACATTTAAACTACTTAGCTAAAATCAACCAAACATAATTCAACTTAATTTATAACATTATTTTTATTTATTGATGATTTATGTCTAATTTCAAAATTAGTCAACTAATCAAAATATTTTCAAATCAATCAACCAAAATAAATCAATCACAAATCACATAATCATAAATCACATTTAATAGCAAGTCAAAATAATATCAAAATGCATCTTAAGTATTTTCGTAGTGTGATTATTTAAAAATGTATAAACACCATTTCAGTTAATAACAAAGATCAAATGACATCTTTAACACATTGTTCATGATTTTCAAGCAACAAAATAAATCAAACACTTAATTTTGTTCAATATTTCATATGGCACAAATAAAAAAAGAAACAAATATTGTGACAATTTTAGAACATTTCTAAAATTACCAAAAACACATTTAGCTAGGAACAAACATGTAAAAAATAATTAAACACCCTTGTTCTTCATCAAAAGTCACGACACAAAATTAAGAACACAAGAACAAATAGCTTGATAATTTCAATTACATATATATTCCATAAACATGATAAATAACAAGATTAAAACATAAATATAAAGTGGCGGAAGCATACTTTGATGGCGAGGATGCGGTTGTAGCAGCAGTTTTCCGGAAACGGTGGTGGCAACGGCTGTAGAAAAATGTACCCAAAAAAAAATATAGATCTACAAATAAAATATAGAGATCAATAAAAAAACCATTAAAACTTGATTAATACATATCTAACTATAAAAAAAACCTTTTCCGGTGACCAAAAGATTTTCCGGCGACTTCATAACCATTTCTACAATAAAAACTTATAACAAAAAAAACCTTTTCCAGCGAGCAAAAAAATTTCCGGCGAATAAAACATACTATTTCTGGCGATAGCAACAAATTCCGGTGATAGCAAAAATAAAACAATTAAAAAAAAACCACCATATCAAATATTAACAACAATTTTAAAAATAAAACATACTATTTCCGGCGATAGCAACAAATTCCGGCAGTAACAAAACTTTTCCGGCGACTTTGCAAACTTTTTCCGGCGAGAGTGGCTGCTACAGCAACGACAAACAGTGGTAAATGGCGGCGGCACTAACAAAAAAACCAAAAACGTTATATCTACATAAAAAAATTAACAGATCTATAAAAAAATATATATATATCGATACAAAACTCTAGATCTACAAAAAAATATAGATAGATAAAAAAAAATATGTATATATCGATAAAAAATAATTATAGATCTACCAAAAAAATATATAATGATCTACCAAAAATAATTCTAGATCGATAAAAAAAAAAATATGTATAGTGGAGGCGGTGATGGTGGTGGTGTGGAGGATGGTGGTGGTGGTAATAGTGGAGGCGGTAATAGTGGAGGCGGCGTGGAGGTGGTGTGTGTTTTTTTATGCTGAGAAGGTGTGTATTTGTTTGTAGGGAGATAAGGGCAAAACGGGGAATACGTTATTTTCAACATTTCACAATCCTTGACTTTTCACTTTTCTTATGTTGACCATTTTGACATTATATGTAGTTAAGATAACGCACGATAGATAAGTGAATTTGTTTATATATAATTGTACGTATACATATACTTCTAAGGCTCACGAGCCTAACCAGACATTGCGTATGACGCTCGGGCTAGAGCTCATTTGTTAAATGTGCCCCAAAGTCGGATCGAACTCAAGCATGGCTCATTTTGAGCTTTTACCGAGCCAACCCTGATTTGTTCATGAGCGGTTTAGTTCGTTTGCATTCCTAATAAAATGTAATCGTAGATTGAGTTATTTAATAGTACGTAATAATTAACCGCATATAACAGCAAAGCCATTATAGTTATGCTTATTTTTTCTTTTTTACACTTGTTATAACATCGTGTAACACATGAGATTAACTTTTAAGATTATAAATTATCATATAAATAAGTTATCAACACAATAAGGCAATAATAGTTAATTTTCTTACTATTAAGTGGTACAAGAAATAAAAATCAATCTTATAACATCTATTACAATCATAGTAGAGCATCTCGATTCCTCATTGATCGTATGATAGAATGTTCAGAGGTGCCGGCTCGCAACTTCCATACTATTGTGATTCATTTAATTTACCGATCACATCAATGTTTTCAGAACTCAATAGAACATCAAACACACTTACCCGACCAATTTTATAAATACTGACCATCCTAATAGTAAATAAAGCACACATAAGATTACACATATAATAAAGAACACAAATTAAGCATGAATTTTTTATTTATTTTTTTTTTAATTTTGAAAAAAACAAAGTACTTTATTTTTCTTTTCTTTTTTGATCGTTCTTCTTTTTCCAATTACATTAGAGGCAATTAGACATAGTTCACATTTTTGCACCGTGGAATTTATTTTCTTTTCTATGTGCTTTTGCATGTATAGTTTATTTTCATTTTTTTAGACTATTTTGATGGGTTTTTTTTTTTTTTTTTTTTTTTTTTTCCTTCTTCTTTTGGTAAAGGGTTTCTTTCTCTGATAAAATATTTACTCGATAAAATATAACCACTACAGGATATGCGGCTAAGTACCACATTTACTAGTCTCAAACGCACCTATAGTGCTTTGAACCACCAACTAGTCGGAAAGAAAAACACAAACTCACAATACAAACAACCTAATCTAACAAAAATTAAAACATAGCAAAACAAAACTATTTGGCCAAGAACAACGCAATAGTAGCTATCCTCCATCTCGAACAAGGCAATCAGGGAGCTTCCACATTTTCAAAAGTAAGTCCACACTTCGACTTTTTATAGAGAAATGACAAGATTTTTAGACGAACTGTAGAGGTAATGACTTCGATCAGTTGCTCTACCGACCTTTTCTTCTACACGCTTATAAACATTAAATATTTATTTTTCACATAAGCGGACAAAAACAAAAACAAACTAGACGCTTCTCATAATGTGAAAAAATAATCGTGTAAAATGGACCTTTTTTTGGTAGTGTGTATGTACTGGTTCAACTATTTTTCTGAGCAAGAGAAGGGCTGAGGCTGTAGAAGTCGATCTTCACTATGAATGAACCGAACCACTTCCTTTATCACACAAACCACACGACACAAGATGCTAGATGACTCACAAACACAATTAGAGAACAAGAAGAGAAGTGTGGATCTAATGGGAAAATACTAGTCGAATGATTATTTCTTTTGAAAGAAATAATACAAAGACTTCGAGGGAAAACACACACACACTCTCTTACATAATATGAGACATCTGAGATAATGTGAGAGTGTGTGTGGTTTATATGTTCGACTGCCACGTCAAATGGACAAATGATGGGCTTTAAGTTGGACCAAGATTTGGGCTAATATATGCACTACACATATATACTTAAACTAACAACACTAATGCTACTAGCCCACACATTAACTAAATATTATACATGACATTTTAGTTCTAAGAAGCAAATGACCATCACTTCTTAATTAATCATAAATTAATTGCTAACAATCTCTCCTAAGAGATGGTCATTTCAATGATGCTCCCGTGATTGGTCTTTTGCTTTTGATGTCTTGAACTTTGTGTGTCAATGTATAATATTCTTCATTTAATGTTCCTTCATGCACTGTGATCTTCAAAGAATCGTCTTTTGGTCATTCTTGCCTTGATCTGCTTCTTCCGTCCAGATGCGTCGTCATAGCAGATGATGATGGTTGATGGACTTTCATCGGTACCTACATAAGACAGTTAGCAATAAATAGTCCAGCGCTTATAGGTTTAGATTTTAAGATTGTTATCAGCATAGTGTGACACCTTTCTCTAATCTTTTTCAAGGCCTTTGAGAGCCTCTGAAGTATACCGAAGTATCACTTCAAGACTGTAGACCATTCGAAGCGAGTAACCATCATGTCTAAAGCAAGATCCTTGGATCTCGTTAAGACTCATACAACTTGTATCCTTTTTGATGAACACAAGTGTATTGCATAGGAAGTGTTCCTAAGAGATCTTTTGATGAATCTCATGTCTCTAGACTCAATAATGTGCGTTTTGGTTTTAGTCGTCGGAGGCATAGAGCAGAGTGCCACCTTTTCAATATCAACTCATCTCGGAGTGAGAGGTCGATAGATTATGTAGTGTTCTCCATGAGAAATGAAACAAATATCTTTTAAGAGATATCTGAGTGGATAGGAGGGGTGGTGCAATGCGTCACTGGGTCCATGACGTCTTGTCTTCAATATCAGTATCACCTTAGTGAGTACCGATAGCAGATGTATTGACCCAGTTTCTGACCTAAGTTTTCATGGAGGGCTATTTCTTTTCACCCTTTCATTAAACTTTTCTTTTTCATTCTTCAACCCCTTCTTTCTCCTTCCTCATTTTACTCCTTTTTTTCAATCATACCTAAGGACTTCTAATTCTAAACTATTGGAATTGTCCTTGGGTAGATCCCTCCGGTTCTGGCGGATCATTGGACATAACCTAACCATAATCACCTTATTACTCCATGATTATCCTAGATTATTTGTCACATGCCATTAAACCTTGTGAAAATCTCTCAACATGTTTATGAGAAAAACACATTTTGTTAACACATTGAGAGTTTTTCATTTTTGAAACACTCCCCCTTCACATGTGCTCATGCATTTTTGAAATAAATTGCACATGTTGGGTAGAGTTCGCACATTTGAAATGATCGATTTTCAATGAACATGACCTTCGCGAGACATGCTTACATCACTAGTTAGACTAGCTTGAAATTATTACCCGTCCTGGTCATATTCAAAGATCATCTCTCGAATTGGTACATTCTACTCAGACAAGTCCTTTGCAAGACACGCTTACATCACTGGTAAACCAGCTTAAAATTATTACCTGTTCTGGACATGTCTTTTCGATAACTGACATTTAGTTTCGTCAATTCGAGGGTTCAACTGAGTATTTTTGTAGAGCTCGTTTGAGATTCAAACCACAAATTCTTTTTGATCACTTTTTAATCACGTCCTCTCCCCCTTATACCAAATTGCCACTTAATCTCCCCCTCAGAAATATCATGAAGTGATGTTTTTGAAAACAGTTGATTAAAATGAAACGTTTTGGAGAGACGGACTGATTTTAGCTTGAAATTGGAACATTTTTCTTTTATTCTCCCCCTTAAACAAAGCGTATGTTATACACATTTGAGTTTAAAAGAATCGAGGTGTTTTGTGAGCACAAAATTTATAGAAAGACTTTGAAAAAACTTTTTGAAACAATTTTGATAAAGTGCTCACGGTTTTTGCTTTTTGCCATTAACATTGCGAGTCCTGATCGGAAATAATCAAAAGTCATTCAATGTGGCACGGGTTTCGTACTGAAATGCACGAAAGCCATCTGATTAGAAATTTGAGAAACGACATGTTTTTGAAAATTTTTAAATGAACTCTCGCTCAAGCATCTGTACATGCCCGTATCATTGTTGAATGACATTTCTAGATACGTACAGAATATTGATTAGACGAGAGACATGTCGTGAGAATATTATTTTTGGTTTTTGTTGGTTTTTTATTTTTTATGTCTTTTTGAAAATTTTCTATTTTTATATTCTGTTTTTGTTGGTTTTTTAATTTTTGGTTTTGTTTTTTGAAAAATATTTACAAAAATAGTTACGTGCGAAGCTTGTTGATATAAATCAAAAAGATTCGAGAAGACTTTCTAACTCTTCGGGAGTTAGGCTTCGCATTCCAATTCGACGAACTAAGTTTTCAAACCGCTCTTTTGGGTGGGCTTTAGCAAATAGATCGGCGATTTGATATTCAGTCTTCACGAAAAATAATTCAACCGTACCCTCTTCGATGTCTTCCTTTATGAAGTGATAGCGGACTCTAATATGCTTGGTCTTTGAGTGTTGCACCGGATTGCACGAGATGGCTATGGCACTTTTTGAGTCGTAATACAAAGGTATGCGGTCGAAAAAGAAACCATAATCTGTGAGTTGTGTCCTCATCCATAGAACTTGGGCACAACACGCAGATAGAGACACATGCTTGGATTCTACTGTTGATAGCGCAGTGCAGTCTTGTTTCCTTGATGACCAGCCTACTAGCTTTTCTCCCAAAAATTGTGTTCCGCCTGACGTACTTTTTGCTGTAACTTGACATCCAGCATGATCGGCATCTAAAAAGGTCGTTAGTGTAAACTTCGAATCCTTTGGATTCCAAAGTCCCATGTTAATGGTTCTTCGTAGATATCTAAAGATCCGTTTAACCTCTTGGAGGTGAAGTTCGGTAGGCCTTGCCTGAAACCGTGCTAATAAACAAACAGCGAAATGTATATCGGGGCGACTATTAGTTAAGTACATGAGAGACCCAATCATGCTCTTATATTTCTTTGGATCCATGGGTTTCCCGTGTAGATCAATGCCTATTTTGGGTGAAGTGACCATTGGAGTACCAACAGAGTCACAATTTTCCATTCCATATTTTTTCAAAATCTCAATTGTATATTTAGCCTGATTAAGAAAAATACCACGTGAGGATTGATGAATTTGTAAACCCAAAAAGAATTTTAATTCTCCCATCATGGACATTTCAAGTTTGCTTTTCATGAGATTTTCAAAATGTTTTGAATGTTGCGGATTAGTGGACCCAAAAATTATGTCGTCTACATAAATCTGAACAATCAAAATGTCATTTTTGTATTTTCTTGTAAACAAGGTCGGGTCAATTGTTCCTTTGATGAAATTATTATGAAGTAGGAAAGATGATAACTCGTCATACCACGCCCGTGGGGCTTGTTTCAAACCATAGATTGCTTTCTTTAGCTTGTAGACGTATTATGGATGATCCTTGTCAACAAATCTGTCTAGCTGACTCACGTACACTTCTCCTTTCAGAGTTCCATTCAAGAAAGCCGTCTTGATGTCTATCTGATAAACTGTGATGTTCTTGTAAGCCGCATAAGCTAAGAAAATCCTGACTTCTTCAAGCCTTGCAACTGTTGCGAATGACTCTTCACAATCTATCCCTTCTTCCTGTCTGTATACCTTTGCCACTAGACGAGCTTTATTGCAAATTACAGTCATTTCTTCATCATTTTTGTTTTTCCATAACCACTTAAGATCAATGACAAGTTTGTCGACTGGTCTTGGCACTAAATCTGAAGTGTCATGGATTTGAAATTGAAGAAGTTCTTCCTGCATTGCTTCAATCCAGGCATTATCTGCCATTTCTTCCTGAATGTTCTTAGGTTCTATGAGACTGACTGAGCAGACATAGATGCACATGTCGTAATCGGTATGAAGTTGTTTTCTTGTCTGAATTAGCCTTGAGGGTTCACCAATAACTTGTTCTATTGGATGGTCTTTTGTCCACTGTAATGTTGAAGGGTACCTTGGTCTTGAATGTGTGTTAGATGGTTCATGTAACCCAGAAGATGATTGAGCCTAATCTGTTGCAAATGGGTTTTCAACTTCCCTAGATCTTCTCTGTCATTTGTTGGATAACACAAACCATCAAATACATGAAGGTAAGAGATATCGGGTTTTCATTTTTTGATAAGTTCATATGGGGTTTTATTGAATCTTGGATGGATTAGGGATCAGTTTTGAGTGAAAAAAGCAGTAGAGACAGCATCAGCCCATAAGAATAACGGTGCACTAGAATAAATCAGCATAGTGCGAGTAGCTTCCACAAGAGTTCTGTTTCTTCTTTCAACTACCCCATTCTGTTGTGGAGTTCGAACAGCTGATGTCTGGTGAGTAATTCCAATTTCTTCAAAATATGTTCCTAACTCCTGATTCGTGAATTCCGTGCCATTGTATGTTCTTACTATCCTAACTAGAGCTTGAAGTAGAACTTGAATACGCTTCAGAAAGGTGATGATGGTGCCTGGTGCTTCGTCTTTTGATCTCAAAAACTTTACCCATGTATATCTTGAATAGTCGTCAACAATTACAAGAATATACTTTTTCCCATTTATGCTTAGAACTCTCATTGGGCCATATAAGTCCATATGCAACAAATGTAACCTATCAACCGATATGTTGCTCTTTTGCTCTTTCCTTGCTCACAGGATGGACATAAGTGTTCTTTGGTGTATTTGAACTTTGGGAGACCATTGAAGATGTTGTCTTTGGTAAGTTTGTTTATGGTGTCAAGGTTAAGATGGAACAAACGTCTATGCCACAACCAGTATTTTGTTTCGCCTGCCCTGGTCATGAGACAAATTGGTGATGAAGAGGCCATTTGGTTTATGTCTATTGCATAGAGATTGGTGCCACGATTCCCAATTAAGAGATCATTCCCTACCAAATTCCTAACAAAGAAACTGTTTCTCCTAAATGAAACCTCTAAATCTCCATCACAAAGCTGTCCAACTGAGAACAGATTGTGTCTCAAACCTTCGACATAGTAAACCCGAGTGATCAAGTAATTCCCAAACCGAAGATCTCCATAACCCAAAATAGTTGCAACATGATCATTCCCAAACCGTACAGTCCCCATGAACTGCAATACAAAGTTGATCAGCAGCTTCAGATTCCCGGTCATGTGCTTGGAGCATCCCGAGTCGATGATCCAAAGAGAAATTTTAATGACCTGCGAAGAAAAATGTTTTTGTACATGGAAACCGTTTAACATTTGGTTCCACGGGGTTAGATGTAACATGAGAAGTACACTTAGAGATGGTTTCCGGTGATTCATTGGGAACTATTTCTAATGTGCCATTCTTAAGTGCAAACTTTCTACCCATTGGTTTCCATGCACAAAACTTAGTATGGTCCTTAGGTAATAGGCTACTAGTGGTTTGTCTAGCTTTTGCAATAAGGCTTCTAATATATCTAGACTTAGCCCTAGTTACTGAAGGAACCTTTTTCTGTTCAAGCATATCATTCACATTCACAGTATCTGAAACAATATCATCACAAGCATTTACAGACAAAGTTTGCTTTTGCATTAAACAAACAGATTCATTACATGCATTCAAAACCATGGTCTTTTCATTACATCCAGATGATATTTGTTTCTTATTTGAAAGCTTTAAATTCCTAGGGTCTTCTTCTACTTCCTTGCATGCACTCTCAGATATAGGTGAGACACTAGTTTTCTTGGTTTTGCTCCTAGACTTTCGTCTGCTCCTAGAATTGCTTTCTAATCCTGTAGAAGGTAAGGCACACTCATTAGAATTTATGGGGTTGTCCTTAGATGTTGTTATAGCATTCCTAGACTCATTTGGATTATCTTTCTTACTTTTGTCTATTGCCCTATATGTTTTAGATGTAAAGGCAGACGCAGTAGTGGGACTAATCCTATAAAGGTCAGGCATTATTACTTTTGAGTTCTCGACAACAGCTTTCCCTTTATCAACACTTGTTGATTTTTCACTATCCTTGGGCAAGGGTGGTGAATTAGACATATTTGTTGTTCTACCCTTAGATTCCTCACCCTTCCCATTTTGACTCGCAAGTTGAGACTTCAAAAGATCAATTTGTTCTTTCATCTGTTTGTAAGAACGCTCATACGACAGTTTATCATACTTGCATTCTTCTTTTTTCTGATCAAGTTGTTTAAAATATGTTACATTTTGCTTTTCAATCTTAAAAAGTGCTTTTTCATATTTTGAAACAATTTCAAAAGTCTCAGCCCAAAGTCTTTCATCATCCTGAACAGAATATGTTTGGTAAATAATAGACATAATATCAGTCAATAGAGCTTCGAAGGAGAGAGTCATTTTGTTTTTTCCAAAACTTTTATGTGTTTGATGTGTTTTTTATATTATATAATAAACTACCAAGTTTTAAATTTATTTATTGCCGAACTAACCTATAGACTCTAAACACTCACGAGCAGTGTACCCGATCAATGTAGATAGTTTTTAGGTAAGCAAGGGTCGTTCACTAGGAGTGACGTTATTTAATCTAACTATAAAGCAACTAATAAAAAGGGGGGTTTTAGCGTGAGACGCTATCACGATTTTGTGTGTTTAATTAAACTAAATACGAGAAAATAAATATTAAACTAATTAAAAGCAAATTAAAGTAAGGTGAATTCAATGATAGAAGAACATGCTAGCCAAGTCTAATCCATCTTATAGTTATATATGTTTATATCTTTTTGTTTTACTTTATTCAATTGTTTAGCCATCAATCCGATTATTAACCCTGTCACGATTAAATAACCTACCATCGTGGTGGGAAAGAGGACATGATCATAGTGACCTATCTAGCATCAATACTAACTTATTGCTTTAAACCGTCTAACCTAGTTTGGCATTACGCGCTACTAGTCCTAATAGTTGCATGAGGCACGATTCCGGTGTGTTCCCTCTAAGCCGTCTATATAGGATTCAGATTACTACACTTATGATTCAATTAAAGTAACCACAATTACAGATAGTTAAATTACAATATTAAACCAATAAGTTCATAATCTAGTTACATAGACTTTTACTAGTTATAAGCAATAAACGAGTTTTTATCGATAAGCACCCAATCCAATAACAAAGTAAACACATCAACACAAACATAAAAACTAAAAAGACTTCATAAACTTGGCTAACACCAAAGGGTGTTAGCCCATAATCTCAATAATCATACAAAAAGTTGTAATCAAAGCAAACGAATAAGAATTCATAATGAAAACGATACGCTAACCGAACGATTACACTTAATATAAGGTTCTTGAGATGATCTTCTAGGATGATTGGATCTTCAAGGAGGTCTTCTGCTGTTTGGAGGGGTTTTTGGTCTTCTGGGAACGACCCCAAGGGTCCCCAATGATACCCTAATTCGTTAATGAGCTCGGTATTTATAGATTCTGAAATCTGGGTCGATACGGCGCATCTAGAGAGTTAGATGCGCCGCATCTATAAGTAAACGTAGCCTCCAAGTCTGAAACTGACCCAATACGGCGCATCTAAAGACCAGATGCGCCTCATCTCCCAATACGGCGCATCTAAGGACCAGATGCGCCGCATCTCCTTCAGATTCAGATAGATTTTCTTTTTCTCTTCGCGTGGCCGCTTGAATCAACTAAATCGGAGTCCGGATGAAGATTTTATGGCCAAAATACGAAAGCATCTTCAAGTGTCGACTTGTAATCTTGACTTTCTTCATTAAGCTTCTAATCTCCACTTGATTTCTTTGGTAAGGATTGTGTATGGCCAATACGGCGCATCGGATTGGTCCGATGCGGCGTATCTGGAGTAGAACAAGTTGGTTCTTCTTCGTTGACCAAAGTTTCATATGCGACGCATGATAAAATCAGATGCGGCGCATGCTTCAAAGTCAGGCAATGGTCTTTAATCTCTTCAATTCAGCAGACTTTTCCAACTTGATTCATTTTGCTCCAATTTCCGTCCGAAATCATTAACTTTCACCAAATGCTTGTTTATACTGAGAATTACAAAAGTAAACGATTAAGTATCAAATCTCATATAAAACAATATAAAACGAGCAATATATATAGGATAAATGATGCTAATAATATGTCGTTATTTGATGTCATCAAATATCCCCCCACTTGAACTTTACTTGTCCTCAAGTAAACCTTAGATTAAAACTTATGAAAATGTATCCTGAATATGATGTATTTTTATAATTAAGCACTTATTCGTTTTATCATAATTGCACAACCAAACACTTAACGAATTAGAAATAAAATAAAATATTTCGATAAAAGCAAACCTAATCGTTTAACTGTCCAGTCGTGACGAATATTCTATCATAAGCTTGGCAAGTATACACATCTCCACCACTAAAGCCAAGGAATAACAAGTCTAAAGCGGTAAAAAGGGTTTTTAGGCTTAAGGGTTAATTATTCTTAATCTCTATCGATCTCAAATTCCAGAAAAGGCGACAAAATCACAAATACATGATCGAATCCACGAACACGATACTTGCAATTGCTCAAATCCTTAACTCGAATAGGCTAAAGATAGGTCCAAACTTCACCAATAATAATATATCAAAAAGGGCGACAAAATCATAAATACATAGCCGAATCCACGACTACGATACTTAAGATTGCTCAAATCCCTAATCTCAATAAATCAAAGGATTCGTTGGATAAAGAATAATAGGGTATGGATAATTTTTGGGATATAAATTGGTGTAAAATGAAAAATAAACAAAACAAATAAATTAAAATCCTAAGTGTGGTTAATCACTATCCCAACCATCCCATGAATAAGACTCATATCATTGAATAACTCACGTGTAGGATCGAGTAGTTCGAGCTTGATTGAGCTTGGTATAATCAAGAACCTCTGCAATACAAGTGTTTATGCGGAAACTAAACAACAAGTATTATAAAGAAGAAAAACTCTAAAGGACAATGATCCTCTATGGATCAAAACTAATAAACTATAAATCGTTTATAGAATGTTAATAGATGTTCAAGGCGTACATAAACTCATAGACGGGTTTATCTTTTATACTAACAAGATCTCCTAACCCTAACCCGTTCTACAAGAAAACGTGTAAAGAGATTAACAACAATCTCTTCTAAAAATAAATCATAACAAACATTCTAAATATACGGATAACAACTAATACTATCCGCAGCAACAACACTATCGGCAGGAACAAAATAACACTGTCGGCAGCAATGAGCTTTCAGCAGGAACCAAAGCTTTCGGCAGGAACCAACTTTACACTATCGGCAGCAACAATGAATTCTTATTTCCCAGAGATCCTAACAATCCTCCCCTAATCTTGAGGTTGACTAGGTTAACCTGCAAGATTCCCATGTGATAAGGCTTTCATAAACTCAGGCTTGAGGACTGCGACTTAGCAGCAACAATAAGAAGTAACCAGCAGCAACTTCAATAACTTCAAGATTCCAACTTCTATAGCTTCCAGCAGCAACTTCAATAGAGCAGCAGGAACATGAAATCTTCTCCAAAATAGATTTACTGGTCACCATAACATTACTTGAACTTGGCTGCTACTATGACAAAATGTACATCAAATCTCTTTAAGTTTCATACTATTCTCATCACATCCAGGTGTGTTAACTCCTGTGAGAGGTGAATCATTGAAAATTAATGGATTTGATGTCTCTTTACCAATAGCCATCACTACTGGAGTAGCCAATGTTTAGGTGTGTTAGACCATGGTACATTGATAACCATCTGATTTATTAGCAAATCAGCAACTATAAACGGATTTGACTTGTCTCTACCTGTAGCCGTTTGCTCAGGACTAGTCAATTCTTAGGTGACAGCAAACCTTGGTGAATTGAATACCAAATATGGATACCAAGTGTCTTTACCACAAACCATACTTTTGTGGACTAGCCAATCCTTTGGATCCCATAAGGGTTACATCCATGGTGAATTGAGAACCATTTTCAACTCTCAGAACTTAATCATGGGTGAGTTGAAGTACCCTATAGCTTTAAGCAAGCTATTACAGCTATCAACGGATTTGATTATCACACCAGAGCCGTACCCTCATGGTGAGTCAACTCTTTCTTGTCTGCAAGACATGGTGAGTTGAGCACCATTTATTGTGCAGGTGTAAACACCAACACTGTACCTGCAAGGTGTTACTCAAAACCACTTATTATCACACAAAATATACAAAGAAATTTTTTTTTTTTTTTTTTTTTTTTTTTTTTTTTTTTTTTTTTTTTTTTTTATAACTAAGAATCACACCAAAATAAAAGAAAATAGAAAGAAAGAAATGAAAACTATACAACAACAAGAATCAACCTCCCCTTAAACTTCATTCCTCCCCTTAAGCTGCAATCCTCCCCTTAAGCCCTGTAGCTAGGGATTGACCATCCCAATATGAACCACCAAATGCTTAAACCTTGGTCCATCAAAAGCCTTAGTAAGCAAATCAGCCACATTATCATCTGTGTGAATCTTTTCCACCTGAATAAGATGCTTCTCATAAGCATCTCTTATGAAATGGTGTCGAATTTCAATATGCTTGGTCCTTTGATGATAAACAGGATTCTTAACAATACACATAGTACTTTGATTATCAATAAAGATCTTAGTGTTCATGAAGTTGAATCCATAGTCCAACAGCTGATTTTGCATCCAAAGAACCTGTCCACAGCAACTAGCAGCAGCAACATATTCTGCCTCAGTAGAAGATGTAGCCACTATAGTCTGCTTCTTGCACTGCCAAGAAACTAACCTTCTACCCAGAAACTGACAACCTCCAGTTGTAGACTTCCTATCAAAGTTAGCCCCAGCATAATCACTGTCACTATAGGCTTCTAACACAAAAGGAGAGTCTTTGGGATACCAAAGTCCCAATTTTGGCTGTCCTTTCAAATACTTAAAGATTCTCTTGACTGCATTAAGGTTAGAAGTCAATGGTGTAACCTGATGTCTAGCACATGCACCAACAGCAAACATGATATCAGGTCGTGAAGCTGTTAAATACATGAGGGAGCCAATCATGGATCGATATAAATGAACATTAACAGCAGCATCAGGTTCATTATTGGACTTAGGTTTTGGAGGTTCAAATGGAGTGACAGCAATCTTCCCATTCTCCATATCAAACTTTTTAAGCATGTCATAAACATACTTCTCCTGAGAAATAAAGATCCCATCTGATGTCTGCTTAACCTGAAGACCCAAGAAGAAAGTCATTTCACCCATAGCACTCATTTCAAATTCACTCTTCATCAAATCTTCAAACTCCCTGCACCAAGCTTCATTAGTGGAGCCAAAGATGATATCATCTACATATACTTGTACCAGAATGATATCTTTGAAGTCCTTTCTGATAAAAAGAGTTTTATCAATAGCCCCTCTTCTGTACCCATGTTTTAGCAGGAAAGCTGATAACCGTGCATACCAAGCCCTTGGTGCTTGATGAAGACCATAAAGTGCTTTAACCACTTTGTAAACCAAATTAGGATTCTGAGGATCTACAAATCCCTGTGGTTGAGTAACATAAACCTCTTCCTCAATCCTTCCATACAAAAATGCACTCTTCACATCCATCTGATAAACTACAAATCCCATAAATGAAGCAAAAGCCAAAAACAACCGAATGGCTTCAACTCTTGCCACAGGTGCAAACACCTCATCATAATCAATCCCCTCCTCTTGTCTATGACCTTGAGCAACCAGTCTAGCTTTATTGCGAACCACAATTCCCCTTGCATCTCTTTTATTCTTTAGAATCCATTTAGTTCCAATAGCATGTTTGCCAGCAGGCAAAGGTACCAACATCCATACTTTCTGATTCTGGAACTGCTGCATCTCTTCTTGCATAGCCTCAACCCAATCATCATTAGCAAGTGCCTGAGCTATGCTAGTTGGTTCAACTTGAGATAAGAAACAAGCATACAAACAATGTAAGTAATCAGTATGATTGCTCCTCAATTGATCCTGTATATAACTGAGAAAAGCAGATTCTCCAAATTTAGATGGATGCAATTTACTCCTTGTTTGAACAGGGGAATTAATATCTCCAAGAATCAAAGACTGAGGATGAACTGTATTGATCCTCTTGGTAGCAATGGGATTAACATCAATGGAGGATGCCTGATTAGTAATTGAAGGGTTGAAGTCATCATCATATGAGGAAGTAGTGAAAATGCCAGATCTGGACTGATGATGAGGATCATTAAGCTTATCTCTTGAAGAGACCGAATTTCCAAGATCAGAAGGGATTGGAAATCTTTCAGGGGAGTTATCAATTCCCAACTTGTCAACAAATGGAGAAGACACAGGAACATCAGCAGAAACATTAGAAGGATCGGCAGGAACCGATCCACTATCAGCAGGAACAGCATCAGCAGGAACAAGAATACTACTGGTTGTATTGAGTTCCCTTCGAACTTCAGCTTCAGCCTTTCTCAGGATCTCCTCTGTCTCTTTAGAAAATCCAGAATCAAACATCTCAGCAGCTCTTTTGGCATTAAACTCTTGTCTTTGAAGCCTAGCAAGATCTTCTGCAAAACTAGAATCACTTCCAGCCATATCAGAAGAATCTTTGAGCTTTGAACCTGAAATGTTGTTAGAGGGAAAAGAAGGAACAACTAAAGGTCGTTCATCACTCTCTGCATCAGAATCATCATCTGAGGTACCTGCATTGTTAGTTTGAGAAACATTTGTACCACCAGACAGATTTGATTTGAATCTAGTATACCCTAAGGTGTCAGATAGATAATCCAGATCAAAGTACCACTCTGGACCAGCACCCTGCAAATTAGGTTTATCTTCAAGATATCTTAAGTTGAGAGTTTCTTCTATTCTCTTAGAGGACAGATTATAAACCCTATAGGCTTTACAATGAGCAGAATATCCAACAATAAACCCTTCATCAGCCTTTCCATCAAACTTGCCTAGATAATCACTAGTGTTCAAAATAGTGACCTGACATCCAAAAGGCTTAAGGTAACTAATGTTTGGAACCTTCCCAGACAAAAGTTCATAAGGTGTTTTATTATGAGGCCTAGTAATAGATACCCTATTCAACACATAACAAGCAGTGCAAACTGCTTCAGTCCAAAACATAGTGGGCATCTTAGATTCAGCTAACATAGTCCTAGCTGCTTCTATCAAGGTTCTATTTTTTCTTTCTGCAACCCCATTTTGTTGTGGAGTTCTAGCATTGCTATAGTCCCTTTTTATCCCCTTAGACCTACAGAGTTCAATAAGATTAAAATTCTTAAACTCTGTGCCATTATCACACCTTATAGACTTAACCTTTTTATTTAGCTGATTTTCTATTAATGCAATAAAATCCCTAAGTACTGGATAAGTTTCATCTTTAGTACTCAAAAAGAAAGTCCAAGAAAACCTGCTAAAATCATCTGTAACCACCAGGCAATAATTCTTATGGTCAATACTTCTAATAGAAGTAGGACCAAAAAGATCCATATGAAGAAGCTGCAAAGGCTCAGAGATGGTGCTCACAGCAGTTATGGCCTTGTATGATGCTTTGTGTTGCTTTCCTTTGTTGCAGGCAACACAATTGTGCTCATTAGAGAAGTTTTTCAAAGGAAGCCCTTTCACCAGACCATTCTTAGCCAGCTTGTTAATGGTCTTGAAATTTACATGTGCCATTCTTCTATGCCATTTATTAGATTCATCCACAGAAGCTTTTGCAACCAGACAAGTAAGTGACCCCTCAGGCTGAACATCACTAAGATTGAAGCTATAAAGATTGTAAGTCCTAGGAACTTTAAGTTCAACCTGACTTTCATCAGGCAACTTGAAGTCTTTGGACAACACAAAGCACTCATTCTCAGTGAATAGAACACTGTTCTTCTTGTCACAGATTTGAGAGACAGAGAACAAATTGAAGTCTTGGAGTTCCTTCACATACAGCACATCTTCAAAGTCAAGCTTGGCAGTCTTGATAGTTCCTTTCCCTGAGATTATTCCATCTCCTCCTCCAAATGTCACAGTACCTCCATTCAAAGGAATAAAATCATGTAACCTTTCCAAATTCCCTGTCATACTCCTGGAACATCCACTGTCAACAATTCCAACATCTTTGCTTCTAAAAGGAAAATCCTGTGATGGATGACCCATCATTCCAAACTGACCAGCCACTTGTTTCTTTTCACCATATCCAGCTACCATCCCAAAGACTTTATCTGATCCACTCCCAGCAGCCTTCTCATGATGCTCCCAGTCCACCAGCGAATCCACAGATACCAAAGCCTTGGGGTCGTCTGACTCCAACTCTTGAATTCTGAAAGCAGAATACCGAGCTTTATCATCCACCTTCTTGTCTGGGCATTCCCTGGCAAAATGTCCTGTTTGAGAACATTTATAGCACCTCACCTTCCTTCTGTCAAACCTAGCAGGCTCTTGTCCATCAAAATTGACCCTTCTACCTGCCTTCTTTTCAAACCTATCCAACTTCAACGATATCATAGCCACCTGCCATCTTAAGTCCATCTCTTCCAGATCCAATTCATCAACCTGTTTAAAATCATCATACACAATCTTCTGCTGTGGTGTACTTTCAGCAACAAACGAGTGAAGCACATCCACTACAAGATTATCAGATCTGGACTGAGTTTTTGGTGTAGGAGATGAGTAGGAGATTGAGGATGTTGATGGTGTTGGACTATTTCCATACAATGCTTTGTTACTACTAGAGTTACTAACAAAAGCAGTATGGGTAGAAGTATAAGGTGAATAGGTGGAATACCCTTTGATATCAAGTTCAAGGGTTTTTAGTTTGTTGTACAGATCATCAAAGCTCATGAAATCCAATCCTCCTTTGGCCTTGAGGGTTATGGAAACCTGTGACCAGGATGGTGGCAAGGCCCTCAGAAACTTGGTATTACAATCTTCATCGTCCGGCCTAGCTTTCAACTGGTTAAGTTGGCTCAAGATCTTGTGAAATCTGTCATAGCCTTTGTGAATTCCCTCAGCCTCAGAAATCTTGAATTCTTGAAACTCTTGCTTGAGCATAGACTTTCGCATCTTCCTGGATTCATCATTCCCTCCAAATCTGGTCTTTACAGCATGCCAGATCTTTCGAGCATCATCCAAGTGATGAAAATCACTCATATGATCCTCTGGAATAGCTTGAAGTAGAAGAGTTCTTGCCTTTGTTTCCCTTTGAACAGCAAGGTGTTCCTCTGCTGTAACTGGTGGCTCTATATAAATATTGCCATCATCATCCCTTCCAATATTCTTCTTGCTATTTCCCTTAAGAATCACATTCCACAGATTATAATCAGTGTTTGTGATCCAATACTCCATTCTCATCGCCCAGACTTCATACTCATCTTTCTTCAGATATGGGAATTTAGCATTGTTGGTGGACATGGTGGTGAGGACTTGTGTTTGGACTTGAGTGGTTTCTTGTTTGGGTTGTTGATCTTCCGGGTTAATGACATTGGTTTCAGGATTATCGTCTGCCATTGAGAGAGGGTTTAGAGATATGAGATCGACCTTTTTTTTTTTCTTCTTTATCAGAGATCCTTACCAGGCTCTGATACCACTTGTAGGATCGAGTAGTTCGAGCTTGATTGAGCTTGGTATAATCAAGAACCTCTGCAATACAAGTGTTTATGCGGAAACTAAACAACAAGTATTATAAAGAAGAAAAACTCTAAAGGACAATGATCCTCTATGGATCAAAACTAATAAACTATAAATCGTTTATAGAATGTTAATAGATGTTCAAGGCGTACATAAACTCATAGACGGGTTTATCTTTTATACTAACAAGATCTCCTAACCCTAACCCGTTCTACAAGAAAACGTGTAAAGAGATTAACAACAATCTCTTCTAAAAATAAATCATAACAAACATTCTAAATATACGGATAACAACTAATACTATCCGCAGCAACAACACTATCGGCAGGAACAAAATAACACTGTCGGCAGCAATGAGCTTTCAGCAGGAACCAAAGCTTTCGGCAGGAACCAACTTTACACTATCGGCAGCAACAATGAATTCTTATTTCCCAGAGATCCTAACATCACGCTTTAACACTTGAAACACACGCTTTAGGTAGACACGAATTATACTCAACAAGATCTTAATCAAAGAACAAACTTTAGTTGACGTTCCCATAACTGCCAACTCCCATTCAATCCATAGATATAATATACAACAAATAGTGGTGATATCGATCACTTACATGACTTTACATCGTTGGTTAAAACAAACATCCAACTCTTCTTTTTCTTTTTCTTTTCTCATTTTTTCGATTTTTTTTTTTTTTTTTTTTTTTTTTTACTTGAAACATAAACATAGATGTGTAAAATTTCACCACATCACCAAAACAATAATTCTGGATAATTTTTCCATACTTTTCATACTTCAGAAATAACGGTAATAGTGAAAGTAGTAAACACACGAAAAATAAACTCAAAGATATACAATATTTACTTTCACTCCAATTGCATTGTGCAATTTCCCGACCTAACCATAGATAATGAATTACGCACACGAACACAGGTAATGTAAGGAAACACACTTTGCCTATAGCAATTAACCAACCACGGATTCTAATCTACAGGGTAGGCTAAGGTTTAAGGGTGTAACGAAACATTTTAAACATAGGTGTAAGAAACGAAAGGAATGGCTCTGAGTGTTTTTCTAAGGGTATCTTACTCTAAAAATGAGAGTAACAAAGGGTTTATACGGGGGTTAACTAACCAGTGTAGTTAGCTAATAACACAAAACATATAAGGCTATTTGGGTGTAATCCTAGAAATTTACCAATTTAAACAAGTCATTCCAATTATATAAAATAATACTTATTATGGTGGTCTCGAATAGTATACAAGCCAAGTTCTAAAGTTTACAAGTCACCGGCACACTCATAGATTTGTGAATTTTGATAAGTTCACAATTTTTAAAAATAAGGTTATGTGTGCAGCTATGCAACTTAGATTAAACAAAAACATGCTAAAAAAAAAATTAAATTTTGATAATTAAGCATAGATTAAAGCATATTTTTGAAAAATAATGACAAGTAAACGTTCTAATTCTCCATCCCCCCACTTAAGATAAACAACGTCCTCGTTGTTTAATTTGAAATTAAAAACAGGAAATTAAAAGAATTAGAACGGAAAACTCCCCTGAGATTTGCTCGGTATAATCCTCCATGTAAGAATGCGAGCATATAAAATGTGGGAGTTCATCAACCTCTTCAATTGTCCAGACCTGTAAAAATATAGAGACCACAGAAAAAGAATCTCGAGAGCATCTCGTTAATCATTGGTTATGAAAATAAAAATAAAAATACGAAAAAATTACAGGCCAGAGTGTCGATGCGCCGCATCCATGGAATATTGGATACGCCGCATCAACAACCTGTAGGAAATATTAAACTGCATGCAATGGGATAATACGCCGTATCGATAGAAATTGATGCGTCGCTTCTTATTTTATTAATTCGAAGACTGTTTTTAATAAATAATTAGATACGCCGTATCTGTACAACAGATGCGTCGTATGTCGGTTATGGTTTAAATTTTTTCTGATTAAAAACAGAATACGGCGTATCTAGGGGATAGATGCGCCGTACTCGAATTATTAAATGCGCTGCATATAAAATTAAAACGCAATACGCCGCATCTAGAATACAGATGCGCCGTATCATTTGTATCAGCAGAATACAGCAACAACAGTCATGCAGAAAAAACAAATAAAAAACAAACACAAGAAAATAAAATAAACTAAAAAGAAAACAAAAGATAAGCATGGGTTGCCTCCCACGAAGCGCTTGTTTTTGTTCGAGTCACGAGCCTGACTCCACCCTTATTTACTGTGTAATAGGGTGTCGTTCCCCCCACTTGGGATCAAGTGCGGGTGATAGTAGCAATAAACACGAAAAGAGTGTAAATTTGCTAGTAAAGATGGAAGAAATAAATAAAAATCATACCTTGGCAATATATGTACATCTTTCCTATCCTTACCCGGTTTGGTTAATAAATTGGATGACTTGACCATTTCATCTGAAAGAGTAGTATGTTGAGGAAAAATGAGTCTCCTTTCTTCTTGGTTATTCTCTTCGGTAGTAAGGCGTCCCTTGACTTCCGCAGAAGATGAGAAAGGGTCTTTAGCAAGTAAAAGTTCGAGTTCCTCTATAACCTTCATAGGGTCGAAATCATCATCTTCATCAATCATAGCAATGTTTAAGAGCTCATCACCAAACTCTTCTTCGAGCTCCACCAAATACGGGTTGATCACAGGTGCTTCAATAGGTAGTGTAATGAATTTGAACTCATCATTCTTTTGTCCTGCAACCTGTTTAGGAAAACTAGCAAGATTATTAGTAACGGGATTAATAATATTAAATATATTTGTGCCACTTTGTGTTGTAAGTGACTCCAATTCGTCTTCTGAATCTCCATCTTCAACTAGTGGTCTTGCAATTTCATAATCGTCCCGAATTCCATCCTTAAATAAGTCATTCCAGATTTCTTCAAAAACTTGAGTTGGATCAAAATCTGGTTGAGGAATCTCATCATAAACTATGGCGTCAAATGGTTCAAACTCAAAATCAGAATACTTTTCATCTTCATCCGTTGGATTGTCTAATGGCGGTAACACGATTGCAGAATATTCTTCAATGTAAGGTTCCGTATACACATCATCTTGTTCAATCTCCGGAGAAAAAGTACTATCAATAACAATCGCCGGAATTGGTTTTACGGTGTATGACTCCTCCTCATCATCATTTGACATACACCAAGTGTGTTGAAACGGCAACCCATTTCTTTCTTTCTTTGACTTAACCTTTTCCTGCAACAAGTATTCTTCCATAGTAATTTCATTCGTCTCGATGACTTGTGCACAATATCTTGCTCTTTCCCAACTATACATCTGATTGCTCAAGGTTTTTTCCTCTTCAAACCTAATATATTCTTCCATTGTTATGTCCGGATTGTCCATCATCATTATTACCTGAAAGATAAACAACCAAGAACAGCAGTAGACGAAACAAAAATAAAAACTAAACTAATAAAAATTAAATAAACACATAAAATAAAATAAAATAAAAAAATTTGGTCACAGAAGGTCGATACGCCGTATCTAACAGACAATAGATACGCCGTATGCGATACAAGTTAATACGCCGTATCCAACAGACAATGGATACGCCGTATTAGCTTCCTATAATTTTTTTTTTTTTTTTTTTTTTATTATTATTATTTTTTTTTATTAAATTTAAACACTAAATCACACAAACTACAAAAAAAAATTGCCCACAGAACGTCAATACGCCGTATTCACAGACAAGAATACGCCGTATTGAAAACAGACAGATGCGCCGTATTCACAGACAAAAATACGCCGTATCTGTCGTTCTGAGACAGAAACAAAAAAAAAATCACACAGAAACAAATAAAACTAACTAAAATACCAATAAATCAAATTAAAACAATCACTCCCCGGCAGCGGCGCCAAAAACTTGATGTGTTTTTTATAGTCTATAATAAACTACCAAGTTTTAAATTTATTTATTGCCGAACTAACCTATAGACTCTAAACACTCACGAGCAGTGTACCCGATCAATGTAGATAGTTTTTAGGTAAGCAAGGGTCGTTCACTAGGAGTGACGTTATTTAATCTAACTATAAAGCAACTAATAAAAAGGGGGGTTTTAGCGTGAGACGCTATCACGATTTTGTGTGTTTAATTAAACTAAATACGAGAAAATAAATATTAAACTAATTAAAAGCAAATTAAAGTAAGGTGAATTCAATGATAGAAGAACATGCTAGCCAAGTCTAATCCATCTTATAGTTATATATGTTTATATCTTTTTGTTTTACTTTATTCAATTGTTTAGCCATCAATCCGATTATTAACCCTGTCACGATTAAATAACCTACCATCGTGGTGGGAAAGAGGACATGATCATAGTGACCTATCTAGCATCAATACTAACTTATTGCTTTAAACCGTCTAACCTAGTTTGGCATTACGCGCTACTAGTCCTAATAGTTGCATGAGGCACGATTCCGGTGTGTTCCCTCTAAGCCGTCTATATAGGATTCAGATTACTACACTTATGATTCAATTAAAGTAACCACAATTACAGATAGTTAAATTACAATATTAAACCAATAAGTTCATAATCTAGTTACATAGACTTTTACTAGTTATAAGCAATAAACGAGTTTTTATCGATAAGCACCCAATCCAATAACAAAGTAAACACATCAACACAAACATAAAAACTAAAAAGACTTCATAAACTTGGCTAACACCAAAGGGTGTTAGCCCATAATCTCAATAATCATACAAAAAGTTGTAATCAAAGCAAACGAATAAGAATTCATAATGAAAACGATACGCTAACCGAACGATTACACTTAATATAAGGTTCTTGAGATGATCTTCTAGGATGATTGGATCTTCAAGGAGGTCTTCTGCTGTTTGGAGGGGTTTTTGGTCTTCTGGGAACGACCCCAAGGGTCCCCAATGATACCCTAATTCGTTAATGAGCTCGGTATTTATAGATTCTGAAATCTGGGTCGATACGGCGCATCTAGAGAGTTAGATGCGCCGCATCTATAAGTAAACGTAGCCTCCAAGTCTGAAACTGACCCAATACGGCACATCTAAAGACCAGATGCGCCTCATCTCCCAATACGGCGCATCTAAGGACCAGATGCGCCGCATCTCCTTCAGATTCAGATAGATTTTCTTTTTCTCTTCGCGTGGCCGCTTGAATCAACTAAATCGGAGTCCGGATGAAGATTTTATGGCCAAAATACGAAAGCATCTTCAAGTGTCGACTTGTAATCTTGACTTCTTCATTAAGCTTCTAATCTCCACTTGATTTCTTTGGTAAGGATTGTGTATGGCCAATACGGCGCATCGGATTGGTCCGATGCGGCGTATCTGGAGTAGAACAAGTTGGTTCTTCTTCGTTGACCAAAGTTTCATATGCGACGCATGATAAAATCAGATGCGGCGCATGCTTCAAAGTCAGGCAATGGTCTTTAATCTCTTCAATTCAGCAGACTTTTCCAACTTGATTCATTTTGCTCCAATTTCCGTCCGAAATCATTAACTTTCACCAAATGCTTGTTTATACTGAGAATTACAAAAGTAAACGATTAAGTATCAAATCTCATATAAAACAATATAAAACGAGCAATATATATAGGATAAATGATGCTAATAATATGTCGTTATTTGATGTCATCAGTGTTCCAAGTATTCATTAGCTTCCTTCACTAAGGATTTTTGGTCTTTAACAAATTCTGCTGACTCTTTCAAAAGATTATGTTCCACATTTTGAACAACCGCATAGATTGCAGCAATATGTGGATTAATTTCCTTTTCAAAAATCCCTTTTAGTTCAGTCTGAACACCTGAAAACCATTCAAACTTTTGACTTTTGTTTTGGAAGCCACAATACGTTGAAGTGTTTCAATTCTCTGTTTAAGATCAACCAAATATAGTCTAGCTGCACTTGTATCATAAGTATTTTTAGATGCCATTTGTTCGATGTTAGACAGATATTTTGAGACAAATAAACGTTTTGTGACAGCTACTGGTCTTTTGAAAAATATTGGTGACTCTTTTTGAACCTCAAGAATTCCAGACATTGCATTTAGCTTATTATAATCAATTGGTCTGATGTCTGGGTGCTTTTGGCTCATTTTAACACGACTCTCTTCTGCAAGCTCTATAGTTTCATCAGAATCATAAACCTTGGGAGGATCACATGAATCATTTAAAGTATTACCATTATATAACACATTTTGTTCTTTCTGAGCTTTCCTGAGATAATAAGGGTTTTCACAACCAATAGCCATTTTCTTTATTGTATGTAAAATCGGATTTGGATCATTTATTAACAAGTTAACTGTTTGTTCAGAATGACCCGCTTTTACAAGCAAATTTTTCAACTTTGCAATGGTTTCCTTTTTGTCATTGATCTATTTAAGAAGATCCTTTTCACATTTTGAAAACCTTTCATTCAACTCGTTCTTTTTTTTTTCAAGATTAGAATAAGTTGATTTTTGTTTTGAAAGCTGGTTGGTTAGTTCAGAAATTTCCTTGTTTAGAGATTTGATTTGATTATTCAAATTAACATCTAGAGTGTCAAATTTGATTTATAAACGTTTCTCTCTTAACTCAGAATCTTTTAAGCTAACCTCAAGTTCTGACTGTTTTTTGTTATGAAAATCATAAGCTCTTGCATTAGCCTTATAACTCTCAAGCTCAGTGGTCAATTTTTCATTCGCGGCCTTAACCTCGCAATTGAACTTTTTTAACTTTTCTATTTCAATACTACAATTTTGCAATAATGATTCAAACATAGCACGTGTTTCCTCATCATTATCAGTATACCGTGACTCGAATTCTCCATTAGGATCCATATTTGGAGTTACCAAATTAGTATTACTACAACTTTGTTCATCCGTATATGTATCGTAAGTGAGATTAGGAGTCGCAGGATGTTGTTCAATTTGAGGTGACATATCAAACATTTCATTATTGTGACATGTAGCATATGGTTGTACCTCAAAAACTGCATTAATGTTAAAAGCAGGAGGTGCTTCCGAATCCGTATCATACTTTGCCTCTTGGAGATTTGCCATAAAAATGCAGTTTGCATCGATGTCCTCTTGATCTTCTGAATTATCCATAATAGCCATGAAGTCATTCTCTTCTGCACTCAACTGAAGCCCAGCCGTTTCCTTTTGTGCCAACATTAATGCTTTCTGCAAATACGCTGGATCCCTCTTTTTCGGCTTGTCTGGACTGTTCCTAGCCATATGACCAATACCCTGACAATTGAAGCACTTCATCACATTACCCTGGTTCATATTCCCAGCTCCCTGAGCCGCATTCCCATACTGATTCCCAGCATTCTGACCCCTTTGATTACCAACATATGTACCCATCTGATTCCCTGCATACTGACCCATCTGATTACCCATTTGATATCTTGGAGCATATCCCTGCTGATTCCCATATCCCCCAACCATCTGTCCTTGCTATCCCATGTTGAAACTCGGCTGTGCAATTTGCTTGTTGCGAGTGTTCGATGAGATTCGGTGATTATTGTTTGTGGGTGTGGAGTAGCGTCCTTGGAATGCTTTTGTTAGGTAAGTAAAAGCTTGAGTCAAAGCATCAATTGACTCATCCTGATCATGTTGATCTGGGTGTTGAGGGTATTGTTGTTGTGGGATTACATGTTGTTGTTGTGGGTAGAATGGTGTTTGAGGATTGTATTGCTGTTGCATGAAGTGTTGAGATAAAGATGATGATGGTTGTGTATTCACTGTTGTAGGTGTAGGTGTTTGGACTATGAGTGCAAGAGGATCATGTTGCTTTGCTAGTTTCTCTTTTCTGACTTCATTTGCCTCTGCTTGGTTTTGCTTTAGAAAGTTACAGAGCTGATCATAGTTCACCTCGTGAAGGTTCTTTGTTTGGTTGACAATAGTGACATATCGTCCCCATTCCTCTGGAAGGTTGTTGATGAACTTGATGTTCTGAACAATTCGGGTAGGTGCCAACTTTTTTCTGATCAACTCATTCATTAGAGTACAAAACCGTGTGTAGTAAGATTCAATCTGTTCAACTGGAGTGGATGTGAACTTCTCCCATTCAGTCAGAAGGTTGTTTTCCATGTCTTGTTTGCCAATTTCTGTACCATAACAAAGTCGTCTAACTCGGTCCCACATATCATAGGCCGTTTCACAGCTATCTACAACACAAAATATTTCATGTGGTAAACTGAGTTGGATTAAATGCATTGCCAAGTCATCAGCTTCAATTTGCTTCCAATCTTCTGCAGTATAATCCGATTCCTCTTGGATTTTGTACGTTGGTGCGATGGGAGGTGTTGCAGTTGGATTTCCAGCTGTTGCTTCAATCTCATGAGGCTTGAATGGACCTTTCTCGATGGAGCTAATCAAGAGTCTACCTTGACCGTTAGGCTTGGTTCTCATGTATCGAAGCTTACGACTCGTCCATGAAAGGTAACCACCTTTTTCTAACATTGGAGGATGGTTTTCTGAACCGGCGGCATGAATGTCTTGTTGTGTAGTCATCTTTGAAATTTTGTATGATAAAGTGGATTGAGGATCGTTGCAACAAAATAGGAGTTGTTGTTGTTGAAGGTTAAACTTGGTTGTTGTTGTGAAGCCTTGGTTTGTTGTTGATGATCGTTGAAGTTGTAGGTTTAGATGAGCGAAACAAATTTAAATAAAGTTACAAAATTTGATTAGAGTATAATTAAGACAAAGTCAAAATTTTACAATTTTGACAAAGTTATGTAAATTGCAATTTAGATAAAATGTCAATTTCTATAGAAATTTCAATTTGAACACAATTTATATAAATTATGGCAAAATGTCAATTTAAATAGAAATATATCTAATTTATATAAAATCTAACACTCTGATACAAGAGGGTAGATATCCATTTGTCGAAGTATTTTACACTCTTATACAAGGGTGAAAATACCAAGTTTACTTTTGAGTTGACGAAATTACGTTCGAATCAAATCCTTAAAAGTTATTTAACTTTGAAATCGTTTCACAGAAGTACGAGGGCCAAAACTGTCAATTCTGAAACTTCTCTAAGGCTGTTGGAAAAGACAAGGACTGAATCTGCCAATTCTGAAATATAGTGTTGTCCGATATCGCAAATGTTGTATCGTCCGATATTTGAATTGCAGAAAGTTCTCGGATGGCACTGAATTGCGATAAAGCTGTATAAGGCTGAATTGCGATAAAATTATCAGAATTTGAATTTCGATAATTTTGTCGAAGATCGATTTTCGATAATTCTATCTGATTTGCGATAAAACAGACAAAGCCCAATTGCGATAGAAAAAACCGAATTCCGATAAAACGACTGCAGATTGTTGAATTGCGATAAACTGTTGTATTCACCAACTTTTTGTCCTTTTCTTTACTAACCCACTGACAAGCTTCTTACACACTCTTTGTCAACCTTACCAACTTTTACCAACTTTTACTAACTTCTACTAACTCTTAATCAAATCTATCACACCAATATCCACAAACAAATATTATACAAGATTTTTTATGAATGTCGATTAAAGAACCAAGAACAAACACAAAATCTATTCTTCCTAACTAAGATTTGAGTGAAGAACTAGTAAACTTTCAAAAACCAAGTCGAACAAACATGAACAAACACAACATTCTTGAAGATTGTAAGGATCGAATAGATAAGAACACAACTTGTAACTTTTCTAGTGAAAGAAAAATAACAAAGGGTGTTTTAATCTTTAGGATCAAACAAAATACTCCAACCTTAAAGCTAGGCTCTAGTATACTACTTGCAGAAGTCGATCTTCACTATGAATGAACCGAACCACTTCCTTTATCACACAAACAACACGACACAAGATGCTAGATGACTCACAAACACAATTAGAGAACAAGAAGAGAAGTGTGGATCTTAAGGGAAAATACTAGTCGAATGATTATTGCTTTTGAAAGAAATAATACAAAGACTTTGAGGGAAAACACACACACACTCTCTTACATAATATGAGACATCTGAGATAATGTGAGAGTGTGTGTGGTTTATATGTTCGACTGCCATGTCAAATGGACAAATGACGGGCTTTAAGTTGGACCAAGATGTGGGCTAATATATGCACTACACATATATACTTAAACTAACAACGCTAATGCTACTAGCCCACACATTAACTAAATATTATACATGACGTTTTAGTTCTAAGAAACAAATGACCATCACTTCTTAATTAATCATAAATTGATTGCTAACAGAGGCCAAGGAGATTCCTTTTACGAATTGAGTCCTTATGACGTGGGTCGTTACTTGGATTTATCCAATGTAATGATAACTATCCCTAACGGGATTAGGACGGCTGATTTGCCCTACCAAGGTGAATGGAATCAAGACATTCATGATTAAAACAATCGTAGTGGTTGATTCTCTATGAAAAGTCCTATGTGATCGATTGATGAGTTCATTTAACACGTAGCAGTTACTGAGGAAAGTTACCTGGAGGAAGACCGTACACCATCATCCGATATATCAAACATCTTCACCTCCACCTGCTCATACTTATGAAGATCATCCTCAACGAAGGTCGAAGTGAAAAAGTTTAGGACCAAAAGATCAAGTGAAAGACAAAGTGTTACAACAAAGTCAAGAAGCTAATCAAGTAGTCAAGAACAAGTTCATGTATCAAGTAAGGATGACATAAGTATGAAGTTCAATATGTATGAGTATGTTGGAGGATACGATGTCGTAAAAACATGAAGATGTTAATCAATGCAAGAACGACCAAAAGACGATACTTTGAAGATCACAAAGCATGAAAGAACGAAGAATCAAGTCTATTCTACAATGACACGCAAAGTTCAAGACGACGAAGACAAAAGACCAAATCGCTGGGAGCATCATTTGAATGACCATCCCTTAGGGGGAGATTGTTAGCATTTAAATTATAAAATGAAGTGATGGTCATTTGTCTTTTATCAGCTTTGTAGTGTGTCGAGTGATAGATAATAGAATAGTATGTAAAGGCTTATGGTTGGACTTACTAAGACTAGTTCGTGTATTAAGTAAAATTGTCCAATCCATAAAAGCCAAACCAAATCCCACCAAAAGCCTTTTAGGGCGTGGCTTTGTAAGTATAAATACACACTCCTACCTCATAAGTGAGTATGCATTAGTGAGGTATAGGTGGGAGTGTGTGTGTTCTTGTATTCTTTCTCTCTTCTCTTCACAAAAGTACTATTTAGCTCAACATGCAACAAGGAGAAGTACACTATTAAATTTAGCTAGGTGATTCTCCTCTTTTTTCATATACACATACACACACATAGTAACATATCTTCTTCAATTCTCACCGAAAAACACAACAACCAGGTAAGGGAAGAAACTTAAGTTTTATTGGGCTCATCGTCGGCACATAGACAACCCAAGTTGTAATTTTTGATCGAATTTAAATTTGTTCATTAATTTTTATTATGTGTGCTAAATGAAAAATTATGAAATGGTAGCAAAAGTAAGCCTTAAGAATAGATAAAGAAAACTTATAATAGTAATACAATGACCTAGCATGAACATACATATACACCAAGTTTACAGAACCTACTAAACATGCTAAATTAAAAGTGGTACAGTAAAACCATCCGGTGTTTTTATCTAATTTTTTATTGAAAAACGATTGGAAGTATAAATGTGTTCTTAATTTTATGCCTAAGGCTGCTTGCAGTAACTTCGATCGATCAATCCATTTAGTCGATCGATCCAATCGTCCTTATTGTAGCAAAAATTAGTGATCGATCGAATGGGATCAAACTGAGAATGGAGATCGCAAAGGCGATCGAATCATTTACATGTTTCTTTGTGTTTTAATTAAATGAAAAATTATTTTTCTGGGGTATGTTTTTTTTAGTGTAGGTCGTTCTTACTGGAGCACCTAATTGCTTGAAGGTCGTTGGAGAGAGAAAGCTGACATGACAAAGAAAATTGGAGGAATTGACCCACCGTACTGCATCCAGCCTAAAGGGATATGAAAGTATTTTATTGGTTTCTAATGAAATCAGTCCATTACTATCACCAATAAAATAATGTCACATAATATTAGACATATAATTAAGCACACAAATTAAGCATGCCAATTTTTTTTCTTTTTTCTTTTGTTTTTTTTTTTTTTTTTTTTTTTTTTTAAATTTTTAAGAAAAAAAAAATTATTTTATTTTTCTTTTCTTTTTTTTTTTTTTTTTTTTTTTTTTTTTTTTGTCATTCTTCTTTTTCCAATTATATCAGAGGTAATTAGATACAGTTCATATTTTTTCACCGTGGAATTTAGTTTCTTTTCTACGTGCTTTTGCATGTGTAGTTTATTTTCATTTTTTAGACTATTTTGATGGCCTCCTTTTTTTTTTTTTTTTTTTTTCTAATCTTTTTTTCCTTCTTCTTTTGGTAAAAGGTTTCTTTCTCTGATAAAATATTTACTCGATAAAATATAATCGCTACAGGAAATGCGGCTAAGTACCACATTTACTACTAAGTACCACATTTACTAGTCTCAAACGCACCTATAGTGCTTTGAACCACCAACTAGCGAGAAAGACAATCACAAACTCGCAATACAAACAACCTAATCTTACAAAATAAAACATAGCAAAACAAAACTATTAGGCCATGAACAACGCAATAGTAGCTATCCTCCATCTCGAACAAGGCAATCAGGGAGCTTCCACTTTTCCAAAACAAAGTCCACACTTCGACTTTTTATAGAGAAACGACAAGAGTTTTAGACGAACTGTAGAAGTAATGACTTCGATCACTTGCTCTACCGACCTTTTCTTCTACCCGCTTATAAACGTTAAATATTTATTTTTCACATAAGCGGACAAAAATAAACAAACTAGACACTTCTCATAATGTGAAAAAATAATCATGTAAAATGGACCTTATACAAAGTTTTCATGAGATCTTTTTGATGGTTTATCGGTTTTCTCGATTTTGAAAACACTTGACGTATAATTAGTCGACCATACATGCATAAAAGAGTCCAAGCTAGAAGAGCGGCCTTAAGCGTGGGCGCAAGGTGAATGTTGTGAGCTAAGATTCTTTGTTCCTTTTGAAAACACTTGACGTATAATTACATCACCCATTATCTTCGCTTTTTTTAATTGAAATTTCGTTGTTTTCAAATTAAATAACGTTTCATGACACCCAATAAACAACGACGAAATTAAGTTAGTTAGATTTGAATTATGGTAATATTTTTAATTAGTGGCATTAATTACTTGACACATGCATGTAATATTTTTAATCCAGTGAACAAAAATAAAATAGGTAGTTTATTTGGCATATATAGACACGCTTTCTAGAAACGAATGTGTCACCAACAGATCATCAACTATAATTTTAAATTAAGGAATGTATCACCAACAGATCATGCAAGAAAAGAAATAAGTTTATCTTATTGCAAACTCACTCAACCTAGCGCTACCACTTGAATTTCCTCTATATATACCATCGGGTAAGTAACTAGGTTCATTGTCTTCAACTAATTAGTACTTACCCCAAATTAGTACTATCATGGGTAAGCTTCATTCCTTCACGAGTATCGAGCTTGAATCCTTCGTCTTTCCATCGTCCATCAAGTCTCCTAGTGCAACTAAAACTTTGGTCCTCGCAGGCGCTGGTATTTCCACATTTACGTCCTCAAGTTATAAATAATTATAAATTATGTTTTCTTCATATACTTTTATTGTTCTTTGCATATAACTAAATATTATAAATTATGTGCAAGGTGTGAGACGTTTGGAAATACAAGGAAACATCATGAAGGTTGCCGTGGCCGCCTTGTACTTAGAGGAAAAAGCTATTGAGTCACTTACTGTGAACTGGAATGGCAAAACCGATGTCGAGTTGCTGGATTCCCATGAATTTTTCAACGAAATCTATAATGGTAAGCCTTCACTAATTTTGAAACTTTGGTCTATCACGAAAAAGTTCACTGATTCGGTTTAAGTAACAGAGTACAAAGTACAAACTACCTCCCTGCTTGAATGGAAAAAATGATACAGTATTATTAATCATCATCTAATCATAGTTTAATTAGATCACTTTATATACTTAAACAATTGTACATATATAGATGAGAAACATAAAATATAAGTTCTTAAACATGATTTTTTGATAACCAACATCACTTTTATAAGTTAGGTGATTCGACATAATATTATTAAAAAAAAAAAAATAAAAAAAAAATAAAAAAAAATAAAAAAAAATACACTTATAGCCTTTTAACTTGTTAACTCTTGGCATCATCTAAGTTAGACAGAATGCAGCATCATTTTCTGAATATTTTGTACAGGCCCCTTCGAGAAACTAATTCATGTTTCATTGCTGGTACCGTCAACGGGTAAGTTTTTCGCTGAAGCGGCGGCAGAAAAGATTCTTAAGGTCTGGAAAGATAATGGAACCTATAATGATGTAGATGCAGCAACCATTGAAAAGTATCTCAACGTTTTTAAGGATGAAAACTTATTGCCAGGCAACTCTGTTCTCTACACCATTTTGTCCGATGGTTCAGTTACGGTGAATATTGCTAAAGATGGTATCATACCGGAAGCACCAATCGCAGTGTTAGAGAACACAAAAATGGGATATACGTTGATCAAGGCAATGTTTCGAAAGAATGACGGTACTGTCCCAGAAGCGAGGCAAAGTGTCGCCTCAAGACTTTCGGGTTTTTTCAACTAAAGGAAAATTCAAGGGTCGATCTTCTGGTCACATAACAATCCATCGATCACATGAGTGATTTATTTTAATGTATGGTGTGCCAAATTTGTACTTTATTTGAAGAATAATAAATCCGTGTTTAAAATCATTCCGTGAGTTATTTTAAAGATCTTAAAATTAATAAAGATCGAGGAAAAAATTCTAGTCACACATTTTAAACTAACAAAAACACCCACTAACATTCCTACGGCCTCCTCCTTTTTAATTAAAATCCAATTTCACCCTTATTTTTTTTAAATAATAAATCTAAAAAACCGTTAATCGTTCAGTGAAACAAATTACACGATTACGATAAACATTTAATTATCTTTCAATAGAGGGTCACTTTCATATATTTTCAAAAACTTTTTTTTTTTTCCCTTTTTTTGGTTTTTATGGGGTTTTTTGGTTGAAGAGTTTACATGGCGTATCACATGTTATATAACACTAATTTGTATCAAGATGCTATTGCAAAATGGGCATAATTAAGTATTTATGTAAAACTCCAAGTTATTCACCGTTTATAAAAAAAGTTTAGAATAACTTTCAAGTTTTCCGCACTTATAATTCTGCACAAGTTCGTTTACAACTATAAGCGCGAGTAAATTATATGAATCTTAATATTTTTCAAACAATATATAGCTGTATAGAAAAATGTTTGTAATTTATTTACAAAATATCAATTTTGATCACCCTTAAAAATATAGATATTAATTTGTCACTCACACCTAATTCCTTAGTTATATCACTGACTTTTTAAAAAGGGGGTGATTTGCGCACTCAATAAATTAATTGGCACACTCTAAACTATGTGTATTGACATTTATACCCTTATGCTAATTTTAAAACGTAAGTGATGGTACTTGGATATTTAAGGATATAAATGTCAAGACACATATTTTAGAGTGTGCCAATCAATTTATAGAGTGCAAATCACATCCCTTCTAAAAGGAAAATGATGGAGAGACCTAAATATATGTCTAATTTCATGCCTAAATTTATGTGTCATGATCCTGTTAGTTTGTGAAAAAGTGGGACCTTGAATGCAGCCAACAGGATAATGGCACATAAGTTTAGGCATGAATTTAGTCACATCTTTTAGGTCTCTCAATCACTACTCCTTCTAAAAAGGGTTAAAGTATGATGCAATATTAGAGTGTCATGTTTATGTACTGTTTGTTGAGTGTTGTCATGTTGGCGATGGTATGAATAAGGCGGGGCCAGAAAGTTTTGTTCGAGGGGCACACTTTAATAAATTTTAGAAACTACATTATAAATTGGTTTTTAAAGGTAGTAAATTAAAAAAAAAAAAAAAAAAAAAAAAAAAAAAATTACACTACAATTTTTTTTCGCTAAAGAAACACGTACCCGTGTCCGCCTCTAGACTCCCCCATGATATGATGGGGTTGAATGATTTTTTACCCTTTTTGAGTAAAGTGATTGACATTTACTTGTTGAGTTATTCAACATTCTAGTGTGAGAAGACAAATATAATTATAACTTCATATTTAACTCCATAAAGAAATTAACATTACAAATATAAATTTGTCTAGTTTCTTACGATAGTAATAAAATTTACTTCTTTTTCAAAAAAATAAATAATAATATTAATAATAAGGATAATTACTAATATGTCTTTGTTGCTCAATGCGTTTGCTTATCCGCCCCAATCTCGAAAAATTATGATATTAGACCAGGGCAACTTGGCAACTCGAATATAGCCAACTACGGGATGCCACATGTCCGACCAAAGTACATTTGTTGAAAGTATTGTTTTTTAGGCAACTTGTAACTTTTGGGTACTTATACTGGGCAATTAGATATTTTGGTCATTTTACACCTTATTCTCACAACATTCAACTAAACCAACGCATATAAACCATCTCACAACCCTTTCCTCCGCATAAACCATCACAACTCACACCACCACAACCACTCCTGCAACTCTCCAACCAAAACAAAAACAATGCTCCGATCACTTCTCCGCCGCCGCCACCACCACCTCCCACCATCACACAACCACCCCACCGTCACTAACACAAATCCAAACCCCAGATCCAAACCCCCTCCAAATAGCCCAATCCCTCTCCACTGAACTCACCAAACACAACCCAGATGACCAAACAATCCCGTTAACCCAAAACCTTTATCTTTCATTCATACACATCACCTTAACACCCACCATCATCCACCAAACCCTAAACCTCTCCCCACTTGCTGGCCGCACCTCACTTCATTTCCTCAAATGGGTTTCTTCCATTTGTCTGGTTTTAAACGAACTGACCAAGTTTTAGCTCTTTTCATCGACTATTTAGGCCGCAAGCATGATTTCAAGGCTGTCCATGAGGTTTTGGTTGAGTATAAGGGTTTAGCAGGTGAGAAATGTTTCGTGCATATCTTGATTCTTCTATTCTGCAGCATCAGTTGCAGAGGTTAAGTGATCATGGCTCGCTTAAAGGTTCTGATTTTATACCTTATACCATCTTTTTCATCTGCAAAATATTTATTTTTTTATTTTTTATTTAATTTTTTTTTCGTACTTCACCCTGAATCATAAATAGGGTTATCTTTCTCTTTAGTTTTAAAAAATCTATGTGAATTATATGCGTGAGCTATGATGATAGATCTAGGGTTCTATTGCTCTTTTGGTTGATGTTACTTTTTAATTTTTTATGACAATTTTGATCTAAAGTTACCTAGCTGTGAATTTCTAGAATCCAAGTGAATGGTTACTCTTATTTTGAGCCACACGATCTCATATATGAATAATATGATCATTGTTATACGGTTATAATTTGACTAATACCAAACACTTCAAACTGCATGTTGCAACTTCATAGGCATAAGACAATCATGCAGTATTCTGTAGCTTATTTGTTGATTTTACAACATTGGATATTAGGTGTTCTATTCTCTATATATGTGAATTCTAGAACACTGGATATTTGTAAATGTAACACCCCGAAAATCAGGTCCAGCGGAAGCATACATGTCACAGGGGTGCTACTCAATTGGTATCACAACACAAGGCACAAAGAACGGTTTTATCTTAACCGTTTAGAATAAAATTCATTTACAAAAATGTTAAATTTACATAATTCAAGAGTAGTGCGAAAATAGGCCCATAAAAGGATTGAAGCGGTCCCAATAAATATATCAGAGTCGCCTATGACTATGCCCCTTGCCAAGCGCCTCCAGAAATAAGCTATCATCTAAAACCTGAAAATACATGCCAAAAGGGTTAGCTTACGCTGGTGAGTTCACAGGTTTAAGTTTAAAACAGTTTAGTTGAACCAAAAGGTTTTCGAGTTCAAATCATCATTCACAAACAAGTCAAGTCCAACATAGGCTAACACTGCCTAAGTCACAGTTCCAGAACCAAATCCGCAAGTAATAACATAGTCAAAGCATCTCGAACCATAAACAGTCAGATAGATACCACACTCATATAGTGTCAAGCAAGTTTAACTGTTACGCTGGCTAAGTCACAAAAGTCAAATCACAACAATAGTTTCCTATAGGTGCACACTATAGTCGTCTATAGGCACAGGAGCCCACTGTAATATTTAGGCACAAAAAGCCCATGCGTATAATAGTCCTGCATTATCGCAGCTCATAACAAAAACTCCGCACAATTGCAGACATGGAATAATAACCTTAGCCAGCTCGCGTAACAGTTTCATAAACCACAATCACAGTTCAGACCATGTCAAATAAACAGGTGAGCACATAACGCATTCAAATAGCCAGGTCAGATATATCAGACAAACAGTACGTTGGAGAAAACAAATCACGTTTCAAGTAAAACAAGTATTGAGTTTAAGTAGAAATAAGCATGTATTCTCCCCCAAAAATAGTTATAAAACCGGTAAAAGTAGGGGCCATGAACTCACTTTAGCCACAGTAATGCAAGATCACAACTGACACGACTGGCATCGAGAAGCAAGACACAACAGTCTCGAGACATACACGAGGGTTCCAAGATATACAAGCACAATGGTACACGGAGGTGTGAGCACAGCGGTACACAACGATCTAGGATCGGCACAACCTAATACGTATACGTTTATCTCAAAATACGGCTCGCAAAATAATAAAGTCTATAAAAGACAATGTGTCGTAGTTTTCGTGGATTACTCGATTTCAAAACTTATCAAAAGCTTAGTATTAACGTTTCGTGTGGTGTGGTAAGAAAACATAAACTCGACATACAACTCATGCTAAAGAAAATAGACATTGACATACTCGAGAGAATACTGACGAGAACTCAAACCAAGAAGACAAATCTATAAGTTAACGACCAATAAACTCCTCAAATAAAATAACTCAGTTTGTACGTTTCGGCGTTTATCCCAAATAATTTGTATAAAACATAAACGTTTTATAAATGAAAGTAAATTTATCTAATAAAACTATTTTTCCCAAGTCGCCGTGACTTTAATTAACGAAATCAGTAATCACAATATTTTATAAGTTTTATGTTTCGTTATCATTCGCGTATTTATTAGTTTTGGGTTTATTGAAGATTTTGTGTCCGTTTCGTGTCTAATATATTAAATTCATTTCGAACCTAATATATTATACCGTCTCGAGTCCCAAAACGTCCAATAAGTCCAATGCCTAACATCGTAAATCCAATAACGACCCATTATTTGTCCAATGTCCAATTATATGATAGACAATCCCAAACATTTATTTCGTTATGTATATGTACCATCCAAATCCAAATCAAAATTTCCAAGTTACCTGAAACGTACTAAAAATATTTATGTCAAAACAAATAATCCCGTTAGTTTTTAAAGTTATTGCTGGAAGGTTATAAAACATAAACCAAAACGGGTGTCCCTCTTGTGACCCGACACCGAGACAAACACACGCACCCTTACAAGGGTGGTTTTCCCTCGACTAGTAACCATGAAACACCAACAACGAAACTATACATATATAAATTTTAACGCAACTCAGATCACGACTCCAACTAAATCCTAACATCATGACATAACAACTTATAACCAAAAACATATAACTCTTCTCATGCTGAGACCAAATACGATCACAAAACGACTAAGGCCATGACACCCTCACTTGTTTCTTAGTTTAACGCCGAACCAGTAACCTCAAAACATAACCGAACCCTATATGGGTTGTTAACCAACTCGACATATCACAACAACTAACACCCTATTTGGATCTTACACACTCTTGACACCAATACATCAATATCCAGGTCGAGTTTTACCAGAACTGACTTAAATCCATCTCTTATATACCAGCCATGACTAAACAATTCACGAGACAGTAGACACGATACCAACAAGTTTAGCAGCAAACACAACAAACCAAACAGCCCAAAACTAGCGACACAACATCAGATCCAAAACTGGCCCGCGACTAAATAATCAAACGAACACTCTTTAAATTCTTATCACACGAAACACAACAAAATTAAAACATTTAATTCTGGTCTTTAATAACAAAATCAATATTATCGAGTTATATCCGGTTTTTAATAACAAATCCAATAACGAGTACCAATTTCGAGTCCACGAAAACAATAATAATCGGTTAATAACAAAAGATAAAAAGAAAAAAGAAAAAAAAAAAAAAAAAAAAAAAAAAAAAAAAAAAAAAAAAAACACACAAGTGGTTTTTACCATACCACTAGGCGAACGAGAGAGGAGATGAGAAGGAAAAGTGGCGGCAGTGGTGGAGTGGTGGCTGAGGTAGCTGGAAAATGTTGGTAACACGAACCAAACAAACCCGAAAATATACCTTTGATCTATACTCGTATAGATGTACTTGTGTCGCCGGAAAACTTCACCGGAAAAACTTCAGGTTAACGAGAGATAGGGAAAAGATGGGAGTGATAGAGGGGTGTTGATGGTGGCTGCGTTGATGGTGGCAGAATGGTGGTGTTAACGTGGTGATGGAGGGAGCTTCTTGGCGCGTGGAATATATGAAAGTGACGGGGAGATCGAGATGAGTATGATGGTGGTGGCGGTGAGGTGTGGTGCTCGGTGGTGGTCCCTGGTGGCCGAATCTTTGGCCGGAAAAAGGGATGGGTGGGGGCGGCTATGAAATGGAGAAGAAAGAGTGAAACCCTAGGACTTTAATAGTAGGGGTATATATATAGGGTATGTTGGTACTTGTGGCAAACCCTAGCGCGCCCTCAGGGACCATTTATGTCATTTTCATTATATTTTTAATGAAATGTGAACGAGACTAATAAATCATGTTATAATTATTTACCGAGCGTCCAAAAGTTATTCCGTTAACTTTAAAATCGTTTTTCCATTAAATTTGGTTATAAATACGTATATTTTTATTTTTCGTTGCCCAGATTAATTAATATTCGCGTTTTATCCGTTATTGTGCCAAGTCACGCGTTGTGTACGAATTTCACGTTTCACGAGATAACTTCACGTTTTATGGTCAAATGAACTCGGAAAGGTTCGTAAATGAAAAACAAAGATAATCTCGTATAGAAATAAGTCTGGAAAATTACGGGTTAGTTGTTACTGTAAAGTTGTATACATTTGTAGCCAATGAAACTATTGCTAATATACAACAAGCAAATTTACAGGAAATTCTATACTAGTAGTGTGTAAATACACATGCCTACTCTGTGCAATGAAAAAAAATGATTGTTACATTTATTCTGTAATTGCAGGGTCACATGCCCATAGTAGTTCCACATTAGAAGTTCCAATTTTCTGGTTTATTCATGGTGAACCATTGTTAGTGGACAAACATCATCAGGCAAAGGCACTCTCTGATATGGTTATTGTTGTTCAATCTAATTCACTATCATGGGAAAGCCATCTACAATGCAATGGGAAATCTCTGTTGTGGAACTAGAGGTGAATTTCTTTGGAAATTTTAATATTTTTTAATTTTATTGCTAACACTTCGCTCATCATAAAGCATGCCAGTCCGACAGTCCATCTGTTTGACCTGGTTTTGATTATCATTATAGGCTTTTTCACAGAATGTGTTTGCTGATTAAAGGATTGTCGCATTATGCAAAAGGTTTATCTTTAAACTAGCTTAAAGACCCGTGGATTCACGGGGTTTTTAAAGAAATATGAAAATGAGATAATAAGAAAACGACGAAAGTAAACATGTTCCATTAATATATGAGAAAAACAATGAGATAATACATGAATTATTCGACAATCAATTGAGTTACTAACAATTAAAATAATAAACATCGATGCCGCTGTCGTCTACAAACTTGAAGGTCTTAAATAGCAAACGACGTATGTGAGCAAACACCAATTTCGTACCAAATGCCAATTCCATGCTCACCTAACATTCCTTAAAAAATTTAAATAAAAGCAGTTCATGATTCATAATACATTATAATTTAAAATATGGAAAAAAAAACTTATAACATGTATATTGCACATACCTCTTCAACCTTGTTCATAGGCCTTCAAGTACTTCTTTGTACACGATATTTGTAGTAGTTTTAGACATATTTCCATCTTGATCACAAACGAAAACCTTCAAACCACGTTTGCTTTTAACTCTTGAGACAGCAACGTATAGTTGTCCATGTGTGAAAACAGGTCGGGGGAGGTACAAACCAACTTTCTGATAATGATTAACCCTGACTTTTGTTAATTGTCATCGCAAATGAAAGTGAAATAGGAAATTGTTTCCTGAAAATCTTAAGCGGTAAACGCTTATCAGAGGGAGTAACTCTCAACCTTGGTATGATTACCGTTTTTCCAAAGTTGGTTCCGTTAATGATTTGTGCGTGAAGAGAAGTTCTCGTTAATTTAAGAACTTGGAGTCTTGTTCCATTGCACAAACCATTGGCTTGATCAATGTTTCGCAACAACATAATCGGGACTCCTACTTTTAAAGCAATTATGTGGTTTGGAACACCTGAGAACTTCAATCCATTGATAAATTCTGGCGAGAAAACGGATTGATCAATGATGGCACCACGTTCACTTTTCTCAACACTGTCACAACTCAGGAAAACCATTTCTTCTCCTGGAAATTTGTCCAACATATGGTCATTTATGCTGTCGACGACTTCATTTGTGGGAGCAACGATTGCCTTTTCCTGAAAGTACGTGGGATCATGTATGTTATCCAAAATGTTTGGATAAGTGAAGTCAATAATAGATTAAACCGGGTCATCAACCACATCTATTAAAATATCATGTGGCACATCTATAGAAACCTCTCCGTCATTCTATTCTCCAAGGTCCCCGTCTCCGACTCTCAATATCCAATCTGCAAATTCCCGTATGTCGTTGACATCTTCAGGGCGTGATCCCACAGTTAGCCTCATGTTCGCAGTCAACTTCAGAACTTTGCAGTAGTCCCATAAGTAAGATTTCCTCAAAGAAGCAGTAACAATGTCTTCCCTGGATCCTTTTGGAATAACAGGTAGAACCTGCCTAAAGTCAACGCCAAAAACCATGGTCATGTTTCCAAAAGGTTAATCACATGTTTCATACCTGCTCCTACGAAGTATGTCTCTCAAAGACCGATCTAATGCTTCAAAACAAAGCTTATTTGCCATGAGCGCTTCATCCCAGATAATAAGCTTACATTTCTTTAACAATTTTCCAAGATCGCTTTGAGAACTTATAGAGCAAGTAGAAGTCTCATCCACGTTGATAGGAATATGGAATCTTGAATGAGCAGTTCGGCCTCCCGACATTAATAAAGACGCAATACCGCTGGATGCCACATTTAAAACTATAACACCTTTTCTTCTAATGCCGGTAGCAAGCGTCTTCCATAAGAAGGTCTTCCCCGTACCTCCGTACCCATAAACAAAGTACACCCCCTGTTCCTGTGTCAACTGAGTGTATTATGGTGTCATACACACCCTTCTGTTCTGTGGTCAAAGAGGCGTATAGACGTTCATATTCAGATTGTTACTCGACCGGGTTATAATCTGTCTCATCGTGTATAAGTCGATTACCAAAGTCAGATATGTATGTATCATCAGGATAAGGCATCTCAGGCCACTGCCGCAAAGTTGCACCTCTTGATCTCAGAAGTTGTTCAATATAGTACAAAGCCACATTCTTTTTATCGTCGTCACTGAGAATCAAATCTGCATTAAATAAATGTAATGTCAGTACTTAATTAACGACAGCGTTATTAAAACATTACACATAATCTGTTGCAAAAATGGTCTCAGCAAACATAATTCTCCATTTGATCAGTGTTGAATAATAGAAAATTTTCAGTCAAACATGTCCTAATAAAAATGCATAATAGCTTATAGTAACATAGACATTTTGTAGGTATTACCTGGAATTTGTAAAATTTGCCTTCTCTTATATTGAACATCTTGCGCAAGCAAATGCCATGTTTGTAACCAAACACTCAAAGGCATGGTAAGTTCCTTTTGCGAAAGCAATGTGACAAATAGGTCACGAAGATGTTCAGGGTGTGCCCAATGGGCTGCGTCCTTAATACTCTCAACATACTCCTTGTCATCCTATAAAAGGCCCGCTGCGTAGCAACCCTCTTTGTAAGTTGGATACACTATACCATTAACCTTTTTAATCTCATCGTGCGACCGACATCCTTTTGCACTATTAAGCAGCATTCTGCAATAGTAAGCGTCTCCTGCTGATATAGGAACGCTGTGAATTCTTCCAATCGATCTTACTTGCTTCCTAAGCGTCCAAACTCTTTTTGGAGCGTTCCACACATACTTTGTAGGAAACCTAGCATACGTTAGCTCCCTTGCCGCCAGGAATTGTTCATTCATTTTCATCCAACCTTCGAACATATCAGCACCAACTATTTGCTTTTGAACAGCTGTTTCGAGATCAGTGTTCTCGTCATACACAACTTGCTGCTCTCCTTCAAGATGAAAGGACAACCTCTCAACAGATGGTGTTCTATAATGAATCTCAAAACCAAATAGCCTCCACGCCGCCTCGCAAGCAGATAGGTATTTGCAATCTAAAAAAGCCTTTATCTCGTCAATAGGTTTATCAATTTGTTGACCGTCAGCCGTGGTAACCGGTTCATACAACTGTGCCGACACTCTATCCGGACCTTTGTTTATATACTTAAACAAATATTTGATTGACCCCGTCTGGTTGCACCACTCAACGTTAATGTGGCATTGGTAACGTTTTAGAAGCTGATCATTATACGGGGTGACATAACCGTTATGTAACTTATGTCCACTCTTTTCCATATATCTTCCGTTGTCAGGTCTTTTATAAACAGGGTAGCCATCCGCGTCTACTAAACTGCGTTGGGTGAATTTTTTGGGGAAGTGTTTGGTACACTTACCGTCGGACATGCAAACCTGGTTTGGGTCATCCGCACCGCAAGGACCATGCAACATGAAATCAGAAACTAACTTGTACAAATCGGGATCGTTATCTTTATCCGGTATCTCGGCAGATATGTATTTGTCAATCTGTTGAGCGTTTGGAACCTTGTCATCCTTATGCAAGAATAAACATACATGTGCGTGCGGAATGCCTCTTTTTTGAAACTCAACCGTATATACAACTGCAAAATATTATAAACAAAAGTTACTTAAAAAATTATTAATGTCTGTGCATACAATTTGTTAGAGAAGAATATACACTAGTGAGCTGGCCTTTCGGATATTTTAGCATCACAACTCCCTGGAGACTATGGTTAATTTCTGTATTCCTGATATGCTATATATTGCAGGTAGCAAATGGGTGGTTTGGTCGGGTTGGGTAATAGGTCGAAACCAGTAATATTCATAGTGCGGGTCAAAATGAGGTCAGGTTGGGTTGATCCTTTTCAAGCAATTAAGAGAATATAGTTCTTTTTTATACTTTTACTTCTTATCTCACTTATCATTTGGTATTAGACTTTATCAAAAGAGTTTTGTGCTACTTAACAATTTTCCAGCTGAACAAAGTTTTAAAGCCTTCCAGACACATGAGCAACAATTAGTGGACAAATATAACTATGTTGTTAACCGATGGAAAAGAGTAAGTTGAACTATACCTTTGTATCTCATAATGCCACACTTTTTATTATTATATTATTATTTGATATGTGCGTGTTATGCTTTAAGATATCGACAGTTGCAAGGGACCTACGTTTCGTGGATGCGATAAGACTGTTAACTAGTCTGGAAGATGCTTCCAAAGGGTTAGTCATTTGACTTATAAAGAATATCTATTTCTCTCATCTCGTTGCCTAATATGATTTTAAAATTTATCTTTTGTAGGTTTGTAGATTACGTGAATGTTACAGTAGCCAGCATGCACCAAATTTACTGCACCAAGCAGAGAAAGGTTGAGGTCGAGTTTGACTTGACCACAATTCCTGTATTTTTTGTTGTCTTGTTTGTTCTATGGATAGTGTTGAAGCCAAGACGATCAAAGGCTAAGATTAACTGAGTTTTTAGGTTACAATGGCGGCTCGGGTCTCATTTATATCGACTTGATACTTAATTGAAGAGAAATAGGTTCAGACTATACTAGAATGTAATTGTATTTTTCGGAAATAGAAGGAATTTTTGTTACTTGTTATTCAGTAATTCCTTAATAATATTTTATCAAATGACACGGGATTTTTTTTTTACTTGTGTACTTTGCAATTACCTATTCATGTATATCCGCAACCTAGTTGGATAAAGAACATTTGCAATGGTGTAGAATCAAATTAAATTTACTTGCCGGTCTTTTTAATTTACTTTTTCAATCTTTATGTTGGAGTTGAGATGTATTTTGTTTTCCAGCTCTTTTGTGTACGAGTTTACTTGTTAGGAATTAAATATGAGTTGATATTGACAAAAGATGAAAGATGGAGTAAACTTATGAAGACAAAGATGAAGGACTATTTATGTTAATTGTTAAAGTCTTTGTAACCCTAATCTCTATTATATAAAGAGATTATAGGTCGTAGGTTTTCAATGTACATGTCTTCCAATGTAGTCGACTAAAAGGTGTGTGTGTGTTCTAGGTGTCGAGTCCTCTAATGGACACCTAGGGTTTGTAATCATTCGACAATCCTTGATTAATAATAATGAATCGTTTTCGCTGCATACTATATTGATCATTATTATCGTGTCAATTCCTAGATATGAGGTCTAACAAGCCTCGAGCAAACGATCTCCACAAGTGGTATCAGAGACAGGTTGCTCATGATATCTAGGATGTTACAAGGTTTTCTTTTGTGTCGAAGAAGAGCAGTTTTGGAGCAAGTATTATCGAACAGCAGCAGATCTGGAAAAGGTTTATGGTTGCCTGAAGCAGATTTAAAATATTCTGAGGTAATCGTTATTAATATCGATCTGTTAAATTGATGTGGCAACAAGGAAAAAAAAAACATGGTCTGATCTTTAATTACTTTGTCGCTTGTGGTTCGTTAAATATTCGATCATTCACCTCGTACTCAATTAATGGTGAACATGCTTTATCATTGATGTTATGGGCATGTTACTTAAATTCAACCTTGCACTGATTGAAGAATTAATTGGTTGAATGTTATAAGTGGGTGATGAAGCGAAAAGTGTACCGCTTTTAGGGGGTCATTTAAGCCCTAAATCGTATTTATTTGATCAAATATTGCCCTAAATCGTTCCTTTTGTCATTTTAGGTGCTTTGGAGAAGAAATCTGGAAAAGGAAGCATTTTGGACGTTTTTGGAGCATAAAAGTGAAGAAAACGACAAAGTCTCAAAATTATGCTGAAAAGTACATTTGACGGCGTCAGGGATTGCCTTTGACGGCGTCATGGCTTGGCAAAAAAAGGTGGATATGAAAATTACTCATGATAAGCCAGAGAATTTCACAAGGGAAAGTCTGACGGCGTCACCCTTTAATGTGATCAAGGTCGTCACGGTTTAACTTAAAGAGGGACGGCGTCAAGCCCATTTCTGACGGCGTCAAGCCTTGATAAGCCAGAGCGGATTTTGGATGTCTAAAGAGGGACGACGTCAAGAAGGCCATCCGGGAACCCTAGACACGGCGAGGTGACGGCGTCAAGTCCTATAACGTGACGCCGTCAGCCCTTAAACTCTATATATAGTTTTGCAATTTTATGTCATTAGTGTGCAACTTTGTGAGGAGAAACCCTAAAGACGAATTTCTGCCATTTTTAAGGGTTTTCATACCCTTGGATCCCCCATGTTTAATTGAAGATAAGTGTTCATTTAATCAATCAATATGTCTATGTGTTGTTTGATTATATCTTGTTCTTGTCTTTTGATTAACATGCTAGGCTAGATTTATCTTGTGTTTGCTTAGATCTAATGAAACCTAGCTATTGATTATTGGTTATTAGTGTGTTATTAATTGTATTGGATGATTGTTCATCGATGTTAGGCTTAAGAAAACTGGCTAACTTCCTATACGGTAACTTGCTTGAACGTCTTAAGAAACATGAACCAATGCGTACTAAGGTTTTTATGGTTGTATTTAATGCATGAGCGAATTCTAGTGATCCCATGTTAGGAGCTTCCTAGCCGGCTCGACATAGGAGTGAAGTAGGAGCTCATAGAGTTGGGGAAGTACGTACGCCACCCCACGATTGGTATTAAGGAATACACCCGTCATCCACGCAATTAATACACACTAATCAACCGGTAAAAGATAGTTAGGGAGTAAGGAAATCTAAGTAAACACAATTCTCTCCACATAAGTTTCACGACCTTTTCATTTTCAGTTATTTTATTTTATTTGCATTTGTAGTTATTTGGGTTAGTTGACTAGCAACTAATTCCGCCCACTCCTTCAAACCCGAGATTTTACTTGCTTTCATAAAAAAATATAAAAATACAAAAAGAATCTTCTCTCACCCTTAGACCTAATTAGAGTAGTTTTTCAATCCTAACGACACTATTCCCTGTGGAGAACGATCAATCCCCCGTACTTACCACTACACTATACTACATCGGTCAGGTACACTGCCTGGTGGGGTTGTAAGCCTCTCAAGATCCCTTGAGAGGTAAAACCTGTTGTAAGGTTGCAAAACCACGCATCAAGTATTTGGCGCCGCTGCCGGGGAATAGTTATTGTTTAGGTTGAGATTTTTATTTTATTAGGTCTACTCACTAGATTCCTTTCTAGTGGGATTTTTATTTTATTTTTCTAGGATTTCTTGTAGTCTATCTTTTTCTTTGTGCCCTTTGTTTGTAAAACCATTTTCATTTGTCACTATGATGGATGAAATTCCATTTAGATCATTGACAATAGAGGAACAATTATATTTCACCAATAGATTTGTTTCCTATCATTCCTATGAATTTTTGTGTGATCTTTGTGATTTCCAAAAGGAGTTAGGGGTAAGGTTAGATGGGTTTAATGAATTCTATGCATGTGAGATTTCTATTAGACGAGCATTATCTGGATCAATTCCTTTTAGTCAGGCCCTTTGGATGAATTTTGAGGAAAGCTTCCTAACCATGACCCATAAGTGGAACGAATTGGTGGATTCGTATGAGCAAAGAGACCTAGTTTCTAAGAACATGGACTTAGAACCCGACCAAGATTGTGAGATGGTTAATGTTGAACTACCTAGGTGCATGCTTGGATTAGATTTCACCAAGACATATGATGAGTATGAGGAATCCTTTAGGCAAATGGAACATAGTGATCAAGTTATTGAGAATGATTCTTATGAATCGGACCAAGAATTTGAGATGAATAGAAAAGGATTTGAGATACCTAGGTGCATGTTGGGGATAGACTTCAACAAATCACATAATAAGCACATAGGTAATCAAGATAAGATGGAGGATAAAGTAGAAAATCCAAGTCCACCAAGTACTCCACAAAACCCACCATCATTCGAGGCACCCACACCGCCCGTGACTTACCCGGAAGAAGTAGAAGAGACTTTAGGAATCCCGATGGAGGTAGAACCTTTGAACCAAACACAACTAGAGGATATAGGTTTGAATGCTTATAGTGATCACAACCTTACTCTTAGTTCTAGGGGATTTCCTATTTTTGATGAACCGGAGCCTCAACCAAAACCGTTACCTAATCTTCCATCTTTAGATGTGAATTTAGGAATTAAAAAAGGTCCCGATCCACCCATCAAACCATGTAGTCCGGGTAATGTTAAGATTAAGGTAGTAGACTCTAGGCCATGTGGAGTGGAAGCTAATATAGGAGTGAACCATGACCTTACATACTTACATCACTCATTCATGATTGATCACAAGAAACATTATGGGTTTAAACCGGGTTTATTAGGTCAAAGTGGATTCTTAACTTGGAGTCTCTCGAAGTTGTTAGAAAATGATCCCTTTTTAGGAGAACACTTTAACTAACCCATTAACCCAATTGAATTAGGTAAGGTTATGATGAAAGGAGCACACCCCTTTGAGTATATAATTCATCCACCACTCTTTCCTCACGCGGCATACTTCCACCAAGATGGTGTGTATCGCTACTATCACCCGCACTTAATCCTAAGTGTAGGAAAAACCTCTCCTTTATCCGTTAAATAAGGGTAGAGTCAGGCTCGTGACTCGAACAAAAACAAGCGCTTCTTGGGAGGCAACCCAAGCTTTATTTGCTTTGTTTGTTTGATTTTATTTGCTTCCGTATTGATGCGTGGTTTTGCAACCTTACAACAGGTTTTACCTCTCGAGGGATCTCAAGAGGCTTACAACCCCACCAGGCAGTGTACCTGACCGATGTAGTATAGTGTAGTGGTAAGTACGGGGGATTGATTGTTCTCCACAGGGAATAGTGTTCGTTAGGTATGAAAAACTACTCTAATAGGTCTAGGGGTGAGAGAAGATTCTTTTTATGTTTTTATATTTTATGAAAGCAAGTAAAATCTCGGGTTTTGAAGGAGTGGGCGGAATTAGTTGCTAGTCAACTAACCCAAATAACTACGAATGCAAATAAAATAAAATAACTGAAAATGAAAAGGTGGTAAAACTTATGTGGAGAGGAATGTGTTTACTTAGATTTCCTTACTCCCTAACTATCTTTTACCGGTTGATTAGTGTGTACTAATTGCGTGGATGACGGGTGTATTCCTTAATACCAATCGTGGGGTGGCGTACGTACTTCCCCAACTCTACAAGCTCCTACTTCACTCCTATATCGAGCCGGCTAGGAAGCTCCTAACATGGGATCACTAGAATTCGCTTGTGCATTAAATACAACCATAAAAACCTTAGTAAGCATTGGTTCATGTTTCTTAAGACGTTCAAGCAAGTTACCGAATAGGAGGTTAGCCAGTTTTCTTAAGCCTAACATAGATAAACAATCATCCAATACAACTAATAACACACTAATAACCAATAATCAATAGCTAGGTTTCATTAGATCTAAGCAAACACAAAGAAAACCTAGCCTAGCATGTTAAACAAAAGACAAGAACAAGATAGAATCAAACAACACATAGACATATTGAATGATTAATTGATAACTTATCTTCAATGTAACATGGAAGATCTCAAGGCAAAAAGCCTTGAAAAAGCTGCTAAAATCGTCTTAGGGTTCTTACACACAAAGTTCCACAATAAGTTCCACACTAATGACAAAAAAATTGCAAAACTATATATAGACTTTCAGATCTGACGGCGTCACGTTATGGAGTGTGACGCCGTCACCTCGCCGCTTTTAGGGTTCCCGGATGGCCTTCTTGACGCCGTCCCTCTTTAGCTCTCCAAAATCCGTTCTGGATTATCAAGGCTTGACGCCGTCAGAATTAGGCGTGACGCCGTCCCTCTTTAAATTATACCGTGACGACCTTGATCACTCCAAAGGGTGACGCCGTCAGAATTCCCATGCAAATTTCTCTGGCTTATCATGAGTAATTTTCATATCCACCACTTTTGCCAAGCCATGACGCCGTCTGGGGATAATCCTGACGCCGTCAAAGGTATTTTCCAGCACAATTTTGAGACTTTGCCGTTTTCTTCACTTTTATGCTCCAAAAACGTCCAAAATGCTTCCTTTTCCAGATTTCTTTTCCAAAGTACCTAAAATGACAAAAGGAACGATTTAGGGCGATATTTGATCAAATAAATACGATTTAGGGCTTAAATGACCCCTTAAAAGCGGTACACTTTTCGCTTCATCAAATACCCTTACACTTGAGATTTGCTTGTCCTCAAGCAAATGCGCTTTTATTCTAATCAAAATACAAGTTAGGGGTCATTTAACGCTAATATAAAAGTAATTGCAACAATTAATCGTTCCACTTTAATCATAATAAGCACGGAGATTACAAACTAGCACCTCACAAGTAGTGTTTAAATACTCACATCTCTCAAGTGTCATCAAAATAAATCTCATAAATGAAAACGGATAATATCTCTCACTACCTGTCATAGCAAATAGATTACCATAGGCTTGGGAAAGGATCAAAAACCTCCTCCACTAGGCGTAAGCACCTAAGATAAACTATCAAAGAGGGCTTTTACATGGGTTATAACGTTAGGTGTAGGGATATGATAAACACGGTTTTGTTGGATAAGGGATATTTTACTGGTGGCGAGTTAAAGATCTTGATTAATTACATGTACTATACAATGTTGCTAAGCCAAGACTCGACTCAATCTTAAGCTAAAAACAAAATAACAAAAACATAAGATAAACATAAAATGAAACGGGATGGTAGTCCGTATGTTTTTCTATTTTATTTTTCTCATTTTTTTTGTATTTTTCTTGATTTTTCGATTTTTTATTTTTTTATTTTTTTTATTATTTTTTTTTAACATACACTCTTGCCCTACCATCCAAAATAATACATCATAGGGGCGTTGCATTCCCCTTACACTTGAACTTTTACATAAGTTTACAAATACTATTCTAATGACTCGAATTAAGATAATTGAAAAACTTGGAGTACTTTTAAAATTATTTAGCACATATGGGGGTAATAAATGATGTTCTTCCCCATTACTCCATTACACTAGTACTTTACCCATGAGTCCCAATCGTCCCAAAACAATATGTACAAGGATATGACTCGACTTAGCAACCATGTAATCAATTAGATAATTAACTTGGGTTTAAACAAATGTTGTCACAATAATGCACTAAAAATGAGTGCATACAAGGTAGGCTAAGGCGATTTGGGTGTACATTTAAGTGGGGTGTAACAAATTCTTCCTTTAAGTAAAATGCTTAAAGTTAGAAACGAAAAGATAGGCTCTGAGGGGTGTACTAGGGGTATCGTGTACCAAAAATGGGTACAACGCAAAGGGTGTGGGAGAATTACTTGACCAATGTAGCCAAAGTAATTATAAAAAAAACACAGGTGTAAAACAATGGGTTAATCCTAATGCCTCTTATCATGTAGTAAATCTAACTACACGAATGTAGTCTCACTTGTGGCCTCGGAATGGTCCTAACGCAAGTTCTAGAATCTAAGTGCTACCGGTACACACATCATAGCATAAATGCTTTTCCTACCAATTCTAGGGGCGAACCTCACATATTTGGGGGTGGAAATTTTTTTTTTAGTGGTACGGTTTTTGTGCTAGTCATATAATTTCCTATCCATGAGACGCTCATTAAGATCAAAGTTTCACTCCTATATGTTGTAAAAAATTTTAAATTTGGCACTAAAATTACCCTAACAGGTGTTTCTCTTAGTTTTATTACACATCTACCATCAAACAAACAAAAATCAAGTGCAATTGTATTCTCTAATCGTACTTTACCCCCCCCCCCCTTACACTTAAGATGAACATTGTCCCCAATGTTCAAATAACAAGATGTAAAAGTAAAAAGGTAAAAGAATGAAATCAAATACTCCCCTGCTTCGCTCGGTGGTTAAAGAAATAACATGGTTAGATCTTCTTCCAAAGTAATGTTGAAGCTCCATGACTAATGCATTGCCATAAGCTTGATCCAAAAAACATTTCCTTGTCCAAAATAACCTGTTAAACCTGAGAAAACAAACACGAAAACCTGCATAACATCGGCGGGATAAACTCTATATAAGGATATAATGCTTGTGGAATGATAATTTTGCAGATTCCTGGAGATTATAAGTTAGAAATTTAATAAAAACTTTTTATGAAAACAAAACTTTCAAAAATTTTCAGAAAATTAAACCTGACGCCGTCAGGTTGTAAAGCCTGACGCCGTCAGAAATGATCTGACAGAATTCTCATGTTACGTTTCCAGAAAATTTTTGGAAAAACCTATACCTTACTTCCTGGAATTCCTGCAAAACATCATTATGACTCGATACAAGCATTTGACTCAAACAAATACTAATATGTATGTTAATTTATTATTATTTTGATTCATGTTCATTTGTGTTCTAATAAACCGGTTTGGATTTCCCTTACACTTATCTTTTGCAAAATACCTTTATATGTAGTTAAGACGAAGTTAAAAACAAGATAAAGCATTTTCACAAATTAGTTTTTGAACATGAATCAATAATAATAAAATTTAAACATACATACGGAAACAAATAAAATCAAACAAACAAATAAATAAACACACAAAGCAAATAAAACTTGGGTTGCCTCCCAAGAAGCGCTTTTCTTTATTAACGAGTCTTGTAGCTAGACTCAAAGTCCCTCTACCTAGTGTCGCTTATGCTCACGTATCCGAGTGTGAGCCATCTAATTGTTGCCTCATCTTTCTTGTATTCATCATTCAGCTCCAAACATCCATGATAGTATCTCTTATTTTTCTCATGTGGATATTTGAGCCCCTTCCTCTTATCATTCTCACTTAACAAATCAAGAGGCACAAGTCTATTGCAAGATTCAATGGAGTAGTTCTTAAACCTAGGATGTGATCGGGGCATTTGGTAAACAAAATCTTCATCCCCATCCGAGAATGTAATTAACCCGTCCACAAGTTTTTCGTCAAGGTTGGTCAACCTTTTGAAGGGTTCTCCAAAAATGACTTGGGTTAATTTGTTATCAATGAATTCTCCTAAGTTCTCCATAACCATAAAATCCACCAAATACACAAAACTTCCAACGAATACGTGTAGTGGCTTAGTCCTAGCAACAATGTTATCTCCTTGATATTCTAGCTCATCTACCATGATTTTATTATAATTAGCGCGAGAGATAATGTTCATAGGCAAAGATGAGTTAAGATAAGCATAAAAATCATGATAACCAATCTTACACGGAAATTGCATGTTAAAGAGGCTATCCTTTTCGATCTTAGTCCTAGGGTCAACATACTTAAAGGGATCAATTTCCTCTTTTCCCCATTCCTCGTTAACTACTTCTCCATTACCAGCATCCTCATCGGAGTCTGAGTAGTAAAACGGACTAACATAGTCATTCTCATGGTCAGACTCCTCCATCTCAGAATTGTTGCCAAAGTGGTGGTCGGGTGAAAGGTTGATGTTTTCTATGATGGGGGCGGGAACGGGTAGTTGGAAATTTGCACGGCGGAAGATACGAATAACAGGGATCAAGCGATCACTATTACTCATGAGGCAGGTGGAAGGTGTCACAAACAAAAATACAAAGAAATAAGATAGACTAAAGAAAACCTAGAAAAAGAAAAAAAAGAAAATAAAAATCTCACTAGAAAGGAATCTAGTGAGTAGACCTATAAAATAAAAAATTCAACCTAAACAATAACTATTCCCCGGCAACGGCGCCAAAAACTTGATGCGTGGTTTTGCAACCTTACAACAGGTTTTACCTCTCGAGGGATCTCAAGAGGCTTACAACCCCACCAGGCAGTGTACCTGACCGATGTAGTATAGTGTAGTGGTAAGTACGGGGGATTGATTGTTCTCCACAGGGAATAGTGTTCGTTAGGTATGAAAAACTACTCTAATAGGTCTAGGGGTGAGAGAAGATTCTTTTTATGTTTTTATATTTTATGAAAGCAAGTAAAATCTCGGGTTTTGAAGGAGTGGGCGGAATTAGTTGCTAGTCAACTAACCCAAATAACTACGAATGCAAATAAAATAAAATAACTGAAAATGAAAAGGTGGTAAAACTTATGTGGAGAGGAATGTGTTTACTTAGATTTCCTTACTCCCTAACTATCTTTTACCGGTTGATTAGTGTGTACTAATTGCGTGGATGACGGGTGTATTCCTTAATACCAATCGTGGGGTGGCGTACGTACTTCCCCAACTCTACAAGCTCCTACTTCACTCCTATGTCGAGCCGGCTAGGAAGCTCCTAACATGGGATCACTAGAATTCGCTTGTGCATTAAATACAACCATAAAAACCTTAGTACGCATTGGTTCATGTTTCTTAAGACGTTCAAGCAAGTTACCGAATAGGAGGTTAGCCAGTTTTCTTAAGCCTAACATAGATAAACAATCATCCAATACAACTAATAACACACTAATAACCAATAATCAATAGCTAGGTTTCATTAGATCTAAGCAAACACAAAGAAAACCTAGCCTAGCATGTTAAACAAAAGACAAGAACAAGATAGAATCAAACAACACATAGACATATTGAATGATTAATTGATAACTTATCTTCAATGTAACATGGAAGATCTCAAGGCAAAAAGCCTTGAAAAAGCTGCTAAAATCGTCTTAGGGTTCTTACACACAAAGTTCCACAATAAGTTCCACACTAATGACAAAAAAATTGCAAAACTATATATAGACTTTCAGATCTGACGGCGTCACGTTATGGAGTGTGACGCCGTCACCTCGCCGCTTTTAGGGTTCCCGGATGGCCTTCTTGACGCCGTCCCTCTTTATCTCTCCAAAATCCGTTCTGGCTTATCAAGGCTTGACGCCGTCAGAATTAGGCGTGACGCCGTCCCTCTTTAAATTATACCGTGACGACCTTGATCACTCCAAAGGGTGACGCCGTCAGAATTCCCATGCAAATTTCTCTGGCTTATCATGAGTAATTTTCATATCCACCACTTTTGCCAAGCCATGACGCCGTCTGGGGATAATCCTGACGCCGTCAAAGGTACTTTCCAGCACAATTTTGAGACTTTGCCGTTTTCTTCACTTTTATGCTCCAAAAACGTCCAAAATGCTTCCTTTTCCAGATTTCTTCTCCAAAGTACCTAAAATGACAAAAGGAACGATTTAGGGCAATATTTGATCAAATAAATACGATTTAGGGCTTAAATGACCCCTTAAAAGCGGTACACTTTTCGCTTCATCACGTATGTATGTTTAATTTTTATTATTATTGATTCATGTTCAAAACTAAATTGTGAAAATGCTTTATCTTGTTTTTAACTTCGTCTTAACTACATATAAAGGTATTTTGCAAAAGTTAAGTGTAAGGGAAATCCAAATCGGTTTATTAGAACAAATGAACATGAATCATAACAATATTAAATTAACATACATATTAGTATTTGTTTGAGTCAAATGCTTGTATCGAGTCATAATGATATTTTGCAGGAATTCCAGGAAGTAAGGTATAGGTTTTTCCAGAAATTTTCCGGAAACTTAACGTGAGAATTCTGTCAGATCATTTCTGACGACGTCAGGCTTTACAACCTGACGGCGTCAAGTTTTAATTTTCTGAAAATTTTGAAAGTTTTGTTTTCATAAAAAGTTTTTATTAAATCTCTAACTTATAATCTCCAGGAATCTGCAAAATTATCATTCCACAAGCATTATATCCTTATATATAGCATTTATCCCGCCGATGTTATGCAGGTTTTCGTGTTTGTTTTCTCAGGTTTAACAGGTTATTTTGGACAAGGAAATGTATGTGGAATCAAGCTTATGGCGATGCATTAGTCATGGAGCTTCAACATTACTTTGGAAGAAGATCTAACCATGTTGCCACATTATCCACCGAACGAATCAGGGGAGTATTTGATTTCATTCTTTTACTTTATGCTTTTACATCTTGTTATTTGAACATTGGGGACAATGTTCATCTTAAGTGTAAGGGGGGGGGGGGGTAAAAGTACGATACTTTAGAGAATGCTATTACGCTTGATTTTTGTTTATTTAATAGTAGATGTGTAATAAAACTGAGAGAAACACTTGTTAGGGCAATTTTAGTGCCAAATTTAAATTTTTTTACAACATTTAGGAGTGAAACTTTGGTCTTAATGAGCGTCTCACGGATAGGAGTTATATGACTAGCACAAAAACCGTACCACTAAAAATTTTTTCCACCCCAAATATGTGAGGTTCGCCCCTAGAATTGGTAGGTGATGCGTGGGTTTTGCAACCTTACAACAGGTTTTACCTCTCGAGGGATCTCAAGAGGCTTACAACCCCACCAGGCAGTGTACCTGACCGATGTAGTATAGTGTAGTGGTAAGTACGGGGGATTGATCGTTCTCCACAGGGAATAGTGTTCGTTAGGTATGAAAGGCTACTCTAATTAGGTCTAAGGGTTGATGAAGATTCTTTTTTATGTTTTTATATTTTTATGAAAGCAAGTAAAATCTCGGGTTTTGAAGGAGTGGGCGGAATTAGTTGCTAGTCAACTAACCCAAATTACTACAAATGCAAATAAAATAAAATAACAAAAATGAAAAGTGGTGAGAAACTTATGTGTGGAGAAATGTGTTTACTTAGATTTCCTTACTCCCTAACTATCTTTTACCGGTTAATTAGTGTGTATTAGTCGCGTGGATGACGGGTGTATTCCTTAATACCATTCGTGGGGTGGCGTACTTACTTCCCCAAACTCTACAAGCTCCTACTTCACTCCTATGTCGAGCCGGCTAGGAAGCTCCTAACATGGGATCACTAGAATTCGCTTGTGCATTAAATACAACCATAAAAACCTTTAGTACGCGTTTGGTTCATGTTTCTTAAGACGTTCAAGCAAGTTACCGAATAGGAAGTTAGCCAGTTTTCTTAAGCCTAACATAGATAAACAATCATCCAATACAACTAACAACACACTAACAATCAATAATCAATAGCTAGGTTTCATTAGATCTAAGCAAACACAAGATAAAATTAGCCTAACATGTTAAACAAAAGACAAGCATAAGATAGAATCAAACAACACATAGACATATTGAATGATTAATTGATAACTTATCTTTCAATGAAACATGGAAGATCTCAAGGCAAGAAGCCCTGAAAAAGTAGCTAAAATCGTCTTAGGGTTTTATCCCAAAATTCCACACACTAAGCTCTCCTCTAATGACAAAAAATTAGAAAACTATATATAGACTTTGACATCTGACGGCGTCACCTTATGCATTGTGACGCCGTCACCTCGCCGCTTTTAGGGTTCCCGGGTGACCTTCTTGACGCCGTCCCTCTTTAGCTCTTCAAAAATCCATTCTGGCTTATCAAGGCTTGACGCCGTCGGACCTATAACGTGACGCCGTCCCTCTTTGATTTAAGCCGTGACGCCCTTGATTTAGTTTAAAGCGTGACGCCGTCAGAATTCTCATGCAAACTCACTGGCCCGTCATGAGTAAATTTCACATCCAACTTTTCTTGCCAAAGCATGACGCCGTCTGGAGTTAATGTTGACGCCGTCAAAGGTGACTTTCAGCATAATTTTGAGACTTTGCCGTTTTCTTCACTTTTATGCTCCAAAAACGTCCAAAATGCCTCCTTTTCCAGATTTCTCCTCAAAAGTACCTAAAATGACAAAAGGAACGATTTAGGGCAATATTTGATCAAATAAATACGATTTCGGGCTTAAATGACCCCTTAAAAGCGGTACACTTTTCGCCTCATCAAATACCCTTACACTTGAGATTTGCTTGTCCTCAAGCAAATGCGCTTTTATTCTAATCAAAATACAAGTTAGGGGTCATTTAATGCAAACATAAAAGTAATTACAACAAATAATCGTTCCACTTCAATCATAATAAGCACGGAGATTACATACTAGCACCTCACAAGTAGTGTTTAGATACTCACATCTCTCAAGTGTCATCAAAATAAATCTCATAAATGAAAACGGATAATATCTCTCACTACCTGTCATAGCAAATAGATTACCATAGGCTTGGGAAAGGATCGAAAACCTCCTCCACTAGGCGTAAGCACCTAAGATAAACTATCAAAGAGGGCTTTTAAATGGGTTATAACGTTAGGTGTAGGGAAAAGGAAAACACGGTTTTGTTGGATACGGGATATTTTACTGGTGGCGAGTTAAAGATCTTGATCAATTACATGTACTATACAATGTTGCTAAGCCAAGACTAGACTCGATCTTAAGCTAATGAAAGAAAATAACAAAACATAAAATAAACATAAAATAAAACGGGATGGTAGTCCGTATGTTTTTTCTATTTTTCTTTTTCTCATTTTTTTGTATTTTTCTTGATTTTTTTTTTTTTTTTTTTTTTTTTTTTTTTTTTTTTTTTTTTTTGCATACACTTTTACCCTACCATCCAAAATAATACATCATAGGGGCGTTGCATCCCCTTACACTTGAATTTTTACATAACTTTACAAATACTAATCTAATGACTCGAATTAAGATAATTGAAAAACTTGGAGTACTTTTAAAACATTTAGCACATATGGGGGTAATAAATGATGTTCTTCCCCATTACTCCATTACACTAGTACTTTACCCATGAGTCCCAATCGTCCCAAAACAATATGTACAAGGATATGACTCGACTTAGCAACCATGTAATCAACTAGATAATTAACTTGGGTTTAAACAAATGTTGTCACAATAATGCACTAAAGATGAGTGCATACAAGGTAGGCTAAGGCGATTTGGGTGTACATTTAAGTGGGGTGTAACAAATTCTTCCTTTAAGTAAAATGCTTAAAGGTCGAAACGAAAAGATAGGCTCTGAGGGGTGTACTAGGGGTATCGTGTACTAAAAATGAGTACAACGCAAAGGGTGTGGGAGAATTACTTGACCAATGTAGCCAATGTAATTATAACAAAAACACAGGTGTAGAACATGGGTTAATCCTAATGCCTCTTATCATGTAGTAAATCTAACTACACGAATGTAGTCTCACTTGTGGCCTCGGAATGGTCCTAACGCAAGTTCTAGAATCTAAGTGCTACCGGTACACACATCATAGCATAAATGCTTTTCCCACCAATTCTAGGGGTGAACCTCACATATTTGGGGGTGGAAAATTTTTTTAGTGGTACGGTTTTGTGCTAGTCATATAACTCCTATCCGTGAGACGCTCATTAAGATCAAAGTTTCACTCCTATATGTTGTAAAAAATTTTAAATTTGGCACTAAAATTACCTTAACAAGTATTTCTCTCAGTTTTATTACACATCTACTATTAAACAAACAAAAATCAAGCGCAATTGTATTCTCTAAAATCGTACTTTTACCCTCCCCTTACACTTAAGATGAACATTGTCCCCAATGTTCAAATAACAAGATGTAAAAGAAAAAAAAGTAAAAGAATGAAATCAAATACTCCCCTGATTCGCTCGTTGGATAATGAAATTACACGGTTAAATCTTCCTCCAAAGAGAATGTTGAAGCTCCATGACTAATGCATCGCCATAAGCTTGATTCAAAACATTTCCTTGTCCAAAATAACCTGTTGAACCTGAGAAAACAAACACGAAAACCTGCATAACATCGGCGGGATAAAATCTATATATAAGGATATAATGCTTGTGGAATGATAACTTTGCAGATTCCTGGAGATTATAAGTTGGAGATTTTAATAAAAACTTTTTATGAAAACAAAATTTTCAAAAATTTCTGGAAATTAAATCTGACGCCGTCAGGTTATAACCCCTGACGCCGTCAGAAATGGCCTGACAAAAATTTTCATTTTAAGTTTCCGGAAAATTTCTGGAAAAACCTTTACCTTACTTCCTGGAAATCCTGCAAAACATCATTATGACTCGATACAAGCATTTGACTCAAACAAATACGAATATGTATGCTAATTTATTATTATTACGATTCATGTTCATTTGTGTTCTAATAAACTGATTTAGATTTCCCTTACACTTATCTTTTGCAAAATACCTTTATATGTAGTTAAGACGAAGTTAAAAACAAAATAAAGCATTTTCACAAATTAGTTTTGAACATGAATCAATAAGAATAAAAATTAAACACACATACGGAAACAAATAAAATCAAACAAACAAATAAATAAACACACAAAGCAAATAAAACAAATAAAGATTGGGTTGCCTCCCAAGAAGCGCCTTTCTTTATTAACGAGTCTTGTAGCTAGACTCAAAGTCACGCTACCCTATGTAAGTAAGCTCGTCATCAAGGACGTCTTTAGGGTTAAGCTTGGATTGAAGTTTCCTATTGGTCCGCTCAGTACGATATGTCTTTTCAAACTTCTCTCCATCCGGGTCATACAATGTCATCTTGATATGCCATGACCCATCTCCATCATTGGGTGGTTTATCCCAATTCCACTTATGATCATCTTCCTCACAAATCCACTTATTCATTCCTAGGTTAATTGGCAAAACTCCTAGGAAATCAATCATCCTTCTAAAAACTAGAGGGTCTTCAAATGGATCCAATTCGGTGTCCCTAGCCAAGAGTTGCTCTACCGAATGCGTTCGGTTAACAAAGTCCTCTTCTAGGTAAAATGGGCGTTGGGGTCCTATGAAGTCTCTATCAATCCAAGGTCCATATCTAGATGGTCTCCTATTTAATTCTAACCAATGGGGTGTCGGTTCCTCACTAGTATCATAGGCGTGTTTCTTAACATCATAGACTGACCAAGTATCTCCTTCTCCTACCGCTATCTTAGATTCCTTACAATCAATCATAGCACTAGCGGTCGCCAAAAATCCTCTACCTATCAACAAGGGGCATGTAGGGTCGCTAACCATATCAAGGACGTGGAAATCGGCTAAAATGGTTAGCTTTCCAATGTGTACTAACACGTCCTTAACTACTCCAACCGGGTAAGCAACACTTCCATCCGCTAAGCCTATTATCACCTCGGTTTCTTCAAGTTTTCCAAGTTTTAAAGAGGTGTAGAGAGGTAACGGAAGTAGGTTAAGGCTTGATCCAAGATCGGCTAATGTGTCATAAGCCTCCGAATTACCGATCTTGCAAGGTAGAACAAATAAGCCCGGATCATCTAACTTCTTAGGTAGCTTGTTTTGAACAAAGGCGGTCCCTTTTTCGCCTAACTTGAGCTTCTTCTCATCAACAACCGGACTTTCAAGGTGGAGCTCCTTGAATTCATCGTCAAGGTTTTGAGTGGGAGGTGTTTCAACTATGTTGTTGACCAATTTGGATGTCATAACTTCTTGGTCACTTGGAATGATTTGGGTTTGTTTGAAACACGTGCTCATGGAATTGACCGAATAATATTGTGGACAAGAACTAGGGGACGAAACCGATGAAATAGCGTTGACGTTTAGTTTCGGGTTCTTGACCGTGTTGCTAGGGAGTGCTCCCATTTCTCGGTCATTGAGGGCTTTCAACAAGGTGTCAATCTTATCGGTCATCTCGCTTTGTTTTTGTTTGAAATCGGCTTCAAACTTGGCTAAACGAGCTTCTTGAGATGCCATAAATTGAGACATCAATCCTTCAAAGTTATTGGTACTACCATTGCCGGAAGGATTGTTGTTGAAAGTACGGTTCGAGTTGGAACCGCTTGATTGGAAACGATTAGGTGGGTTGGAAGAATTGATTTGTTGTGAGTTTTGGTTTTGTTTCCACCTAAGGTTCGGGTGATTTTTCCATGAGGGGTTGTATGAATCACCATAATGGTTTGGCTCGGGCTTGAAAGTGTACCACTTGTCTCCCGCTCCGTCGGTACGCGAGGATGCGTAGTCCGCAAAAGCTTGTTCGGGGAGTTCCATGCAATCACGAGTGTCGTGGGGACCACTACATAATTCACATGAAGAAGTGATTTTGTTCACTTGGCTTGAAGGTTTAGGAGCCTCGTAGGATTTCATGAGAAACTTGACTTGGTCTTCAAGTTCTATGATCCTACGGTCGGAAGTGCTTGAATTGTTAGAAGGCAAAGATATTGCCTTGACCGTTTTATTCAAATCACGGGGATCACTCCAACTTTCGTTGTCATAAAGAGCAAGATCCTCTAGGAGAGCCCATGATTGTTCCGCACTTAGATCACGTAGCTTGCCACCGGCCGATTGGTCAATGGTTTGCCTTGTGGAGAGATTGATATGGTCATAGAAGATTTGGACTTGGAGCCAAAGTTCTATGCCATGGTGAGGGACTTTTTGGAGTAAGTCCTTGAATCGAGTCCATGCCTCGTAGAGAGTTTCGCCTTGACGTTGTTGGAACATCAAGATATCATTCCTTAGCTTGGTAGTTCTTCCCGGTGGGAAAAACTGAGCAAGGAAACGAGTGGTGAGATCATCCCAAGAGGTGATGGATCCTGCGGGTTGACGTTCTAGCCACTGACTAGCTTGGTCCCGCAGAGAGAATTGGAAGAGACGCAATCGGGTCGTCTCTCGAGTGGCAACATCAAGGTCTATAGAATCAACGATTTTAAGAAAGTCCTTGAGATGTTGATTAGGATCTTCAGAACGAAGTCCATGGAATGCGCATCCGCTTTGCACCAACCGGATGGTGTCGGATCGCAAGGGTGTGATATTGGCTCCTTGAGTGAGCTCAATGGTGTTTCGATAGCCGTGGTGGCTAGGACGGGAATACTCTCCTAAAGTACGGGCTCTAGGAGGTGGTGGTGGTTGTTGTGGTGGTGGGTTGTGGGGGTTAAGGATATTACCATCTTCCATGATGTCGGACGGTAATGGTTACGAACAAAGACACGAAGAAAATAGATAGACTAAAGAAAACCTAAAAAAATAAAATAAAAATCTCACTAGAAAGGAATCTAGTGAGTAGACCTAATAGAAATAAAAATTCAACCTAAACAATAACTATTCCCCGGCAGCGGCGCCAAAAACTTGATGCGTGGGTTTTGCAACCTTACAACAGGTTTTACCTCTCGAGGGATCTCAAGAGGCTTACAACCCCACCAGGCAGTGTACCTGACCGATGTAGTATAGTGTAGTGGTAAGTACGGGGGATTGATCGTTCTCCACAGGGAATAGTGTTCGTTAGGTATGAAAGGCTACTCTAATTAGGTCTAAGGGTTGAGGAAGATTCTTTTTTATGTTTTTATATTTTTATGAAAGCAAGTAAAATCTCGGGTTTTGAAGGAGTGGGCGGAATTAGTTGCTAGTCAACTAACCCAAATTACTACAAATGCAAATAAAATAAAATAACAAAAATGAAAAGTGGTGAGAAACTTATGTGTGGAGAAATGTGTTTACTTAGATTTCCTTACTCCCTAACTATCTTTTACCGGTTAATTAGTGTGTATTAGTCGCGTGGATGACGGGTGTATTCCTTAATACCATTCGTGGGGTGGCGTACTTACTTCCCCAAACTCTACAAGCTCCTACTTCACTCCTATGTCGAGCCGGCTAGGAAGCTCCTAACATGGGATCACTAGAATTCGCTTGTGCATTAAATACAACCATAAAAACCTTTAGTACGCGTTTGGTTCATGTTTCTTAAGACGTTCAAGCAAGTTACCGAATAGGAAGTTAGCCAGTTTTCTTAAGCCTAACATAGATAAACAATCATCCAATACAACTAACAACACACTAACAATCAATAATCAATAGCTAGGTTTCATTAGATCTAAGCAAACACAAGATAAAATTAGCCTAACATGTTAAACAAAAGACAAGCATAAGATAGAATCAAACAACACATAGACATATTGAATGATTAATTGATAACTTATCTTTCAATGAAACATGGAAGATCTCAAGGCAAGAAGCCCTGAAAAAGTAGCTAAAATCGTCTTAGGGTTTTATCCCAAAATTCCACACACTAAGCTCTCCTCTAATGACAAAAAATTAGAAAACTATATATAGACTTTGACATCTGACGGCGTCACCTTATGCATTGTGACGCCGTCACCTCGCCGCTTTTAGGGTTCCCGGGTGACCTTCTTGACGCCGTCCCTCTTTAGCTCTTCAAAAATCCATTCTGGCTTATCAAGGCTTGACGCCGTCGGACCTATAACGTGACGCCGTCCCTCTTTGATTTAAGCCGTGACGCCCTTGATTTAGTTAAAGCGTGACGCCGTCAGAATTCTCATGCAAACTCACTGGCCCGTCATGAGTAAATTTCACATCCAACTTTTCTTGCCAAAGTATGACGCCGTCTGGAGTTAATGTTGACGCCGTCAAAGGTGACTTTCAGCATAATTTTGAGACTTTGCCGTTTTCTTCACTTTTATGCTCCAAAAACGTCCAAAATGCCTCCTTTTCCAGATTTCTCCTCAAAAGTACCTAAAATGACAAAAGGAACGATTTAGGGCAATATTTGATCAAATAAATACGATTTCGGGCTTAAATGACCCTTAAAAGCGGTACACTTTTCGCCTCATCAGTAGGAAAAGCATTTATGCTATGATGTGTGTACCGGTAGCACTTAGATTCTAGAACTTGCGTTAGGACCATTCCGAGGCCACAAGTGAGACTACATTCGTGTAGTTAGATTTACTATATGATAAGAGGCATTAGGATTAACGCATTGTTTTACACCTGTGTTTTTGTTATAATTACATTGGCTACATTGGTCAAGTAATTCTCCCACACCCTTTGCGTTGTACTCATTTTTAGTACACGATACCCCTAGTACACCCCTCAGAGCCTATCTTTTCGTTTCGACCTTTAAGCATTTTACTTAAAGGAAGAATTTGTTACACCCCACTAAAATGTACACCCAAATCGCCTTAGCCTACCTTGTATGCACTCATCTTTAGTGCATTATTGTGACAACATTTGTTTAAAACCCTAAGTTAATTATCTAATTGATTATATGGTTGCTAAGTCGAGTCATATCCTTGTACATATTGTTTTGGGACGATTGGGACTCATGGGTAAAGTACTAGTGTAATGAAGTAATGGGGAAGAACATCATTATTACCCCCATATGTGCTAAATATTTTAAAAGTACTCCAAGTTTTTCAATTATCTTAATTCGAGTCATTAGAATAGTTATTTGTAAAGTTATGTAAAAGTTCAAGTGTAAGGGGAATGCAACGCCCCTATGATGTATTATTTTGGATGGTAGGGCAAGAATGTATGGAAAAAAAAAAAAAAAAAAAAAAAAAATCAAGAAAAATACAAAAAAATGAGAAAAAAGAAAAGTTGAAAAAACATACGGACTACCATCCCGTTTCATTTCATGTTTATTTTATGTTTTTGTTATTTTGTTTTTAGCTTAAGTCGAGTCTAGTCTTGGCTTAGCAACGCCATATTGTACATGTAATTAATCAACATCTTTAACTCGCCACCAGTAAAATATCCCTTATCCAACAAAACCGTGTTTATCATATCCCTACACCTCACGTTATAACCCGTTTAAAAGCCCTCTTTGATAGTTTATCTTAGGTGCTTACGCCTAGTGGAGGAGGTTTTTGATCCTTGCCCAAGCCTATGGTAATCTACTTGCTATGACAGGTAGTGAGAGATATTATCCGTTTTCATTTATGAGATTTATTTTGATGACACTTGAGAGATGTGAGTATCTAAACACTACTTGTGAGGTGCTAGTTTGTAATCTCCGTGCTTATTATGATTAAAGTGGAACGACTAATTGTTGTAATTACTTTTATATTAGCATTAAATGACCCCTAACTTGTATTTTGATTAGAATAAAAGCGCATTTGCTTGAGGACAAGCAAATCTCAAGTGTAAGGGTATTTGATGAAGCGAAAAGTGTACCGCTTTTAGGGGGTCATTTAAGCCCTAAATCGTATTTATTTGATCAAATATTGCCCTAAATCGTTCCTTTTGTCATTTTAGGTACTTTGGAGAAGAAATCTGGAAAAGGAAGCATTTTGGACGTTTTTGGAGCATAAAAGTGAAGAAAACGACAAAGTCTCAAAATTATGCTGAAAAGTACATTTGACGGCGTCATGGCTTGGCAAAAAAAGGTGGATATGAAAATTACTCATGATAAGCCAGAGAATTTTACAATGGAAAGTCTGACGGCGTCACCCTTTGAAGTGATCAAGGCCATCACGGTTTAAGTTAAAGAGGGACGGCGTCAAGCCCTATTCTGACGGCGTCAAGCTTTGATAAGCCAGAGCGGATTTTGGAGGTCTAAAGAGGGACGGCGTCAGGAAGGCCATCCGGGAACCCTAGACACGGCGAGGTGACGGCGTCAAGATCTACAACGTGACGCCGTCAGCCCTTAAACTCTATATATAGTTTTGCAATTTTTTGTCATTAGTGTGCAACTTTGTGAGGAGAAACCCTAAAGACGAATTTCTGCCATTTTTAAGGGTTTTCATACCCTTGGATCTCCCATGTTTAATTGAAGATAAGTGTTCATTTAATCAATCAATATGTCTATGTGTTGTTTGATTATATCTTGTTCTTGTCTTTTGATTAACATGCTAGGCTAGATTTATCTTGTGTTTGCTTAGATCTAATGAAACCTAGCTATTGATTATTGGTTATTAGTGTGTTATTAATTGTATTGGATGATTGTTCATCGATGTTAGGCTTAAGAAAACTGGCTAACTTCCTATACGGTAACTTGCTTGAACGTCTTAAGAAACATGAACCAATGCGTACTAAGGTTTTTATGGTTGTATTTAATGCATGAGCGAATTCTAGTGATCCCATGTTAGGAGCTTCCTAGCCGGCTCGACATAGGAGTGAAGTAGGAGCTCATAGAGTAGGGGAAGTACGTACGCCACCCCACGATTGGTATTAAGGAATACACCCGTCATCCACGCAATTAATACACACTAATCAACCGGTAAAAGATAGTTAGGGAGTAAGGAAATCTAAGTAAACACAATTCTCTCCACATAAGTTTCACGACCTTTTCATTTTCAGTTATTTTATTTTATTTGCATTTGTAGTTATTTGGGTTAGTTGACTAGCAACTAATTCCGCCCACTCCTTCAAACCCGAGATTTTACTTGCTTTCATAAAAAAATATAAAAATACAAAAAGAATCTTCTCTCACCCTTAGACCTAATTAGAGTAGTTTTTCAATCCTAACGACACTATTCCCTATGGAGAACGATCAATCCCCCGTACTTACCACTACACTATACTACATCGGTCAGGTACACTGCCTGGTGGGGATGTAAGCCTCTCAAGATCCCTTGAGAGGTAAAACCTGCTGTAAGGTTGCAAAACCACGCATCAGTGGGCTGTGACGTTATTAAAGAATACATACGTGTGGTCAAGATAGTGGGACGTTCGTACTGTATTGCATCATGGGTCGCAGGTCAATTAAATTTGGTTGTCGTGTTTCTGGAATTAAAGAGCATATTACCTCGTACTAAAATTATTAACTGGTCATGTGGGGCTGATTTTTAATTAGTGATTGGCTGATGTTCGAGGATATTAATTGGTGATTGTTTGTCGCTTGCTGTTTTACATAACAGTTTCTACTGCTCGCCTAACAAATTCGTACTGCTCTTGATTCATACGTAGCAGTTGGTACTGCTGTGACTAACAGTTAGTACTGCTCGACAACAGTTAGTACTGTTCATTGGTTTATATGTAGCAGTTTGTACTGCTGGCTTCACCAGTTAGTACTGCTTGGTCTTCGGAATTAGTACTGTTCGTTGAACAGTTTGTACTGCTAGCTTTGGAGGATGAACAGTTTATACTGCTGGTTGGTACTGCTAGAGCATGGGCTTCTCAAAGTGAGGGGAAGCATTGGTTATTGATTTGGAACACGTTGGTTCCAAAGCACACACACAAGATGATGATTTGATTTCTGTTCGTACAGATTTATGGCTCGTATTTATTGGCGAAGTGGATTAGTTATTGCTCATTTGACGGTGAAGTGGAATTTTTCAAGTTTGTGTCTTATTATATCTTAAGGTGGGTAAGGACACTTTAAAGATAACTTATTCGTTCATTCAAGATTACGAATTGGCAAAACACTTGAAGGAGTTACGTTATTGTGCTCAGTGATTTTTGTCAGGAGATTGCGATCTCCTTATAGGACACAAAGGTTGGTTTATTCTACTTCAGCATCGAATTTGTAATGGTTAGTTTTCTTCTTCAATACATCGAGATTGTGCTACATCAAGGTGAAGGTTTTCATGATTATTCGTTGGTATTCTTACTGAAGATTTGGGATTTTCATGTCTTGAGTTCATTTAATAAGTAAGCGTTTTGGTGTTCTTAATGGTGGGTAATTCAAGACATTAGAAGACTCGATTGGAAGTATGGTACTGGTTGGTAATTATGATGATCAAAGTTGCATATTTATTTTTCTTGTCCTAGTTGAGTATGGACAAAAAGGGGAAGAAGATTTTAAAGATTTGCAGCTTGAAGATCCTTGATGAGATGCATAGACTAAGGGGAAGACATCATCGGAAGATCATCTTTCATGTGCTTAGTTTTGTCATATCAACTAGGGGAAGATTGTTAGGAATTAAATAGAGTTAATATTGACAAAAGATGAAAGATGGAGGAAACTTATGAAGACAAAGATGAAGGACTATTTATGTTAATTGTTAAAGTCTTTGTAACCCTAATCTCTATTATATAAAGAGATTATAGGTCGTAGGTTTTCAATGTACATTTCATTAGGTCTTCCAATGTAGTCGACTAAAAGTGTGTGTGTGTTCTAGGTGTCGAGTCCTCTAATGGACACCTAGGGTTTGTAATCGTTCGACAAACCTTGATTAATAATAATGAATCGTTTCCGCTGCATACTATATTGTTCTTGTTCATTATTATTGTGATAATCATAGATGAGGTCTAACAAGCCTCGAGCAAACGATCTCCACAAGTGGTATCAGAGCCAGGTTTTTTAGAATAGGGTGATGGATGATTTTTGCAGAGAAAAAGGTATTAAGAGGGAATTTAGTGTAGCTAGAACCCCACAGCAAAATGGTGTAGCTGAGAGAAAGAATAGGAATCTTATAGAGGCTGCTAGGACAATGTTAGCTAACTCTAAGCTACCAGTTTCATTTTGGGCTGAAGCAGTTAGCACTGCTTGTTATGTGTTGAATAGGGTTTTAGTTGTGCAACCTCACAATAAGACTGCTTATGAGCTTCTTAGAGGTAGAACCCCTGCTTTAAGCTTCATGAGACCTTTTGGTTGTCATGTTACTATCCTTAATACCAAAGACCAACTAGGAAAGTTTGATGGGAAATCTGAGGAAGGTTTCTTTGTTGGTTATTCTCTGCACAGTAAGGCTTTTAGGGTGTACAATACAAGCACCAAGCATGTAGAAGAAAATCTGCACATAGAATTTTTGGAGAATAAACCAAATGTTGCAGGTGTAGGTCCAGATTGGATCTTTGATATTGACAGTCTTTCAGATTCCATGAATTATGTGCCTGTTACAGGTACAAATACTAACCATGATGCAGGTTCAGAGGAGGAAGATGATGATTACATTTTCATACCAGTCATGGAAGAAAGTCCTGTGAATGAGTCTTCTACAAAGAAAGATGATATTCCTTCATCAAGTGGTGTAGACACAGAGAAAGATGATGCTGAAACAAGTGGTCAGAATGGTAAAGAAGCTGAAAATCCAACGAGCAGTACCAATGGAGTTAGTACTGCTCAGCCACAAGTTCCAACTGCTGAGCAAAATAATGATGCTGCTAGACCAAGTCAACCTCATCTTGATTCACCAGTTGATACTGCTTCTCAAGTTGATGAGTTTGATTTCTTTGGAGATGGTCTGCAAAACATGCCTACCAGCTATGCAACTCTTTCTACTCCCCATACTATTGTACATAGGAATCATCCACTTACCAATATCATAGGAGATGTACAATCTGGAGTCAAGACCAGAAGGCAAATACAAGACCCAGATAATCATGGATTTCTCAGTGTGGTTTATGAGGAGAAACATCATGAAGATGAGCATGAGTGTATGTTTGTCTGTTTTCTATCTCAGATTGAACCCAAGAATGTGTTAAAGGCTTTAGAATCATCAAGTTGGGTTGAAGCTATGCAAGAAGAGCTACTTCAATTCAAAATTCAGAATGTTTGGGTTCTGGTTGATCTACCAAAGGGAATGAGAGTGATTGGTACAAAGTGGGTATTCAGGAACAAGAAGGATGAGAGAGGCATTGTGATAAAGAACAAAGCAAGATTGGTTGCTCAAGGCTATACTCAGGAAGAGGGTATAGCTTATGAGGAAGTTTTTGCTCCAGTTGCCAGGATTGAAGCAATAAGATTATTCCTTGCTTATGCTTCATTTATGGGATTTATGGTCTATCATATGGATTTGAAAAGTGCCTTTCTGTATGGTACTATTGATGAAGAGGTTTATGTTTCACAACCTCCAGGTTTTATAGATCAAGAGCATCCTGACAAGGTTTATAAGGTGGTGAAAGCTCTATATGGATTGCATCAGGCTCCAAGAGCTTGGTATGAAACTCTTGCTAAATATCTTTTGAAGAATGGGTTTCATAGAGGGAAAATTGATCAAAATCTCTTTATTAAAAAGGACAAGGGTGATATTCTACTGGTACAAGTCTATGTAGATGACATCATTTTTGGTTCTACAAAGAAGCAGATGTGTAATGAGTTTGAAAAGCTGATGAAAGACCAATTTTAGATGAGTTCTATGGGAGAGCTTACCTTCTTTCTAGGTCTTCAAGTACAGCAAAAGTAAGATGGTATATTTATCTCTCAGGATAAATATGTTGGTGAAATATTAAGGAAATTTCAATTCACAGATGCCAAGGTTGCTAGTACACCAATTGACAAGGAGACACATTTGTTATTAAAGGATCACAGTGGTGAAGATGTGGATGTGCACATGTATAGATCTATGATTGAGTCTCTGATGTACCTTACATCATCTAGGCCTGACATTATGTTTGCTGTTTGTGCCTGTGCAAGATTCCAAGTAAATCCTAAGGTGTCTCATCTCACAGTAGTAAAAAGAATCTTCAGATACCTTAAAGGTCTGCCTAACTTGGGGCTATGGTATCCTAAAGAGTCTGCATTTGATCTAGTGGCATTCTCTGATTCTGATTATGCTGGTGCTAGCATGGATAGAAAGTCTACAACAGGTGGTTGTCAGTTCTTAGGTCGAAGATTAATCTCTTGGCAGTGTAAGAAGCAGACTATGGTGACCGCATCTACTACTGAAGCAGAATATGTGGCAGCTGCAAGTTGTTGTGCTCAAGTCCTATGGATTCAAAACCAGATGCTTGATTATGGGTACAATTTCTTAAACACAATTATACATATAGACAATAACAGTACAATGTGTATCATTAAGAATCCGGTTCAACATTCAAAAACTAAACATATTGAAATTAGACATCATTTTATAAGAGACTGTGCTGAAAAGAAGTTAATACAAGTTGTTAAAATACACACTGATGACAACTTTGCTGATCTCTTAACAAAAGGTTTTGATGTAAGCAGATTTCAGTACTTGGTAACAGGTATTGGAATGCTTAATCCTTCAAAAGATTAATGTCTAAATGTTTTTGGTTTTTGTACTGCTAGTTGTGCTATTTGTATAGTTGAGACTGCTTGATAATTTTTAGTACTGCTTGTAAATTTGTTAGTCAATTGTGATAACTGTTAAAAGAGAATATTGTGTATTGTGTTTTCTTTGGTTTTGGACTAACATTTCAGGTTAAGAAAAGCTTTTTGCTTTGGATTGTGCTTTGAAAAGTATGGTGGTTTGGATTGTAAAGTGTGAATGCTTGTCACACAACAAATGGTAATTGATTCACCATGTCTAATCAACATAAGAATCAACTAGTCCAGATCAAACGGTTTCTGGTAAAGACTACTCAAATCCGTTTATGGTTGACAGTTTACCAAAAACTGGTTGGTTATCAACTCACCAAATCTAAGTGTGAAGAGTTGGCTAGTCCATAGCAAACGGCTATTGGTAAAGACAAGTCAAATCCGTTCATAGCTGATAGTTTGCTCAAAACTATAAGTGGACAAAACTGTTTTCGAATCCACATTAAACTTAAAATTTGATTTTATCTCTGAAAACTTTTTGCTAACAGTTAGTACTGCCGGGGTTAACAGTTTGAACTGCTGGCTTCACCAGTTTGTGCTGATTGTTCAAAACTTAGTTCCTACTGAGTTTATGCTCTGTGATACACCTCTCTCAGAAGGTAATACATCTGGAAGTGTTGAGAGCAGTTAGAAACTAAACAACTGAATTGATGGTAACTTGTACAAATGGTCATATTGGATGCTGAGCTTGGATAACATATGTTCTAGTTCATCTGATGGTGAAGATTCTTCCAAACAGGGGAGGATTAAAGTTTGTTCTAGTTGCTGTTAAAGATCTGTTAAAGATGATTGATGATTATGAAATTCAGGGGAGGAATTAAGAGTCAGAGATGAATTACAAAGAAGTGCATAAAGAAGTTTATTCACTAAAGATGGATTCATTACATAAGAGCTTCACATAAGAAAAACCAACAAAACCTACACAACACAACACAACTCAACTACTTCAGTTTTCCTTTTCCTTTTCCTTGGATATCCGGCATGGTTTTGCTGCGGGCTCCTCTGCTACCCATGATGTCAGACACTTTCTTGCAAGGGAGTGCCAGCACTACTGTTCTTGGTTTTGGAACTTGCTTCTTCTCAGGGACAGGGATTCTCTTCATTGATGATGCGGCTTTTTTAAATTCTTTTGTTAATAAGACTGATAGCTTTTGAAGATCATCATCATCAGATGAGTCAGAAGAGGAGGATGAATCATCCACATAAGGTGGAAGTTCATCTGTTGAAGGTTCTTCGGACGAGGTTATTTCAGTCTTTTTCTTTGAAAGATTGTTTCTTGAAGTTGAAGAATAGTTTGGTGGAAAATAGTTTTTCCAACCTAAACTTCCAGAATCTGAAGAAGAGTCGGATGAGATTTCTATAATGTTTGGATTGGAAGAACTCATTGGGTTTGATAGTTGTAATTTGAAGATTGAAAAGTTGAAGATTTTGTGTGGATATGTGAGTTTTTATAGAGTTAATGAAGGTTTAATGACATTAAATGCGGGGTTGATATGAGGAATTAACTCTTGGGTTGGTATAAGGAATTAATTCCTTGATGGGATTAAATTCATTTTGGTAATTTTTGAGGAGCTGACCAAAAGAGTATGATATGTGAAGATAATTCCCAAGTGTTTCGAGTTTAAAGATAAGTGTTTGAAAGAATCCACCCCATCAACATAATCAAAAGTTTAATTCAAGAAACTTATTGATTTGCATCGAAATCATAAGTTTAGGGGAGGATTGTTGGGAATTAAACTTAAGCAGTTAGTACGGTTGAAGAATACAAGAACAGTTAGGACTGCTGATGGAAGAACAGTTTGGACTGCTGATGAAGAACAGTTAGGACTGCTTAAGAGATCAAGGTGAAACCGTGTGAAGATAAATATAGAAAAGATATGGTATATATCTTATTTGTATAGAATGATACGGTTAGATGTTTTACTTGTATAAGACTCTTTGCATTATAAAAAGAGATCCTTAGATTAGGGTTACAAATACTTTAACAATTAACATAAATAGTCCTTCATCTTTGTCTTCATAAGTTTCCTCCGTCTTTCATCTTTTGTCAATATCAACTCATATTTAATTCCTAACATTACTGTAGAGGGGTCGAATGGGTATGGTTATCAGTCAAAATAAGTTGCATTTTGGTTCGTAGTATGCTTATCATAGTTAAGGAAGAGTATCAAAGTGGTCCCGTGTGTTTGTTTATATCGTTTCTCATTAGTAAGAAATGTAGCAAAGACAAAAGATGAGTTCGTGTTATAAAATAACAATCACCATTATCGTTTCAAGATCAATATACTGTTTAAATAATATACAAATTCTCCATTCACATAAATGGTCAATTGGTCATGCCCAATTCATGCTTTAATCCATGGCATCCACCTATGAATCATGAGTTGTTTTTTGCTTCTCCAGTTATACTGCTCATGCTTAAGTATCGATTCTGAGGCGGACCAACACATCAAGTCTACTCTTATCTTGTCTGTACCGAGTATCAGATTGCTGAAGTCTCAAGTATACGCTAGATGCTAGAAATGACGTATACAGATGATGGTAAAACTACCTGAAATATCGACACTGAAATTCATATGGTGCTTGCGCTATCTGCTATAATGACGGACATTCATTCTACTTGAGCATGTTGAACGGGTAGGTCTAAAGTGTCTACTAATTCCTTCCCATTTGTCTTAAACGGAAGCAAAATAACAGTTAGACCTGATAGAAGTATGGTAACCTCAAACAAAACTACTGGAAGCGTTTGGTGGCAATTACTACCCATTCCAACTGCTATCAAAGGGCATACCATTCCTCCAATTCTGCCTATCGCTGTAGCTATTCCAACTCCTGTTGCTCTTAAATTCGTTGGATACACCTATAATGTCATGGAACCAAATAAATATACGGTTTTGTGATGATAACGATGAGCATGCATGTAAGTATGTAACCATAGCTATGGAAATGTTCTAATTTTATAGGGTATTATAACAAAGGACATACCTCTGGGGCATAGATACAAACAACAATGAAGCTTGCTGAAATGAACATACGAGCTCCAAATAGAAAGCCTGTGGTCATTATCGCATTCTGATGGACAACTAATGGCAGTAATAGAACAACTTGAATATGAGGTACCTGCCAAGCTAGTGATGAATACGTTTACATAGAGGCTAGAATCCTCAATATTATCTGATTGTAAAGTGGTTGGGTCACACTCACTTTGCCCGATGCTTAGTTGTGAAGTCAACAATACAATGCCATAATACGAAAACGTGTTGCCAAAGTACAAGAACCATAAGAGAAGGGTTGTTCTGGTCAAATTTGGCGATAAAAGCATAACTATGGACGAGGGGTTTCTTTGGCAATTGTTGGATTCATGTTGTGTGGATGAAAGTAATGTGGTACTTTCTGATGATTGACCTTTGTTGGTTGGCTCGTTTATGTGATCAGATACAAGCAGACCCTTCGGGAGATCTTTACAGTTAAGTGTAGCTCCATTGGCAAGAATATAGTGTGCCTCGGTTAATCTTCCTTGTGTACAAAGGTATCTTGGAGACTCTGGCACGAGACCATAAAACAGTAGTGCTACAAGAGATGGAACAACGGATAGTCCTAGTAACAACCTCCAACCATAGGTAGGCATGATCCACTGAAACAATTTTATAGAGATACGAAAATTCGTTAGATAAGGAAGAACTTTTGGCTAAAAATGAAGAGATGAGCTTCTGTTTAGGTGATGTCATTTACCCACGCAAGTGAAGTTTCCATAATTGTTCCAACTGTCCAGAAAGTCGAGAAAACAACCATCCAAGCCCCTCTGTTTAGAATGGGAACAAACTCTAGAAACCATGATGTAAATACATGCCCACACCCTAAACCAACACCAACTATGCAACGAAGAATTAACAATGATATCTAATTTGGTGCAAAAACACTCAATAATCCGGCGACACTAGTTATTATAGTTGAACCGAGAAATCCTTTCCTGCAAGTTCAAATCACACAGGGACCAATGCGAGGTTACAATTTAAGATTTAATAAAGTACATTTGTACCTGAATTGTAGCATAGAGTAGTCATCACTTTAGAGATTTAGGTAAAAAAAATCTTAAACATTGGTTTGATAAGAATATTAGTCTATGTGACATTCAAATTTCGGTACAATGTCATTTGCATATAGTTGCTGTAAGATGCTTGTAATTTAGTACTCCGTATCATTCCCTAAAGGAAAACTCATTACATTGTTAAACATGTGATGGGACTCATCTTAAACGAGTAAACTAAAGCTAGAAACATGTTAGTTAATGTATACTCCCAAATAGCACACACGAGTATCGGTTAGGCCCGATGAAACAAATGACCCGGTGGTTATGAATCGCTCGAAACTGTTCAATGTTCATATACCAATTCTGAGACATGTTTCTTGGTTGTGAGACTCGTGATAAATTCTTAATATATCATAATTTCTCTGACTTTTGCCTAATCCGATCCCTACAGGTAGTAGTGCATAGTTACAAAAGAATACTAGTACTTTGTGATTCCAGGGGAGTTCTATGAAATCAACATCATAACAAACGACATATAATGTGCATTGCATATAAAGGTAAATAAAAAAATATCGAGATAAAAACAATGGTAAGTTACAGATCAAATGTGGTGGAACTTACTTTCTTCCATAAGAATCAGACACGACACCCCATGAGTACGCTCCAACGAGCATCCCGCCAAAAGCCACAGTTGATATCAAACTCTCTTCGCTTGAAGACAATCCCCACTCAGGCTGTATCGATGTGGTGGAGGGTTACGGCGACGGTGGAGGGTTACGACGATGGTGGGGATTAGGTGGTGATGGGGTTTCGGCTATGGAGGGATTCCGGTGGGGAGGGAGTTGTAGTGGTGGTGTCAGATTGAATTGGTGATGGTAGTGTTAGATCTGAAATGTGTTTGTGCTAGATCTGTATTTGTGTTAAAGAGAGAGAGAGAGAGAGAGAGAGGAGAGAGAGAGAGAGAGAGAGAGAGAGAGAGAGAGAGGGGGGGGGTATAGATAAATTGTGTATAATATGTAAAATAATCAAAAAACCAGTTGCCCAATATACGGTTGCCCAACAACTAATAGTTGCCCAAAAAACACTACGTGACACATGTCACCCTCCGATGCAAGCTGCCCAATTGTACGAGTTGCCCTGGTCTAATATCATAATTTTCCGAGATCGTGGCGGATAAGCAAACGCATTGGGCAACTGGAGCATTGTAATAATTATCCCTTAATAATAATAATAATAATAATAATAATAATAATAATAATAATAATAATAATAATAATAATAATAATAATAATAATAATAATAACAAAATTTACTTCTAAAAGGTTACGGGCCATTAGACCGGTGCCAATGGGCTCGTTGGTTTGTCAACCGACGAGCGTCGGTTAACTGACATCGATGGAACCACCTCGTCGGTAGTGCGTCTGTTGGGTGTTCTTCGGTTTGGCTACGAGCAATGGACGAGGTGGTGCAAGGCCCATTTGTTTTTCGTGTGAGTGTTTTGTGTGTGTCTTTTGTGGGATATATTTGTATAGTGATACATAAAGAGACACACCACCATTGGCATGGGTGTCTCAGTTTGTTCGTCGGTTTGAGAAGTGGTGAAGTGGCCCTGAGGTGGCACAACTGGCACACAAACTGACGCGTCACGATTTAGAGTAGTCTTTTAGTGCTAGTAGATGAGGGGAAGTAGTTTTGTACTTGTAGAAAAAGAATCATCACTTGTAAGTTGGCTCTCAAAAATACTAGATGGCTTAAAGTAGCTTATTAGAGTCGGTTTATTTGCGCGTATATACTTTAATCAAGTTATTCGAGTTATTCATATTAACCCGATTAACCTGAATAGCTAATTGGGTCCGGTTTGCAAACTTAGCTCATTAGGGTGTCAGGTTAACCCAAATCAGAAATGTTATATTTCATTCATATATTTTATTGTTTTTAGGAAAAAAGATGGCCCATTTTTCTTTCTTATATAAGGGCTTATTCGATGGACCCGTATCCGACTGACTCGTACATAATTAACTCATACTCCAACTTATTAAAGTCACGTAAAAGTAAACCCTTTTATCATCAAAACCCCGAAAAACAACTTTCGTACTTAACACGAGGAACCAACCCTCAAAAGCTCAAACTATGCGCATTTTAGAATGTACTTTTACAAAAAAGTAATTGGGAAGTTATTTTTGAAGCTCAATATCTATAAACATAAATTTATGTATGACCTCACATGACAATGGCAAAAACTTTTAAGTTAGTAGAAACAAATTAAGTTAACAATCATAAAAAAATAAAAAATAATAAAAGTAATAAAAAATTCTTAAATAGGCAAAAGAAAATTTAAAATGAGTTGTTTGATAAAAAAATCTGAATGAAAATGAAAAATATATTAGAGCATGCAGTAATATAATGTCATTATGAGTGTTAATGGATGACACATATAGTCAGTGTCAACTGTCAAGGTCGGCGTTATTGGCCACGACATTTACTTTTTAGTATGTATTTTAGTAAGACCATGCATAGTGGGTTTAACAACGTCCCATTTTTGCACCAACAGCGCCCTGCTTCCCACTACGGATGGGTGCTGTTGCCCAAAAAAAATGAGGTTGGGTGGTTCTGACAGCGCCCCCGCCCCTCATTCATTTCAAAGAAAATGACCGTCACCACTACACCACTTTTTCAAAAAAGCCCAACAAAGCTCCCACTGCCACATGGCGAACAACGCCTCACCCTCTCTTACGCACCACTACACATAGTCTTAAGGACAACTTTTAGCGTTATGAATGCAAATAAAATATGCTTCGGTATTACTCATAAACTACAACCAACTAAAAGAAATACTACATCTTTTTACTTATTTTCCCACAATTTATTTGTCGATCATCATGATCTTAGCAAAAGGGCCCACTCTCTTTATCATCGTTAGAGCACAAGATACGGTAACGTATTATAGCTGAGTTATATCCGTTATGGCCATGGTGGAAGACCTATAACCCCAAGGGCCAGTTGGTGATGCCGAGTAATCGCTACATTATAGGGTTAGTGGATGCCTTATAACGGATGGGTACCCCTCTTAGGTAACTGACATGTTGCGATAGATGGATGAGTAGAAAGAATAGTTGGAGGATACAACATTTTTCTTTCACAGTTGTTTGTAAGTTCAACCAGGTCACAAACAAATAACACCATGCTATCCCTACAAAACTTATCTTATTCTTACAGATTGGCTTTACTAATTAATTACTGGTGTCTCGGAATGACACTAGGGATATATATATATATATATTACTTTCCAGTACTATTACAAAATCCAAACCTACATTGAAATAACAAGTTGCAAATACAACTTATGTATTCTTTACACAACGATCGAACAAATCGACCATCTGTGTCACCGTGTGGTTAGGAGCTAACAGAATATCGTAAATTAAGGATATCAATATCCTTGATTGATTCCATTATTATTGTACATAAATTGTTACCATAGATAGAATGATTGTATTTGTGTATATATTGTAATCTCCTCTATGAATGAAAGCAATCCTTTTGATCATCACATGGTAGTTACATCATGCTTTACCCACTGCTCATGATCCGTGTGGTTACAAGTCGGCCGCTAAACATCATAAATGGGTTAAGGCTATGGAAGAAGAAATTGTTGCTCTAAAAAATAACCATACATGGGTTCTGGTACCACGTCCTTCGAACACAAACATTGTTGGCTCCAAGTGGATCTTTCGGACTAAATATAAATCAGACCACTACTACACAAAAGGTCATATAGATCACCTCATATAGATCGGTTATGTTAAAAACTGATCTATAAAAGAGGAAAAACAATAAATAGATCGGTTTTTTGGTTAATAACCGATCTATTTAGTTTCAAATTTTAATAGATCGGTTATTAACGAAACAACCGATCTATGTACTGCTAATTTTTAAACTAATTCAACATCATTACAACGCATCGTATTATATAGATCGGTTTTTCATAACTAACCGATCTATATATACTCAAAATTTTAGCGGGATACAACTTTTCAGTTTGCCGCTCATCAAAATTCACCAAAATTTAGACACACACCTCATTTCCCCAAAATCATATCCCCTCACCAAAAAAAAACCCTAGGCACACAACTCTTGGCTTCGCCGATTATTATCCAGATCCACTCGTCTATCATCAAATAGAAAAACATTTCACTATATTAAACTGGTCAAAAAACACACACACATAGTCAAATCTTGTTCGATCACTTCAAAGTAAGTAACTGTTTGCAGTTTAATCTTCTTGATAATTTCCATTACTATTTATTTTGTATTATATAATTGGGATAGAATTTTATTTTATTTTTTCAGTTTGAAATTGAGGTGAAGCTGATTACTTGAAAGAAGCTATTTTGAATATGGAAAAAGAGACAATTTCATCACTTGGTAATAATCATCCAACAATTTTATTACTGTAGTAAATATTATTTACAGCAGTTTCTATGTACTTTGTTTGACCCAGAATGTGAACTTTGGACTTTTGTCTAAACAATATATCTGCTTTTTTAGGGTGAAATAAGTTGTTTTTAGTAGGATTGCTTATTTAAAGAATGTTGATTTTAAATTACAACTAAGGGGGTGTTTGTTTAAGCTTATATGTGGACTTATGAGCTTATTTGATTTTGCCTTATATTTCATAAGCCCCAATTTTCCGGCTTATTTTGAGACTTATGGGCTTATATAAGTTTATCATATCATAATAAACTAATATAAGCCCACAAGTGTCAAAATAAGCCGGAATTTTGGGGCTTATGAAATATAAGCCGAAACAAAAATAAGCTCATAAGCCCACATATAAGCTTAAACAACACCCCCTAAGATGAAATAGCTTGTTTTGAATATGAAAAAAGTGCAACAACACATCACTTGGTAATCGCCTATCAAATTTATAAATGTTTGCACAGTCTGATTGTTTCTACACTGGTGGAGGGACAGAGGATTTACGTGAAGTTGTGAATCACCTTCACTGTACACAACCTGACGCTCCTCTTTTAGCTATTGGGACTAGCCTTGGTGTCAACCTTTTGGTAAAAACAATTGTTGCTGTTTCTGAAATATATTTATACGATTTTTGTAACTATACTCTTATTAGTATGCAACTCTTTAAGCATATTGTTTTTCCATGGTATATGTATATTGCGAACTTTCAATGATTCTATGATAATTATGATCAATCTTGCAGGTAAAATATCTTGGTGAGGATGGGACGAATGCCCCGATTGTTGCGGCTGCATCTATCAGTAATCCTTGGGACATTTTGGTTAGTTTCTATTTAGTTATACTGACCTACAGTGACCTTCGGAAAAAGGACTTCAAATAGTAATGCAACTTATATCAATGTGCAACTTGCATTCTAATCACCCGTTTTGAATGTTACTCGACCCGTTTTGATAATTATGATCAATGTGCAACTTTCACAGGAAACAAATCAGTTGTCCTAAAATACTTGGAAGCCCTTTAACTGATATCGTCAACAAATCAGATGCAAGTTGTCTTCATACATCAGGTAGTTCTTTAGTTCAAAATTTTTATATGTGCTTCAATAAGCTTTAAACTTACCAGTGGCGAACAGGTTGGTTGGGTCAATTTGGGTCAAGTGGGTTATGGGTCAATGGGTCATTTGTCAAACAGATCATCCTTTAGAAATGGGTCAAAAGGGTCGGGTCAAACAAGTTGGGTCCGGTTTTCCAGGTTTACGGCTTAAACACAGTTATGTAGTTTTTATACGTGCAAGCCTTTGAGTAGTTTTTGTACGTGCAATATTTACAGGAAACAATGAAGGATTGCGATATGGTACCTTAAACACAGTTATGCGGTTCTGATCATAGCTGTCAAACTCGCGAGTTTACACGTAAGATCGTACGATCTTACGTGCACACCAGCCAAAATCGTGTAAACTCGTCATAGGATCGCACTTTAGGTGGGATCGTACGATCTTACGTAAACTCGTTCGTAAACTCGCGAGTTTACACGTAAGATCGTACGATCTTACGTGCTCACCAGCTCTTGTTTCTGGAAAATGGGAAACGGGAAACGCCTAGAAACGCGGCAGAAATGTTTATGGAAATTGAGAAACGTTTCAAATCTTTTGGAAACGCCTGGAAACGTTTTTGGGACATTTATTTGCGTTTTTGGGCCATTTAAAAGCCCGGTTGACGGCGGTGAAACAGATTTTCCGGTTAAATTCTCGCTGGAGATGGCTTCGGTCTAGTGGAGGATTGTTGCTGGAGCTCTAAGAAATTGTTTTTGTTAGTTGAAATATAAATAACATTGTTTTGAGTGATGAGTATGAAGTAAAAAGATAATGGTGATAAATTAGTGTGGATTTGTAGTCGTTGGATGGTGTGACACGTGAAGTATTGAACTTTGAGTCTATTGTGTTTAGGTGAGTTTTGGCACTGTATCTTTTTGACACGTGGAGTATTGAACTTTCATAGGCTGTTGTAATTGAATAAAGATGAAGAGTAGGTAGAGAACATCTCATGAAGAGTAGAAATATAAAAAGTTTGACTCGTTTATCATTTGCTTATAAAATATGATAAATTGGTAGGATCGTAAGATCTCGATCCGATCCTACGATCTCGATCTTGCAAAGACAAAAACGATCTTGTGCGGGATAGCGATCTTGACAGCCTTGGTTCTGATAGTAAGTGACATGATCATTGCGATTAAGGATTGCGATATGGTACCTTAGAGAGCAGTGGCCACATCTAAATGAACTTGTTCAGTGCTACAAAATTGATTGGATTAAGGACGAAAACAAGTATGGGCACTATGAAAGTGTTGGCAGTGTATCCTTTCAGAACCAGATATTTGAAGGACCCGATACTGATATTGAAACAGGTACCACATTTACATACGCGGATATTTATAGGAGAGTATTTTAGAATCATTGTTTATACATAATATAGGGGTTAGAAATTACGTTTGTATTAAACCTTTATGCATGTGATATTTTGTTTTTGAACTCTGCAGAAATGCATCTTGCGAATGCTAGGCAAGATAAGATTGACGACAACACTGATGATGATGTACCTAGTACTTCTGGTCGGCAGCTTTCTAAGGTTATTTTCTTTAAATGTTTGTTTATATCCACAAGCACATGTAGAATAACTTACGTTAGTGATGCAAATGTTGAATAATATTAATTTTGTATGGCAGCACCACAGTGAATCCCCCCTGCCTGCGTATGAACCTGTATTTGACTGGGAAAACGAGAGGTCGATGATATTTGGTCAAAGAATTCCAGAATCTAATATGCCACAATCTGCAAGGTCGATGATATTTGGTTTGGGATTTTAAGATGGTGATATTGTTGAACACATATGTATTGGGATTATTACTGTATTTTTGGTGATTGAATAGAGATTTCAAGAAAATACAGGTTTCAATAAAATTTGTTTTATTTATATATATTTTTTTTTAAATGGACTAAATAGATCGGTTATTGGGTATCAACCGATCTATATGTGGTGTCAGTTAGATCGGTTCTCAACCGATCTATATGTGACTCACTCATAAAGATCACCCTTAGTTAGATCGGTTCAAAACCGATCTATATGTGGCATTCTAACCGATCTAACTAGCTTCTTTTGTAGTAGTGGACGGCACTGTTGATCGGTATAAAGCTCGTCTAGTGGCACAAGGTTTCACCCAGATTCCAGGTCTTGATTACTCTCACACTTTTAGCCCAGTCGTCAAGGCCTCTACTGTTCGTGTTGTTCTTGCCCTCGCCACCATTTATAATTGGCCACTACGACAACTAGATGTCCGAAATGCTTTCTTAAATGGTAATCTTACTGAGACTGTCTATATGGAGCAACCAACTGGTTTTGTCGATGCTCGCTTTCCAAATCATGTTTGTCGTTTGCAGAAGGCACTCTATGGCCTCAAACAGGCTCCTCGTGCGTGGTTTCAACGCCTTAGTGCTTTTCTTACTAATCATGGTTTTCTTTGCAGCAAAGCCGACACCTCATTATTTATTTTCAAGAAAGGCCAAGTTATTGTTTATCTTCTTGTGTACGTTGATGATATTATTATCACTGGGAATGACACTGCTTTCATCCAATCTTTCGTGGCTCAACTGCACAAGGAATTCTCTGTCAAAGATTTGGGCACTTTGGGTTACTTTTTGGGGCTTGAAGTTACTCATACAGACAAAGGACTTTTTCTCAGTCAAGCAAAGTATGCCTATGACATCTTAGCTCGTGCTGGTTTGTTGGATGCTAAACCAGTCACCACTCCCTTGTCTACTTCAGAAACGTTTCACTCCAAAGGAGAATCCTTTCATGACCCTACTCTTTATCGCTCCTTGGTTGGTGCTCTTCAGTATTTAACTATTACCAGACCAGATCTTTCCTATGCGGTAAATCAAGCAAGCCAACATCTTCAGTCACCAACCACCTCTCATTTTCAGTCCGTCAAGAGGATTCTCAGATATGTCAAAGGGACAATCGCCTTTTGGTTGACTTTCTCTAAGCCTTCCACTACTACTCTAGTCAGTTATTCAGATGCTGACTGGGCTAGATGTCTTGAGACACGACGCTCCACCTATGGATACTCGATTTATTTGGGTGGTAATCTAGTTTCATGGAGCGCCAAGAAACAACCTACCGTCTCTAGGTCTAGTTGCGAATCGGAGTATCGTGCCATGGCCAACACAGCAGCCGAGATCATCTGGCTTACACACCTTCTTCGAGAACTTTATGCTTTACCTATAGACCGGCCAACCCTACTTTGTGATAACAAGAGTGTATTATTTCTCAGTCACAACCCAGTCTCTCATAAACGAGCCAAGCACATTGATATTGATTACCATTTTGTTCGTGAACTGGTTTCTTCTAGACGTCTTTGCACAAAATTTGTTCCATCCAATCTCCAGGTGGCAGATATTTTTACCAAGAGTCTTCCACGACCCTTATTTGAGAAGTTTCGTACCATGTTGCGTGTCAGTCCCTCACCTGTTCGATTGACGGGGGTAACAGAATATCGTAAATTAAGGATATCAATATCCTTGATTGATTCCATTATTATTGTACATAAATTGTTACCATAGATAGGTTGACTATATTTGTGTATATATTGTATTCTCCTCTATGAATGAAAGCAATCCTTTTGATCATCACAGCAGCAATCACTGAGAAGGCCTCCAATGCATGCTAAAAGTTAGACGATGTTTAGTTCCCACCAAAAGTTAACCTTTTTACATAAAAAACGACATCTTTTAGATATATGTCACCTAGGTGCATATGCAAAATATTGAGACGACGTTATAGTTCCTAACAAAATGTGTCACCTTTCTACAGAAAAACTCTAAATTTTATGAGTACCATATATGTCACCAAGGTGCCTCTTTATGAAAGATTATGTCCAGCTTCTGGCCTTTTAGCTTCAAAGTTTCGATCTCAACATCAAGATTCTTGATCACCCCTCTCACGGCATAAAGTTTTTCTTTGATTATTTTCATCTCCTCTTCTGCTTTCACTTGTTCGTTCCTCTTTGCTTCCAAGAGCAAGTTCGATTCAAACAATAGTCCCTTAAGCTTACTGATCCGGGCTCTTAAAAAACCGACATTCATGCCTATCTCTTCAAAGGCCTTTAAGGTTTTATCCCATGTTTCAATATCATCACGAGTAATGGTGACTTTACAAGCTCTGATGGCGTCAGCAATTGTTACAGTTTCAAGAATTATCCCAACCGCTAGTTTAACATTGAGAACCTTGAGGAGGTTTTCGTGAAGATATGTCATTTGACTACGACATAAATCATAGTATTTGATCAGAAAGTGTTTTGGTATTTCTGAATCTATGACTAAAGTATCCACGACAATATTGAAATCGTCAATACCCTTTATATCATTGAACTCAATAACGGATTGTGAGAATTTGAGTCCTTCAGAAACTGGTGCATCTGCACACTCACCGTCGGCTACTGATTGATCATACACTACTAAATCAATCTCTTGAACATTTTCTTGATGCAAATCTATATCCATATCTACGGCTTTCTGAATATTCTCTGAGTTTTTTTTCTTTTTACGTTGGTCTGATCATATAAGAGCAAAAATCAAAAGAAGAAATAAGCATAATATTTATGAAAATGGTCGAGGTGGCACATAAATGAGTGTGTCGAGTTATGTTGTGTGGTATATCAGAAGAGTCAATGAGTTGAATAAGAGATTTATTAAAGTTAAACGGGTCAAAATGACAAAAAGTCTCCCAATTATATTTTTGATCCACACAATCTCCAAAAAAAGTTATTCAAAGAATCAAGATTATTTTTTGTTAAATCGTGATCATAATCAGTGCAAATACTACAGTAGTAATTTACACAAAAAAGTGAAAAACAAAATTTACAAAAAAAAAAAAAAAAGTATTTCCAGCACAACCCAACCCGACTCACCCGTGTCAGACTTTCAGCCCATGCTAAAAATGATTCATTTCAGCCCAAGCCTGTTTTCACCCGTGACCCGACCTGCCCTGCCCTGCCCTATAAGAAATGGTGAAGACCTTAGGACATATGTAAAGCAACTTACAAACATTCACGACACTCATTCCGCTCGAAATTAAGTTAAGAAGGCCAAGAGCTCCATCGATTTCATTTAGACCATGTATCCTTACAACGGACACAAGGACCAACAATTAAAGTTTCTGAGCGAACCTTCCTGATTATAGTTTTGTAACATGATAATCTCCAAATAAGCACTGCATGTGATTATTTGTTGAGTTTTCTTTTACTCACCATTCTTTATACATGATCTTTAATTTGATTCAATGATCTTATTTTTATATTTGTGTTTTCTAATTAGTTGCTAGTTTTTGTTATGGACACCATATACTCCTTTCATGTTTTCTGAAGTACTGTTCATGCCTTCAAATTCTGTGACTTGCAGCGTAATTTTTGTTCGTGATTTAACATATAATGCCTTAAACCAGAAACTTGATTCAGAAATTCTCTAATGCAGGTATTCCGTTTTATATGTTCATCTGATACATGTGCACAGTTAATCACTTCAACAAGTTCCTGCTAGAGAGGATGACGATTTTTGTGTCTTTCTTTTATATTAGTTCCTATACGGTGCGGATAACTTAATGTACGACTCACAGAGACGTACCATCCTTTTCATTAATTCAAGATCATTAAAATTGTATGTTACCTACTGTTAACATTAAGGGACCATTTCCGCTCTTTTTATATAAGCTTATTTTTTGTTCTCTTTTTTATATAAGCTTATTTTTTGTTATTAAGAGGTCCCAAACACTTAACATCAGAGTAGGCATGAGATAAGCACATTAACACAGTAAGTTCAAAAATTGCTTACTTTATATCAAACTAGGCATTTTTTAAGGATATTGCAACACAGGCACAGGGCTGGTCAACTGAGTTGCGCCTTTTGCCTTTAACTACCATAATACCTCGAACTAAGAAGTTAGGCCTATACTTACACGGAAATCTAGTGAGCCTACAGAGCAGCTTTGAATTAACATGTAGACTGGCGATACAAAGCAGTGTTTGCTTGTAATAACATGGCCATTCTCGCTCCCACCAAGTGCTGGTTTACAGCTGCTACTTACAGATGGTCAACATTACTAGTTGCTATCTGTAGTCCGTGCTATACAGGGTAGACTCTTACATAATTCTGCAGCTACACAATATATTTGGTACATTACAGCTGAACTTATGCATAAGGGGAGTTTACATATCCAACCTCAACTTTTGCTTAATCCCTATGCAAGCTCATTTTATAATCTTAATCCCATACCTTGGTCCTTGTACAAAAAGGGTGGTAACTTACATTCATTTTTTCACATTTAGAAAATCCACAAAAAGAAACACTACTCTTTCTCCCTCACATTTGGTTAAGAAACAAGGAGCAAGAAGAAGTATTTTGGGTTGGTTTTAATAGCTTATTGGTAATAAGCTTGGGTAAAGATTCGGAAGCTTGGGTTTGTCTTTTGGTCTTTGGTTCTTGCACTTTCATTCGACTCAAATCCTTATTCGAAATCCACTTCCATTGTAAGCTCACGTATCACTCCTCAAACTTGCATGTAACTTGTTTGAAACTTAAACTTCATATCATGTGTTTGTATGTTAAAAGCCTTTAGACAAAACGTGACTCATATTATTCTTTTTACTCGACACACATATACATATTTACTTGACACACTAATATAACCCATCGAATATGCTTACTTATGTAATTAAGTCTTGGTTTAATAACTTGTGTGGCAATCGTTTGTCTTCGTAAAACACATAAACACCACGAAAAGAAAACTAAGATATGTTGCTAGTGCATGAATATTGTCGACATATCTACATACATAACTATACACATATTCGACTTTCTTGCAAATTATGAACTTGGTTGTGTTGCTTGAAACTTGTGTGGTATCTTCCGTATACGCTTAACACTAATAAAGTTTTATAAGCTAATGTAATAAGCACTTGTATATAAGCTATGATCATTTTGAAAAATCACTAAAAACTTGTCCTTTACAACCCTTAAGCAACTGGGTTTTATTTTGTAAAACATAACAAGCCATTGTCGGGCTTAGAAGCCCAATACATTTTCAAATAAGCTAACCCAATAAGCTATAACATATAGGGTATGTTTGGCACAAGTAGGAGCTGGAGCAGATCGCTGGAGCGGGTTGCTGGAGCTGGTTGCTGGAGCAGGTGGCTGGAGCTTTTTTTTACATGCTAGTACAACTAGCATTTCATTTAGTAGCTTATTTTTTTAACAAGCTCCTTCAAGCCGTGTCAGCCAAACGAGACTTATTTTCAATGGTAGCTTATTTTTCTAAAAAAATAAGTTCATGCTACGATAAGCTCTGATAAGCTCGTGCGCCAAACATAGCCATAAGCTGTATCAATAAGCTATAAAATATAAGCTGTATCAATAAGCTAAACACACTCCTTTGAAGTCACAAATATAAGCCTTAGGCTCACAAACTCTCGGCATTATTTTTTTAAAACCAAATGGACCTCGATTGGGCCTTAAGGCCATAAGCCCTTTCGAATAAGCTTCTTAAAAAGGAGCAGTTTATATAAGCTTAAATAGACACCGGGAACATATTATACAAAAGGGTAAACTAAATTTTACAACTTATGGATTTTTGGACTAAAAATGCAAATTTTACGAAACTTGGGTGGAAAGTGTAACTTTCGGTAAATTTTCGGGTTAAAAGCAAAAACTGTGATTTTTGTACTAAAACTGAGATAGTTAAATAATCTAGGTATGAACCGTCATTTTCAGAAAGTTAAGAGTAAAAAGTATAAATTTATAACTTTGGACTAAAAATGTAAAGTTTATAGATTTTGGGTAAAAAGTGTAACTTTTAAATAAGTTAAGGATTAATTTTTGTAACTTTGGGATATTTTTGAACAACTTATAATTACAAACGGGTTATGCCCGGTTTTTATAACCCTTACACTTAAGTAAATTTTTGCGACGATTCCGAAACATAAATAACAACGTTATTTTCAAACATTTAATATAATTTATCATCAACTAACTTAAAAATAAATGTAACAAATATTTTATATAACTTATCATCTACTAACTTTTGTTAAATTCTATATGATTATGTTATATACATTAGTAACGTCAGAAACACATATATATATATATATATATATATATATATATATATATATATATATATATATATATATATATATATATATATATATATATATATATATATATATATATATATAATATACACTTAACGGTTCACCACACAAGTGATAATGATACAAATATTTTATAAACGTTACAAACTTTTAAACTTTTAAACTTTATTTATTAAAGTCTTGAACATAAACCAACGAAGCTAATACTTGACATATTAAACTAGGTCGAGTGTTGGAGTCGTTCACTCACACACTTGATATTACTTCATCGTGATTATTTTACCACAAAGGTGAGTTCATAGCCTCACTTTTACACGTTTTATAAATTCTCGTGAGAGAGATACATGCTATAAACCTGAACACAAGTAATTTTACAAATGCATGCTATGCCTGATCCTATTATTGCCTAAGTACCACTATTGCCACAAGTCCCTCACTATCATGAACCATTAATCACTTGCGAGTGAACGCGAATATTGTGAATAGATCTATTGGAATTGACGAATCCCGTTTGTGTTAGCCGGAATGGTAACCAGACGCACAATATTTGAGATACTCTAGGTAATTGGCAAATACCTACTAGAGGGCAATGTCGCTTATATCATTATTATGATACAACAGTTAACGTTTTAAGTGTCATGAGCTTAGTGCAATAATACTGTTTTCCTAATATTTCTAATTCGATGCAATTATCAACTATATCTTGTGTTCAACTGCTTAACTATAAACCTATGGATTTCACTCAACAATTTTGTTGACTTTTTAGCATGTTTATCTCAGGAAATTAAAAGGCATGACTGGTACGGAGTTGGCATGAGACCTTTATGGAAGGCGTCCAATATGTTATCATTCATTTCAAACTTTAACATTTTCATTTGTATAACATTAACAAATGTGGTACCTCTTTTGTAATCTCGAATATTTAAGTTTTCATGGAATGATAACAAATTTTCTAAAACGTCTCGTTTAGAGTCGTTTTCTATGATTATTGATCTATGAAGTAATACCCCCGATTAGCCTTCCGCTGTTACGTTGAAAATACGGGGTGTTACATCGACTTACTATTCAAAGGGAAAAATATATCAAATCTTCATAAAAAAGATGACGTAAAATTGAAGTTTAGATCCGAAAAAGTGTAGACATGAATTTTACCTTGATTTCTTCATTGACAGTCACTTTGGCGATGTTGGTTAATACGTTTTTGTTGCCTACACATTGTTTGACTTGTTTATCCGTGTAAATGAAATAATCAAATGTTAAAATTAATACTTTAAAATAGAAAGTATATGATTTACACCTTCCTTTTGGTTGCTTAAATGAGTTCACTGTATTTTTGTTATGAATTGAAAATGATTTTGTATTTATAAACGTATGCATGGTAGATATTAAGGTTGTAAACAAACCGGACGAACACTAACGGAGCTTTGTTCATGTTCGTTCGTTTAATTTTAACTGAACAAATAAACAGACATGAACATTTAGACGAACGAATTTTCTTGTTCATGTTCGTTGATTAAGAAAATGAGTTGTTCATGTTCGTTTATATTCGTTCATTAGGACACTAAACGAACATAAATAATCGAACATAAATGAACATAGACAAACAAACACAAACTTTATTAAATTATGCACAATATACTGTTTTATAAGTGTTGTTTTGTTTAAACAAACCAATTTTAAATTTATGCAATTAAAAGATATGATATACGAATATAAATAAATAAATGAACATAAGCAAACGTTAACGAACGCATAATCAGACGTTCACGAACATAAATGAACGAATGCGACTTTTGTTCATGTTCGTTCAGTTAACTAAACGAACGTAAAATATTGTACATGTTCGTTCATTTAATAAATAAACGATCATAAGCGAACTTTTTACTGAACGGTTCACGAAATGTTCACCGAACGTTCATTTGGTTTACGGCCCTAGTCGATATACCCGTCAAAATTCATTTTATTTAAAATTCAATTTACAAAACTATTAAGATAACATTGGTAGTTTGATTGAGGCTACTTTCCTTGTCAAGAATAAGATCAAAGTAGTGTTTCAAGGTTATCCTATTATATTTTATCTGAATGTGTATTTCCAGTTCCACTTTCGATTCTAGTTTGTTAATATATGAATTATAATGGTCAAGATTAAAAGTTATTTGAATCAACGAACGTAATAAATTTGTGTATAAATGCACCGTCGGCAATAGAATAGTAATGGTAATAGTAATATCACAATTTACATACAGACTTCACCATCAACTTGGGCTAGTTGAACCATTCGTTTTAGTTTTGTATTAGTTGATCCATTCAACTGCATTTTCATTCCAGTTGACAGTAAACATCAAATGGTTACATCCTAATAAATTAGTTTGAGTAACTTATCTATTCAACTCCTTATATGTCAACATATTTATAAGAGTAAACTACACCATTCGTCCTTGTGGTATACGTTGACCGACAAGTTTCGTCATTTGACCGAAAAAAATGCACCGTCCATCCATTACTGCGAAACGTTATGTATCGTTAGTCCCTCACTCTAACTGGCATCACTAACGGTCGTTATACCTCATCCACTCGAGGGTATTTCAGTCTTTTCCCAACCATAAGGACAAACGGTGTAATTTACTCCTTTTATTATTTATTTAACTATTAATAAATAATAGTTTTTTATACGTTTTCGTCCATTTTTATACGTTTTTATCCGTTTTTCATACGTTTTCGTCCATTTTCGTACGTTTTTATTTGTTTTTGTCCGTTTTATACGTTTTCATTTGGTTTTATACTTTTTCGTCCGGTTTTCTTACATTTTCATACGTTTTTATCCGTCTTTATCCGTTTCTGTACGTTTTCGTCCGGTTTTATATGTTTTTATCCATTTTTAATACGTTTTATGCGTTTTCATTCATTTTTATACGTTTTTATACTTTTCATCCATTTTATAAGCTTTCGTCCGTTTTTCTTACGTTTTTTTTTTCGTTTTCATCCACTTTTTTGCGTTTTTGTTCGTTTTTTTTACGTTTTTATCCGTTTTTATACGCTTTATTCCGGTTTTATTACGTTTTCATCGGTATTTATCCGTTTTCATCCCCTTTTATACGTTTTCATCCGTTTTTATATGTTTTCATACGTTTTTATCCATTTTATGCGTTTTAGTGCGTTTTTATACATTTTTGTCCGTTTTTATACGTTTTCTTCCATTTTTATACGCTTTCGTCCGCTTTTCTTACATTTTCATACGTTTTTTTTACCGTTTCATCTGTTTTTATGCATTTTTGTTCGTTTTTATATGTTTTCATCCGTTTTTATACGCTTTCGTCTGTTTTGTTCCGTTTTTATACGTTTTCATCCGTTTTTTATGCGTTTTTATACGTTTTCATCCTTTTTTATACTCTTTCGTCCGTTTTTATTAACGTTTTCGTATGTTTTTATACGTTTTCATCCTTTTTTATACTCTTTCGTCCGTTTTTATACGTTTTCGTATATATATATAGGGTCCGGTTCTAGAGAAAAGTATAATTAGATAGAAAAGTGAGAAAAAAGTTACAGGGTAGATTATGATAACATGCCAAACTTTGGGGTAAAAAAAAATAAAATGAACCAACTTTGTTATTACAGATCCAAACACACATCCCTGATTCAAACACATACACTCACTGATTCAAACACATACACTAGCCTGTGTTATTGATTTCGGTAAAGGTTGGGACAGACACTTACCTTTAGCTGAGTTCTCTTACAACAACAGCTACCATGATAGTATTAAGGCAGCACCATTTGAAGCACTCTACGGACGGAAGTGCAGGTCACCTGTTTGTTGGACCGAGGTTGGAGATGTACAACTCATCGGACCCGATCTCATTCATGAGACAACAGAGAAAATAATCAAGATTTAACAACGATTACAAGCAGCAAGAGATAGACAGAAGAGCTACGCCGATGTGAGGCGAAAACCTACGAAATTTCAAATTGGAGACAAGGTCATGCTAAAAGTGTCCCCCTGGAAAGGGAAAGTACGTTTCGGAAAACGTGGAAAACTCAATCCTAGATACATTGGTCCATTCAAGATCCTAGAAAGGATTGGACCAGTGGCTTACAAACTCGAACTACCAGAGGAACTTAGCCAAGTTCACAACACTTTTCATGTATCGAATCTTAAGAAGTGCTTGTCAGATGAATCTCATGTAATTCCTTTGAAAGAGATTCGGCTCGACGACAAACTTGTCTTTACGGAAGAACCCGTGGAAATCATGGACAGAGAGGTCAAACAACTAAAACAGAACCGCATCCCTATTGTCAAAGTCCGATGGAACTCTAAACGAGGACCGGAATATACTTGGGAACGCGAAGACCAAATTCGAGCCAAATACCCACATCTATTCTCGTAAACACTTCTATTACCTATCTTAGACTGGAATTCCGGGACGGAATTCAGTGTAAGTGGTAGGTACTGTAACCTCCCGTAATTTTCCCCTATGATTAGTAGATGCTAATAAATGATTAATAAATCATTATGTTGTTTAATAAACATTTCCACTAGTAACAAAATTTCTTTTGTTAATTATGCTACACAATTTAGATCACAACGATACTTGTGACTACCGATTTGCCTAGAAACGATGCTTACACACGGACCTTGATAGTCTAAGATCGCGAATTATTTAAAACTTTAACGTTTAATACTTAACGTCTATATATATATATACATATATTTCGACAGTTAACCGAATGTGATCAAATAAAATCCCGAGTTCACGAAAAACTCCCCAAACACTCAGTAATTACATTGGGCCTCGACCCAACACCCAAATGGACCACTAGAGTCATTGGGCCTCGGCCCAACATTTCGGCAAAAACCCAACACCACAACCGGACTCTAAGTCTTTCTTTTCTTCTCTTAAGCTAGCCCAACCAAACGAGCCTTATTATTTTCATTTTCTTCTCGGCCCAATCCTCAAACGAGCCCAAACAATGTAAACTCAAGCCCAAGTTTTAAAAACTAAAACCTTCGGTTTAGTAATTTACATGCCGAATGATTTGGTCATTGTACAAACAAATTAACTTAACGACTATGTTAATATTCTACCCGACACCATTCTCGACTTAGCTAGGAATCGAGAGAAATAAACATCTCACTCAAACTCGCTCATTTAATATCTTTAAATCCTTCAAAGCTTAACTCACACGACGAGCCATGAAACACATCTCAAATCCCACTCTTTGGCCTAGTCGACTTCTATACCATCTCCAACTCGACACAAACCCTATTCTAATTAACAAATACATTCGTTCCAAACTCTTACAAGATATCAAATGCACCTTACTATATTTGTTGTTCACGTCCAAAATGTGAGTACATATTCGAAATACACAACCGAACCACAAGAACAAATCTTAAAAACTCAATTGTCTTCTACTATTTGTTCTATGCGCCGACTAGTAATACCAAAACACAAACCATGATATCATTCACTGCTACACTCTACCATCATTGAGGAATTATAACACACCAACTAGTGTCAAGACAAAACCATATTATACTTCTTTGTTTCTTTGTTCTCGGTTAGACACAAGTGAGGAGATTCACACGTTAACTTTCTTTTCCTTGCACTCGATATTCAAAGTAATCATGATGCATGATTTATCATGCTATGTTAAAAGGAATTGATCCTTCCACGCCTAAAGATAATAGTCAGCGAAAAACCTGGAAACCTCGACTTCTTTTTCTTGTTCGAACTATCACAAGGACGATTCACATCTATTGCCTTTCATCATTTTTGCTACTGCGACACTCCAAGCTACTCATCATTTTCTTGTTTTGGACCGGATATGTTTGCATGTACTCGCTCTAAATCCCCTATATAAACCACGCATGCAACTTCTATTACACGCACACCCAAATATCTATCACCACCCAAATACCTTAAGTCATAAACATGAATAAGAACGACTAGTTTTAAGTATTTTCGAAGTAATCGAGCCAAACCCAAGAAACATTCGACTTCATTCCTGTGTCTTTGGTGTACAAAGAATCGAGTTGCCTTAGCTCTTTCATTTTAACCTCGTCTCAACATAGTGATACATCTCCCTTTCGAAGAGAAGTAAGTCACTTTCCTATTTTCTTTCTAATTCATACGTTAACTTACTTTTGCATGCACGACCACTTAGATTCGATATTTCTTAAAACCTACAAACAACCTATACATTTTACTCGACACCCTAAATATTAGCCATGTTAACTATCGAATACTATAAATATTCGAACACTATATAATCGAATAAATCACAACCATCACACGTTTGCATTTTCGCTTTGGTAACCTTCGAGTCTATAACAACACTTAGAATATTTTTGGTTCTTAAAACTATTTTTGATCGCCTAAGTCGCGTTAACTATGGCCCTATACTTTCTTAACCCGACAAATGACTTATATATTTTATAACTTAACTTAATAAACGAGCAACCAAACTAACAAAATACGTGTTACATTCGACCTATAGATCCTAGATCAACCCACATTACATCCAAAGTAATCGACCGAAATCATACCTTTAGAACCTAAAAACTATTAGCGAATGGGCTTAAAGCCCAACAAGCTGATTATAAGCTCTTTAAATAAGCTGATCGAATAAGCTTTATTGCTATGTTTTTATTGCCTTAAAACCAGCTCGTGACAAAACCCAAACCCGCACTAAGCCCACTAGATCGCAAGCCCATAAAATGATACACCTTTAGCCCGCTAAAGGCCCATAAGCTGACAAATAAGCTCTTGACTAATTAAGCTATTTTTATAAGTTACACAAACTGATTTTAAACTTAGTTTAAAATAAAAATATGAAAACCTCAATTTTATAAACTTTGGACTAGATTTGTAAAGAATCGCTAACCGAGGGACTAGAGTTGTCAATATAGGAAACTTTCGGTAAAAAAATGTTATTTTAATAACTTTGTGATAAAAACTGTAAATATAGGAACTTTCGAGTACAAAATGTAAATATCAAAAGTTTTGGACTTAAAAGGTTATAAAACTTAACCGGGGACTAACGGTGTAAAAGTTATGCCGTTAGGGTTAAAAAGGTAATTTTGTGGAAACCTAAAGGGTATTTCCAAATCTATAATTGAGATAATATTTTACAAACCTCGAAACCCGAACCAAACATGTCTAGTCAACGATTAATAAATCTATATACGTAGTTAGTAACTCATATATATATATATATATATATATATATATATATATATATATATATATATATATATATATATATATATATATATATATATATATATATATATATATATGCGAAACCATTTAACAAAAATCATTAATGTAGAATCTAACTATTCGTCAACCAACTTTAAATTATAAAACGACAATCTCTTCTGACAACCATTACACTCCGACGAACGAGCACGCATCCGAAAAATGTTATATATAGGTCCATATATATATATAACTCACTATATAATTTTTTATATATAAACTTTCTATTTTTAACTTTATAACCCTTTTTATATATAACAATTTAGTTATATATAACTTCGATCACTTAAACGCGCACATCTTAATGTTGCAATAAAACAATAAAACCTTAAACATTATGAATCGCGATAAATCAAACTTAGACTACCAAACCACTAAGACTTGCCATATACTATATAGGTCGTGTGTTGAAGCCGTTTCCTTTTCCATCGTCTGAATAACGATACTACTACCACTACCGCACTACCAGGTGAGTTCATAGCCCACTACTTTTCAACTTTTAAACTCTTTTGTGGGGAGATACATGCTACAAAACATGAACACAAACTTTTTGTATGCTATGCCTGATGTTATTATTGCTTAAGTAGCTATTGCCAAAAGTCCCTCTATCATGAACCTTAATCACTTACGAGTGAACGTAAATAGTTGTGAATAGATCTATTTGGGACTGACAATCCCCGTTTGAGTCTGCTAGGATGAGCCACTCAAGCGCACTTTATTTAAACAAACTCTAGGTTATTGGCAAATACCTACCTTGAGGGCCTATATACTTTACATCATTCTTTTGATGCCTGCTAAGCGTTGCGTGTCATGAGCTTAATGCAATAACAACTTGATTTTAACTAGTTAATTGTATTCGAAGCAATTAACATTTATACTTGTGTTCAAACTGTTAAACTCAAACCTATGAACATCACTCAACTTTTGTTGACTTTTAGCATGTATTCTCAGGTAACTAGAAGCTGAAACTCAAGGCACGGAGTGGGCATTAAACCCGGCACGGGTTCTAAATAAATGTTTATCATTCAAATTTAAATAAACATGTTTACTATGAAACATCTTTGTATTATAAAAACTCTTGTGTTTTGAATGATAAATTAAAACGCTTTCTTAAGTCGTTTTCTATGGTTATGACTGTGATCCACTACGTAACACCCGGTAAAGTCTTCCGCTGTTGCTATTCGAAATTTGGGGGTGTTACAGATTGGTATCAGAGCTTATGGTTATAGAGAACCAAATGTATTTTGAAACATTGGACTATAACTACATTTTTAAAACGGACCATTTTTTTAAAGATAACCACCTTATGCCCTCCGTGCCTACGCATATCCAACAATAAAGAATGTTGCTTACTACATTAAGTTCTTAACTAAACTTAACATGTGCATGATTATGTTAATAACTTACATTTAATATTCGTGATTATTACAGTACTATGTCTCCAGACTCCCATCCCATCACTGTATCATCTGATTCAGAGAATGAGGATCCTATGCCTTTCACGCTAGACTTTGCTACGGCAGCTATACCGATGTCACCTGCTACTGACCGGTACATGGAAAGCCAGCAATTTCTACCGGCATCTGACACGGAGATTTCCCCTACAACATCACCCATCCCATCACCTGACCCGATTCGTCGGCATGGACGAGTACGACAACTCCAGCCGTACGAACCCGAACCCTTTAACCAACTTTACCGACGCCCAGGAGAAGGTTTTGTTCGCAAACACACTCCCCGAAAACGGGTACGTACACCACCAGTTTTGATCATACCACCTTCAGCTCCTAAGCATACCAGGACATCACCACCTACACCACTATCTTCTGTTCCACCACCTACTACTTTCTACCGGCAGACCACCACTGTTCCATTACCATCCACTACTCCACCACCTGCTTCACCACCACCAGCTACACTCAGTGAGCCTCTGCCACCTCGTGAGAGAACATACCGCTTGGTTCCATCTTCATCGGACCCCTATGTTCAGGCTATAGATGAGGCCGCAGTTCGCACTGGAAACCGCAAGAGAGTCGATGCTCGTCGATGGTCTTTCTTGCTACCGATCATTCGTCACTGGAGATCCCAGGAGGGAGTCCCGAGAGCCATGGAACTAGGAGAGAGTTCGGCTACTGCTGCTTCAAGGATTCTTCCGGTTACTGGAGAACCTCTCCATCACACTGTACCTCTACTGGCAGCCAGATTAGTTAGACATGAGGACCGCCTTGACGACATTGTAGACATTCTTGACGACCTACCACTAGAGCAGGTTGAGACTCTCGGAGAAGAAGTAGAAAACCTTGTGATAGGCCAGTTAGCAATGGAGACAGTCTTCGATCAAGTGGGTGCTAGTTTGGAAGAAGCCATTGAGACTATTTCAGTGCTAGGAAATGCTACTACTACTATGCAGACAGTGATTGAGACACTAGACTCTGAACTTAACCAAGTTAGCTCTGAGGTTCTGATTCTGAGACTTATGATTGAGGATTCCCAGGCTAGGGAAAGGGATCGAGACCAGACAATGGAGACTTTGATGACTATGATTGCAGATCTTCAGCGCCGCCTAGATGGTGCACCAGGAGGACCATAGATCAGTGATGTATCAGTATAGCTAGGAGATATCTTAGCCTATCAATGTTGTATTAATAAAGAATCTTGTATCTTTATGTTTTGTAAAACAGATCGAACAAGTTATTAATCTATGTTGTGTGGATGTACTATATTGATGTTGATTTATGAATTCCATGGTTGTTTCTTACATTCATGTGCATTACGATATTGTCCCGGCTCATACAGTTTAAATCCAATCATTTATGTTCTCATGTGTGTTGTGACTCAGACATGTCATGAATGTACTTATGATATGATATTTACTGTACCTGCAGACATAAACCAGAATCAACATAAACTTAATATGAATAATAACATGACTGTAATATTATGATTCATATAATCTAACTTAACGTAATCATTATGAGATTTCTAAAAATATGCTTTTGCAATATTGATAGAACAATGGTACGTACAAGGAAAGCAACCTCCACCGCAAATCATGAAACTGCAACTGCTACGCCTACAATGACTCCAGAGGCTATCCGAAAAGCAATCGCTGATGGTGTAAATGCAGTCATAGCAGAACAGGCAGCAGCAAATGCACACAACAGTGGCACTAGTTTACCAACAGGAGAAAGTGCGACAGTTGTGAACCGCAAGTGTACCTACAAGGACTTTATAAGTTGTCAACCAACCTTTTACAAAGGAACTGAAGGAGTAACTGAACTTGCTCACTGGTTCGAACGATCTGAAACTGTTTTTCAGAGAAGCGGTTGTACCGAAGAAAACAAGGTTACTTTCGCAACTGGAACTCTCATGCAAGATGCTTTGTCATGGTGGAATGCTACAGTCAAAGCCATGGGAATGACGGCAGCCTACCAGCTCCCTTGGACTGAGTTTAAAACCAAGATGCTGAAGAAATACTGTCCCCGTTCGGAACTAAGAAAATTGGAGGATGAATTCCATCTACTAGTAGTAAAGGGAATTGATCTTAAAACATACAACAGGAGATTCCAAGAGCTTAAGGTATTATGCCCTACTGTTGTGTCAACTATCGAAAAAGAACTGGAGAAGTATATCGAAGGACTTCCCCGTAGTATTGAGGGAAATGTCACTTCATCAAATCCATCAACTCTAGAGGCAGCCATGGAGCTTGCTCAAAAACTACTGGACCGAGAAGTCAAATGCAACAATGAACTCAAGAGAAAACTCGATGATAAGAGAACCACCCATCTCAACAATAATAACAACCACCGCAACAGTAACTTCAACAACAACCATAGAAATAGTAACCCGTATCATCAAAACCGAAACAATCGTCACCACCAACAAAACAAACGTCAGGAAACCGTCAAGGCCTATGCTGCTACTGAAGGCAGAGAATACCAAGGTCAGAAACCCCAGTGTAACAGGTGCAAGCTACACCACAATGGGCCATGCATAACCAGATGTACGAAATGCCAAAAAGTGGGTCATCAGACAAAGGATTGCCGAAATCCCGCTACTGGTAGCAACTTACAGCCTATAACTCCAACTTGCTACTCCTGCGGAGAAGTAGGTCACTTCAAAAACCGCTGCCCTAAAGGAAACGGTCAGCAAAACAACGCACGAGGAAGAGCGTACGTGTTAAAGGAAGAAGATGCACCACAAAACCCTGATGTTGTCACGGGTACGTTTTTACTCAATCAACATAGTGCTAAAGTATTGTTTGATACTGGAGCAGACAAAAGTTTTGTGTCAACTACATTTACTCCTTTACTTAACATTACCCCTTCCAAACTAAATACTACCTTTGAAATCGAAATGGCGGACGGAAACCTAATTGGCACCAACACCATAATTCGTGGTTGCACCCTAACCCTACAAGATAAACCTTTTTCCATCGATCTTATGCCCATTCAGCTCGGTAGTTTTGACGTAGTCATTGGAATGGATTGGCTATCCAAACACCACGCTAGGATACTATGTGACGAGAAAGCCGTGTGTATCCCATGTAATGGTGAAACATTTATTGTCCACGGAGACAAAAATAAGACGCGGTACGGTATTCTATCATGCACGCGATTGGTGAAATACATGAATGAAGGATGTCAAGCATTCAAGGTTCATGTGACGGAAGACAAATCCAAAAAAAGCGAATAGAGGACGTTCCAATCGTTAAAGAATTTCCAGAAGTATTCCCCGAAGATCTACCCGGTCTTCCACCACCCCGTCAAGTAGAATTCCAGATTGAACTAGTACCTGGAGCGGCACCTGTGGCGAAAGCACCTTATAGGTTAGCGCCATCTGAAATGAAGGAATTGTCAGAACAATTGAAAGAATTGTCTGATAAAGGTTTTATCCGACCCAGCTCATCACCTTGGGGAGCCCCAGTCCTATTCGTTAAGAAGAAAGACGGATCTTTCCGAATGTGTATCGATTACCGGGAATTGAACAAACTCACTGTAAAGAATCGTTATCCACTACCCAGGATCGATGACTTGTTTGACCAATTACAAGGATCGAGTGTATACTCAAAAATCGATCTGAGGTCCGGATATCATCAGTTAAGAGTTCGAGAGGAGGATATTCCCAAGACCGCCTTCAGAACGCGTTACGGACATTACGAATTTCAAGTAATGCCATTTGGTTTAACTAACGCACCTGCGGTATTCATGGACTTGATGAACCGAGTTTGCAAACCTTACCTGGATAAATTCGTGATAGTTTTCATAGACGACATTCTGATATATTCCCGCGACGAAAAGGAACATGCCGAACATTTGAGAACTATCTTAGAATTACTCAAAAAGGAACAATTGTATGCCAAGTTCTCCAAATGTGACTTTTGGATTCGAACCGTACAATTTCTCGGGCACGTTATCGACAGTCAAGGTATTCATGTAGACCCCGCAAAGATTGAAGCCGTCAAAAGTTGGACATCTCCCACAAACCCCACAGAGATACGCCAATTTTTGGGTCTTGCCGGTTACTACAGGAGATTTATTGAAGGATTTTCAAAGATCTCGAAGCCTTTGACCGAGTTAACTCAGAAAAACAAGAAGTATGTTTGGGGAAAGGAAGAGGAATCAGCTTTTCAACTGTTAAAACAAAAGCTATGTGAAGCACCAATATTAGCACTACCTGAGGGAAGTGAAGATTTTGTAGTATATTGTGATGCTTCATATCATGGTTTAGGAGCTGTGCTGATGCAACGAAACAAAGTAATAGCTTATGCCTCACGACAACTCAAACCACATGAAGTAAATTACACGACTCATGATTTGGAGTTGGGAGCAGTAGTATTTGCTCTAAAGATGTGGAGACATTACCTGTACGGCACCAAGTGCATCGTATTCACCGACCACAAAAGTCTTCAGCATATCTTAGATCAAAAAGAGATAAACATGAGACAGCGCCGCTGGTTAGAACTACTTAGTGATTACGATTGTGAAATCCGTTATCACCCAGGAAAAGCTAACGTTGTGGCTGATGCCTTAAGTCGAAAAGAACGACCGAAACCTCTTAGAGTCAGATCATTAGGAATGACCATTTGTTCACCCCTACCCTCACAAATACTCGCCGCTCAATCCGAGGCTCTTAAGGAAGACAACCGACCTAGTGAAAAGATTCACGGTATGCCAGAGAATGATAATGGCTTCGTACAAAGAGCAGATGGAGTGCTCTGTTTCAAAGAAAGAAGTTGGATTCCTTTATACGGAGGAATACGTGATATCATTATGCATGAATCTCACAAGTCCAAGTACTCCATTCACCCAGGTTCTGATAAAATGTATCAAGACCTCAAGAAACTTTACTGGTGGCCAAACATGAAGGCAGACATAGCAGAGTATGTCGGGAAATGTTTAACGTGCGCAAGAGTAAAGGCAGAGTATCAAAAGCCGTCAGGATTACTCATACAACCTGAGATTCCTGTATGGAAGTGGGAGCGCATTACAATGGACTTCATCACCAAGTTACCTAAAACATCAGCTGGATTGGACACCATCTGGGTCATCGTTGATCGTCTCACCAAATCCGCTCACTTCATAGCCATCAAGGAAACTGATGAGATGGAGACACTCGCAAAAACTATATCTAAAAGAAATAGTTTCACGACATGGAGTGCCGATCTCAATCATCTCAGATCGTGACAGTCGTTTCACATCTCATTTTTGGAAGTCTTTACAAAAAGCCTTGGGAACCAAATTAGACATGAGTACGGCATATCACCCACAGACCGATGGACAAAGTGAGAGGACAATTCAAACCCTGGAAGACATGCTCCGAGCCTGTGTTATTGATTTCGGTAAAGGTTGGGACAGATACTTACCTTTAGCTGAGTTCTCTTACAACAACAGCTACCATGCTAGTATTAAGGCAGCACCATTTGAAGCACTCTACGGACGGAAGTGCAGGTCACCTGTTTGTTGGGCCGAAGTTGGAGATGTACAACTCATCGGACCCGATCTCATTCATGAGACAACAGAGAAAATAATCAAGATTTAACAACGATTACAAGCAGCAAGAGATAGACAGAAGAGCTACGCCGATGTGAGGCGAAAACCTACGAAATTTCAAATTGGAGACAAGGTCATGCTAAAAGTGTCCCCCTGGAAAGGGAAAGTACGTTTCGGAAAACGTGGAAAACTCAATCCTAGATACATTGGTCCATTCAAGATCCTAGAAAGGATTGGACCAGTGGCTTACAAACTCGAACTACCAGAGGAACTTAGCCAAGTTCACAACACTTTTCATGTATCGAAACTTAAGAAGTGCTTGTCAGATGAATCTCATGTAATTCCTTTGAAAGAGATTCGGCTCGACGACAAACTTGTCTTTACGGAAGAACCCGTGGAAATCATGGACAGAGAAGTCAAACAACTAAAACAGAACCGCATCCCTATTGTCAAAGTTCGATGGAACTCTAAACGAGGACCGGAATATACTTGGGAACGCGAAGACCAAATTCGAGCTAAATACCCACATCTATTCTCGTAAACACTTCTATTACCTATCTTAGACTGGAATTCCGGGACGGAATTCAGTGTAAGTGGTAGGTACTGTAACCTCCCGTAATTTTCTCCCTATGATTAGTAGATACTAATAAATGATTAATAAATCATTATGTTGCTTAATAAACATTTCCACTAGTAACAAAATTTCTTTTGTTAATTATGCTACACTATTTAGATCACAACGATACTTGTGACTACCGATTTGCCTAGAAACGATGCTTACACACGGACCTTGATAGTCTAAGATCGCGAATTATTTAAAACTTTAACGTTTAATACTTAACGTCTATATATATATATACATATATTTCGACAGTTAACCGAATGTGATCAAATAAAATCCCGAGTTCACGAAAAACTCCCCAAACACTCAGTAATTACATTGGGCCTCGACCCAACACCCAAATGGACCACTAGAGTCATTGGGCCTCGGCCCAACATTTCGGCAAAAACCCAACACCACAACCGGACTCTAAGTCTTTCTTTTCTTCTCTTAAGCTAGCCCAACCAAACGAGCCTTATTATTTTCATTTTCTTCTCGGCCCAATCCTCAAACGAGCCCAAACAATGTAAACTCAAGCCCAAGTTTTAAAAACTAAAACCTTCGGTTTAGTAATTTACATGCCGAATGATTTGGTCATTGTACAAACAAATTAACTTAACGACTATGTTAATATTCTACCCGACACCATTCTCGACTTAGCTAGGAATCGAGAGAAATAAACATCTCACTCAAACTCGCTCATTTAATATCTTTAAATCCTTCAAAGCTTAACTCACACGACGAGCCATGAAACACATCTCAAATCCCACACTTTGGCCTAGTCGACTTCTATACCATCTCCAACTCGACACAAACCCTATTCTAATTAACAAATACATTCGTTCCAAACTCTAACAAGATATCAAATGCACCTTACTATATTTGTTGTTCACGTCCAAAATGTGAGTACATATTCGAAATACACAACCGAACCACAAGAACAAATCTTAAAAACTCAATTGTCTTCTACTATTTGTTCTATGCGCCGACTAGTAATACCAAAACACAAACCATGATATCATTCACTGCTACACTCTACCATCATTGAGGAAATATAACACACCAACTAGTGTCAAGACAAAACCATATTATACTTCTTTGTTTCTTTGTTCTCGGTTAGACACAAGTGAGGAGATTCACACGTTAACTTTCTTTTCCTTGCACTCGATATTCAAAGTAATCATGATGCATGATTTATCATGCTATGTTAAAAGGAATTGATCCTTCCACGCCTAAAGATAATAGTCAGCGAAAAACTTGGAAACCTTGACTTCTTTTTCTTGTTCGAACTATCACAAGGACGATTCACATCTATTGCCTTTCATCATTTTTGCTACTGCGACACTCCAAGCTACTCATCATTTTCTTGTTTTGGACCGGATATGTTTGCATGTACTCGCTCTAAATCCCCTATATAAACCATGCATGCAACTTCTATTATACGCACACCCAAATATCTATCACCACCCAAATACCTTAAGTCATAAACATGAATAAGAACGACTAGTTTTAAGTATTTTCGAAGTAATCGAGCCAAACCCAAGAAACATTCGACTTCATTCCTGTGTCTTTGGTGTACAAAGAATCGAGTTGCCTTAGCTCTTTCATTTTAACCTCGTCTCATCATAGTGATACATCTCCCTTTCGAAGAGAAGTAAGTCACTTTCCTATTTTCTTTCTAATTCATACGTTAACTTACTTTTGCATGCACGACCACTTAGATTCGATATTTCTTAAAACCTACAAACAACCTATACATTTTACTCGACACCCTAAATATTAGCCATGTTAACTATCGAATACTATAAATATTCGAACACTATATAATCGAATAAATCACAACCATCACACGTTTGCATTTTCGCTTTGGTAACCTTCGAGTCTATAACAACACTTAGAATATTTTTGGTTCTTAAAACTATTTTTGATCACCTAAGTCGCGTTAACTATGGCCCTATACTTTCTTAACCCGACAAATGACTTATATATTTTATAACTTAACTTAATAAACGAGCAACCAAACTAACAAAATACGTGTTACATTCGACCTATAGATCCTAGATCAACCCACATTACATCCAAAGTAATCGACCGAAATCATACCTTTAGAACCTAAAAACTATTAGCGAATGGGCTTAAAGCCCAACAAGCTGATTATAAGCTCTTTAAATAAGCTGATCGAATAAGCTTTATTGCTATGTTTTTATTGCCTTAAAACAAGCTCGTGACAAAACCCAAACCCGCACTAAGCCCACTAGATCGCAAGCCCATAAAATGATACACCTTTAGCCCGCTAAAGGCCCATAAGCTGACAAATAAGCTCTTGACTAATTAAGCTATTTTTATAAGTTACACAAACTGATTTTAAACTTAGTTTAAAATAAAAATATGAAAACCTCAATTTTATAAACTTTGGACTAGATTTGTAAAGAATCGCTAACCGAGGGACTAGAGTTGTCAATATAGGAAACTTTCGGTAAAAATGTTATTTTAATAACTTTGTGATAAAAACTGTAAATATAGGAACTTTTGAGTACAAAATGTAAATATCAAAAGTTTTGGACTTAAAAGGTTATAAAACTTAACCGGGGACTAACGGTGTAAAAGTTATGCCGTTAGGGTTAAAAAGGTAATTTTGTGGAAACCTAAAGGGTATTTCCAAATCTATACTTGAGATAATATTTTACAAACCTCAAAACCCGAACCAAACATGTCTAGTCAACGATTAATAAATCTATATACGTAGTTAGTAACTCATATATATATATATATATATATATATATATATATATATATATATATATATATATATATATATATATAACGAAACCATTTAACAAAAATCATTAACGTAGAATCTAACTATTCGTCAACCAACTTTAAATTATAAAACGACAATCTCTTCTGACAACCATTACACTCCGACGAACGAGCACGCATCCGAAAAATGTTATATATAGGTCCATATATATATAACTCACTATATAATTTTTTTTAAATATATAAACTTTCTATTTTTAACTTTATAACCCTTTTTATATATAACAATTTAGTTATATATAACTTCGATCACTTAAACGCGCACATCTTAATGTTGCAATAAAACAATAAAACCTTAAACATTATGAATCGCGATAAATCAAACTTAGACTACCAAACCACTAAGACTTGCCATATACTATATAGGTCGTGTGTTGAAGCCGTTTCCTTTTCCATCGTCTGAATAACGATACTACTACCACTACCGCACTACCAGGTGAGTTCATAGCCCACTACTTTTCAACTTTTAAACTCTTTTGTGGGGAGATACATGCTACAAAACATGAACACAAACTTTTTGTATGCTATGCCTGATGTTATTATTGCTTAAGTAGCTATTGCCAAAAGTCCCTCTATCATGAACCTTAATCACTTACGAGTGAACGTAAATAGTTGTGAATAGATCTATTTGGGACTGACAATCCCCGTTTGAGTCTGCTAGGATGAGCCACTCAAGCGCACTTTATTTAAACAAACTCTAGGTTATTGGCAAATACCTACCTTGAGGGCCTATATACTTTACATCATTCTTTTGATGCCGGTTAAGCATTGCGTGTCATGAGCTTAATGCAATAACAACTTGATTTTAACTAGTTAATTGTATTCGAAGCAATTAACATTTATACTTGTGTTCAAACTGTTAAACTCAAACCTATGAACATCACTCAACTTTTGTTGACTTTTAGCATGTATTCTCAGGTAACTAGAAGCTGAAACTCAAGGCACGGAGTGGGCATTAAACCCGGCACGGGTTCTAAATAAATGTTTATCATTCAAATTTAAATAAACATGTTTACTATGAAACATCTTTGTATTATAAAAACTCTTGTGTTTTGAATGATAAGTTAAAACGCTTTCTTAAGTCGTTTTCTATGGTTATGACTGTGATCCACTACGTAACACCCGGTAAAGTCTTCCGCTGTTGCTATTCGAAATTTGGGGGTGTTACAACAAGCATAAAACTTAAGTAATACAAATGAATTTCAAATGTTACAAAGGAAAATCTAAAGTACAAGGTTTACAAATGAGAACAACAAACAATCTCTAAGTCTGATCACGAAATCACATCTAGTCATCTCTAATCCAGAATAGCTATCAAGGCATAGTTCTCTAAGTCCAAAGGTACTCTCCACTTGTAACCCAGCTTCCCACTAAAACCTGCCGCAGGAAAAGAAATGCGGCTGAGCTTAAAAAGCCCAGTGAACAGATATGTATAAACGAAGCAAAAGATAAGGAACAAAGAATATAATATGGTGCATTGGGGAAACATAAGGCATAAACGAACGGATGTCAAAGTGTAAGGAAAGTCAGTAATCAAACCCGAGCCCAAACAAATCAAATCAAATATCATAGTAACCATGGAGTAGCTAGCTCCCGAACATGTGAAAGACGTGGATTGCACCATGCATCAGTCACCGAACATATCATATAATATCATATCATGTCATATCCATCAAATACAAATCAAATCTAGGATGCATCCATACGCCCCCGAACAAATCATATTGGCCATATCAAATATAAAGTGCACATATCATAATCAAAATGGGACGGTGTGGAACATCACTCAACCACACTAGAGTCATGCCATTGGTGCATCAATGACACGGCCATGTTACCTTCATGGCTAGGAAACGAACTTGGCTCGGGTATCAAACTGAAGGGTTCAAATGTCATATCATATCAAAGGTTCATATCAAATGTATCATATCAAAGGTTCATAAGTTCATAGCAAAGGTTCATCATTAAGGTTCATAGCAAATGATCAAAGCAAGGTTCATAATCAATGGTTCACAAATCTAAGGGAGCATAGCAAAGGCATAGATCAAATAAAAAAGCCATAATAAGAAGGCTCAGATCAAAGATATCATAATCAAAACTAATATCAAACGATGTGTACGAATCATGAGAAACCTTAAGAGATAAGGTCAGAATATCTGTACCTTATGCAAATAGACAAACGGATAAAAGATGGATCACACAGAAACGGAAGATCACTCCTTCTTCACCGTACCTATAATATTTAATAATCACATATTACTTATAAGCTCATTTTAATCAGATTTCATAATTTAGGTTTCTTTCTATTTTTAGAAACTTTCCACATTTAGTAAGTTTCCCGATTTAGTAACTTTATATATTTAGTAAGTTTCTATAGTTAGTAGATTTCCCGAATTAATGACTTTTAGGGTTATCAATGATAATTAACTAAATTTAAAGACTTAAAATGATCATCTTTATTGTTAGGAGTTAATATGACAACTTTTAATAGTTTAGGGTTTAAACTGTCATTTTATTAAAGTTCAGGGTCTAATATATATTTTACACAATTGCATGAAAATTCTTTTGTTATGCACTCTTCAAACGTAACTGATATTCATTTCAGTTAAGATGTGTCATGTGTTTTTCTTCTTAGTTTTGTGACAAATTCATTTCAGTTAAGATGTGTTAACTGATAGACATCATTGGAAAAATACCTCTTAACTGATATTTAATCCTAAACTGATATTCACATTGATTTACAAGTGACAAACTGATATCCCAAGTAGCTAGGGTAAGTCCTCTAAGAGTGCACTCTAGGGTGGAAAAATAACATTTTAATTGATATCAGATTTAATTCTAGAGTGCATAATCACATTTAAATGATAGTTTTTTTTTTATTTAATTCTAGAGTGCTTAAGACTATCAGTTGGGATTTGAAACTATCAACCAAACATTTTGTTAAAGTAAATCAAGGTATGAAAGGGTTTAACATATTATGCTAGGCGTACCAAAACAGATTGGGAAATACCTTGCTCGGTTTGTAAGAATAGAATAAGAATGAGGGTGAGTCACAACAAGCCAAGAATTATGAACACACCAAATGCCCTTCGAACAAACGTCCTACGATCGAAACTTCTTCGAACCCAAGTGCTACGATCAAACCTTCTTCAACCTCTTGTCGTGTGCTAGATCGAGACAGGAACAAAGATACGAGTGCGAGACAACCGCAAGAATCAAAGGAGTAATGTCGAATCCAAAACTCCATCTTACACAACCACTACTCGAACCCAAACGTAGCTACGGTCATAGCCCACAATTCCAACGTTAACCGAACACGATAACCAAACACGAATGAGACTCGATAACCAATCACGATACAACCCTTTTGCTAACGAATCCTCCAACAACGAATCGAGATCGAAACCAAGCAAGAACCATGACGAGAACTAAATTCGTATTTGTAGTTTGCATACACATGCAATCACACGGTTAGCTTTTCTCATGCGGATGTATTTACGATTTGAAGTCTTGTTTAATTGTTTTGTGAGTTTCTTAATAGAATGAAGTACGTGTGGTGTATAAAATAGACGAGTATTAACAATTTCTTCGACTGACTCGGGATTTCACAGTTTGCTTGGACCGAAAATATTGCTCTTGACTAAGCAAGTTGGATGAGATTTTAACTGATACACTCCTTCCATCTATATCTCCTATTAATTTATAAGTTACTATATATAAAATATGTGTATTACAAGAGTTAGTTTTCATATTAGGTAGGATATAAAAGCATGAATATATGCATGATATTGTCATATCCAAAAGGAAAACGTATGGGAAGAGAGTGTGTCGAGAAATTGTAAAGGGTCTAAATACGCATCATTAGAGTTGCACGAAATATTATGTTGTGCACTCGTGATTTGCAAAAGATTATAAGGTAAATATGCAAAAAAAATTATGCGTACATTTAAATATTATGCTCAATTTCACCTATCAATTAGGAATAACCCAACCTTAATCTTGGCTATCATAATGCTCAAAATTATGAAATGTGCATCCTAATTTATGATCTAATTATGTTGGTTTCAGCATAAATTCAAAGATACATGTAAGATTATGTTAACAGGGGTTATAAATAAATTATGATACATAATCATATTAGCCTTGCTATAGTTTCATATAGGTCTTTTTTTTTTTTTTTTTTTTTTTTTTTTTTTTAAATTATAATTTATGGTTCAACGTAATTGTAATCTTTGTAATTACGTAGCATAATTTTGATAGTCATTATGTCAAATTTATGGTTCAAAAATTTAGGGTTTTACAACACGTATTTCAGATTCAGTATGAAAAAACATTTGAACAATAAATATATTCTTGTGCATCCATTTGTATTTCAGTGCATTCGTATGATGTACTTTAGTGCATCGCTTTGTATCATATTAGGGCATTCGTTTAATGTTTTTGGACTAAGTTGACTTTTGTAGCTTAATCTTATATGAGATCATATTACTTTTGTTTTACTACTTTTGCCTAAGAGCTCTACTCTAATCTTTGTTTCAAGTTCTTACTTTGCTGATCCACATATGGAGGGTTTTTTAACATGTATAATCATACCCTCAGAGCTCATTTTTAGCTTCATAGATTTTTGACATGGGTCATTAGTGTGAAATTTCATTGAACCACACGGGTAATTTAAACAGTTAATTCATTCAATATTTCAATAATGATATAAGTATTTAACAACTGTTGTAATCACAAGTTTTTTGTTCCTCTTGAGTACTCATGATATATGATAAGTAACTAGATAAGTAAGCCTATGTGGTTAACTGATAGTCTTCATTTCTGGATTTTTTTTATACACGTCCCTCCTTTTTTGGCAAATTGTTTTACCCAAATCACTGTAGACAATCCTCTGGTAATCTCTTGCATTTTCTCTGCCAATAATTTCAGTTGCATCTGGCAAAAAATAATAAACATCATCAAACTTAACGAAAATCTAGCATATCTCTCTTATAAGAACTTCTTAAAACTCCAAATAGCTTACCTTTAGTGCATATGTTTGAAGCTTAGAAACATAAATTAAAACAAACTTAAGCATTAGATTACAATTTAGGTGTTTGGGTTAGCTATTCAGCTTATGTTGGTAAAATGAGCAAAAAGGACATTGTTGAATAAGATCATATTTCTCTCCACCAATAAGCTCATAAGACTAAGCTTTATACAGCTAAATATGCTAATAAGCCAAAAATAAATTGAGACAAACATCCTTTACTTTAGCCAAACAACAAAAACTAAGTGACTGCAAATTAAGAATGCAATTAATGAGATAACCTTAGTTAATAACCTGAGAGGCTGAGTCCTGATGAGAGTAAGTTGCATATTAATTATTTATCAAGGTTGCTAGTTGAATAGTAGATCACAAAGGCTATATGATAAATACCAGCTTAGAACTAGTGATATGTTGGAGACCTAGTTGTCGGCAACTGTTAGCTTATAGAGAATTGCTACTATTTGCTGGTAGAATAGTAATTTGTGACTAATTGATGATAACTTGCCTGATCTACAGCAAATTGACAAATGTTTAGGCACTGTCGAAGCTCAGAAACATAAGTTAGAACAAACTTAAGCATTAAATTACAATATAGAACTATAAACAACAGATAAGTTGCATCTAGAGATATCTTCTAACCATTGATTTACACCGTAACATATAAGAGAAGGCTATGATCTTATATTCTACACGTGGAACTTTCATTAGCTCTTGACAAAACTGTTGCAAGAAAATACAAAATGCAACCATGAAACCAACTATCATTGTCAGAGCTAGTCGTCATAATAAACAAACAAATATATGTGTAATAGCACATGTTATGCTGACGTGGTGATATATACAGTAGCAACAAACCTGAAGTCGATACAATTTTCTTACCGTGTGTTTTCATCCAAATCTAAAATCCTCTTGCCTAAATCAATTAGGGCATCACAGTGTAACTAAAATCTATTCACAAAAATTATGTTTTCACAGTGTAAAATTAGTGCATCGCAGTTATAAAATCTCATTCAGACATTTTATCATACACTTGGTGTGCAGTTTTTGTAAACATGTTTTCCGTATATTTATTTATCAATTTCATTTCCAATAACTATTATATACAATGAATCATGTCAATAAACTCTTAAAATCGGTACAATTATGTGCAAAGATGGTGATTACCAAAACAAATTTCATAAAACAAAAAAAACTATCTCATAACAAACACTAATATGTGCAAATAAAACTGAAACCAACACCCTAAGCTTTATATTTGATCTTTGAAAAAAAGAGTAAAGAGTAACAAAACTATAATAAAAAAGGTCTTAAAACTTACTTTGATTGGCAAAAATCACTGGGAAGAAATCGGAAGAAATTAAAGCGTGTTTATAGTGGCAAAAAAATGAGAACGAGCTGAGAGGATTGAACTAGAGAAAAAGAAGAAAAATGAAAACATCTAGGCATTATATATGATCCTTGGGAATATTACAAAATAAACTTTGTATAATTTAAAAAGATACAATCGGGTCCCTGTAGTTTGGTGAGAAAAAAGAGGGAGAAGGGAATGGGTGATTTGTATATTTTTCTCACTTTTTTTTTAAACACACTTTTCTCATGAACCAATATATATATAATATATATATATATATATATATATATATATATATATATATATATATATATATATATATATATATATATATATATACATATATATATATATATACACACACACTAGTTGTCGAAGCCCGCCCGATGGGCGGCCATGCTTTGTAATTTTTTCTTTTGTAATTTTCACGCTCTTTATTATAATTGTTAATTACCGAGACACATAAAAAATGAATCTTGGATTATTTAGCGATTAGCAATTGTCTATGTTGTTTATTTTTTGTTTTGTTGTGTTTTACATTGTCAGTATTAGTGTATTTGTAGTTCTTTTTATTTGTCAAAATCAATTGGTAGTCTTATAATTTTGGATGATATGTCAATAGTCAACAATTAAATATGAGGATACAAATAATTAACATGTCATAATAGGGGAATTTTTTTGTTTTTATTTTTTCACAAAATATAAATATGTAATTAATATTAAGTAAATAAAATGTGTTTTGATATTCTTGGCTTGGACCTACACAATCTAATATTCTCTTTTTTCATACCTCGAGAAGTGCAAACTTCCCAACTGACTCAAGGAAAATAGTAATCATACTTCATCACTTGTTGTCAGTTACGCATTTATCTGTTCTTCCTCAAATCATTTGAGATCTGAGTTAATATTGTTAGATTTTGGTTTATGTTTCTAAATATTGTAACATTTGATTGTTAAAGAGTTGATGAAAGAAATATGGTGTTTGTAAATATTTGTTTTGATAATTTTTTTGTATCGATCTTTAATTTTATGTTATAAGTGATCAAAACAAATGTGCTTGCCGATATAATCTGATAAAAGCTTGCATGTATTGTCGTTAGTAAGGTATATATGACATAAGCTTGCATGTTTGGACTCCTTGTTAGAATATTAGGTGGGTGAAAAAATCGATTATATTGTTTGAATGATTTTGCAATTAGGTATTAGCATAAGATTGTGATAAAGTATGCGATAAGTGGAGTGTTATTTGTGGGAACATCAACGTCACAGTGTGACTTGTATGAATGAATGTAGGTTTCATTAAGATGTTATGATTAGTAGGAAAACACATCCTTTGAGATCTGAGTTAATATTGTTAGATTTTGGTTTATGTTTGTAAAGATTTTAACATTTGATTGTTAAAGCGTTGATCTAAGAAAATTTGAACATTATATATTATAAATTCCTTGGAAAATATTTTATGTAATATTGAATTTCTTTATTATAATCGTAATATATATATATATATATATATATATATATATATATATATATATATATAGGATAAAAATCAAATAAAAAGACAAATATCTGTACATTACGTAAAAAGATTTTTTTTTTTTCAAAAATTTTCTCGAAAAATTCGAAAAAAATTCCACTAGATCAAGCATGTTGGTGCATGTAAAAGTTGTGAAGGAAGTTTTTCTAAAAGTTGATATTTTTTCCGAAAAAAATTTATGAAAAAATACGTTTGTGCATTAAATCGCTTTTTTGTGCATCAAAAATTCGTTTTTGCCCCCAAGTTCTTTTGACTTTTTTAATCAAAATAATATTGCGCATCTAACTAAAACAAGTTGAAAATTTTGTGCATCAAAAATTTTTTGCGCATCAAAATTCGTTTTTTTGTGCATTAAGAAAAACGTATAAAAACTCAAAATTAGAAAAACTTCATTCACAAAAGTTTCATGCACCAACATTCCCGATCTTGTGGAATTTTTATGGATTTTTTAGCGAAATTTTTTGAAAAAAAAAATCTTTTTACGTAGTGTACGGATATTTATCTTTTTATTTTAACTGTACCCTATATATGATAAAGATCAAATAAAAAGACAAATATCCGTAAATTACGTAAAAAGATTTTTTTTTTTTTTCAAAAATTTTCTCGAAAAATTCCAAAAAAATTCCACAAGATCAGGTATGTTGGTGCATGAAAAAGTTGTGAAGGAAGTTTTTCTAAAAGTTGATATTTTTTCCGAAAAAAATTTATGAAAAAATACGTTTGTGCATTAAATCGCTTTTTTGTGCATCAAAAATTCGTTTTTGCACCCAAGTTATTTTGACTTTTTTAATCAAAATAACATTGCGCATCTAACTAAAACAAGTTGAAAATTTTGTGCATCAAAAATTTTTTGCGCATCAAAATTCGTTTTTTGTGCATTAAAAAAAACGTATAAAAACTCAAAATTAGAAAAACTTCTTTCACAAAAGTTTCATGCACCAACATTCCCGATCTTGTGGAATTTTTATGGATTTTTTTGCGAGCTTTTTTGAAAAAAAAATCTTTTTACGTAGTGTACGGATATTTGTCTTTTTATTTTAACTTTACCCTATATAGGATAAAGATCAAATAAAAAGACAAATATCCGTACATTACGTAAAAAGATTTTTTTTTTCAAAAATTTTCTCGAAAAATTCCAAAAAAATTCCACAAGATCAAGTATGTTGGTGCATGAAAAAGTTGTGAAGGAAGTTTTTCTAAAAGTTGATATTTTTTCCGAAAAAAATTTATGAAAAAATACGTTTGTGCATTAAATCGCTTTTTTGTGCATCAAAAATTCATTTTTGCACCCAAGTTCTTTTGACTTTTTTAATCAAAATAACATTGCGCATCTAACTAAAACAAGTTGAAAATTTTGTGCATCAAAAATTTTTTGCGCATCAAAATTCGTTTTTTGTGCATTAAAAAAAACGTTTTAAAAACTCAAAATTAGAAAAACTTCTTTCACAAAAGTTTCATGCACCAACATTCCCGATCTTGTGGAATTTTTATGGATTTTTTCGCGAGCTTTTTTGAAAAAAAAAATCTTTTTACGTAGTGTACGGATATTTGTCTTTTTATTTTAACTTTACCCTATATAGGATAAAGATCAAATAAAAAGACAAATATCCGTACATTACGTAAAAAGATTTTTTTTTTTCAAAAATTTCTCGAAAAATTCGAAAAAAATTCCACTAGATCAAGCTATGTTGGTGCATGAAAAGTTGTGAAGGAAGTTTTTCTAAAAGTTGATATTTTTTCCGAAAAAAATTTATGAAAAAATACGTTTGTGCATTAAATCGCTTTTTTGTGCATCAAAAATTCGTTTTTGCCCCCCAAGTTCTTTTGACTTTTTTAATCAAAATAATATTGCGCATCTAACTAAAACAAGTTGAAAATTTTGTGCATCAAAAATTTTTTGCGGGATCAAAATTCGTTTTTTGTGCATTAAGAAAAACGTATAAAAACTCAAAATTAGAAAAACTTCTTTCACAAAAGTTTCATGCACCAACATTCCCGATCTTGTGGAAATTTTATGCATTTTTTCGCGAATTTTTTTGAAAAAAAAAATCTTTTTACGTAGTGTACGGATATTTGTCTTTTTATTTTAACTTTACCCTATATAGGATAAAGATCAAATAAAAAGACAAATATCCGTACATTACGTAAAAAGATTTTTTTTTTTTTTTTAAAATTTTCTCGAAAAATTCGAAAAAAATTCCACTAGATCAAGCATGTTGGTGCATGTAAAAGTTGTGAAGGAAGTTTTTCTAAAAGTTGATATTTTTTCCGAAAAAAATTTATGAAAAAAATACGTTTGTGCATTAAATCGCTTTTTTGTGCATCAAAAATTCGTTTTTGCACCCAAGTTCTTTTGACTTTTTTAATCAAAATAACATTGCGCATCTAACTAAAACAAGTTGAAAATTTTGTGCATCAAAAATTTTTTGCGCATCAAAATTCGTTTTTTGTGCATTAAAAAAAACGTATAAAAACTCAAAATTAGAAAAACTTCATTCACAAAAGTTTCATGCACCAACATTCCCGATCTTGTGGAATTTTTATGGATTTTTTCGCGAACTTTTTTGAAAAAAAAAATCTTTTTACGTAGTGTACGGATATTTGTCTTTTTATTTTAACTTTACCCTATATAGGATAAAGATCAAATAAAAAGACAAATATCCGTACATTACGTAAAAAGATTTTTTTTTTTCAAAAATTTTCTCGAAAAATTCCAAAAAAATTCCACAAGATCAAGTATGTTGGTGCATGAAAAAGTTGTGAAGGAAGTTTTTCTAAAAGTTGATATTTTTTCCGAAAAAAATTTATGAAAAAATACGTTTGTGCATTAAATCGCTTTTTTGTGCATCAAAAATTCGTTTTTGCACCCAAGTTCTTTGACTTTTTAATCAAAATAATATTGCGCATCTAACTAAAACAAGTTGAAAATTTTGTGCATCAAAAATTTTTTGCGCATCAAAATTCGTTTTTTGTGCATTAAGAAAAACGTATAAAAACTCAAAATTAGAAAAACTTCTTTCACAAAAGTTTCATGCACCAACATTCCCGATCTTGTGGAATTTTTATGGATTTTTTCGCGAGCTTTTTTGAAAAAAAAAATCTTTTTACGTAGTGTACGGATATTTGTCTTTTTATTTTAACTTACCCTATATAGGATAAAAATCAAATAAAAAGACAAATATCCGTACATTACGTAAAAAGATTTTTTTTTTTTCAAAAATTTTCTCGAAAAATTCAAAAAAATTCCACTAGATCAAGTATGTTGGTGCATGAAAAAGTTGTGAAGGAAGTTTTTCTAAAAGTTGATATTTTTTCCGAAAAAAATTTATGAAAAAATAGTTTGTGCATTAAATCGCTTTTTTGTGCATCAAAAATTCGTTTTTGCACCCAAGTTCTTTTGACTTTTTTAATCAAATAATATTGCGCATCTAACTAAAACAAGTTGAAAATTTTGTGCATCAAAAATTTTTTGGCGCATCAAAATTCGTTTTTTGTGCATTAAGAAAAACGTATAAAAACTCAAAATTAGAAAAACTTCTTTCACAAAAGTTTCATGCACCAACATTCCCGATCTTGTGGAATTTTTATGGATTTTTTTCGCGAATTTTTTTGAAAAAAAAATCTTTTTACGTAGTGTACGGATATTTGTCTTTTTATTTTAACTTTACCCTATATAGGATAAAGATCAAATAAAAAGACAAATATCCGTACATTACGTAAAAATTTTTTTTTTATTAAATTTTCTCGAAAAATTCAAAAATTCCACTAATCAAGTATGTTGTGCTGAAAAATTGTGAAGGAATTTTTCTAAAAGTTGATATTTTTTCCGAAAAAATTTATGAAAAAATAGTTGTGCATTAAATCGCTTTTTTGTGATCAAAAATTCATTTTTGCCCCAAGTTCTTTTGAACTTTTTTATCAAAATAAATTCCATCTAACTAAAAATTAATATTTGTGATCAAAAATTGTTTTGGCATCAAAATCGTTTTTTCTAAAAAGTAAACTCAAAATTAAAAAACTTCTTTACAAAAGTTTCATGCACAATCATACCATTTTATTTATTTTTGCGGTTTTTTGAAAAAAAAAAATTTTAGTGGTACGGATATTGCTTTTATTTAACTTTACCCATATAGGATAAAAATCAAATAAAAAGACAAATTCGTACATACTAAAATTTTTTTTTTTTTTTTAAATTTTTCAAAAATTCCAAAAATATTCCACTAGATCAAGAATGTTGGTGCATGAAAAAGTTGAAGGAAGTTTTCTAAAAGTTGATATTTTTCCGAAAAATTTTATGAAAAAATACGTTTGTGCATTAAATCGCTTTTTGTGCATCAAAAATTCGTTTTGTCCAAGTTCTTTGACTTTTTAATCAAAATAATATTGGCATCTAACTAAAACAAGTTGAAAATTTTGTGCATCAAAAATTTTTTGCGCATCAAAATTCGTTTTTTGTGCATTAAGAAAAACGTATAAAAACTCAAAATTAGAAAAACTTCTTTCACAAAAGTTTCATGCACCAACATTCCCGATCTTGTGGAATTTTTATGGATTTTTTCGCGAGCTTTTTTGAAAAAAAAATCTTTTTACGTAGTGTACGGATATTTGTCTTTTTATTTTAACTTTACCCTATATATATATATATATATATATATATATATATATATATATATATATATATATATATATATATATATATATATATATATATATATATATATATTGTTTTTAGCATTTAAATTAGTATGTAAAGTGATGGTCATTTTGTAACATTTAGAATTGTGTGTCGTATGTTTAAGTTAGTTAAGTTAGTGTGGGCTTTTGTTAATAGTATGATAGGAAAAATTTATGAAATGGTCCAACCCATCAAAAGCCCACACAAAGCCCAACTCGTTAAGGCCTTAGGGCATCACTCCCATCCTATAAATACACACACTCTCACCATTTGAAGTGTGCCTCTTAGTATTGTCTAGGTGAGAGTGTGTAGGTGTGTGTGTTTTATTTGTATTGTTCTCTCATGGTTTTATAATAAACATTCGGTTAACATTAAACATCATACGCCTCATCTTCATCTCATCTATTCTTATATCACTTTGAGTGTCACGTATTTAGTAGCTTAATATAGGTTTAGTTTGTGTGGTAAAGTTAAGATTCCAGTGTTTACAAGTGGTATCATTCGCCAAACAAAGATTTAGGTCCTAGTTGTGTCGTTGTTTATCTAATATAAGCTTAAAAAGTTGCGACTTTTATATTCTTCTTGTACTTTTGAGTCATTAACGTGAGTTTTAGAAAGAAAGCTTGTGGCTTTTAAGTTTAACGTGTGGATTTGATAAAAAAGGTTGAAGCTTTTTGTTGTTATACGAGAGTTTAGTGAAAAAGTTGTTAGCTTTTTGTGTTTAAAGTGTGTTTAAGACAAAAAAGGTTGTAGCTTTTTAAGGCTAACGTGAAGATTAGTGAAAAAGTTGTAAGCTTGTGTGTTTAACGTGAGTTTTTGATTACAAGTTTTTGGTTGCTTTTGATCGAGACAAGGTGCTACAAAAATCCAAGGTTCGAATCTTCATTGCGTGAATTTTTTATCACATATCTTGTATAAGACTTGTGATAAAAGTTGTTCTACCTCGACTTGTGAAAAATATCGAAATCTTGTAAAGATTTTCGATGAAAGAGGGTTTTTCGAAATTGAATTGCGAAAGAAAAGGGTTTTTAGCAATTCACCCAGTTTTCGCAATTGCAAGTTTTCGGAATTGTCTTCAGCTTTTCGCAATTCTCACTTTTCGCAATTGTGGTGTTTTCGCAATTGACAGCTTCAGTCCCTCTTTTCGCAATTGTGGCAGACTCAAGAAGTTTCAAAATTTGACAGAATCAGTCCCTTTTCGCAATTCAAGCGGTTTTGAGCACTTTTCGCAATTGACAACGTTGGTCCTCGCATTTGAGTTAAACGATTCACAACTTAAGTAAACTTTATAAATTCGAGTAAACTTGTAATTTCTACAACATCAAGGATTACGAACTCGGTATTTTCTCGTTTGTATAAGTGTGTAAAATACTTCGACCATCGGATATCTACTAATTTGTAAAATTAGTTAGATTTTTTATATAAATTAGATAAATTCTATCTAAATTGAAATTTTGCCATAATTTGTATAAATTTTGGTATAAATTGAAATTTCTATAGAAATTGTCATTTTATCTAAATTATAATTTACATAACCTTGTTGAATTTGTGAACTTTTGATCTTGTCTAAATTATAGTCTAGTCAAATTCAGTAACTTTATTTAATTTGTTTCGTTTATCTAAATTGTAACTTCAACGATCATCAACAACAAACCAAGTTTTCACAACAATAACAAAGCTTAACCTTCAACAACCACAACACCTATTTCTTCGCAACGATCCTGAATCTACTGAATCAACTTTATCATACAACATCAACAATGACTACTCAACAAGATATCCATGCAGCTGGTGCTGAAAACCGTCCTCCAATGCTAGAAAAAGGTAGTTATCTTCCATGGACAAGCCGTATGCTTCGATACATGAAAACCAAACCTAATGGACAAGGTAAACTCTTGATTAACTCCATCCAAAAAGGTCCATTCAAGCCTCGTCAGATTCAAGAACCGGGTAATCCAAATTCAGTACCTCCCGTTCCACCATCCTTTCGTGATCAAAAGGAAGAGGAATACACAGCAGATGATTGGAAACAAATTGAAGCTGATGACTTAGCCATGCACTTAATTCAACCCCAGTTGAACCAATTGAATCTTACTACACAAGGTTTTGTACTCTCATGAATGAGCTCATCAGGAACAAGTTGGCTCCAAGGCAAATTGTTCAAAACATCAAGTTCATCAACAACCTACCAGAGGAATGGGGACGATATGTCACAATCGTTAACCAAACAAAGAATCTTCATGAGGTGAACTATGATCAACTGTATGACTTTTTGAAACAAAACCAGAAAGAGGCAGATGAAGTTAGGAAGGAGAAGCTAGCCAAACAACATGATCCTCTAGCATTGATTGCTCAAGCACCATCACCAACAACTGTAAACACACAACCATCATCACCAACTCCCAATCAGAACTACATGCAACAACAACACGTTCCTCAAACCACTGTCATACCACAACAACAACCATTCTACCCACTACAACAACAAAATCCACTATTCCAAGAACCTGAAGTCACTGACCAAGATGAAGTTATGGCAGCTATGACACATGCATTTGCTCTAATGACAAAAGCATACCAAGGACGCTATTCCACACCTACCAACAACAACCAAAGGATCTCATCGAACACTCGCAATAGGCAGATTGCACAGCCGAGTTTCAATATGGGTCATCAAGGACAAATGGTTGGGGTTTATGGGAATCAGCAAGGATATGCTACAGGGTTTCAGATGGGTAATCAAGGGCAGTATGCAGGCAATCAGAGGGGTCATTATATGGGTAATCAGAATCAGTTGGGTCAAGTTGCTGGAAATTAGAGGGGTTAGAATATGGGGAATCAGTTTGGGAATGTTGCTGCTCAAGTTACTGGGAATGTTGGAAATATGAATCAAGGGAATGTGTTGAAATGTTTTAACTGTCAAGGTACTAGCCATATGGCAAGGAACTGTCCCACAAGGCCAAAAAAGAAAGATCCAACATATCTGCAGAAAGCATTGCTGTTATCATAGAAGGAAACGGCCGGGCTACAGTTCAGTGCAGAGGAGAATGATTTCATGGCTTTAATGGATGACATAGAAGACCTGGAAGATATCGATGCCAACTGCATTTTCATGGCCAATCTTCAGGAGGTTAAATATGACACAGATTCTGATGCACCTCCTGCTTATGATGTCAACGTGATCTCTGAGGTACAACCATATGCTACATGTCACAATAATGAAATGTTTGAAATGTCACCCCAAAATGAACAACATCCTGCGACTCCTACTCCCACTTTTGATACATATATGGACTCCCCAAGTTGTAGTAATATAAATTTGGCTATTCCAGATATGGATCCTAATGGAGGCTTCGAGTCACAGCATACTGAGAATGATGAGGATACACGTGCTCTATTTGAATCATTATTGAATAACTGTAGTATAGTGATGCGTGGTTTTGCAACCTTACAACAGGTTTTACCTCTCGAGGGATCTCAAGAGGCTTACAACCCCACCAGGCAGTGTACCTGACCGATGTAGTATAGTGTAGTGGTAAGTACGGGGGATTGATCGTTCTCCACAGGGAATAGTGTTCGTTAGGTATGAAAAACTACTCTAATAGGTCTAAGGGTTGAGGAAGATTCTTTTTTGTGTTTTTATAATTTTATGAAAGCAAGTAAAATCTCGGGTTTGAAGGAGTGGGCGGAATTAGTTGCTAGTCAACTAACCCAAATAACTACAAATGCAAATAAAATAAAATAACAAAAATGAAAATGTTGGTGAAAACTTAAGTGTAGAGAAATGTGTTTACTTAGATTTCCTTACTCCCTAACTATCTTTTACCGGTTGATTAGTGTGTATTAGTTGCGTAGATGACGGGTGTATTCCTTAATACCAATCGTGGGCTGGCGTACGTACTTCCCCAACTCTACAAGCTCCTACTTCACTCCTATGTCGAGCCGGCTAGGAAGCTCCTAACATGGGATCACTAGAATTCGCTTGTGCATTAAATACAACCATAAAAACCTTTAGTACGCATTTGGTTCATGTTTCTTAAGACGTTCAAGCAAGTTACCGAATAGGAAGTTAGCCAGTTTTCTTAAGCCTAACATAGATAAACAATCATCCAATACAACTAATAACACACTAATAACCAATAATCAATAGCTAGGTTTCATTAGATCTAAGCAAACACAAGATAAATCTAGCCTAACATGTTAAACAAAAGACAAGAACAAGATAAAATCAAACAACACATAGACATATTGAATGATTAATTGATAACTTATCTTTCAATGTAACATGGAAGATCTCAAGGCAAAAAGCCTTGAAAAAGATGCTAAAATCGTCTTAGGGTTTTTCTCCCAAAAATTCCACACTAAGTCCTCCCTAATGACAAAAAATTAGAAAACTATATATAGACTTTTGGATATGACGGCGTCACCTTATGGAGTGTGACGCCGTCACCTCGCCGCTTTTAGGGTTCCCGGATGACCTTCTTGACGCCGTCCCTCTTTAGCTCTCCAAAATCCGTTCTGGCTTATCAAGGCTTGACGCCGTCAGACCTTGAACGTGACGCCGTCCCTCTTTGAATTAAGCCGTGACGCCCTTGATCAGGTTAAAGCGTGACGCCGTCAGAATTTACATGCAATTTTCACTGGCTTATCATGAGTAAATTTCACATCCACCTTTTCTTGCCAAGCCATGACGCCGTCCAGAGTAAAATCTGACGCCGTCAAAGGTAACTTTTAGCCGATTTTTGAGACTTTGTCGTTTTCTTCACTTTTATGCTCCAAAAACGTCCAAAATGCCTCCTTTTCCAGATTTCTCCTCAAAAGTACCTAAAATGACAAAAGGAACGATTTAGGGCAATATTTGATCAAATAAATACGATTTAGGGCTTAAATGACCCCTTAAAAGCGGTACACTTTTCGCTTCATCATATAGAAATTGAAAAGGTCAAACAAGTCAATTGCGATGTTAAGGCCGCGAAAGAAAAATTGACCGCGGAGCTTGAGAGATATAAGGTGAATGAACAAGCTTTTGAATTTAATAACAAACGACAGTCAGAACTTGAAACTGGTTATAGAGATTCTATGTTAAGGGAGAAACATTTGCAAATCAAATACGACACTCTCGATGTCAACTTGAATATGCAAATTAAATCTCTAAACAAGGAAATTTCTGAATTAACCACCCAACTTTCTAAACAAAAATAAATTTGTTCTGATCTTGAAAAAGAAAAGAAAGAATTGCATGCTAAGTTTTCAAAACAAGAAAATGAACTTCTTGATGAAATCATTTATCAACAGGAAACCATTAAAAAGTTGGAAAATCTTCTTGTAAAAACAGGTCATTCTACACAAACAATTAACATGCTTATTAACGACCCAAACCCGCGTTTACATACAATGAAGAAAATGGCTATCGGTTGTGAAAACCCTTATCATCTCAAGAAAGCTCAGCAAGCTCAGAATGTGTTATATAATGGTAGTGTACTAAATGATAAATATGATCCTCCCGAGGTTCGTGATTCTTATGAAACGATTGAGCTTACTGAAGAGAGTCATGTTAAAATGAGACAAATGAATCCAGAAATTAAACCAATTGATTATAACAAGCTTAACATAGATTCTGGCGTTCTTCTTGTTAAAAAAGAATCACCATTGTTTTTCAAAAAACCAGTGGCTGTCGCTAAAAGAAAAGTTTTTCGAAACATCTTTCTAACATCGAACAAATATTCTCTAAGAACACTTGTCACACAAGTGAAGCTAGACATTATTTAGATGATCTTAAAAGGAGAGTTGAAACGCTTCAAATGACTGTGGCATCCAAAACTACTAGTAACTACAATGATTGGTTTCCAAGTTTTCATACAGAACAGAAAAAGATGTTTGAAAAAGATATCATTCCTCCACTATCTGCAATTTATGCGGTAGTTCTGAATGTTGAAAGAACTTTTCTGAATGAAACAGCCGACTTTGTCAAGGACCACAAATCCCTGGTGAAGGAAGCTAATGAAAACATTGAACACATAAAAGTTTTGGAAAGACACAATGACATACTCTCTGAAGTAGCTCTATCGACTGAAATTATGTCCATTATTTATCAAACATATTCTGTGGAAGATGATGAAAGAATTCGAGCTGAGACTTCTGAAATTGTTGAAAAATATGAAAATGCATTTGCTAGGATTGAAAAAGAAAACATAACATATTTTAAACAACTTGATCAGAAAAAGGAAGAATACAAAAACATGCAAGAACAAATTGATCTTTTGAAGTCTCAGCTTGAAATTCAAAAAGGGAAGGGTGAGGAAAATAAGGGTGCTAGACCATCAACTTCGGACAAATCGGCTGTTAGACCAAAAATGTCTATTTCAACACCCTTGCCTAAGGAAAGTGAAAAGTCAACAAGTGTTGACAAAGGGAAAGCAGTTGTCGAAACATCAAAAGTAATAGCACCTGGCCTTTATAGGATTAGTCCCACTACTGCGTCTACCTCTACATCTCAAACATATAGGGCGATAGACAAACGTACTAAAGATAATCCAAAAGAGACTAGGAATGCTACTGATCCAACAAAAGACAACAAGATAAATTCTAATGAGTGTACCTTACCTTCTACAGGAGTAGAAAGTACCTCTAGGAGCAGCAGACCAAAGCCTAGGAGCAATACAAGGAATAGAGTCTCGCCTGCATCTGAGAGTGAAATCAAGAATAAAACGAAAGAAGTAGAAGAACACCCTAGGATTTTACCGCTTTCTAAGAAGAAACATATATCATCTGGATGTAATGTTAAGAACACTATTTCAAGTGCATGTAATGACTTTGTTTGTTTAATGTGCAAGAAATCTTTGTTTGAAAATGTGTGTGATGATATTGTTTCTAATAATGTGAATGTGAATGATATGCCTGAACAGAAAGATGTGTCTTCAAGAACTAGTGCTAGGTCCAGATATGTCAAAAGACTTATTAAACTAGCTAGAACAGCCACTAGTAGCAAATTGCCTAGAGACCATCTTAAGTTTTGTGCATGGAAACCAACTGGTAGAATGTTTCCACTTAAGAATGACACATCAGAAATTGTTCCAAAAGTTCAAGTTGAAACCATCTCTAAGTGTGATTCATCTGTTACCTCTAACCCCATGGAACCAAATGTTAAACGGTTTCCATATACAAAACCATCTGTTCTTTTCAGGTCATTGAAATTTGTCATTGGATCGTCGACTCGGGTTGCTCCAAGCACATGACCGGGAATCTGAAGCTGCTGATCAACTTTGTATGGAAGTTCATGGGAACAGTTTGGTTTGGAAATGATCATGTAGCAGCTATTCTGGGTTATAGAGATCCTCAGTTCGGGAATTTTTTAATCACTCGGGTTTACTATGTCGAAGGATTGGGACACAATCTGTTTTTAGTCGGACAGTTTTGTGATTCAGATTTACAGGTTGCATTTAGAAGGAACACATGTTTCGTTAGGAATTTGATTGGAGATGATCTCTTAACCGGAAATCGTGGAACCAATCTCTATGCTATCGACATAAACCAAATGGCCTCTTCATCACCAATTTGTCTCATGACAAGAGCTGACGAAACTAAGTCCTGGTTGTGTCACAGACGTTTATCCCATCTCAACTTCGACACCTTAACAAAGCTTGCCAAAGACAACATCGTCACCGGTCTCCCTAAATTCAAATACACCAAAGAACACTTATATCCATCCTGTGAGCAAGGCAAAAGCAAACGGGCAACATACAAACCTAAAACCATACCCAGTTCGGTTGATAAGTTACATTTGTTGCACATGGACTTATGTGGCCCAATGAGAGTTGAGACTATCAATGGGAAGAAGTATATTCTTGTGATTGTCGATGATTATTCAAGATATACATGGGTAAGGTTTTTATGGTCAAAAGACGAAGCACCAGGCATCATCATCACCTTTCTGAAGCGAATTCAAGTTTTACTTCAAGCTCCAGTTAGGATTGTAAGAACTGACAATGGCACGGAATTCACTAATCAGGAGTTAAGAACATATTTTGAAGAGACTGGAATCACTCACCAGACATCAGCTGTTAGAACTCCACAGCAGAATGGGGTAGTTGGAAGAACAAATAGAACTCTTGTGGAAGCTGCTCGCACAATGCTGATTTATTCCAGTGCACCGTTATTCTTATGGGCTGATGCTGTTGCCACTGCATGTTTTACTCAGAACCGATCCCTAATCCATCCAAGATTCAATAAAACCCCATATGAATTAGTGAACAATAGAAAACCCGATATCTCTTACCTTCATGTATTTGGCGCTTTGTGCTATCCTACGAACGACAGAGAAGATTTGGGGAAACTGAAAGCTAAGGGTGATATTGGTATCTTCATTGGTTATTCAGACAACTCGAGGGCATTCAGGGTGTATAATAGAAGAACTAAAAGAATTATGGAGACAATGAATGTGAAATTTGTCGATATTTCGCAAATGGCTTCTGAGAGACTCGCTCTAGAACCCGCGCTTAATCCGATGGCTTCTAATCATATCGGATTAGGACCCGCACCAAACAGTCAAACTTCTGGACATATCAGTTCAGGACTCGTACCCCAAGGAACTCAGTAAACTACAACTGAAAAACCCACAACTCAAGAACTGGATAATTTTTTTGAGTTTATGTATGATGAATACTATGGTGGAGCTTCGACAAATGCATCACAACAATGTTCCGCTGCACCCGCTCAACAACATCAACCACCACCACCACAAGATGCATCCACAACATTCAAAGCTGATGCACCAACTCCCTCAACGTCGTCAACATCTACTCCAGCAACTCCGGTAATTGAGACTGTGTTACCAAGAGTTGATGAGCAAAACCAAACAACACCAATTCAAGAAGAACAACAACAAAACGATGTTGTTTTAGAAGAAGAACCATTCGCAATGGAATCTGCTGAATCTTCTTCTAGGTTACAAGAACCATCACACACGCATTCGTTAAATCCAAGGTACCCTTCAACGTTAAAATGGACTAAAGACTATCGAATAGAACATGTTATTGGTGAACCTTCAAGCCAGTACAGACGAGAAGACAACTCGCCACCGATTGTGATATGTGTATCTTCGCCTGTTCAGTCAGTCTAAAAGAGCCAAAGAACATTCGGGAAGCGATGTCAGACGATGCATGGATTGAAGCAATGCAGGAAGAACTTCTCCAATATAAGTTACATGACACTTGGGATTTAGTGCCGAGACCACTCGACAAACTTGTCATTGATCTTAAGTGGTTATGGAAGAACAAAAAGGATGAAGAGATGACTGTAATTCGCAACAAAGCTCGTCTTGTGGCCAAGGGATTTAGACAAGAAGAGGGGATAGATTTTGATGAGTCATTCGCGCCAGTAGCTAGACTTGAGGCGGTCAGGATTTTCTTAGCATATGCGGCTCACAAGAACATCACGGTTTATCAGATGGACATCAAGACAGCTTTCTTGAATGGAACTCTGAAAGAAGAGGTGTACGTGAGTCAGCCAGATGAATTCGTTGACAAAGATCATCCGAACTACGTCTACAAGCTAAAGAAGGCTATCTATGGTTTGAAACAAGCCCCAAGGGCGTGGTATGACGAGTTATCATCTTTCTTGCTTCTTAATCATTTCACCAAAGGAACAATTGACCCGACCTTGTTCACCAGAAAATTCAAAGATGATATTTTGATTGTTCAGATTTACGTGGACGACATAATCTTTGGGTTCACTAATCCGAAACATTCAAAACGTTTTGCAAATCTAATGAAAAGTAAATTTGAAATGTCAATGATGGGGGAATTAAAATTCTTCCTTGGACTTCAAATCCATCAATCCCATTGTGGCATTTTCATTAATCAGGCTAAATATACAATTGAGATTTTAAAGAAACATGGAATGGAAAATTGTGACTCTGTTGGTACACCAATGGTCACTTCACCCAAAATAGGTGTTGACTTATATGGGAAACCCGTGGATCCGTAGAAATATCGGAGCATGATTGGTTCTCTCATGTACTTAACAGCTAGTCGACCCGATATACATTTTGCTGTCTGTTTATTAGCACGGTTTCAGGCAAGGCCTACCGAACTTCACCTCCAAGAGGTTAAACGGATCTTCTGGTACCTACGAAGAACCATTAACATGAGACTTTGGTATCTGAAGGATTCGGAGTTTACACTAACAGCCTTTTCAGATGCCGACCATGCTGGATGCCAAGTTACCGCAAAAAGTACATCTGGGGGAGCACAATTTCTGGGAGAAAAGCTGGTAGGATGGTCATCAAGGAAACAAGATTGTAAGGCATTATCAACCGCAGAAGCCGAGTATGTGTCTCTATCTGCGTGTTGTGCCCAAGTTCTATGGATGAGGACACAGCTCACAGATTATGGCTACTCTTTCAACCACATACCTATGTATTGTGATTCGAAAAGTGCCATAGCCATCTCGTGCAATCCCGTGCAACACTCGAAGACCAAGCATATTAGAGTCCGCTATCACTTCATAAAGGAGCACGTCGAAGAGGGTACTGTTGAATTATTTTTCGTTAAGACTGAATACCAACTCGCCGATCTATTTACTAAAGCCCTCCCAAAAGAGCGGTTTGATAACTTAGTTCGTCGAATTGGAATGCGAAGCCTAACTCCCGAAGAGTTAGATAGTCTTCTCGAAACTTCTTGAATTTTATCTCAAAAAGCTTCGCTGTAAATATTTTTGAAAAAACAAAATACAAAATTTGAAAAACCAAGAAAAAAAAAATACAAAAATAGAAAATTTCAAAAATTCAAAAACATTAAAAAATCGAAAAAACCAAAAATATTCTTCTCGCGACATGTCTCTCGTATAAATCAATATTCTGTACCTACCTAGAAATGTCATTCAACAATGATACGGGCATGTACAGATGCTTGAGCGAGAGTTCATTTAAATCTTTTCTAAAACATGTCGTTTTCTCAAAAATTTCTTAAATAATGGCTTTCGTATATTTCATTACGGAACCCGCACTTAAATGACGGCTTTTGTATATTTCAATACAAAACCCGTGCTACAATGATGACTTATGATTATTTCTGATCAGGACTCACATTGTTAATGGCAAAAGAAAACAAAGAATCTTTGAGCACATGATCAAGATTTTTCAAAAAGATTTTTCAAAATCTTTCTCCAAATTCTGTGCTCAAGATTCTTCAAAAAGATAACTCCCTCTATACCCTTAAATGATTTTAAACTCAAGTGTTTAAAAAATATATGCTTTATTTAAGGGGGAGTATAAAGAGAAAAACAAAATATTCCAAATCATGCTAAAATGATCCGTCTATCTCTCCAAAAAGCTCTCATTTTAATCAATTGATATAAAAAATATCACTGCATGCTATTTTTGAGGGGGAGAGGACGTGATTAAAATGTGATCAAAAGTTTAAAGACCATGGATTGAATCTCAAAACGAGCTCGACTCAAGATTTCAACCCTCGAATTGATGAAACTAAATGTCCGTAATCGAAAAGACTTGTCCTGGACGGGTAATAATTTCAAGCTAGTTATCCAGTGATGTAAACGTGTCTCGCAAAGGACTTGTCTGAGTAGAATGTACCAATTCGAGAGATGATCATTGAATATGACCGGGACGGGTAATAATTTTAAGCTAGTCTAACTAGTGATGTAAGCGTGTCTTGCGAAGGTCATGTTCATTGAAAATCGATCAATTCAAAATGTGCGAACTCTACCCAACATGTGCATATTATTTCAAAAAATGCATGAGCACATGTGAAGGGGGAGTATTTCAAAATTGTAAAACTCTCGAAGTGTTATCTATAATGTATTTACTCATAAACACTTTGAGAGATTTTCACAAAAAAGGTTTTATGGCAAAGTGATCATCAAATCTAGGATAATCATGGAGTAATAAGGTGATTATAGTTAGGTTTATGTCCAATGATCTGCTAGAGCCGGAGGGATTTACCCAAGGACAATTCCAATAGATTAGAATTAGATGTCCTTAGGTAAGATTGAAAAAAGGAGTAAATGAGAAAGGGAAAGAAGGGGTTGAAGAATTAAAAAGAAAAGTTGAATGAAAGGGTGAAAAGAAATAGCCCTCCATGAAAACTTAGGGCAGAAACCGGGTCAATACATCTTCTATCGGTATTCACTAAGGTGATACTGATATTGAAGACAAGACGTCATGGACCCAGTGACGCACTGCACCACCCCTCCTAGCCACTCAGATATCTCTTAAAAGATATTTGTTTCATTTCTCACGGAGAACACTGCATAATCTATCGGCCTCTCATTCTGAGATGTGTTCATATTGAAAAGGTGGCACTCTGCTCCATGCCTCCGACTACTAAAAACCAAAACGCGCATTATCGAGTCTAGAGCCATGAGATTCATCAAAAATCTCTTAGGAACACTTCCATAAGAATACCCTTGTGTTCACCAAAAAGGACACAAGGTGTACATGAGTCTTAATGAGATCTAAGGATCTTGCCATATATATCATGATGGTTACATGCTTCAAACGGTCTACAGTCGTGGGGTGATCTCCAGCGACTCACTGAATCGTGGGTGCACTTCGGTGTGTCCGTGTAAGCCCTTTTGGGGGTATCCGGTTCAGAACGGCCTGGGGAAGGATTAGAGAAAGTCTTCACACTATGCTGTTGACAATCTCAAAGTCCCAACCTGTAAGCGCTGGATGATTATTACTAACAGTTTTATGCAGCTACCTATAAACATCCATAAACCATCATCAGATATATCAAACATCTTCACCTCAGCATACTCATACTTATGAAGATCATCCTCAACAAAGCTCAAGTGTAAAAGTTCAAGACAAAAAGATCAAGTTAAAGACAAACTTTAACGACAAAGTCAAGAAGCTAATCGAGATGTCAAGAACAAGTTCATATATCAAAAGATGAAAGATTATGGGGAGATTGTTAGCATAAGTATACAGTCCATGATGTATGAGTATGTTGGAGGTCACGACATCATCATCACGCGAAGATTTTGATCAAGGCAAGAACAACCACAAAAGGCGATACTTTGAAGATCACATTGCATGAAGGTATCAAAGAATGAAGACTATTCTACAACGATACACAAAGTTCAAGACGTTGAAGACAAAAGACCTATCACCTAGAGCATCATTGAAATGACCATCCCTTAGGGGGAGATTGTTAGCATTTAAATTAGTATGTAAAGTGATGGTCATTCTGTAACAATTAGAATTGTGTGTCGTATGTTTAAGTTAGTTAAGTTAGTGTGGGCTTTTGTTAATAGTATGATAGGAAAAATGTATGAAATGGTCCAACCCATCAAAAGCCCACACAAAGCCCAACTCAAGGCCTTAGGGCATCACTCCCATCCTATAAATACACACACTCTCACCATTTGAAGTGTGCCTCTTAGTATTGTGTAGGTGTGAGAGTGTGTGGCGTGTGTGTTTTATTTGTACTGATCTCTCATGGTTTAATAAACATTCGGTTATAAGTTAATTCATACGCATCATATTCTCTTCATCTACATAGTTTCTGTTGAGTGTCACACGATCTAATATAGATATAGTTTGTAGTGTTAAGGTTGATTCGAGTAGTAAATCTTAGCTTTACATATATATATATATATATATATATATATATATATATATATATATATATATATATATATATATATATATATATATATATTATAATAATAATAATTATATGTGTTTAGTTTGATATATGAATTATGTAATGATTTGTAAAAGATGTTGTTAATTATATATTTTAGTATGTTGTTGTGTATTCATGTTGTTGTCTATTTGTTAGTTTCTTTAGTAATAATTAACTCGTATTATTATGTGAAAGATGTTGTGAATAATAGAGTTGATTTTGTTGTTGTCTATTTATGTTGTGGTCTATTTCTTAGTTTCTTAGGTATTTTTTTTAAATTTAAATATATTATGAAAAGATTTAGATTTAGATTACATATTATTTAAGAAATGATACATTTATCCTATTTCATTTGAAAATAATATTTAAATATACGTTGTTTCAAAAATCTTTTTTCTTCATATGTTATAGGTACTATTGTGTGTATTTCACCATGGATATAATGTAACTATGCACATATAAAGGTAACAAACTTCTCTTGGCTACTCCGTTCTAACGTTTAATTTTGAAGATCAATTATTGCTTCTTCCACGACACAACAATAAAGACAAATTCTTTCTTTAATACAATTAACTGTGATATATATAGATGTGTCTTTGCATGTATAGCAAACTGGTGGGTATGTCTTCAAAAATTAAATCATTACATATATATACACTCTGTTTACTTTATAATAATGCAATGCAAACATGGATGGATCCAAAATTATATCAATTTTCAAACAAAACATTATATTTCATAATTTTCATTTTTAACTTTTTACTCTAACGATATTCTACTTTGAACAATCTTTTTTATTTAAGCTAAAATTATGCTCACCATATATATTATCAACACTTATAAATTACAATTTTATAATGCAAATCATTTTAATCCCACTGCAATACCAGGGCAATGAAAACCTTGTAACAATCAGTACTCATTAACATGTATCAACTACAAGCAAGGTTTCAAAAATCATGGGTCGGTAGTTGGTCGGTCGACCCTCTTGTAACTTGTAATCGGTCAGGGCGAGACGAATCGATGATTAATCGCATTGGCATTTTTTGACAAGTTTTGGGTATTTCAGGCAAGATTTGCCTTCAAAAACAACTTGTAACAGATATAAACAAAGACTATAAGTAATTAAACCAAGTTTCCGACGAGTTTATGTTATTTACGGCCAGATTTGCAGGTTTCTGACAAGTTTAACCACCGTCGACCATTATTGACCACTATCAAGCCTTTTTTTGACCGATTTGCACAAATCAGAAAAGTTGGTGGCCGATTAGCGCCTGACGACGATTAATCGGCCTTGTAATCTTTTGTTTTTTTTCAACACATACAAGTAACTAAATATGTTAAAGTTGTTTGTAGGTCCAATTGGGTGACAAGCAAATACAAGCTAGTAACACCATGTTATCCCTATAAAACTTATCTTATTCTTGCAGATTGGCTTTAGTAATTAATTACTGGTGTCTCGGATTGACACTAGACATATATAATGGGAAGTGATTGGCACACTCTAAAATTTATTGGGACACTCTATTGTATGCAGTAGGCAGTTCAAAATCCGTGACCTATGGTTTTCAAGTCCTGATTTTTAAGACCTAATGTAGTCGACTTTTTCACAAAAATAAACTTAAGGGCTGTTCAAAATTGGAAGAAGAAAACATGCGAAAAAACATGTTTTTGGCCAATTTTACGTGTTACTTTGTAACCAAAACATCATACGATTGCTCGTGATGCCACTGTTGGGATTTATATACTATATAGATTAACAAATAACTACGTTATTTACCTCTTGTAGCGTAATCGGTTGATTAAACGGAGCAAATCACGGATCTTATTTGACCCATATGAAACTTACAAAACCCATAACAATCCAAAGTAGGATGTCTCTATCGAAATCCACACTACAGGTTCTTATGTATTACCCGAATGCTAGTTCCTTTTGTTTACGATCAAGCAACAAACAACAGTTTGTTTTGCCTTTGTAAAATCGACCCATAAACCCTAAAGGGTTGTTGGTGCCGATTGGTTATAAAGGAAAAGGGAAAAGAGATATTGTGTTAGTTTTCCAAGAGTCATCATAATGATTAAGTCTAATCCTTATATAACTTATTGAATAACTTGGTGAACAAGTTTGGGTCTCCCCTCCTTTTCCTCTTCTTAGGCCGGCCCCCATAAGACAAATATGGGATTCCCATATTTGTTTTGGGTTAACTCCATTAAATGTGTCCAATCATATTTAATAGTAGCCTTTAGTTAATTAACGCATCTAACGGATTAATTAACGACCGTTAAGCGATTCATGATTATTAACTAATATAAATAACATATTTACTATAAATATATTAAATACATTATAATTGGTAATACCTCCGTGTATATGTGTGTGACCCCATAGGCTTACGTATTTCTAACCTTATAATTATTTAATATGATATGAGCACTTTCCAATAAAATATCTATGACCTCACATGACAATGTGTAGGACCTTAGATCTAACTATATCATACAATATAAGCAAGTATTAAGCATGTATGGATCGTATGGTGACTTGAGATAAGCACGTATGTATGTCGTATATAATAGAGAGAAAGTAGTAAGATGAAGAGAGAATATCTTATATAAAACACACACACTACACACTCAAGCACACCACACAAATGAGGTGTGTGGTGTCTTTTATAGTACAATACAAACGAGCCTTATGGGCTTTTCATGGGATCGGATATAACATGGATTGGACAAGGATTATAACTTAACTTAAATGGACTAGCTTAGCTTAACTTCTAACATATTAGCTTAGCCCAATCCACGAGCCCATTGACTATTCTATTACATGTTCTACGACACATTACAAAGTTATAAATACGTAAATGATCATCACTTTCTAGTAAAGCTAACAATCTCCCCCTAAGGGATGGTCATTAAAAAGATGCTCCATGTGATTAGGTCTTTTGTCTTCTTGTTCTTGAACTTTGTGTGTCGTCATAGAATAGTCTTGATTCATTTGTTCCTTCGTGCCTTGTGATCTTCGTAGTAACGTCTTTTGATCTTTCTTGCCTTTGATCAACATCTTTATAGGTTTGCTGTGTCGTCTCTTCCAACATACTCATACTTCTTGATAACACTTTGAACTTTATACTTATGTCGTCCTCACTTGATACATGAACTTGTTTTTGACATCTTGATTATTTCTTTGACTTTGACATAAATCTTTGTCTTAACTTGATCTCTTTGTCTAGAACTTTCTTCACTTGAGCTTGTTGAGGATGAACTTCATAAGCATGAGTATGTGGAGGTGTAGATGTTGAAATATATGATGATGGTAAATGGCCCTTCTTAGTACCTGCATAAAAACAGTTAGTAATAAAGCATCCAACACTTACAGGTTCGGACTTCGAGATTGTTAACAGCATAGTGTGAAAACTTTCTCTAATCCTTGCCAAGGCCGTTCCTGAACCGGATGCCCCTGAGAGAGCTAACTCAGATACACCGAAGTGTATCAACGATTCAGGTGAGCCGCTGAAGTATACCAAAGTATCACTTCAAGACTGTAGATCGTTTGAAGCAAGTAACCATCACGATAGATACGGCAAGATCCGTAGATCTCATAAAGACTCTTATACACCTTGTGTCCTTTTTGGCGAACACAATTGTATTATATTGGAAGTGTATCCTAAGAGATCTTTCTCGATTATGTGCGTGATGGTTTTAGTCGTCGGAAGCGAAAAGTGTACCGCTTTTAAGGGGTCATTTAAGCCCTAAATCGTATTTATTTGATCAAATATTGCCCTAAATCGTTCCTTTTGTCATTTTAGGTACTTTTGAGGAGAAATCTGGAAAAGGAGGCATTTTGGACGTTTTTGGAGCATAAAAGTGAAGAAAACGACAAAGTCTCAAAATCATGCTGGAAATTACCTTTGATGGCGTCAGGATTATCCCTGGACGGCGTCATGGCTTGGCAAGAAATGGTGGATGTGAAAATTACTCATGATAAGCCAGTGAAATTTGCATGAAATTCTGACGGCGTCACGCTTTAATATGATCAAGGTCGTCAAGGCTTAATTTAAAGAGGGACGGCGTCACCCCTAATTCTGACGGCGTCAACCCCTGATAAGCCAGAACGGATTTTGGAGAGCTAAAGAGGGACGGCGTCAAGAAGGTCATCCGGGAACCCTAAAAGCGGCGAGGTGACGGCGTCACACTCCATAACGTGACGCCGTCAGATCTGAAAATCTATATATAGTTTTGCAATTCTTTGTCATTAGTGTGGAACTTATTGTGGAACTTATTGGGGAACTTTGTGTGTGTGAAAACCCTAGGACGAATTTGGCAGCTATTTCAAGGCTTTTTGCCTTGAGATCTTCCATGTTACATTGAAGATAAGTTATCAATTAATCATTCAATATGTCTATGTGTTGTTTGATTCTATCTTGTTCTTGTCTTTTGTTTATCATGCTAGGCTAGATTTATCTTGTGTTTGCTTAGATCTAATGAAACCTAGCTATTGATTATTGGTTATTAGTGTGTTGTTAGTTGTATTGGATGATTGTTCATCTATGTTAGGCTTAAGAAAACTGGCTAACTTCCTATTCGGTAACTTGCTTGAACGTCTTAAGAAACATGAACCAATGCGTACTAAAGGTTTTTATGGTTGTATTTAATGCACAAGCGAATTCTAGTGATCCCATGTTAGGAGCTTCCTAGCCGGCTCGACATAGGAGTGAAGTAGGAGCTTGTAGAGTTGGGGAAGTACGTACGCCACCCCACGAATGGTATTAAGGAATACACCCGTCATCCACGCGACTAATACACACTAATCAACCGGTAAAAGATAGTTAGGGAGTAAGGAAATCTAAGTAAACACATTTCTCTCCACATAAGTTTTCAGCAACCTTTTCATTTTCTGTTATTTTATTTTATTTGCATTTTTAGTAACTTGGGTTAGTTGACTAGCAACTAATTCCGCCCACTCTTTCAAACCCGAGATTTTACTTGCTTTCATAAAAAAAATATAAAAACATAAAAAAGAATCTTCTCTCACCCTTAGACCTATTAGAGTAATTTTTCATACCTAACGAACACTATTCCCTGTGGAGAACGATCAATCCCCCGTACTTACCACTACACTATACTACATCGGTCAGGTACACTGCCTGGTGGGGTTGTAAGCCTCTTGAGATCCCTCGAGAGGTAAAACCTGTTGTAAGGTTGCAAAACCACGCATCAAGTTTTTGGCGCCGCTGCGGGGGAATAGTTATTGTTTAGGTTGAATTTTTATTTTATAGGTCTACTCACTAGATTCCTTTCTAGTGAGATTTTTTATTTTATTTTTCTAGGTTTTCTTTAGTCTATCTATTTTCTTCGTTTCTTTGTTCGTAACCATTACCATTCGACATCATGGAAGATGGTAATATCCTTGATCCCAACATCCCACCACCACAACAACAACCACCACCTCCTAGAGCCCGTACTTTAGGAGAGTACTCACGTCCTAGCCACCATGGCTATCGAAACACCATTGAGCTTACTCAAGGAGCCAATGTTACACCCTTGCGATCCGACACCATCCGGTTGGTGCAAAGCGGATGCGCATTCCATGGACTTCGTTCTGAAGATCCTAACCAACATCTCAAGGACTTTCTCAAAATCGTTGATTCTATAGACCTTGATGTTGCCACTCGAGAGACGACCCGACTGCGTCTCTTTCAATTCTCTTTGCGGGACCAAGTTAGTCAGTGGCTAGAGCGTCAACCCGCAGGATCCATCACCTCTTGGGATGATCTCACCACTCGTTTCCTTGCTCAGTTTTTCCCACCGGGAAGAACTACCAAGCTAAGGAAGGATATCTTGATGTTTGAACAACGTCGAGGCGAAACCCTCTACGGGGCATGGATTCGATTCAAGGACTTACTCCAAAAAGTCCCTCTTCATGGCATAAATCTATGGCTTCAAATCCAAATCTTCTATGACCATTATGATTACCACACCAAGCGTGCCATCGATCGAGCCGCCGGGGGCAGATTGTGCGACAAAAGCGCCGAGGAATCATGGGAGATCATTGATGAGCTTGCATCCGACGATGATGAATTGTGGCAAGTTTCCCACGACATACGCTCGCGGGTCAAGACATATTCATCGCCCGACACAGCCAATCAAATCACTGAGGAAAGCGTTAGTGAACTTGAGAAAAGGGTTGCATATCTTATGGAAAAGCAAAAGAGACCCTTAAGTCCACAAAAAGCAACAATTAACTCGGTCTCAAGCGTTAGGCAAATACTATTGTCCGAATCACCCCGTAGGGAAAATACTAAACCTTTCCATAAGCACGGTCAACCCAACCCACCACCTTAGGAACTTAGTCCAACATTCGAAGCTCGAATGAGAGAATACATGTCAAAACACTCCGAACGGTTGGCGAAATTTGAGGAAGCCGTCTACAAACAGAAGGAGGAAATGGAAGAGAAGATGGCGGAGATGATGAACCTTTTGAAAGAATACACTAATACAAAAGCTCCTAAAAATGTGCTAGTGCGAAAAGATGTTGAAGTTCCCAACACTAAATGTGTTAATGCCGTCTCCGTCGTCCAAGAGGGCGAAAATGATGGAAGAGAAAAGTTGATAACTATGGAAGTTAACAAAATTGACCTCGTCCCACTTAAAGACGGAAACACCAATGCCTACACATACGATTCCGACAAGGGAAAGGAGGCGCCCACTGAGGAGCGCCAATTGGAAGAACCACCAAAGTCACAACAAGTGAGGCATTACTTGAAGCACGAAATAAACAAAGAAACCATAAACGATTGGGTGGGAAACTATCGACGTACTCATCTACCCAACAAGGAGTCCAAGAGGATGGAACCGGATGATGAATCCGACACATTACCCGGAGGGCAATTGTATGAGTGCCTCATAAGACAAAAGTTAGTGGAAAAGCAGGAATTCTACGGGGTCTTCGAAATACCATGCAGCATTGGAAAACTCAAGTATCTAGATGCGGTAGCTGACCAAGGTTCCGACGTAAATTTGATGCCTTTATCCGTTTATGTCCAGTTAACCGACGAACTGCCATCCATCACCCGTACTAAACTCTCCTTTGCAAAACATTCTTACGAGTACCCGTTAGGAATTGCGGAAGATGTGTTGGTCAACGTTGCCGGATTCCTATATCCGGTCGACTTCATGATTATTGAAAGAAATGACATGAATATGCCAATAATTCTTGGGGCACCCTTTCTCGCGACCACTAGGGCACAAATCAATTACGAAAAAAGTACCATCCAAATGAAGAAGGGGAAGAAGACGATAAACTTCCCAACGATCCCACGTCATATACGAGATGTTGCTCTACAAAAGAAGATGGAGGCTAACCCCAATGTAATCCGTGGTAATGTTCGAGAGAAAATCCTTGCATGGGAGGCAAGGATTAAGAATTACAATGAAAATGAGATTAGAGAATGTAAGGGTGGAAATAACGATTATATTGAGGCTGGTGAGCAGCCTAATAACCCCGCTGAATTTACGAAAGGAGACTCAGTGCTTCTAAGGCATTCAGAAACAAAAGCACCTACCGATGAACCAAGTCCCTGGTGGTACGGACCATTCACAATTAAAAGTCTACACCAAGATGGGGTAGTAAGCTTGACCAGCAAGGGAGGAGGTGATGTGACTATAAATGTCGAGCGATTGAGACACCACCACCCTGATAACAAGGATTATATCTATCAGGGATACGTCATTATGAATGATGGAGTCACGTAATGTACGTGACTTTGAGTCTAGCTACAAGACTCGTTAATAAAGAAAAGCGCTTCTTGGGAGGCAACCCAAGTTTTATTTGCTTTGTGTGTTTATTTATTTGTTTGTTTGTTTGATTTTATTTGTTTCCGTATGTATGTTTAATTTTTATTTTTATTGATTCATGTTCAAAACTAAATTGTGAAAATGCTTTATCTTATTTTTAACTTCGTCTTAACTACATATAAAGGTATTTTGCAAAAGATAAGTGTAAGGGAAATCCAAATCGGTTTATTAGAACACAAATGAACATGAATCGTAACAATATTAAATTAACATACATATTAGTAATTGTTTGAGTCAAATGCTTGTATCGAGTCATAATGATATTTTGCAGGAATTCCAGGAAGTAAGGTATAGGTTTTTCCAGAAATTTTCCGGAAACTTAACATGAGAATTCTGTCAGATCATTTCTGACGGCGTCAGGATTTACAACCTGACGGCGTCAGGTTTTAATTTTCTAAAATTTTTGAAAGTTTTGTTTTCATAAAAAGTTTTTTTTATTAAATCTCTAACTTATAATCTCCAGGAATCTGCAAAATTATCATTCCACAAGCATTATATCCTTATATATAGATTTATCCCGCCGATGTTATGCAGGTTTTCGTGTTTGTTTTCTCAGGTTTAACAGGTTATTTTGGACAAGGAAATGTATGTGGAATCAAGCTTTTGGCGATGCTTTTGTCTTGGAGCTTCTACATTCTCTTGGAAGAAGATCTAACCATGTTACCTCTTTATCCACCGAGCGAATCAGGGGAGTATTTGATTTCACTCTTTTACCTTATTACTTTTACATCTTGTTATTTGAACATTGGGGACAATGTTCATCTTAAGTGTAAGGGGGGGGGGGGGGGTAAAATACGATACTTTAGAGAATGCTATTACGCTTGATTTTTCGTTTGTTTGATGGTAGATGTGTAATAAAACTGAGAGAAATACTTGTTAGGGCAATCTTAGTGCCAAATTTAAAATTTTTTACAACATATAGGAGTGAAGCTTTGATCTTAATGAGCGTCTCACGGATAGGAGTTATATGACTAGCACAAAAAACCGTACCACTAAAAAATTTTCCACCCCAAATATGTGAGGTTCGCCCCTAGAATTGGTAGGAAAAGCATTTATGCTATGATGTGTGTACCGGTAGCACTTAGATTCTAGAACTTGCGTTAGGACCATTCCGAGGCCACAAGTGAGACTACATTCGTGTAGTTAGATTTACTACATGATAAGAGGCATTAGGATTAACCCATTGTTGTACACCTGTGTTTTTGTTATAATTACATTGGCTACATTGGTCAAGTAATTCTCCCACACCCTTTGCGTTGTACTCATTTTTAGTACACGATACCCCTAGTACACCCCTCAGAGCCTATCTTTTCGTTTCGACCTTTAAGCATTTTACTTAAAGGAAGAATTTGTTACACCCCACTTAAATGTACACCCAAATCGCCTTAGCCTACCTTGTATGCACTCATTTTTAGTGCATTATTGTTACAACATTTGTTTAAACCCCAAGTTAATTATCTAATTGATTACATGGTTGCTAAGTCGAGTCATATCCTTGTACATATTGTTTTGGGACGATTAGGACTCATGGGTAAAGTACTAGTGTAATGGAGTAATGGGGAAGAACATCATTTATTACCCCCATATGTGCTAAATGTTTTAAAAGTACTCCAAGTTTTTCAATTATCTTAATTCGAGTCATTAGAATAGTAATTGTAAAGTTATGTAAAAGTTCAAGTGTAAAGGGGATGCAACGCCCCTATGATGTATTATTTTGGATGGTAGGGCAAAAGTGTTTGATTAAAAAAAAAAAAAAAAAAAAAAAAAAAAAATCGAAAAAACCAAGAAAAATACAAAAAAATGAGAAAAAGAAAAGTAGAAAAAACATACGGACTACCATCCCGTTTTATTTTATGTTTTTGTTATTTTGTTTTTAGCTTAAGATTGAGTCGAGTCTTGGCTTAGCAACATTGTATAGTACATGTAATTGATCAAGATCTTTAACTCGCCACCAGTAAAATATCCCTTATCCAACAAAACCGTGTTTTCCTTTTCCCTACACCTAACGTTATAACCCGTTTAAAAGCCCTCTTTGATAGTTTATCTTAGGTGCTTACGCCTAGTGGAGGAGGTTTTCGATCATTTCCCAAGCCTATGGTAATCTATTTGCTATGACAGGTAGTGAGAGATATTATCCGTTTTCATTTATGAGATTTATTTTGATGACACTTGAGAGATGTGAGTATCTAAACACTACTTGTGAGGTGCTAGTATGTAATCTCCGTGCTTATTATGATTAAAGTGGAACGAATATTTGTTGTAATTACTTTTATATTAGCATTAAATGACCCCTAACTTGTATTTTGATTAGAATAAAAGCGCATTTGCTTGAGGACAAGGAAATCTCAAGTGTAAGGGTATTTGATGAAGCGAAAAGTGTACCGCTTTTAAGGGGTCATTTAAGCCCTAAATCGTATTTATTTGATCAAATATTGCCCTAAATCGTTCCTTTTGTCATTTTAGGTACTTTTGAGGAGAAATCTGGAAAAGGAGGCATTTTGGACATTTTTGGAGCATAAAAGTGAAGAAAACGACAAAGTCTCAAAATCATGCTGGAAATTACCTTTGACGGCGTCAGGATTATCCCTGGACGGCGTCATGGCTTGGCAAGAAATGGTGGATGTGAAAATTACTCATGATAAGCCAGTGAAATTTGCATGAAATTCTGACGGCGTCACGCTTTAATATGATCAAGGTCGTCAAGGCTTAATTTAAAGAGGGACGACGTCACCCCTAATTCTGACGGCGTCAACCCCTGATAAGCCAGAACGGATTTTGGAGAGCTAAAGAGGGACGGCGTCAAGAAGGTCATCCGGGAACCCTAAAAGCGGCGAGGTGACGGCGTCACACTCCATAACGTGACGCCGTCAGATCTGAAAATCTATATATAGTTTTGCAATTCTTTGTCATTAGTGTGGAACTTATTGTGGATCTTATTGGGGAACTTTGTGTGTGAAAACCCTAGGGCAAATTTGGCAGCTCTTTCAAGGCTTTTTGCCTTGAGATCTTCCATGTTTCATTGAAGATAAGTTATCAATTAATCATTCAATATGTCTATGTGTTGTTTGATTCTATCTTGTTCTTGTCTTTTGTTTAACATGCTAGGCTAGATTTATCTTGTGTTTGCTTAGATCTAATGAAACCTAGCTATTGATTATTGGTTATTAGTGTGTTGTTAGTTGTATTGGATGATTGTTCATCTATGTTAGGCTTAAGAAAACTGGCTAACTTCCTATTCGGTAACTTGCTTGAACGTCTTAAGAAACATGAACCAATGCATACTAAAGGTTTTTATGGTTGTATTTAATGCACAAGCGAATTCTAGTGATCCCATGTTAGGAGCTTCCTAGCCGGCTCGACATAGGAGTGAAGTAGGAGCTTGTAGAGTTGGGGAAGTACGTACGCCACCCCACGAATGGTATTAAGGAATACACCCGTCATCCACGCGACTAATACACACTAATCAACCGGTAAAAGATAGTTAGGGAGTAAGGAAATCTAAGTAAACACATTTCTCTCCACATAAGTTTTCACCAACCTTTTCATTTTCTGTTATTTTATTTTATTTGCATTTTTAGTAACTTGGGTTAGTTGACTAGCAACTAATTCCGCCCACTCTTTCAAACCCGAGATTTTACTTGCTTTCATAAAAAAAATATAAAAACATAAAAAAGAATCTTCTCTCACCCTTAGACCTATTAGAGTAATTTTTCATACCTAACGAACACTATTCCCTGTGGAGAACGATCAATCCCCCGTACTTACCACTACACTATACTACATCGGTCAGGTACACTGCCTGGTGGGGTTGTAAGCCTCTTGAGATCCCTCGAGAGGTAAAACCTGTTGTAAGGTTGCAAAACCACGCATCAGTGCGTTTTGGTTTTAGTCGTCGGAGGCATGGAGCAGAGTGCCACCTTTTTAATATCAACACATCTCGGAGTGAGAGGCCGATAGATTATGCAAGGTTCTCCGTGAGAAATGAAATAAATATCTTTTAAGAGATACCTGAGTGGCTAGGAGGGGTTGTGCAGCGAGTCACTGGGTCCATGACGTCTTGTCTTCAATACCGGTATCATCTTTGTGATAACTGATAGCAGATGTATTAACCCGGTTTCTGCCCAAAGTTTTCATGGAGGGCTATTTCTTTTCACCCTATCATAATCTTTTCTTTTTAATTCTTCAACCCCTTCTTTCTCCTTTCTCATTTACTCCTATTTTCAATCATACCTAAGGACTTCTAATTCTAATCTATTGGAATTGTCCTTGGGTAGATCCCTCCGGCTCTGGCGGATCATAGGACATAAACCTAACCATAATCATCTTATCACTCCATGATTATCCTAGGTTCATTGATCACATGCCATAAAACCTTTTGTGAAAATCTCTCAAAGTGTTTATGATTAAACACATTTTTGTTAACACTTTGAGAGTTTTGCATTTTCTAAAATACTCCCCCTTCACATGTGCTTATGCGTTTTAAGATAGATTTACACATGTTGGGTAGAGTTCTCACATTTGAATTGATTGATTTTCAGTGAATATGACCGTTGCGAGACACATTTACATCACTAGTTAGACTAGCTTTAAATTATTACCCGTCCTGGTCATATTCAAATAGAATCTCTCAAGATGGTACACTCTACTCAGACAAGTCATTTGCGAGACACGGTTACATCACTGGATGTACCAGCTTGAAATTATTACCTGTTCAGGACAAGTCTTTTCGATTACTGACATTTAAGCTTTGTCAATTCATTGGTTATATCTTAGTCGAGCTTATTTGAGATTCATACGATCTTTAAACATTTCTGATCACATTTTAATCACGTCTTCTCCCCCTCAAAAATAGCATATCGTGATATTTTTTATATTAACTGATTAAGTGAAAAGCTTTTGGAGAAATAGACGGATTTGTTTTTGCAGGAAATCCGAACATTTTTTGTTTTTATAATTACAAGTCCTGATCTGAAATAGTCAGAAGTCATCATTTTAGCCCAGGTTTCGTTCTGAAGTATACGAAATCTATAGTGAAGAAATTTTGAGAAACAACATATTTTAGAAAACATTTTAATGAACTCTCGCTCAAGCATCTGTACATATCCGTATCATTGTTGAATGACATTTCTAGAAACGTACAGAATATCGATTATACGAGAGACATGTCGTGAGAAGAATATTTTTGGTTTTTAGATTTTATATTGTTTTTGTATTTTTGAAATTTTCTATTTTTATATTTTGTTTTTGTTTGTTTTTCAAATTTTGTATTTTGTTTTTTCAAAAATATTTACAGCGAAGCTATTTTGAAAATATATTCAAGAAGATTCGAGAAGACGTTCTAGCTCCTCAGGAGTTAGGCTTCGCATGCCAATTCTTCGAACTAAATCTTCAAACCTTTCTTTTGGAAGGGCTTTAGTAAATAGATTGGCGAGTTGGTAATCTGTCTTCACGAAAAATAATTCAACAGTACCCTCTTCTACGTGCTCTTTGATGAAGTGATAGCGGACTCTAATATGCTTGGTCTTCGAGTGTTGTACTGGATTGCACGAGATGGCTATGGCACTTTTCGAATCACAATACAAAGGTATTCTGTCGAAAATAAAGCAATAATCTGTAAGTTGTATCCTCATCCGTAGAACTTGGGCACAACACGCAGATAGAGACACATACTCGGCTTCTACGGTTGATAATGCAGTACAATCTTGTTTCCTTGATGACCAGACTACTAGCTTTTCACCCAAAAATTGTGCTCCACCTGATGTACTTTTTGTTGTCACTTGACACCCGGCGTGGTCTGCATCTGAAAATGCTGTTAGTTTAAACTCGGAATCCGTCGGATACCAAAGTCCCATGTTAATGGTTCTTCGTAGGTACCGAAAGATCCGTTTAACCTCTTGGAGGTGAAGTTCGGTAGGCCTTGCCTGAAACCGTGCTAATAAGCAAACAGCAAAATGAATATCGGGTCGACTAGCAGTAAGGTACATGAGAGAACCAATCATGCTCCGGTATTTTTCGGATCGATGGGTTTCTCAAATAAAGCAGTATCGATTTTTGGTGAAGTGACCATTGGTGTACCAACAAAGTCACAATTTTCCATACCATATTTTTTCAAAATCCCAATTGTATATTTAGCTTGATTAATAAAAATACCATGAGGGGATTGGTGTATTTGTAAACCAAGAAAAAATTTTAGTTCCCCCATCATGGACATTTCAAATTTGCTTTTCATGAGATTTTCAAAATGTTTTGAATGTTTTGGATTATTGGACCCAAAGATAATGTCATCCACGTAAATCTGAACAATCAAAATATCATCTTTGTATTTTCTTGTAAATAACGTAGAATCAACTGCTCCTTTGGTGAAATTGTTTTTTATCAGGAAAGATGATAGTTCGTCATACCACGCTCTTGGAGCTAGTTTTAAACCATAAATGGCTTTCTTTAGCTTGTAGACATAGTCTGGATGTTCTTTGTCAATGAATCCTTCTAGTTGATTCACATACACTTCTTCTTTCAGAGTTCCATTCAAGAATGCCGTCTTGATGTCCATCTGATTTACGGTGATGTTTTTGTGAGCTGCATAGGCTAAGAAAATCCTGACTGCTTCAAGTCTTGCTACTGGCACGAATGATTCTTCGAAATCTATCCCTTCTTCCTATCTGAATCCTTTAGCCACGAGACAAGCTTTGTTGCGAATGACAGTCATTTCTTCATCCTTTTTGTTCTTCCATAACCATTTGAGATCAATGACAAGTTTGTCAATTGGTCTTGGAACTAATTACCAACTATCATGTAACTGGTATTGAAGAAGTTCCTCCTGCATCGCTTCAATCCATGCATTATCTGCCGTCGCCTCCCGAATGTTCTTGGGTTCTTTTAGGCTTACTGAGCAAATGTAGATGCACATGTCGGGGTCGGTGGCGAGTTGTCTTCTCGTCTGAACTGGCCTTGAAGGTTCACCAATAACTTGTTCTATTGGATGGTCTTTTTTCCATTAGAGTGTAGAAGGGTACCTTGGGTTTAACGTATGTGTGTTAGATGGTTCATGTATCCTTGAAGATGATTCAGCTGAGTCCGTTGCAAACGGGTTTTCGAATACTTCTTCTTCTAACGCAACATCGTTTTGGTTTTGTGCTTGTTCTTCTTGAAATGGTGTGCTTTGGTTTTGCTCATCAACTCTTGGTAGAACAACTTTAAGAATTGGAATTTCTGGAGTAGATGTAGATGAGGTTGAGGGAGTTGGTGCGTCAACTTCGATTGTTGTAGATGCATCTTGTGGTGGTGGTGGTGGTTGATGGTTTTGAGCGGGTGCAGCGGAATGTTGTTGTGATGTATTTGTCGAAGTTCCACCATAGTATTCATCAAACATTAACTCGAAGAAATTTTCCAGTTCTTGTTCTGATGATTTTTCAGTGTTTGTTGATTGAGCTCCTTAAGGTACGAGTCCTGAACTAATGTGTCCAGAAGTCTGCAGGTTTTGTGCGGGTCCTAATCTGTTTTGCTTAGAAACCATTGGGTTAAGCGCGAGTTCTAGAGCGAGTCTCTCAGAAGCCATTTGTAAAATTTCATCAAACTTCACATTCATCGTCTCCATTATCCTTTTAGACCTTCTATTATACACCCTGAATGCCCTCGAGTTTTCTAAGTATCCAATGAAGATTCCAATATCACCCTTAGCTTTCAGCTTCCCAAGATCTTCTCTGTCGTTCGTTGGATAGCACAAAGCGCCAAACACGTGAAGGTAAGAGATATCAGGTTTTCTGTTGTTCACTAGTTCATATGGTGTTTTATTGAATCTTGGGTGGATTAGGAAATGGTTCCGAGTGAAACAAGCAGTGGCAACAACATCAGCCCATAAGAATAATGGTGCACTAGAATAAATCAGCATTGTGCAAGCAGCTTCCACAAGAGTTCGATTTCTTCTTTCAACTACCCCATTTTGCTGTGGAGTTCTAACAATAGATGTCTGATGTGTGATTCCAGCATCTTCAAAATAAGTTCTTAACTCCTGATTTGTGAATTATGTGCCATTTTCTGTTCTTACAATCCTTACTGGAGCTTAAAGTAAGACTTGAATACGCTTTAGAAAGGTGATGATGATGCCTGGTGCTTCGTCTTTTAACCTCAGAAACTTTACCCATGTATATCTTGAATAGTCATCGACGATAACAAGGATATACTTCTTCCCATTCATGCTTTCAACTCTCATTGGGCCACATAAGTCCATGTGCAACATATGTAAGTTTGTTTCCGAACTGGGTACGGTTTTAGGTTTATATGATGCCCTTTTGCTTTTTCCTTGTTCGCATGATGGATATAAGTGATCCTTGGTGTATATGAACTTAGGAAGTCCGTTGATGATGTTGTCTTTTGCTAATTTGTTAATTGTGTCGAAATTGAGATGGGATAATCTTCTATGCCACAACCAGGACTTTGTTCCGCATGCTCTTTTCATAAGACAAATTGGTGATGAAGAGGCCATTTGGTTGATGTCGATTTCATATAGGTTGGTGCCACGATTCCCAGTTAAGAGATCATCGCCAACCCAATTTCTAACAAAGCACTTTAAGTTAATAGAGACAATTAAGTTAGTAGAGACAATTAAGTTAACAATCATAAAAGAAACATCTTAAATAAGCAAACGGAAAATAGAAATGAGTTGTTTGATAAAAAAATCTGAATGAAAATGAAAAATATATATTAGAGCATACAGTAACATAGTATTTTCTTCGTTTTAGCTCCAAATCTCGTCTTTTTCCGTGTCTTTTTTACTTTTGCTCCAGATTTACTAGGAATAAGAAATATGAACGATTGAGTAACAATTCTTAGATAAAAATATAGTAAATGAGCAATATAAACGGGATAAATAAAATATGTTCTTATTTGATGATATCAACAGCCAACAAATTAAACTAATACTAAGATTACAGCAAAACAACCCTACGTAAAACTATGCAATCACAAAGTCATGGCCATCTTCACCATATCCACACAAAGATCCACCTCCTTGCCAACTTGATGTTGTCCGATTATGGTTTTATTAGAAGAGAAATGTAATTGTGTCTAACTGAACTAGTAAAGTGAAATACTAAAACATATTTTTAACTCAATTTTAGTATTACTAGAACATATTATTAACTCAATTTTAGTATTAATTATTAGATGAGATATTTGACCCAAGACTAGCTTGTGGGCTTGAGGTCCATTAGTTTTTTTATTATCATTTCATATTTGTACTCTATAAACAGTTTATCATTAATAAAGTATAATGCATGGGGTTTTACCAATCTAACATGGTATCAGAGCAGGTCTACCTCAAACCTAGGTGGCTATGTTGAGTCGCATCCCTGATGTCACCCCGTCAAACCCTAGTCGCCACCATTTATCCCTTCCCAATTTATTTTCTTCGCTTTTCAATTCTGCATAAAACCCAACTTGAATCATTTTCGTCGGCCGCCAGACGCACCGCCGGAAGCCGATTGCTGAAAAAAAAGTCTATGCTTATTTTTGTTTATTTACTTTTGTTGCTGCTGCATGATGAAGATTAATCTCCGATTGCTGTCGAATGTCGTCATCAAAATTAATTAATTTGTTTTTGCTTTGCTACCGCTTTATTTTGCTTTCGCTGCTGCAGATGAAGATTTTTCATTGCTTGCTGTCGAACTTCTTCATCAACAAAAACTTTTATTGCTTTAATGTTTATTTAGCCTTCTCATCCAATCCGAGCTTTCGCAATTTCGCCGCTCGGATTGCAGGAGAGTATTAGATGAGATCTTTGGCCCATGTCCGGCTTGTGGGTTTGAAGTCTATTACGGTTTTATTATAGTTTCATATTTGTACTCTATAAATAGTTTATCATTAATAAAGTTGAACCATGAGGGTATTGGAATTAGTAATTGTCTTTTGTTTCTAACATATTGCAAACACTTTGGCTATAATTAACGACAACCGATAATTAACATGTACATAAAGTAAACAAAATTGAAACCTGTGGTGTCGAGATAAAACTCGAGCACTTCTTCTCGACAACAACTACCATTTTAGGGATACCTTCAGATAGCACTACTTGTAGCAACAACCCCATCGTGACAGTTAGATAAAACAGAAACTCCAATACAGCTTCTTGTCTTCTCAATAAGACACAAACCCGAAAAGTTAAAAGTCGTGCATGGGAAGAGGTTCCCTGTCCTTAAAAGGTAGTATATCATCGTATGGCAATGTAGAAACAAGAAAACAACAGTTGTGTTTTGAAGCAACTCTATAATTTGCATATCTCATTTTATTGATTTATAATCAGTACACAAGCACTCTCTTTATATCAATAAATCAAGGCCAAGATGTGACACAGTTTCATGGCTAAAATTAAGGATCATGGAGATGACGGTTTCAACTATAATTACTTACCAAGTCAAGTTCCACATCCCTTTTAGTCAGCCCATATAACTGCTTCTACATACTTACCCACTGTTGTAAACTAAGACAAATAGTTGCTCCTCCAACAACTTGTACATATTGCTTCATAGGCTTAAAAGTTTAAAACTCCTCAAGGCTTTAAACCTCCACCAATAGCCTTTGTTTCTAACTTAGTATTAAAATACTATACGTCTAACTATACAAACTCACTTTAGTTTATTTCAATATTGGACACACATATAAAACTTGCCAAACTCACATTGATTTCCAACAATCCTCCACCAGGTTGGAAAGTTTTATGCTACTCTAATGGGTTGTGTCACGAAAGTGTCATTACGATTAAACCTCCGTTTACTCGAAGCATGTAAAGTGAAATCGATTCAATGGTGTCCTAAGGAATTAAACCACCGGACCTTAATGATCTCACCCAACACACTTCTATACACTTCCCATTGTAACCATCTCATTCTCAAACTGAGCGCGAATATGGCCATGCGCTTAAATCCTGTTTCACAACCCTCTAAAAGAGAAACCACAACTCTCCATTCAAGGCGGCACCACCTATAGGTCATATAGGCAAAGCTACTACAACGTGTTCGTTGCTAAGACGCCTCAAGAGCTTTGTTAAGAGAATAATCTCATCCTCGTTCTCGGCAACGCCATGCTATCTTTGCTATACATGAGTCAATTCTTTGATAGCATCTTCTATCGATAGGTGACTTCGTTATTACCCATTAAACTCGAGAGGTAGGAGCACTACAGTCAAGTTGGGTTTCCATCACAAACCGATTCACGTATGGTTTCAGACCCATGCCTCTAGCATCTCTCAATAAGTCTCTCGTCAGAGGCTTATAGGAGAATTTTCGATAAGATACTACAATGCTTATCGATCTCATCACAAACACTCACCAAGTCTCTCGTCAGAGACTTAGTAGTGTCAAACTCAAGTTTCTAGTTTACTTGACAAACATTTCGTAATGGCCATTCTCAAATATATCTACAAGTTCCATCACAATAGGTGTTGGATCTCTAATCCTCTTAACCTTTTATGTTGCCACAACTAGGCGAATAACTGAACTTCCATCTTGAAGTGTAAATACACACTTAGTTTCTTGCACATTCAAGAATTAAGTTATTGTGCATGAGTTTAGTAATTCACCAACTTGTGAACTATCTTATGATTTTCATGTGTGTTTGTAATTATCAATATCTCGATTACACTACTAGAGGGACGCAGGGAAAGAATCATGATCCTAATGATCAGTTATGATCACAATTCTATCCGATATAAGGGGCATAGGATGACGGTTTCAACTTCACATTGCTTACCATGTCACCCTTTCTTTTTGAATCACATACACATGAAACACAAAACACAAAACATAAAAATTCATTTGATAGATTGCACATGTGGTTATAACTCTCCTCGTCATGAACCTCCACCATAAATCTCGATATTAAATTTATGTTGGCTAACAGTTCATATATAAATATTCACATTTGGTTCAATCACTCACCAGGTAAGACAATATAAAACCGACAATTTCATATATCAAATTTTCTCTCGTTTTTGAAGCAATATAAAAGTTTCTTCTTCAAACTTCTAATCTACAATTGATAAACACATTGTCTCACAGAATGCTCCATTATGTATTCCAAAACTAAAAATTTGATTTTAGATATGTATAAACCAACAAGTTTATATCTCTAATATGAAATCAGAAATTACTATATAATTTGCATGCATATCTCAATATAAAACACAATTGTACCAAAATACAACTCACAGAATTAATAAATAAACCTGCATTTCAGTTCGTGATAATGTTGGTATGATTATTTTGGTTGCACGTCAGCCTTTAATAACCACACGTATATCTCTCATTCTCAATATTACAAACATACAGAAACTTCGTTTTTGCACACACCTTCTCTCGAATTTGAAGTAAACAACTCACTAGTTTCAGAATATAACTATTGTTTATCCACAATATAGTTCTGAGACTAACATATATTTTGCTTCAAAACATTACAGCAAGTTTAAAGGTCACAGTATTTCAATTCATTTGGTGTCATAAACTGTTAAAGACAAATTTGAGGTTCCTACACGAACTGATTAAACACCTTTTAAGATTGTTGGAATTAGTAATTGTCTTTTGTTTCTAACATATTGCAAACACTTTGGCTATAATTAACGACAACCGATAATTAACATGTACATAAAGTAAACAAAATTGAAACCTGTGGTGTCGAGATAAAACTCGAGCACTTCTTCTCGACAACAACTACCCTTTTAGGGATACCTTCAGATAGCACTACTTGTAGCAACAACCCCATCATGACAGTTAGATAAAACAGAAACTCCAATACAGCTTCTTGTCTGTGAACAATATAATCTCGATATTGCTTCTCGATGAAACACGAAGGACCAAAGACGTTAGTTAGAAAGTTTACAACCGCAAAGCGGTTAAGTTAGTTAGTTATTTTAGAAAGTTAGTTAACACCCGAAGGGTTGTGTCGTTTGGAACATACCCATTCGACCACTATATATATATGAACATATGTAATGTTTGAATGTTAGACGATTTAGTTATTCAGATTTACTCATTGCAATTTCATACATCGACTCACATATTTGGAACCAACATTTTGCATCAAGAGCCACGCTCGTTACAAACATCAAAACCAGAAAACTCTTAACGAGACACGAAGGAAACCAAAAGAAGAAAGAAATACGCTGAACCTTGTTTCAGAAAAGAAATACGCAACGTTCAAAAGAAAGGGACGCTGCCTGGATAACTAGGACGCAAGGAAAGTAGTGCACGGCCGTACTTGTGTAGAAATTGCAAAAAAAGAAGGCACCAAACGAAGTGGTGACTTATTGGTTTGTGTTGGTGTGATTCTGTACGCGGCAAGAACTAGAGCAACAAGAAAACTGTTGTTGCACAAACTTTTGTTGGCAACTAATATCACACCACAAAAAAAACTGGAGACCCACTGTTGTGTTACAACGCAACAGGTAGGAAAGAAAGGAGACCCATTGCTGTCATTTAACGCAGCAATTTGGAAGAGAAAGACGTCAAAAGGAAGACCCACTGTTGCTCTTAACGCAACACGTTGGAAGAAGAAGAAAGTTGCTTGGGATAAAAAAGGTATATCGAAAAACAGAAACAATCCAGGATTGTTTGGAGTAGAAAACGCTAGCAATACAAGGAACAACAATATCAAAGAAAACAAATTGATCACTTGTTTTTGAAGAAAATACCGAAGGGTGTTTTGAAGATTTGTTGTGAGACACGGTGTGGAACAAAAGTAGATAAGAAAGATTATTGTGGTACGCGTTTTGGAAAAGGAACAAGCAACAACAACAACGACAAACAAATTAACGAATTGTTTTGGTCGTGGGTAATTAATACCTTGGGGTATTAGTGTAGGAAAGGAAAAGCAAAACGAATTGCTTTTTTGAAATACCGAGAGGTATTTGAGGAAACTTTGTGGGAAAAACTTGGAACTCGAGGAAAAAAAACAACAAACAACAAATTTGTTGTTTACCGAGAACACTTAGGGTGTTTTGGAAAGGAAGCCGAGAACAAAGAAGTCAAGGACACGTTTTATTCCAAGTTGACACAAAAGGAAAAAGAAAGACAAGTGTGGTTAATTTGAAAAGAGCAATTCAACAACATCAAAGAAGGGTGCAACTGGAAGGCTCAATACACGAATTGTTTTGGTGAACAAGGGAAAGAAAAAGCGTGGTTGGTATAATACTCAAGTACTGACACACAAAAGGGAATACGTTTGTGTTTAACACAACAACGAGGTCACAAAATTCAAACTTTGGATTTCAGTTCATATTTATATAGTATAGATACTTATTTTATACTATTAGGAAATCCCGAGAACTTTATATTAATCCCGTACTATCAGGATTCCCGGATAACTATTTTCTGTTCCCGTAGAAGTAGATATACCATACTAAGTTAGAAATTCCCATACGATTAGAAAGGTGAAGATTATAAACACTTTTAAGAAGGCCGGTGACAATACAACTAACACATCAACAACACTAAAACTCGTAACACCAATTGCACAATACCAATGCCCTAAGTTGAAAAACACAAACTACACAGTTTGGGCTATACAAATTAAGGTTATATTAGAGGAACATGGTTTATGGGAAACAATAGAACCTAAGGATAACACGCAAGTAGATGATAAGAAGGATAAGGCAACAACTGCCCTTCTATATCAAGAATTAACCGAAGATGTGATTTTACAAGTAGCAAGTTGTAAAACGGCAAAGGAATTATGGGAATCGTTAAAAAGGAGACACGTTGGAGAAGAAAGAGTGCAACAAGCACGGTTACAATCATTGATGATTGGATTTCAGACCCTTCAGATGAAGGAAGATGACACGGTGGATGCATTTACAAACAAATTAAATGGATAGGCCACGAAGGCTAAAGAATTAGGAAAAACTTTGGATGAATCACTTTTAGTACAAAAACTATTAGATTCCACACCAGATAGGTTCATTCAAATAGTAGCATCCATAGAACAGACAAATGATCTCGACGACATTACTTTAGATGAGATCGATGGAAAACTTAAGGCATTCGAGGAAAGGATAAAACTCCGAAAGGGAGGACAAGTAGAAAGCCAGGATAACTTACTATTCGCACAAGGCGAACACTCTAGAAATGGAAAACGATTTACCAAACATAGAGGTAGATCAAACTACTCACGAGGAAACTGGCAAAATAACAGAACAGAGATAACTCGAATGGAGAAAACTCAACTCACAAAGATAAGACAAATAAAAGTAGACGTGAGTGGGATATAAGAAAGTAAAATGCTTCAATTGCGGGAAACATGGACATATGAAGAAAGACTGCAGAAAGCCATCAACAACTCAGGAACAATCAAACATTATCTTAGAAGACGATGAACCATCACTATTAATGACTACACACGAAACTGAACACGAAGAAGTTTTGTTGAATGTAGGACAAATACAACCCGGAAAGTATGCTAAAACAGATGCTAGCATATGGTATCTAGATAATGGTGCAAGTAACCATATGACGGGAACCAAGAGTCATTTTAAGGATATTGACGAAAGCATCACTGGACGCGTTCGTTTTGGAGATGGATCGTATGTGGAGATAAAGGGTAGAGGTTCAATACTATTAGGATGTAGAAACCAACAACAAAAGATAGTTTCGGATGTTTACTACATACCAAACCTCAAGAGCAACATACTTAGTCTAGGACAACTTATAGAGATAGGTTGTAAGATCATCATGGATGGAAACAAACTGACTTTGTATGACAAGAACAAGAAATTGTTGATGAAGGTAGAAAGATCTAAGAATCGACTTTACAGTATTAGATTACAAATAGAAGCACCTATATGTCTCTTAGCAAATGTAGATAACCAAGCATGGTTATGGCACGCTAGATTAGGTCATCTGCACTTTGACGACATCAACAAGATGACAAGAAAGGGTCTAGTAGAAGGAATACCAACAATAAATCATGCAGGACAAATCTGTGATGCATGTTTATTAGGAAAACACAGTAGAAAACCATTTCCAAATCAAGCTAAATTCAGATCAAAGAACCCGTTGGACTTAGTATATGGAGATCTTTGTGGTCCCATAAGTCCAGCCACACACTCTGGAAAGAAACTCATCTTCTTATTAGTAGATGACTGTACACGTTTTATGTGGGCCTACTTTATAACATCGAAAGATCATGCATTCAACACATTCAAAGAATTTAGATAGAAGATTGAAATGGAGTTGAGATTGAAATTAAAAATGCTAAGAACAGATAGAAGAGGTGAATTTACATCTAATGAATTCACCAAATACTGTAAGGAGAATGGGATAGCAAGACAATTGACAGCACCTTACTCACCACAACAGAATGGAGTAGTGGAGAAAAGAAATAGGACAGTGTTATCAACTACGAGGAGTATGATGAAAGCGATGAAGTTACCATTAACTTTTTGGGCGGAAGCAGTCAAACACGCCATTTACATACTCAACAGGGTACCTACAAAATCCCTGGAAGATAAAACACCATATGAAGCACTCTACAACAGAAAACCGAATCTGAAATACCTAAGAATATTCGGATGCATAGCTTATGCCAAGATAACGATACCTCACTTGAAGAAGATACCAATGATTTACTTAGGAGTAGAGGAAGTATCAAAAGCTTGTAGGCTATATGATCCAATAGGTAAGAAGAAACATGTTAGTAGGGATGTAAAGTTTATGGAAACGAAACCGTGGGATTGGAATAAGAGTGAAGAGGAAGAAGGTACACAAGACTCATTTTGGGAAAGTTTTGTGGCAGAAGGAGTTGACAATGAAAAACCTATACCAGTCAACACAGAAAACATTGATAACATATATCAGGAACAGGATCTAAATCCAGATCCAACTTCACCAATCACCCCACCTACATACACTTACAACCCACACTCAGAAGAGGAAGAAGAAGAAGCTACTACTAGTTCACTTGGGAACTCAGATAATAGATTAGATGATAGACCAGTACGAGGTTACAGAAGGATATCAGATGTGTATAGGGATGCACCTGAAGTTGAAACTACAAGTTTACTATTTACGGAAGAAGAACCACGTAATTACAAGGAGGCATCAACTGATAAGAAATGGATTGAGGCCATGGAGATTGAATTGGATTCAATCAACAAGAATAACACATGGACTCTTACTGATTTGCCTGAAAACCAAAAAGCAATAGGACTCAAATGGGTTTATAAGACCAAAAGAGATGCACAAGGAAAGATCATCAAATATAAGGCAAGATTAGTAGCAAAAGGTTATGTTCAAAAACAAGGAATAGACTTCGATGAAGTATTTGCACCAGTTGCTAGGATAGAGACAGTTCGGTTGATATTAGCATTAGCAGCATATCATGGATGGCAAGTACATCACTTAGATGTAAAATCAACATTTTTACATGGAGATTTGAAGGAAGAAGTCTATGTTACACAACCTGAAGGTTTCATTCAACAAGGAAACTCAGGAAAAGTCTACAAGCTAACTAAAGCTTTGTATTGCTTAAGACAAGCACCAAGAGCTTGGAATGTGAAACTTGATCAAACCTTGAAGTCATTAGACTTTAAGAAATGTAATCTCGAACAAGCAGTTTATACGAAGAGAAGCAAGACTTCTACACTCATAGTTGGAGTATATGTAGATGATTTGATAATCACGGGCACTCCAAAGAAGGAAATAGACTTGTTCAAATCCCAGATGAAAGACAAATTCGAAATGAGCGACTTAGGGTTGCTAGCTTATTACCTTGGGATAGAAGTTACACAGACAGGAGGAGAGATTACAATCAAGCAAACAGGATATATTAACAAGATCTTGAAAGAAACAAGTATGACGGACAGCAATGATACAAAGATACCAATGGATCCCGGCACTAAGTTGGTCAAGGCGGAAGATGGAAACTCAATTGACGCAACTTACTATCAAAGTTTAATTGGAAGTCTCAGGTACTTACTACATACAAGACCGGATCTTAGTTACTCAGTCGGACTACTCAGCAGATTTATGCAAGACCCAAAGGATCATCACCTGAAGGCAGTGAAACAAGTAATCCGATATATCAAACGAACAAAGGATCATGGAATAATATACAAGAAAGAAGGCGGCTACAAGATTACAGGTTACAGTGACAGTAGTCATGGAATCAACACCGATCAAGGAAAAGGAACTACTGGAATAGTATTTTATTTTGGAGAGTCACCTATTACTTGGTGTACTCAGAAGCAACCAACAGTGGCGCTCTCATTATGTGAATCAGAATTCATGGCGGCTACTGGAGCAGCATGTCAAGCTTTATGGTTAAAACGACTACTTAGTGAATTAACTGGATGGCAAGAAAAAAGGATAACGCTGAAAGTTGACAACATATCAGCAATAGCGCTCGTAAAGAACCTAGTTTTTCATGGAAGGAGCAAGCACATCGAAATTCGCTATCATTTCATTCGTGAATGCGTAGAGAATGGACACATCAATGTGGAACACGTCAGTGGAGAATTACAAAGAGCAGATATCTTAACAACAGCCTTACCAAGACTAAAGTTCGTGACTATGCGACAAATGCTCGGAGTTCAAGACTTAGGATGAAGCAACGATCAAGATTAAGGAGGAGAATGTGAACAATATAATCTCGATATTGCTTCTCAATGAAACACGAAGGACCAAAGACGTTAGTTAGAAAGTTTACAACCGCAAAGCGGTCAAGTTAGTTAGTTAGTTATTTTAGAAAGTTAGTTAACACCCGAAGGGTTGTGTCGTTTGGAACATACCCATTCGACCACTATATATATATGAACATATGTAACGTTTGAATGTTAGACGATTTAGTTATTCAGATTTACTCATTGCAATTTCATACATCGACTCACATATTTGGGACCAACATTGTCTTCTCAATAAGACACAAACCCGAAAAGTTAAAAGTCGTGCACGGGAAGAGGTTCCCTGTCCTTAAAAGGTGTTTACGTGCTCGATTCGCTGCGAGCCTCATACGTAACGACCCCAGGATTGATGCAGACTCGCGTTGCGTATTGTCAGCGAACAAATACAACGCAATGTAAATGGTGGTAGCATATCGTCGTATGGCAATGTAGAAACAAGAAAACAAGAGTTGTGTTTTGAAGCAACTCTATAATTTGCATATCTCATTTTATTGATTTATAATCAGTACACAAGCACTCTCTTTATATCAATAAATCAAGGCCAAAATGTGACACAGTTTCATGGCTAAAATTAAGGATCATGGAGATGACGGTTTCAACTATAATTGCTTACCAAGTCAAGTTCCACATCCCTTTTAGTCAGCCCATATAACTGCTTCTACATTCTTACCCAATGTTGTAAACTAAGACAAATAGTTGTTGCTCCAACAACTTGTACATATTGCTTCATAGGCTTAAAAGTTTAAAACTCCTCAAGGCTTTAAACCTCCACCAATAGCCTTTGTTTCTAACTTAGTACTCCGTATTAAAATACTATACGTCCAACCATACAAACTCACTTTAGTTTATTTCAATATTGGACACACATATAAAACTTGCCAAACTCACATTGATTTCCGACAGAGGGTTTATCAATCTAACATTAATTTATAGCCACCTATCGAAAACAAATAGACTTGCAAAAAACTAAGTGTTGCGATAAAACAGGCATAAACCATAGAGACATATTTGATGAAAAGAAGACAATTTAAACTATATCTCACGTACAATAACATACAAAGGGAAGTGAAATTACAAATTTGCAGTAGAGCTAGTACGTTCACACAATATTGTGAAATAACATACATAGATTTATTAATCTTGGATGATAGTGAGACTTTATTTAAAAGCGTGACACGAGTAAATTTAAAGACCGTCGTCGTCCATGCTACACTTAGATTGGGAGGGGATCAAGACGAGCCACAGGTAAACAAACTAAAGGACTAGCTTTCATAAGCGTGAGCCCGAGTTTCTCTTCCATATCAACACTTGTTAGATTTCCATCTTTCCCAGCCTTCCAATCGAAACACTGAAGCATGCCGCCAAGTGTTGTGTGTACCACCAGCAATGCTAGTGATATCGCTGGACACATTCTCCTCCCACTACCAAATGGTAAGAAATGAAAATGTTGTCCTCTCACATCCAGCATGTTATCTACAAATCTTTCGGGATTGAAGTCAAGTGGATTTTCCCAGTGCCCTGGGTCTCTATTGACAGCCCACAAGTTGACAAATACATTAGTGTACGCTGGAATATCGTAACCTGCCACTATGCAATCTTGTGGTGATGTCCTTAGAATCAGTGGGGTAGCTGGGTGGAGACGAAACCCTTCCTTGACAATTGCTTGGAGATACGGAAGGTTTGGTATGTCTGATTCTTGTACAAGTCTGTTTTTGCCAACAACTTGATCAATTTCTTCTTTTGCTTTTTCCATGACATTTGGATTATTTATAAGTTCTGCCATAATCCATTCTAGGGTACTTGCTGAACTCTCTGTTCTGGCGAAAAACATATCCTGAAATTAAAAGAGGATAATATATAGTTAGCTTAGTATCTGCACGCAGTAATATTAGAATTGTCATTAAATTACGTTACCAGGATTAAGCCTTTGATATTCACTCTCGTCAACTTTATCTCCATGCTCTCATCTTGTGCGATTTCGAGTAAAATGTCAAGCAAGTCCTTCATTTCTCTGGTCTCATTATGCTTTCTCGCCTCTTCATGCTCGTCTATGGCCTTTGCTGTCATCGCATCAAGTCCATCACGAAGATCCTTCAACTTTTTCTTGAATCCATTGAAGTCTATATTTTTACAAAACCGTATGTAGTCCGAGGGGTTAAAGGTACCCAGGAGCTCACTCATATCAGAAACCAAGTTTGAAACGTCACCTTCTTTGCATTCATCGTCATTAAATCTTTTCCCGATAATCATTCTCATCATATTATTGTTAATCAACTTTTTTAGCTCCATACTAAGATCCACTGACTTGACCATTTTAGCACACTGAGATAATTTTATAAAAAAACGATTAATCTCCTCACGCCTAACCAAAGAGTGCAAGTCAAGTGTTGTTTTATTTAACAGCCGATTCATAATTATCCTTTTCATGAACGTCCAATAAGGTCCATGTGGAGCAAACACAAAGTCTTTTGATCCTTCACCTGATCCAGAGATAAGGTAGTCAGCAGCTGCGTTAGGGGTTCTGTTTGAGAAGGCTTTTTCATTGGTTCTAAGGAACTCTTTCGCTATTTCTGGTGAACAAGCAACAATACTCGGTACGGACCCCATAAAAACACGAGAAATGGGCCCGTATTGAAGATAAAGTTTGTGAAGACCTTGATGAGGGACGGGTCAAAAGAGGTGCAATTGTCCGATAATCGGAAGGCCAAATGGGGTCGGGGGATGTCGAGACTTTGCATTACTAGATTTGAAAAACTTGGCCCATATCAAGACAGTGGGGATGAGGCACATGAAAAAGACAGACAAGTAGGTTTGGAATTCAACCATGGTTATGTGATCTTTTGAAATGAATGTGCTCAATTATGGCAAATCATCTTAGTATATATAGAGAAGATGGTATAAGGATCCTTCACTCCGGAGTGATAGAAGAAGGTTAATATGAATGAAGGAATTATATAATAATGTTAAACACCAATGTTGAAACCGTAGAGGGGGTGAATACGTTTTCATTTAAAAACTTAAAAACTTTTGTATCAAACACCCGATCAAGTGTGACATAATATGAAAAGTGTCAACACTAATCTTACAAGACCTAGATGTTAGAATTTAAATACCGTAACTATTATATAAATAATTCTACAACATCAAAGCACATAGCGGAAGCAAAGAATAAATATTTAACACATAAGAGTTTAACCGAATAATAAAGATACGTACCTTTGATCCTAGCAAGAACAAGGATCTAAACTTCAAATTCTTCTTCTTTAACAAACAAGTGGATTACCGAGAAACCCCTTACCGTTTTGTTTCTCAATCCAAGATGGTATTAACTATAGTGAGTTAATTACCAAGGTTTTGTACACACGTACTATAACCGATTAATGTTTGATGCTAGTGAAAGAACACATGAAAACCAAAACAATTTTGTTTCAAGAAAAACCAATGGATCGACACCCTAAAGGGTTGTACGATCGGATTTCACAAGAAAAGGAAGAAGAACAAAGTTAGGGTTATAGCTAGAGTGCACAAAAGGTAAAAACTAATAACCCTTTCCTTTGTATTTATAGGCTACTAATCTTGGAGGACAAGTTGGACTCGAATTGGGTTTAGGAAACCCAAACCGATCGGCTAGCTAATCCCCAAGGGATTCTAGAATTTTATTGACCCTCTAATTACACCTACGGTCCTTCCTTTATTTACTAACGGTCGTTAGTCAATTCCCGTTAATTACTTAACGTCCGTTAGTCGTTATTTCGTGTTCAAATAATTAAATACATAACGTTTATATGTATTAATTATTTCATTAATCATTCATACGTAAAATGTGCAATCCTATGGTCCCGAGTTCGATTCTAGTCATACACGATTTAATATTTGTCCACAAACTCTAACAGCTCCCACTTGGACATCTATTAAAAGTGTAATGACATTGGTTAGCGTCTAGCAACACGTCAATTCCCCTAGTACAACTCAGTTGGTGGTCTCCTGGAAAAACCATTCGATGATTCATCATCATACTTATCCTTTTGTTTCTAATACTACATTAATAAAGATATGGATCTCAGTCATTCTTTATTAATCATTATGTTTCTCGTTGTTTCTGATTGAGCAAGATTACCAAATCTTCTGAACATATTCAGGGGAGATCTTGGGTGTGGCCACACATACATCTTACCAATCCTACGAGGGGCCCATCAGTATTAAACTCCAAACAATTTGAAGGAACAAATTCTCTCTTGACTACGAGCATAACCCATGAACTTTGCAACACTCCTGAAAACAATCCTTATAGCTACCAGTTACGTATAGCGGTAAATTGCTTCACAGAAATGCACTACATCCATGACAGTTATCTGGCATCTCAAGTCTGAGGATAACTATATATACATGATTTACTTAATGACAAGATCCATAAAGTAAACTCATGAAGTTGGGATAAGTCTTATATTCAATTCATTGAATATCATGTGAAATTGGTATGACAACGCATCAATATACTTTCAAGTATATTCTACCAATACTCATATTTGTCTAAATTTATGATATTCCCATATCATTAATCGACAACGGACAATTTAGAATATACAATATATTCAAGGATATAAACATGCAAATACAGGATATATTATTAAGAAAATGAAAATCAAACATAACAAGTATTTTATTTCATTAAAATAATAACTGTTCAAAACATCCCATTATCCAAACACTAATCACAGATGGGCATGAAACTACTAGCTAAACGAAGTCCTATGCCTTCAGCATGTTGATTAAGCTTTCCACCATGTAAAGCCTTCGTTAACGGTCCAAGGGGCAGAGCCCTAATCCCTGATTCATATTCATTCGTATGTTTTTTCTGGTCATTACAATTCTCTCTGGTTCATCAATCTCAAACAAAACATTCAAAACGTTCTTGATCTCTGAATTGTATCCGATTGAATAATTTGGGAGAACCACCGAATTGATTCGATCTGAAAGTGTTCACACGCGTTTCAGAGATTCAAATAATATCCAGTTGGGTTCATTTGTTCTGTTTATCCCCTACAACATTAACACAAACTTAGACATATTGGTAATAACATGCCATGACACAAACACAACCAACATGATATAAGCAACAAACCACACAAATATATATGCAATGCAAAGTATAAATGTAAAGCGGTAAATGCAAGAATAAACGTAAAGAGATAAGTAAAGAAAACGCAAACCGGACACGAAGATTTATAGTGGTTCGGTCACGAAGCTCCTATTCGCCCTACTCCACTCCCCGAGTACCTAACTCGAGAGTTACTCCACTAATCAACAAGCTCCCTTCTCGGCGGAGAAAACCATACAACATCGCTTACAATATTTTCCGACACTAAGCTAGATGTCAAGTTCTTCTTTGGGTACAACCAAACCCATTATGTTTTATGGCCCAACATAACAAACCTTGTGTTTTAAGGCCTAAACACATAAACCGCGTCGCTTACATTATTTTCCGACACTAAGCTAGATGTCGAGTACTAATCTAGCTAGTACCAATCTCACTCACGATCTACCCGATCCTCACAAATCACACAAGCTACAAGATCCACATGATCTACACTCGATCTACCCAATCTACTCACGATCTACCCGATCCTCATGATCTACACGATCAACCCTATCTTCACACGATCAACCCTATCTTCACACGATCTACCCGATCTACTCACTATCAACACAAGCTACACAAAGATCTCCCCGATCTCTACATGATCACAATGATCCACACAAGATGACTAAACAAGACAATGACAACTTGATGTATGTCTATATACAACAAGTAATGCAAGTGCACTACACAATGACTCTAGCACCTTGTATCTTTTTGATACTTTGTGTTCTTCTCTTGGACTAATAGAGGAATGAAGGTGATCTTTGGTTGGATAAAAGAATCACTCTCAAACAAAAGAAAAACTCTCTAAATGATCAAAGAAAGAGATCTAACTAAGAAGGGATTAGACCAGAGAAAACTGACTGGAAAAATCAAGTTGGAAGTGTAAAATGGTCCACTATTTATAAACAAATAAAATTTGACCGTTACCGAGGGAGGGTACCATTAAATTTGTGGGAAACTAGAAGGGGGGTTGAATAGTTTACCGGTTTAAAAACTTCTTTTAAAAATCTTGTTTTAAAAGTTGGTTATTGGAAACTTTGATTTGAACTCTATGTATAATCAATCAACACCAATATGAACTACACACTAAGCTAAGTAATAATAACAAATAAAAGTAAGGAGTAGAGTTGGAAAGATCAAACCGAGACAGAGGATTTATAGTGGTTCGGCTACGAAGCTCTTCTTCGCCCTACTCCACTCCCTGAGCACCACACTCGAGAGTTTTAAGCACTATGTCAACAACCTCCCTTAAGGCGGAGAAAACCGTACACGTCGCTTATCCTATTTCCGACACTAAGCTAGATGTCGAGTGCTAATCTTAGCTAGCACCAATCTACCAAGGTCCACGTGACCAAACACACAAGCCCAATGGCTTCAAGAGATCACCAAGATCTCAACACGATCACAATGATCAACACTCACTTCACTCTACTCAACTAACACTAACCTAATGACCCTTGATCTTCTTGATCAATCACACAAGCCCAATGGCTTCAAGAGATGTTCACTATCTCTATAGATCACACTTGATCTTCACTCTCACTCACAAAAAGAAAATATACTTGATGTATGCTAAGATACAACAAGGTTGTAACAAGTGTTACAAAAACCTATCAACTACAACTCTAGTATCTTCCTGATTACTTGAGTTCTTCTCTTGCTAATGAAGAGGGATGACAACACCTTGTATCAACTTGGATACTTGTGTTCTTCTCTTGCTAGTGAAGAGGTATGAAGAGGATCACTTGAAGGATGATTGGATCACTCTTGAAACAAAGAAAAACTAATCTAATTGACCCTTAGAAGTGAAAGGTGTGAGAGGATTTAGTTAAGGGATTTTTCTGTGTGTGAAGGGTGCCTAAAACTGTGAAAGAGGTGGGTATTTATAGGCAAAGAAAATCTGAACGTTACAATTCAAAATGGTACGGACGGCTCCACTAAATGACCCACGGCTCCGTTAAATTTAACGGTACCGTGGAGCCGTGGTAGACTAGGACGCTCTAAATTTTGTCTTTTCTGGTGAAAACTTATTTGGGGAAGGTTGGAGCTGATTTTGGGGGGAAAAATAGCTGTTGTGATTTTCAAACTTATTTTTCCATTAAAACATTTCTTAATATTTCAAAAATAATTTGTCATGTGTATTTTTGAAAAAATGTTTTGTCCCATTTAAAATGTGAATTTTCAAAACATGAATTCACTTCTTTGATCACTAGTTCAAGTTGTAACTTTGTTCAAGAGTGATTTGCGTAGAAACGGGATCTTCCGATTAAAAACTTGTTAACGTTAATTTTAACGTAACGTGAGTGCACATTTTGTCATCCTCAAAACGTGAAGTAATCGAAAGATATAAATAACGTTTTTAGAACATTATTTGCATCAACAATCTCCCCCTTTTTGATGATGACAAAATATAAACTCATTTTAGGTTAAAATTAATTTTAACAAGTTTTTAATGAGTTTACTCCCATTTCTCCCCCTTTTTGTCAAATCAAAAAGGTGGTTAAGGCTCCCCCTTGATGTGTACTCCCCCTCATTTGGAGAACACAACGGAATCGAGCAATGGATCGTGCTACAAAACAAAGTTAGACGACAAATATACAATATCTAACAAGTAGCACATTTGTGACAAATAACCAATCCCTTAAAAAGAAAAACCTCCACATAGAAGCATTCATTCATAAAACAAATAAGTGTCATAGTAATGTATGACTACATGGAAAGCACTAAGAAAGATAACACTAAGAAAGATAACAAGAAGCTTAAATTCCTAATGACTAGAGACAAGCTTCATTTCCAAGAGGGGTCCTAAGAGTTTATTGTGGAGGACTAAACAAGCAAGTGTTTAGTTGTTTTGGTTAGGAGGTGGTGGAGATTGGGGCCCCATTTGAGGTGGTGGAGGTGTCAAGAGATGTTCTATAAAGTAGAACATGAAATGAATCTCGTCTCTTAAGAAGTAGATGAGATTACGGTTGTGGAGACAACATAGGCAATTAGCATTATGTAACTCCAAGGGATGTGGTTGGTTGGGTTGTGCCATGATAGGAGATGGTGATTGTGGTAGGGTTGTTGGAGGTGAAATTGGCATGGCATTGTCCAATGGTGTGAAGGGAGATGGTGTGTATTCCATTGATGATGTGGTGTAATAGGATGATGAAGATGTTGTATAGGTAGATGATGTTTTAGATGGTGCATAAGGTGGTGATGGTGAGTATGGAGTGGCTTGGGAAGGTGGTGTCATAGCTTCATCATCTCTTGTGAGATCCACAAAGAGTGGTTTTGAGGGTGGTTTTACGGTTATCCTAGGTTTCTTGGAGATTTGAGAGGTTGAACCATGTGTGGAGGACATGGTGTTTGTGTGATGGGAGGTTGAAGGTGAAGTGCAAGATAAGCTTGCAAGGGTGAGGCCTTATATAGGAAAGTTGGGTGAAATTTGAATTAAAGATGATCCTATGGTGTAGGAGGGGAATCCTAGGGTGAATGTGAGGGTGCAAGGTTTGCAGGTTTGAGGTTAGGGTGATAGGGAAATAGGAGCATTAGGAAAAATCCGTTATACAGGGTCACGGCTCCGTTAAATACCCTACGGTACCGTTAAATTTAACGGTGCCGTCCATATTTAGTGGTGTCGTGACACTGTTGGCACGAACTTTTCCTTGCAGGCTAGTTTTGGTCAGCTAGGGGGAATTTTCTAGGGGAACTAATTCCTGGAAATGAGAGTGCCTCAACTCACTAGGTACTCATTTTCCTAATATATCCATACAATGCTACATCTAGCACATAAAGATGATCATGCATTATACTTAAAGAATCATAAGCATGCAAGCATAAAGAACAAGATAAGGTATCATCCAAATGTCAAATAGAACATTTATGTAAGCATGCAAGATAATTTGGGCATTAATTCCTAATATTATCTATTAGTAATAAACCCTAGTGAGAGATATAAATCTCTTCCTAACTACTTATGACTTGAGCATTCCCCCTTCTTGTCACACTCTCGTCTTGAGTATTTGTCTCATTCTTATGAATAGGATCATCAAAGGGTGCATAGTGGGTGGTGAGTTCGGAAGTAATTTGCGTAGAAACGGGATCTTCCGATTAAAAACTTGTTAACGTTAATTTTAACGTAACGTGAGTTCACATTTTGTCATCCTCTAAACGTGAAGTAATCGAAAGATATAAATAAAGTTTTTAGAACATTATTTGCATCAACAATCTCCCCCTTTTTGATGATGACAAAATATAAACTCATTTTAGGTTAAAATTAATTTTAACAACTTTTTAATGAGTTTACTCCCATTTCTCCCCCTTTTTGTCAAATCAAAAAGGTGGTTAAGGCTCCCCCTTGATGTGTACTCCCCCTCATTTGGAGAACACAACGGAATCGAGCAATGGATCGTGCTACAAAACAAAGTTAGACGACAAATATACAATATCTAACAAGTAGCACATTTGTGACAAATAACCAATCCCTTAAAAAGAAAAACCTCCACATAGAAGCATTCATTCATAAAACAAATAAGTGTCATAGTAATGTATGACTACATGGAAAGCACTAAGAAAGATAACACTAAGAAAGATAACAAGAAGCTTAAATTCCTAATGACTAGAGACAAGCTTCATTTCCAAGAGGGGTCCTAAGAGTTTATTGTGGAGGACTAAACAAGCAAGTGTTTAGTTGTTTTGGTTAGGAGGTGGTGGAGATTGGGGCCCCATTTGAGGTGGTGGAGGTGTCAAGAGATGTTCTATAAAGTAGAACATGAAATGAATCTCGTCTCTTAAGAAGTAGATGAGATTACGGTTGTGGAGACAACATAGGCAATTAGCATTATGTAACTCCAAGGGATGTGGTTGGTTGGGTTGTGCCATGATAGGAGATGGTGATTGTGGTAGGGTTGTTGGAGGTGAAATTGGCATGGCATTGTCCAATGGTGTGAAGGGAGATGGTGTGTATTCCATTGATGATGTGGTGTAATAGGATGATGAAGATGTTGTATAGGTAGATGATGTTTTAGATGGTGCATAAGGTGGTGATGGTGAGTATGGAGTGGCTTGGGAAGGTGGTGTCATAGCTTCATCATCTCTTGTGAGATCCACAAAGAGTGGTTTTGAGGGTGGTTTTACGGTTATCCTAGGTTTCTTGGAGATTTGAGAGGTTGAACCATGTGTGGAGGACATGGTGTTTGTGTGATGGGAGGTTGAAGGTGAAGTGCAAGATAAGCTTGCAAGGGTGAGGCCTTATATAGGCAAGTTGGGTGAAATTTGAATTAAAGATGATCCTATGGTGTAGGAGGGGAATCCTAGGGTGAATGTGAGGGTGCAAGGTTTGCAGGTTTGAGGTTAGGGTGATAGGGAAATAGGAGCATTAGGAAAAATCCGTTATACAGGGTCACGGCTCCGTTAAATACCCTACGGTACTGTTAAATTTAACGGTGCCGTCCATATTTAGTGGTGCCGTGACACTGTTGGCACGAACTTTTCCTTGCAGGCTAGTTTTGGGCAGCTAGGGGGAATTTTCTAGGGGAACTAATTCCTGGAAATGAGAGTGCCTCAACTCACTAGGTACTCATTTTCCTAATATATCCATACAATGCTACATCTAGCACATAAAGATGATCATGCATTATACTTAAAGAATCATAAGCATGCAAGCATAAAGAACAAGATAAGGTATCATCCAAATGTCAAATAGAACATTTATGTAAGCATGCAAGATAATTTGGGCATTAATTCCTAATATTATCTATTAGTAATAAACCCTAGTGAGAGATATAAATCTCTTCCTAACTACTTATGACTTGAGCATTCCCCCTTCTTGTCACACTCTCGTCTTGAGTATTTGTCTCATTCTTATGAATAGGATCATCAAAGGGTGCATAGTGGGTGGTGAGTTCGGAAGTGAGGATGGTTGAGACATATGACTCGGTTATGGGTTTCATGACAGGTGTGAATAGGGAGTATTGAGGACCATGAAGGTAAGGGTGAAAGGTTATGAGGTGATGATAGAGACGGGTTAGGAACATCCCATAAGGTATCAATTTATTCTTGTTACCATTGAGATGTACAATTCGCTTAGCGAAGAAGTAAGCAAGATTGTAAGGTTGTTGGGTTAAGAGACAGTAAATCATATGAGTACAACACGCCGGGAGTTGCTCACGATTTCCTGTGAGACTTAGAACATTTTCTCGCAGGATGACTGCCCAAGAAAGTAGTTCATGACGCACTTCTTCCAAACGAATTTTCGTTGGATGTGGGTGAGGGTGAGTACGGATGATTTTGGTTAGTTCTGTTGGAGAGGGTATGTACGAACAGTACGGACTATTCTCCTCACAATAGTGAAAGAGAGACTCAAGACACCAATCTTCAGTATAGGCACATTGCCCATGATTGGGTATACTAAGGATTTGAGCAAATTGCTCAAGAGTTAGAACGTATTTGAAGTTTTTGACCCAAAACCAAAGTGACAAGGATTGATCCTCGTTACGTACGAGTTCAACTTGTCGGAAGAACTCCAACACAAAGCGAGGACAAATGTACTCGTTAATGTGGAGTAGACAATCGAATCCTATAGCTCTAAAGAAAGTGTTGATATCCCGGTGGTAAACTAGGGATGGATCAACGACACGGCCTTCATGAAACCGACGGGTTTCAAGATTGACATAGGCACGAATGTGGTTACCGGGTGTAGTGGGTTCACGTGAGATTTCGGGTGTATAGGTATCGGTTAGGAGATGATCAAAATCATATTCATGAGACATTTTTGTATCCTATAAGAAAATAAAAATTTAGAATAAAAATCAGTTGCATACAACACGTGCCTAGTGTGTGCCTATATGCAGACTATGTGGAGGTGCGGTAATCTCGACTCAAAGGAAAAATAATGAGATTACCCAAACACTCCTGATTTCACTTTAGCTCAAACAAATATGTCGAAGAGTACATATTGATTATGTAATTCGAATAATATTTGTGAGATCATGAATGCATGAAAAAGTGTTTTTAGTTTGCATCAACAATGCATGAAAAAGAATAATTTCATGATCCTAATTTTGTGAAATTTCAAAATTGATGGAATTGGGGAGTTTTAGTGTTGATGACTTCTAATTTTGAAACATTCCTAGAAAAAGGTGAAAATCCCCAATTCAATTTTCATCAATGAACAAACCCTAGACTCAAAATTAGAAATGAATTGGAATGAAAAAAAAAACTTACAAATTATGTTGAAAAGGATAAAATGATAGAGGATCTTGAAATTAATGCCTTGAATATGATCTTGAAGAGGTGTAATTGAGTTTTGGGTTGTGAGGTTAGGTTATGACAGCAATTGCTGAGGTTGTGAGGGTTTTGAATGAGTAATGTGGGAAAAGGGGACTGAAATACGAAATGTTCCAGATGCACGGTTCCACGGTACCGTTAAATTTAACGGTGCCGTGCCACATTTAGTGGAGCCGTGATCTGCTGGGACTGTTTTCTGTCCCATTTTGATTTTTGACAACTAAGTCTCGCTGTTTTAGTGAGATCTTATGAAACAAGGAAAGAATTTGTACCTAACAAATTCTTATGACTAGGGATTCCTAAACTTGACTAGACGAGATACACGGGATGACTTCAAGAGTCATGAGATTTATGGAATATGTTCCATCATTCCTAGACCTAGACGGAGATAGTTAAAGGATTCTCGTTTGAGAGGTTTGGTTAGTATGTCAGCGATGTTGTCTTGAGAAGGAACTTTCTCAATGGAAATGTTTCCTTTCTGAACATTGTCGCGAAGGAAGTGGTGGCGAATTTCAATGTGTTTAGTACGGGAGTGTTGGACAGGGTTTTTGCTCAAGCCAATAGCACCTTTATTATCGCACATAATGGGAATATCATCTAAGTATATGCTATAGTCGTTAAGGGCTTGTTTCATCCATAGTGCTTGCTGACATGCCTTTCCGGCGCTTACGTACTCGGCTTCGGTAGTGGAGATAGCAAGAGCCGTTTGTTTCTTGGAGAACCAAGAAGTTAGACAACAACCCATGAAGGTACAAACGCCACTCGTGCTTTTTCGATCCACGTAATCTCCCGCATGATCAGAGTCGGCATAGACAACAGTTTCTATACCGGTCCCCTTGGGATAAAATAATCCCAAGTGTATAGTGCCTTTAATGTATCGGAAGATACACTTAACCGCTTCAAGGTGAGAGGTTTTGGGATCCTCTTGGAAGCGAGCACAAAGGCAGACACTAAACATGATGTCGGGCCTACTTGCCGTGAGGTATAGTAAACTACCTATCATACCGCTATACTTAGTGTTATCCACAGACTCACCTTCTTCATCTTTCGTGAGTTTTATTTCCGTGGACATGGGAGTTTTCATGGGCTTAGACTCTTCTAAACTAAACTTCTTAAGCATTTCCTTACTATACTTAGATTGATTAAAGAAGATACCATCTTCCATTTGCTTAATTTGTAGACCAAGGAAGAAATTTAATTCGCCCATCATGCTCATCTCAAACTCATCATGCATGATTTTAGAGAAATCATTGCACAGTTCTGGACAAGTTGAGCCAAATATAATGTCATCAACATATATTTGAACAATGATGAGATGTGAATCTCGTTTCTTTGTGAAAAGCGTGTTATCTACCACTCCCATGGTATATTCATGTTCAATAAAGAATGCTTTCAGTCTATCATACCAAGCTTTGGGAGCTTGCTTAAGACCATAGAGTGCTTTCTTGAGTTTATAAACATGATTCGGATATTCGAAATCAACGAATCCCGGAGGTTGAGCAACATATACCTCCTCGTTGATATAACCATTAAGGAATGCACTTTTCACGTCCATTTGGTACAATTTAAAGTCTAAGGCACACGCATAGGCAAGGAGTATTCTAATAGATTCTAATCTAGCTACAGGTGCATAGGTTTCATCATAATCTATTCCTTCTTGTTGGTTATAGCCTTGTGCTACTAACCTTGCCTTATTCCTAGTCACGACGCCATTTTCGTCGAGTTTATTCCTAAACACCCACTTAGTTCCTATGATGGTTTGATTCCTAGGAGGAGGTACCAACTCCCAAACTTGGTTGGCGGTGAATTGATTAAGTTCTTCTTGCATGGCAAGTGTCCAACTTTCATCCTTAATCGCTTCACCAACATTCTTAGGTTCTACAGTAGATATAAAACAAAAGAAATTACTTTTGTTTTGTGCTTGTGACCTAAGGGTTCTTTGGTTTAGGTTTCCTATGACATTTTCAATAGGATGGTTCTTGGATTCCTTAACATTGACAATTTCGTCAACTTCAACTATTTCATCCTCAATGTCATCATCTAAGGTTTTCTTGCCATTAACCTCAATGGCTTGTTCCTCATCTAAGTCATCATCCACCAAGGGTGATGTCTTGGTTGGAGGAGGGCTTTCATCGAATGTCACGTTGAGTGATTCTTCGACTTTCATTATTTCCTTATTTAGGACAATGTAAGCTTTACTATTTTGAGAGTATCCTAGGAAGACACCTTCGTAAGACTTTAGGTCAAACTTGGTGAGGTAATCTTTAGTGTTTAGTATGAAGCACTTGCTTCCAAACACTCTAAAGTAATCAAGAGTAGGTTTTCTACCTTTCATGATTTCATATGGGGTTTTTCCTAAGATAGGCCTAATTAAAATCCTATTAAGTATGTAAGTTGAGGTGTCCACCTCATTACACCAAAACTTTTGTGGAATTGATTGCTCATTCAACATCGTTCTACTCATTTCTTGTAGAGTATGATTTTTCCGCTCTACTACCCCATTTGATTGTGGAGTGCGTGGAGCTGAGAAATTGTGAGTAATACCATTAGCATCACAATATACTCCAAATTGCACTTCGTTATCAAATTCTCGACCATGATCCGTCCTAATGGAAACTATTGTACATCCTAGTTGATTTTGGACTTTCTTACTAAAAACCTCGAATTCCTCAAAGGCTTGAGTCTTATTCTTAAGAAATCTAGTCCAAGTGTACCTAGAGTAGTCATCAACTATTACTAAGGTGTAGTAGTTTCCTCCGTAGCTCCGTACGGCGGATGGACCGAATAAGTCCATATGAAGGAGTTCTAGGCATTTAGAGGTTGAGACTATATTCTTAGATTTGTGACTAGAATGGGCTTGTTTTCCAACTTTACAAGCGTCACAAAAGTGTTGATCAAACTTAATCTTAGGTAGATCTCTAACTAGTTCCTTAGAAGCCAATGATTGTATTAAACACATATTGGCATGACCTAATCTCCTATGCCATAGAGTGGAGTTATCATCTATGGTTGCTAAGCATATCCTATCCTGAGGCTTATTTCCTATTTTCATGACAAATAGGCCATTTCTCCTAACTCCTTTGCCTATGGCTTTACCATCCTTAATGATCTCACTACCCTCTTCAGAGAATATAACTCTACACTTATTATCTACCATTTGACTAATGCTAAGCAAATTAAATCCTAAGTTATCTACATGCTCAACATTTCTAATAGTGAGGGAGTTATGAGTGATCGTACCTTTGCCAATAATGTTGCCCTTAAGTTTGCTACCGAAAGTGACATTACCTCCGTTGTATGCCTTGTATGATGAGAATAGACTTCGGTTGTCTGTCATGTGGTTGGTGCATCCACTATCCTTGACCCATTCGTCAGGCTCCAAGTCGATTCCCAAGCATATCTCATTTGAAGCATGAGCCATTAGACACGTTTCGTCCTTGGGCTTCTTTTCTTCATCATCACCGCTATCACTCCAAGCGCCTCCTATGAGAGCTCGTTGGTTGTTGAATATCGGTGGCTTGGGACACTCTCCTATGAGATGATTAGGATCTCCGCACCTAAAGCATTTCCTATCACTTGTCCCTTTCTTTTCAACATGGTTCTTTTGTGATGTCTTCTTCTCATCACGAGGTTGCCTAACGAACCTACCTCTTCTCCTAAAGAACTTTTTAAAATCCCTAACCGCTAGTGCATATTCCTCATCTTCACTATCGGAACTCGAACATTCCTCATCACTAGACTCCTTCTTGGCTTTCAATGCTAGAGATCTAACTCTCTCACCTTTGCCTTTGACTAATTCGGAGTCTTTCTTAATTATCATCTCGTGAACTTTCAAGTTTCCTATAAGTTCATCGAGTGACAATGCCGCCAAGTCCTTTGACTCTTCTATGGCGGTGACCTTTGCTCTCCATTTAGGATGTAGAGCTCTAAGAAACTTCCTAACATAGTTCTTACTAGAATAACCTTCATCAAGAGCTTTAAGACTAGTGATAATAGTATTAAATCTAGCAAAAGCATTATCTATTGACTCATCCTCCGAAATGGAGAATTGTTCATATTGTTGAACAAGAAGATCTATCTTGTTCTCTTTGACTTGGTTATTACCTTGGTGAGTGACTAACAAAGTTTTCCAAATGTCTTTTGCCGTATTACACATAAAAATTCTTTCAAATTCCTTTTTAGGCAAAGCATTATAAATCATCATTTTAGCCTCATTATTTTTGGCTAATTTCCTTTTATGTTCATCACTTTGTTTATCATAAGAAACTATTTCATCCTTTTTAGTTTCCGGATTCTTTTGAATAGGTTGAAAGTCACCCTCGGTAATAACATGCCAAAGATCAATGTCTTTTGATTTCACATACGTTTCGAATCTTGTTTTCCAATAAATAAAACAATCGGTTTCGAAAAGTGGTGGTCTTTGCATAGATTGCCCTTCTAGATATTTGTCAGAATCAATTGATCGGTTCAAGCTTTAAAATACAATATACTTTAAAAACTTGACTGACGTGGCTCCTGATACCAATTGTGGGAAACTAGAAGGGGGGTTGAATAGTTTACCGGTTTAAAAACTTCTTTTAAAAATCTTGTTTTAAAAGTTGGTTATTGGAAACTTTGATTTGAACTCTATGTGTAATCAATCAACACCAATATGAACTACACACTAAGCTAAGTAATAATAACAAATAAAAGTAAGGAGTAGAGTTGGAAAGATCAAACCGAGAAAGAGGATTTATAGTGGTTCGGCTACGAAGCTCTTCTTCGCCCTACTCCACTCCCCGAGCACCACACTCGAGAGTTTTAAGCACTATGTCAACAACCTCCCTTAAGGCGGAGAAAACCGTACACGTTGTTTATCCTATTTCCGACACTAAGCTAGATGTCGAGTGCTAATCTTAGCTAGCACCAATCTACCAAGGTCCACGTGACCAAACACACAAGCCCAATGGCTTCAAGAGATCACCAAGATCTCAACACGATCACAATGATCAACACTCACTTCACTCTACTCAACTAACACAAACCTAATGACCTTTGATCTTCTTGATCAATCACACAAGCCCAATGGCTTCAAGAGATGTTCACTATCTCTATAGATCACACTTGATCTTCACTCTCACTCACAAAAAGAAAATATACTTGATGTATGCTAAGATACAACAAGGTTGTAACAAGTGTTACAAAAACCTATCAACTACAACTCTAGTACCTTCTTGATTACTTGAGTTCTTCTCTTGCTAATGAAGAGGGATGACAACACCTTGTATCAACTTGGATACTTGCGTTCTTCTCTTGCTAGTGAAGAGGTATGAAGAGGATCACTTGAAGGATGATTGGATCACTCTTGAAACAAAGAAAAACTAATCTAATTGACCCTTAGAAGTGAAAGGTGTGTGATGCGTGGTTTTGCGACCTTACAACAGGTTTTACCTCTCGAGGGATCTCAAGAGGCTTACAACCCCACCAGGCAGTGTACCTGACCGATGTAGTATAGTGTAGTGGTAAGTACGGGGGATTGATCGTTCTCCACAGGGAATAGTGTCGTTAGGATTGAAAAACTACTCTAATTAGGTCTAAGGGTGAGAGAAGATTCTTTTTGTATTTTTATATTTTTTATGAAAGCAAGTAAAATCTCGGGTTTGAAGGAGTGAGTGGAATTAGTTGCTAGTTAACTAACCCAAATAACTACAAATGCAAATAAAATAAAATAACTAAAAATGAAAAGAGTTGTGAAACTTATGTGGAGAGAAATGTGTTTACTTAGATTTCCTTACTCCCTAACTATCTTTTACCGGTTGATTAGTGTGTATTAATTGCGTGGATGACGGGTGTATTCCTTAATACCAATCGTGGGGTGGCGTACGTACTTCCCCAACTTTACAAGCTCCTACTTCACTCCTATGTCGAGCCGGCTAGGAAGCTCCTAACATGGGATCACTAGAATTCGCTCATGCATTAAATACAACCATAAAAACCTAGTACGCATTGGTTCATGTTTCTTAAGACGTTCAAGCAAGTTACCGTATAGGAAGTTAGCCAGTTTTCTTAAGCCTAACATCGATAAACAATCATCCAAAACAATAAATAACACACTAACAACCAATAATCAATAGTTAGGTTTCATTAGATCTAAGCAAACACAAGATAAATCTAGCCTAGCATGTTAATCAAAAGACAAGAACAAGATATAATCAAACAACACATAGACATATTGATTGATTAAATGATAACTTATCTTCAATTAAACATGGGAGATCCAAGGGTATGAAAACCCTTAAAGATGGCAGAAATTTGTCTTAGGGTTTCTCCTCACAAAGTTGCACACCAAAAGTTGCACACCAATGAAAAAAAATTGCAAAACTATATATAGAGTTTAAGGGCTGACGGCGTCACGTTATAGGACTTGACACCGTCACCTCGCCGTGTCTAGGGTTCCCGGATGGCCTTCTTGACGCCGTCCCTCTTTAGTGCTCCAAAATCCTCCCTGGCTTATCAAGGCTTGACGCCGTCAGAAATGGGCTTGACGCCGTCTCTTGTTAAGTTAAACCGTGATGGCCTTGATCACCTTAAAGGGTGACGCCGTCAGAAATCCATTGTAAAATTCTCTGGCTTATCATGTGTATTTTTCATGTCCACCTCTTTTGCCAAGCCATGACGCCGTCAAGAGCAATACTTGACGCCGTCAAGGGTACTTTTCCAGCCGATTTTGAGACTTTGTCGTTTTCTTCACTTTTATGCTCCAAAAACATCCAAAATGTTTCCTTTTCCAGATTTCTTCTCCAAAGTACCTAAAATGACAAAAGGAACGATTTAGGGCAATATTTGATCAAATAAATACGATTTAGGGCTTAAATGACCCCCTAAAAGCGGTACACTTTTCGCTTCATCAAATACCCTTACACTTGAGATTTGCTTGTCCTCAAGCAAATGCGCTTTTATTCTAATCAAAATACAAGTTAGGGGTCATTTAATGCTAATATAAAAGTAATTACAATAAATAGTCGTTCCATTTTAATCATAATAAGCACGGAGATTACAAACTAGCACCTCACAAGTAGTGTTTAGATACTCACATCTCTCAGGTGTCATCAAAATAAATCTCATAAATGAAAATGGATAATATCACTCACTACCTGTCATAGCAAATAGATTACCATAGGCTTGGGAAAGGATCGAAAACCTTCTCCACTAGGCGTAAGAACCTAAGATAAACTATCAAAGAGGGCTTTTAAATGGGTTATAACGTGAGGTGTAGGGATATGATAAACACGGTTTTGTTGGATAAGGGATATTTTACTGGTGGCGAGTTAAAGATCTTGATTAATTACATGTACAATATGGCGTTGCTAAGCCAAGACTAGACTCGACTTAAGCTAAAAACAAAATAACAAAAACATAAAATAAACATAAAATGAAACGGGATGGTAGTCCGTATGTTTTTTCTACTTTTCTTTTTCTCATTTTTTTTGTATTTTTCTTGATTTTTTCGATTTTTTTTTCATACACTTTTGCCCTACCATCCAAAATAATACATCATAGGGGCGTTGCATTCCCCTTACACTTGAACTTTTACATAACTTTACAAATAATTATTCTAATGACTCGAATCAAGATAATTGAAACATTTGGAGTACTTTAAAATATTAACGTACATATGGGGGTAATAAATGATGTTCTTCCCCATTACTCCATTACACTAGTACTTTACCCAAAAGTCCCAATCGTCCCAAAACAATATGTACAAGGATATGACTCGACTTAGCAACCATGTAATCAATTAGATAATTAACTAAGGGTTTAAACAAATGTTGTCACAATAATGCACTAAAAATGAGTGCATACAAGGTAGGCTAAGGCGATTTGGGTGTACATTTAAGTGGGGTGTAAACAAATTCTTCCTTTAAGTAAAATGCTTAAAGGTCGAAACGAAAAGATAGGCTCTGAGGGGTGTACTAGGGGTATCGTGTACTAAAAATGAGTACAACGCAAAGGGTGTGGGAGAATTACTTGACCAGTGTAGCCAATGTAATTATAACAAAAATACAGGTGTAAAACAATGGGTTAATCCTAATGCCTCTTATCATGTAGTAAATCTAACTACACGAATGTAGTCTCACTTGTGGCCTCGGAATGGTCCTAACGCAAGTTCTAGAATCTAAGTGCTACCGGTACACACATCATAGCATAAATGTTTTTCCTACCAATTCTAGGGGCGAACCTCACATATTTGGGGGTGGAAAATTTTTTAGTGGTATGGTTTTGTGCTAGTCATATAACTCCTATCCGTGAGACGCTCATTAAGATCAAAGTTTCACTCCTAAATGTTGTAAAAAATTTTAAATTTGGCACTAAAATTGCCCTAACAGGTATTTCTCTCAGTTTTATTACACATCTACCATTAAACAAACAAAAATCAAGTGCACTTGTATTCTCTAAAGTATCGTATTTTTACCCCCCCTTACACTTAAGATGAACATTGTCCCCAATGTTCAAATGACAAGATGTAAAAGTAAAAAGGTAAGAGAATGAAATCAAATACTCCCCTGATTCGCTCGGTGGATAAAAAGGTAACACGGTTAGATCTTCCTCCAAGTGAATGTAGAAGCTCCAAGACTAAAGCATCGCCAAAAGCTTGACTCCACATACATTTCCTTGTCCAAAATAACCTGTTAAACCTGAGAAAACAAACACGAAAACCTGCATAACATCGGCGGGATAAATTCTATATAAGGATATAATGCTTGTGTAATGATAATTTTGCAGATTCCTGGAGATTATAAGTTAGAGATTTAATAAAAACTTTTTATGAAAACAAAACTTTCAAAAATTTCTGAAAATTAAAACCTGACGCCGTCAGGTTGTAAATCCTGACGCCGTCAGAAATGATCTGACAGAATTTTCATGTTAAGTTTCCGGAAAATTTCTGGAAAAACCTATACCTTACTTCTTGGAATTCCTGTAAAACATCACTATGACTCGATACAAGCATTTGACTCAAACAAATACTAATATGTATGTTAATTTAATATTATTACGATTCATGTTCATTTGTTCTAATAAACCGATTTGGATTTCCCTTACACTTATCTTTTGCAAAATACCTTTATATGTAGTTAAGACGAAGTTAAAAACAAGATAAAGCATTTTCACAATTTACTTTTGAACATGAATTAATAATAATAAAAATTAAACACACATACGGAAACAAATAAAATCAAACAAACAAATAAATAAACACACAAAGCAAATAAAGCTTGGGTTGCCTCCCAAGAAGCGCTTGTTTTTGTTCAAGTCACGAGCCTGACTCTACCCTTATTTAATGGAAATAGGAGAGGTTTTTCCTACACTTAGGATTAAGTGCGGGTGATAGTAGCGATACACACCATCTTGGTGGAAGTATGCCGCGTGAGGAAAGAGTGGTGGATGAATTATATACTCAAAGGTGCGGGATCCTATCATCATAACCTTACCTAGTTCACTTTGGTCAATGGGTGAATTAAAGTTTTCTCCTAAAAAGGGATCATCTTCTATCAACTTTGAGAGATTCCTAGTTGGGAATCCATCTTGACCTAATAAACCCGGTTTAAACCCATAATGTTTCTTGTGATCAATCATGAATGGGTGATGTAAGTATGTAAGGTCATGGTTCACTCCTATATTAGCTTCCACTCCACATGGCCTAGAGTCTACTACCTTAATCTTAACATTACCCGGACTACATGGTTTGATGGGTGGATCGGGACCTTTTTTAATTCCTAAATTCACATCTAAAGATGGAAGATTAGGTAACGGTTTTGGTTGAGGCTCCGGTTCATCAAAAATAGGAAATCCCCTATAACTAAGAGTAAGGTTGTGATCACTATAAGCATTCAAACCTATATCCTCTAGTTGTGTTTGGTTCAAAGGTTCTACCTCCATCAGGATTCCTAAAGTCTCTTCTACTTCTTCCGGGTAAGTCACGGGCGGTGTGTGTGCCTCAAATGATGGTGGGTTTTGTGGGGTACTTTGTGGGCTTGGATTATCCACCTCATCCTCCATTTTATCTAGATTACCTATGTGTTTGTTTTGTACTATGATGTTACATGACATCCACTTAGGTATCCCAAAATAGTCATCCCCAGACAAACTTGTTTCATGATCCTTGGAATTTGTGGTCAATTGACTTGTACCAACGTTTGTTGGGTTGTCTACTCTATAATAATACTGGGCACAATCTTCTATGGTATCCAATGCTTATTCGGCATTTAATTCCCTAAAGTCCCTATTGGCAAAATCGTTAATGCACATTTGGTCATATCGGTTGACACGATCGAAAAAGATTTGGGTTAGGGATGCTAAATTGAAACTATGATGAGGGACTATTCGGAGTAAGTTTTTAAAACGAGTCCATGCATCATATATGGGTTCATCTCGATATTGGTTGAACATCAAGATGTCATTAGGTGCGAATGGATTTCGTGGTCGGTAGTATGGTGGATTCGCGTACTCCATAATGGTGAACGGAAGAGTCAATGGAAAGGTGTTTTTTTTTTTTTTTTTTTTTTTTTTTTTTTTTTTTTACAAAGACACAAAGAAAAGATAGACTACTAGAAAGCTAATAAAAAAGAAAATAAAAATCTCACTAGATATGAATCTAATGAGTAGACCTAACAAAAATAAATTTCAACCTAAGCAATAACTACTCCCCGGCAGCGGCGCCAAAAACTTGATGCGTGGTTTTGCGACCTTACAACAGGTTTTACCTCTCGAGGGATCTCAAGAGGCTTACAACCCCACCAGGCAGTGTACCTGACCGATGTAGTATAGTGTAGTGGTAAGTACGGGGGATTGATCGTTCTCCACAGGGAATAGTGTCGTTAGGATTGAAAAACTACTCTAATTAGGTCTAAGGGTGAGAGAAGATTCTTTTTGTATTTTTATATTTTTTATGAAAGCAAGTAAAATCTCGGGTTTGAAGGAGTGGGCGGAATTAGTTGCTAGTCAACTAACCCAAATAACTACAAATTCAAATAAAATAAAATAACTGAAAATGAAAAGAGTTGTGAAACTTATGTGGAGAGAAATGTGTTTACTTAGATTTCCTTACTCCCTAACTATCTTTTACCGGTTGATTAGTGTGTATTAATTGCGTGGATGACGGGTGTATTCCTTAATACCAATCGTGGGGTGGCGTACGTACTTCCCCAACTCTACAAGCTCCTACTTCACTCCTATGTCGAGCCGGCTAGGAAGCTCCTAACATGGGATCACTAGAATTCGCTCATGCATTAAATACAACCATAAAAACCTAGTACGCATTGGTTCATGTTTCTTAAGACGTTCAAGCAAGTTACCGTATAGGAAGTTAGCCAGTTTTCTTAAGCCTAACATCGATAAAAAATAATCCAAAACAATAAATAACACACTAACAACCAATAATCAATAGTTAGGTTTCATTAGATCTAAGCAAACACAAGATAAATCTAGCCTAGCATGTTAATCAAAAGACAAGAACAAGATATAATCAAACAACACATAGACATATTGATTGATTAAATGATAACTTATCTTCAATTAAACATGGGAGATCCAAGGGTATGAAAACCCTTAAAGATGGCAGAAATTCGTCTTAGGGTTTCTCCTCACAAAGTTGCACACCAAAAGTTGCACACCAATGAAAAAAAATTGCAAAACTATATATAGAGTTTAAGGGCTGACGGCGTCACGTTATAGGACTTGACACCGTCACCTCGCCGTGTCTAGGGTTCCCGGATGGCCTTCTTGACGCCGTCCCTCTTTAGTGCTCCAAAATCCTCCCTGGCTTATCAAGGCTTGACGCCGTCAGAAATGGGCTTGACGCCGTCTCTTGTTAAGTTAAACCGTGATGGCCTTGATCACCTTAAAGGGTGACGCCGTCAGAAATCCATTGTAAAATTCTCTGGCTTATCATGTGTATTTTTCATGTCCACCTCTTTTGCCAAGCCATGACGCCGTCAAGAGCAATACTTGACGCCGTCAAGGGTACTTTTCCAGCCGATTTTGAGACTTTGTTGTTTTCTTCACTTTTATGCTCCAAAAACGTCCAAAATGCTTCCTTTTCCAGATTTCTTCTCCAAAGTACCTAAAATGACAAAAGGAACGATTTAGGGCAATATTTGATCAAATAAATACGATTTAGGGCTTAAATGACCCCCTAAAAGCGGTACACTTTTCGCTTCATCAGTGTGAGAGGATTTAGTTAAGGGATTTTTCTGTGTGTGAAGGGTGCCTAAAACTGTGAAAGAGGTGGGTATTTATAGGCAAAGAAAATCTGAACGTTACAATTCAAAATGGTACGGACGGCTCCACTCAATGACCCACGGCTCCGTTAAATTTAACGGTACCGTGGAGCCGTGGTAGACTAGGACGCTCCAAATTTTGTCTTTTCTGGTGAAAACTTATTTGGGGAAGGTTGGAGCTGATTTTGGGGGGAAAAATAGCTGTTGTGATTTTCAAACTTATTTTTCCATTAAAACATTTCTTAATATTTCAAAAATAATTTGTCATGTGTATTTTTGAAAAAATGTTTTGTCCCATTTAAAATGTGAATTTTCAAAACATGAATTCACTTCTTTGATCACTAGTTCAAGTTGTAACTTTGTTCAAGAGTGATTTGCGTAGAAACGGGATCTTCCGATTAAAAACTTGTTAACGTTAATTTTAACGTAACGTGAGTTCACATTTTGTCATTGATGCGTGCGTGCGAGTGCTCTAATTTATACCCAAGGTATGTCGTTGTGGTTTTAGCAGTATTCAAGTTTTAAATTTATATTTAGCCGACTTATCAATAACACACACACTTTAACGAGCAGTGTACCTGGTCAGTATGTATATAATGGTAAGTAGAGTGTCGATCACTAAGAGTGGAACGTATTATCTAGTTATTCTAATCAGTATTTTAATATCTTAAGTTAGCTATACAACCTAATTTAACGCAAGGGGGTTTCAGCCTGAGAGACTGGCACGGTTTGGTTGCAATTAAATAATAAACTAACTAATAGGCACGAATCAGCGAATAGCACACACGTACACAGATAAATACTCGAGACAATAAGAAGACTTGTCCTGATAGTTAAGTAGCTTGTCACTTGTTTTATTGCTAGTTTTATATGAAGTGTATAGTTCGATGCAACGCACCGAGATTAAGTCCTTTCTCGTTGGTTCTAATCTTATCGGCGAGTAAACCCTTAATGATTACTTATGACTATCCCATTTATCTTTCTTCCTACTTTTCTACAGACGATAGAATGCATAGGCGATCTAATAAATAGGCGAGGAAGGGGCATGGCGACCCAAGCAATGCTCAGCTAGACACAGAGGTTATCAATGCACTAATAAAAGTCACCAAAGACATCAACATATAAACTTTAATTAATGGGAAAGCAATTTTAAGGGGAGTTGAAGTGAATGATAACATAACACAAGCCCATCAATCCTGATCAATTAAAGTGTACTAATACAATAAAACAAAACTACTTAATGAATTGAATACATGCAGGACCTTCTTACAGCTCTCGTATCTTTGTTCAAGGTGTGTCTTGTGCTGCTACTTCGACTGAATTCGGCCTAGGACTTTTGTCCTTCGAATATCGTACGTACCAAAAGTCTAACTCTTAAAGTCGTCTGACTTTGGGGTATTTATAGTTTCTGTCTGAGGTAAGATGCGGCGCATCTAATAAGTAGATGCGGCACATTGACTTAACTTCACGTGGGGTCCAAGATTAATATATTCAGGAATATTCGTACACCGCCAGAAGATGCGGCGTAACCCCATTTAAAGATGCGGCGCATGTCCTCTTGTATCTTGGATCGTATCTTGTGAAATCTGGATAGTGATGCGCCGTATGTAATAAGCAAGATGCGGCGTATTTGGAGCAGAATAGTCTTGATCTTGTACATTTCAGTAGACTCTTAACTTCTTGCTTGTTTTGCTCCATAATTAGCCCAAAATCGTCAAGTTTCACCAAATACTTGTTTTTACCTGAGAATTACAAAAGTAAACATTAACGTATCAATTCTCACAGATAATATAATAAAACAAGTCAAATAAATAGGATAAATGACGGTAATAAAATGTACTTATTTGAGTTCATCAGTCATCCTCAAAACGTGAAGTAATCGAAAGATATAAATAACGTTTTTAGAACATTATTTGCATCAACAAAATTTAGTGGTACCGTGCCAAACAAAAATGCTCCCATTTTTGTTTTTAGTGGTGAAAGTTTATTTGGGGAAGTTTGGAGCTGTTTTGGGGGAAAATAGCTGTTGGGATTTTTAAACTTATTTTTCCAATTAAAACATTTCCTTTTAATTCAAAAATAATTTGTAAAATGTATTTTTGAAAAATATTTTGTCACATTAAAAATGAGAAGTTTAGAACAAAAAAAAATTATTTCTTTGATCATCCGTCAAGTTTAAATTTGTTTGTTCATACCTTGACTGATTTACGTCGGGATGAAAATCTACGACTCTGTTTAGGCATACTTGATACGTCGAGAGATGTTGATGTAAGTATGCGTTGATGATTTGTGTTTACAAGTAACTTGCGCATTTTACGTTATACATTTACATGTTACATGTTTGTCATTATTAAAACCGAAGAAACCGTTTAGTTTAAATATCGTAATATTTGCACTAACAATCTCCCCCTTTTTGATGATGACAAATATGTAAACCGTAACACACAGTAAAATGTAGAAGTTGCCTGTTTACACTCTCTTCTCCCCCTTTTGTCGAATCAAAAAGGTAGTTGAGCTCTCCTTTGAACTCACTCTCTACTCCCCCTTATTACACTACTTTCCTTTCTCCCCAGAAAGGCGAGCTTGCATCACCCAGTGAAGTCTTCTATCACCACTGTTAAGACGACTCCATGCTATGTATTCAAATACTTTCTAGCTCCCCCTAGCTCAATGCTCCCCTATGGTGATTGAGTCCCCTTGTTTATTTACCTTAGTATCTAGCGGATCCATGGATCAAATTCTTACAAAGGCTTTTCCTACATCAAGGGTTAGCTCCGTGCAACATAATATATAAAAGAATAGGAGCAACATTATAGGGATAGAATACTTTTAGCAAGATATGCAAAGGTTAAACTTAGTTAAAGTGTAGCTACAAAAAAATGAGTTTGATGAGGTATGTGAGCATATATATCAAAGTATGCTAGAGGTTAGACACGTGATGAAAGTGTGCTGAAAGGATAAAAGCAAGGAAGAAAGCCCAAGAAAGTTGAGCGACCAAAAAAAATGAATGCATATTGCAATTCAAAGACACTCGAGTGTCACAACCCGACTGACAACCTAAGGTGTAATTGTTCAATCAATCACAATAACAAGAACGAGATTCGTTCATTGAATGACACACAAAATGACTTCTTACAAGTTGTCATTGGGAAGGCGAGTTCTAACAAACCTTTTGAATGACATAATCATCTACCTAAGATGATTGGTGTTAAGGATAGTTTGTTGATAAGACATACTCTAAATGAGGTAGATATATGTCACTAATATTATGACAAGTCATGTCATAATATAGAATCGAAGAAGAAATAAAAATGAAAATGAGAGCGATACGCACCTAGATGCGAATGGAAATAATTCCATAAGACGGGAAAATGTTGGATTTGACCTTTAAGAAAAGGTGGGCAAAGATGGTTCAGATTAATATATCATTTGCACTGACAATGAGATGCATGATATATTTTAAAGGAGAAAAGGATGTGCATGTGATCCTATAGAGGGTAAATTTCTCTAACGAGGTTGAGGTAACGAAGTTCTAGAGTTCTAGTTTTGGATGATCCTAGTTGTGAGTTAGAGATGATTTGGTGTATGAAGGATTTTGTGTGATTGTGTAGTTTATACACATTGGGTATAATGATTGTGAGGATTGAAGGTTATTGAACTAACTATCATGATCAAGAGTGAATGATAGTTGTGAGGATTGAGTGTAATGATCGATGGGTTGAAGGTTCTTAAACTAAATATCCCTGTCAAGAGTGAAGTTTAGTTGTAAAGGTTGAGTGTGATGATGAATGATATTAATGTGAGGTTTGATGTGAGGGTTGAAGGTGTTTGTATAGAACAAATATCTAGGTGGTCACAAAGAGTAGAGGTTAGGAAGCTAGAACCGATTTTGGTTTTGTGACTGAGGTTTTGCTAAGTAGTGGGTACTTAGCAGGTGAGTGTTTTAGTAGAGAATTCTAGGGAATAAGAACCACATTTGTGTGTTCTTGAGAGTGTTTGGTGAAGGACTATATGTAAAACCCCAAAATTTACCACAATCCGAAATGACCAAAATACCCTCAAAATTTTGAACTTCAAGAATTTATAGAATTATGTAGTAACCCCATTTGTACTTAACCTAAGTAGGAAATAAAATGATATGGAATTTAAAACCTTGGGTTATATATTTAACTTCATAATAAATAAATCACCAAATTAAATGTAAATGACTAACTTAAACTAATAAAGCCTAGGTTGCCTACAAATCTCTAGTCCTATGTAGACGTGTGTTTCACAACAAAAGATAAGACCAAATTCTGTCCCACAAATCACGCCAATGACAGTCAATCACATTCCTTATATAAAAGATTTTCATGCTTATCAATAAACACGGTAGTACCAAATCTCTCAACACGTTTTGCCAAATCTCCTAACCCGTATATCTTTTCCTTCCTATCTTTCTGTTGCACCGATTAACAACCAGAAAACACTCACACCTCATTCATCTTTGCTACAAGAGAAGAAGCAAGAAGGAGACCAAGGTTTGCAGTACGGATCGTTGGAGTTATAGTGTCGCAATCCGAACACTAGTCTGCCCCATTCGATCTTTTTTACAAGTCGACACACAGGTTTCTTGGTTTCCTTTTTAATCCTTTAATTCTACATAACAACATGTGTAATCAAGACCTAGTACTCTTGCTAAGATGTCAATGAGACCATGTTAATGAACTTGTTATTTTGCCATGTTAAAGCATACATAAATATAAGCTATACACCTCTTGTGGAACTTGTTTTGTGTCACGGTTTGGAAGAGTTTGTGGGTGGCTTTGTTCCAGCTTATGTCGACTAAAAAGACTACATAAACAAGCCCTAAGAATCTGTATTAAATGGTCATTAATGAAGAGCACAATACTAGAAACCCTAGGCGCATGACGGAATGTGAGGGCTGTGGGAATTTTTGTGTGTATCGCAAGCATGGTTTGGTGCGTTATCATGGTTCGTGTGTGCCTTTTTGATGTCGCAACATGTGATATTATTCGTGTCATGTTTTACTAAAACCCATGTCGACATTTCTCATAAGTAAAACGCACCTTAATAGTGGCTGTTTTGTGTCACGCATTTGGCAAACGTTGGTGTGTCTTGGTGTTCTCCCTTTTCGATATATGAAACATATATATATTAGAACATGTAAACAAATCGTTGTGGGTTACAATATAATCATACGAATGGGGTTTTGGCCTCGCGAAATCATTTTCTGCCTACAAATGAATATATAAGTATACGAAAGATATGAAAAATGCAACATGAAATCATATCTTGATCCGTCGAGATACATTTGAGAATACTTTTAAATATGGTCTTTGAAGCGTGATTTGGTGTATAGAATACAATTCAGTAACTGTTGTGTTTAAGTTAAAGAAAGATACAAATGGGAGTACATATTACATGTGCATGGACTACATGTGAGTAGGAATACATATGAAATCTTTAAAGCCACATGAAATTATGAACGAGTAATATATATATATATATAAATGCTACATTTGTCCCACAAACATAGGTTCCATGATCGTGCATAGGCGAAGTATAATGGCATATGTTATTTATTCTGATGTGCTATACTTAAAAAAAAAAAAAAAAAAAAAAAAAAAAATGAATCTGAAAATGACGTTCAACATTGAATAATGTTTTAAAATTTAGCTTCCAATTATGATTTACCAACTCTTTAAGTTTGTAACTGTTGGTGAGTATGGGACTTGGGCTTGTCAACTATTTACTTTTTAGACCCTGAACCTTGCTGCATGGACACTTTAAACACTAAACTATAATAATATCACGTCTTAAAGTTATTTAATTGTCATTAATAACCTATAAGTCACAAAAAAATGGAAAGCTGACGAAAGCGAGTAAATCTGATTTGAAATGAATTATTAATAATTATTAATAATAAAACGATCATGTATTCGTGTAGATTCGCTGAAGAGGGAGTGTATTTCCGATCTTATCGTTTCTAGCTGTGTTTTCACTTGCGGTTTGAGGTACAGATATTCTGCCCTTTTAATAAGGTGCCTTCGACCTCTTGATTTCTGATTTGAACCTATGATATGAACCTTTGGCATTTGAACCTTTGATATATGAACCTTTGATATGAACTTTGAGATTCGGACTATTACTATATGAACCTTTGCTTTGATATGAACCTTTGACCTTTGACCCCAGTTTGATACCCGAGCCAAATCTGTTTCCTAGCCATGAAGGTAACATGGCCATGTCATTGATGCACCAGTGGCATGACTCTAGTGTACTCGAGTGATGTTGTACACCGTCCCCATTTTGATTTGATATGAGCTCACTATGATTTGTTATGGCCAATATGATTTGTTTGGGGGGCGTATGGATGCATCCTAGATTTGTTCTGTATATGATATGATATGATTTGATTTGATTTGGTGACTGATGATGGGTGCAATCCACGTCTTTCACAAAATTTGGGAGCTAGCTACTCCATTTGAAGAATGAGGACACCCCTCATATTATCTGATTATCTGAGAGGTCTCCCCTCTATATGATTTGAAGATTGTGGTTACGATATGATATGATTTGATTTGTTTGGGCTCGTGGTGGATGACTGTCCTAAACCTTTACTCTTTATACCTTTACTTATATCTTATTCATTATGCTACTTCTGTTCATTTCCATTTACTTTCGTTTCCGTTTATTATATATCTGTTCACTGGGCTTTTTAAGCTCAGCCGCGTTTCTTTTCCCGCGGCAGGTTTTAGTTGGAAGCTGGGTAAGAGGGAAGAGACTTTTGGACTTAGAAGACCTTGATAAGTATTCTGAAGTAGAAGTCATTAGAAGGATTGCATTTGTAGACTTAGTATTTAGTTTTTGTTTCCTTTGTATCCTTGTGTTTTCGGTATATTCATTTGTAACCTTTGAGAATCTTTGTATTACTATTGAATGTATGCTTTGTTTGATCTGATATGAAGCCATTAATGTGATACTTCTACCCTTGCTGGGTTGGGGTGTTACACTATATGTGTGTGTTTTCGCTCCCCCTTAATCGATAACCATCCGGACAAGATGTATTGGAAAAAGAATAAAAAAAATAAAGAGGAAAACAAACGTTGACGGAAGCGATGAGCTTAATAACGTTATGACAAGTGATGGATAGCATACAATAAACTTCACGTTTGATGTCACGTAGCTCTTCTCAATCATTGTGAATATTCATAGAACATTCATATGATGAGGCATGTGATTACGTAGAAATGTGCTAAGGGTTAAGAAGATAGAATCTTCAAGGTTGTGGAGTTTTGATAGTACTTTTGAAACTGTAAGAATTGAAAACAGAATAAGCTGTCTCAGCAGATAATGATCCGACGGTACCGTTAAATTTAGTGGTACCGTCACCTATTTATGGATACCATGACCTGCTGAGGTCAGTTTTGACCCAAAATTTGATTTTTGACAAAGAAATTTCACATATGTTGTGATTTTTCTAGACCTTAGATTAAAGGAATTTATACCAAATAAATTCTTTTATGAATGAACCCAACGGGATTCGATGAACGTTGATCAAGAACGAGAGATGACATTTAATTACATTTAGCAAATTAAATATACTTCAAATATTTCGGATGAAATGTTTAAGTTGTCATTGGAAGCTTGAGAGGATTTGACTCTGGTCTAGAGATGTTTTAGACACATATAAATCAACAATTTCAGAGGATCTAACAAATAAATCTTGCTGATTTAGTGAGACTTTTAGACATGGTGAAAGAATCTATACCTAATAAATTCTTTGAGGGATAAATCCAACGGGATTTGACACGAGATTATTGACAATCCGAGATGACTTTAATATTTCCAAGGAAATATTTAAATAGTCATTAGAGGGATTTGAATGATGACTTTAATACTTCCAATGAAATATTTGGATAGTCATAAGACGAGATTCAGAAGATGTTTTTGAACACACGTAAATTATGAGATTCACGGAATGTGTTCCATCATTCCTAGACCTAAGCGTAAGTAGTTGAATGGTTCGCGTTTGAGAGGTTTGGTGTTCTTAGGGTGTGATTGATGGGATTTTTGGGATGAATATCCATTGTTGTTGTGGGATCGCTGCACGTCAGTAGGTGATCAAGATTGACGACGAAAAAGAAAAGACTCAAAAATATGAATCTTCGTATAGGCATATTGCCCGTTATTCGGAAGAAAGAGAGTATCAACGTACTCTTGGCGAGATAGGATGATAAGTTTGTTTTCTACCCTAAAACCGATGGATAAGTTCGATCCTCATTATCTATGAGGTGAGCTTGACACAAAGCACGATGACAAACCTATGGGGATAAAAGCAACTAACGTAAATGAATATACTTGGTCTTAAGAAGTGTATATTCACACGAGGATGAAAGGAACTACCAATCACTTATGTAGTAACTCGTGAGTCCTTTGTCACCCGAAGGTTGATGTTAGCTTTTAGCTTTTGGATGAGCGTTTTAACATATGTTGTTAAAAGGCTTGAATATGATGTTTCAAATATGACATTTAACAATTGCGATCGCAAGTTAAAATTACTTGAATATTTTGGATGAAATATTTAAGTTGTCAAACCTACTACGAGTTCTACTAGGCTTGTATCTAACCTTCCCTTGACAAAAGAGTGTATCACTTGGAAGAAAGCGAAATGATGACCAAGGAATTAGGGCAATTTCGCGACTACTCTAATTTTTAGATTTGACACTAGTGTAAGACTAAATGACGTCTAAAGGTTTATAGTGATAGGCATACTTAATTCATTATGTGTCAAAACAACGTAGTGTGGGTGCACAAAAAATCATCTAAAAAGCACATAAGGAATAAATGCAAACATCATGCAAAACATGATAATATTTATATCAAGAGATATTATATCGGAATATCTAATCGAAAGCAAAATCTTTCTAATAAATATGCATTCAACAATTAATCAAGTAATTACTGAGCATTAAGAAAGCATGAAGGCATTTAGTCATATCTCACAAGAACATGTTATCACTTTGAAGCACATATGTGGGATGCAAGTAATCTAGGTTCACTAAGGAAGATCCTAATTACTACTTGTTCAAAATGAAATCCTAATGGGAGATAAGGTTCACCGATGTAAACTATCTTTAGTCAAATGTAGGAATGAAAAATTTTCAAGTTAGAGAATGAGTATGAGACTATCACTAGTGGTGCTCAATTTAGGCTAAACACGACCATTTTTACGGGTTATACCACGAACCCAACTTCTCTCCTGGAAGCAATTCAACCGTTAGGTCAAATTGAATTTCTAGTGCGATAGGTTCTCCAGTAGTCATTCTCATGTTAGAAAAATTGAAATTCCTATATTTGCCTATCGAAGTATAGCAAAGATGATATTACCTTATTTCGCTAATACATGGCTTAATATGACTCAACTAAACATATTTTGAAAGTCGGTTAAGAGGATGACATGTCTTACACAATATCCTACTGGTGTGTGTGCACAAGTATATATATATATATATATATATATATATATATATATATATATATATATATATATATATATATATAAGTGTAAGAAAAACCCGACCAAAGGGTGAATTCTCTCTCTAACCAAGATTGAATAAACCGAGAGGTCAAAGAAATTCAAACAAAATATAATTCCGGAAGTATTGATTTTCCCGGGTCGTTAGGTTCCGATGAAGTGTGAATGGAACTTTGAATTCCGTTCGTGATCGAATGATTTGATTAATTGAGAAATTTTGGGACTATATCTAAAAATAGAAAACAAAAACTAAAAAGTAACAAAAAAGCATCTAAAATAAGTAAGTAAAGCACAAATAATCAAAAAAAACGCAATTTAAGCTAAAAAACGGGCTCTTTCGGGACTAAAAACGGGCCTAAGAAAACCTAAAAATCAAAAAATCAACTCAAGATGTGCAAATTTGGTTCCTAAAAGTCCTAAATGATTAAAAATAATTTTAGAAAAAATATATATATATATATATATATATATATATATATATATATATATATATATATATATATATATATATATATATATATATATATATATATTTTTTTTTTTTTTTGCTTTTTATTTTATTTTTTATGAATTAAGAACACTTTTGGACTAAAAATAATATTAAAAAAACTAAATTAATATGAAAAATTATGAAAATTTTCAGAAAACTACTTAAAGTTATAAGGATTCTAAGAAAAATAAAACTAAGGTAACAGCTTATTTGGATAAGCTGTTATTAAGCAAATAAGGAAAATAAGCTCAAAAGGGAAAAAAGGGTTAAATAGAAAACCTACACACATCTTAACGGAAAAGACCCAAGGGCACAGTTGGTTAAGGTGTGTGTTATAAGTGGTTGAGATAGGTTGAGGTCAGGGGTTCGAGCCCCAAGCTCACCCTTGGCTTCCCTATTTCTCACTTTTTATTTTTTTGCAAATTTTCTTTTTGGGACTTATAAGTACTAAAAAGACTAAACACTAACTGATGCACACACAAGCTTCTATAAGCTTGTGTGTACTAGAAATAAGCTTCTAAAACCTAAAAGCTACCCTAAAAAGCAGTTCTAATCCTAAATAAGCAATTATAAACAAACAATAAGCTCAGAATTCAAAATAAGCTAAGATGCCAAACTGACATACCAAAATAGCCTAGTGGGCACTATTTAAGCCATGAAATAAGCCACTTAAGCAATAAGCTATTCCACAAAAACTCAAAAAAGATAAAGCAAAGCAACCACAGAGCTTATTGGCAAAATTTCAGACCTTATAGAGCTTATTTAATGCTTATAAATCAGTTGATATGGAGGCAGATCAGACAATGTTAAACTGATGTGCAAAAGACCAGCAATGATACACTACTTTCTATGCTACCAATAAGCAATTAATAAGTTGTGAACTGAACTAAAAACTAGAAAACAACATTAAGCAATAACAAAAGCAATTATAAAATGAATTTCACACACTTTTAACTAAGGATAAGCTCAGAAAATGAACTCATAAACTGTCTACTCATGCTGCTTTTGGTTTTTCCTGTAATTTTGACTCAGGACAAAAAAAATGAACATAAAGACTTAAAACCATGAGATTCTTAACCAACACATAAAAACACACTAAGGTAACTGATCTAACTCAAAAACTAACACACAAAAAAATATTTGACTGATTTATCAAAATAAGCACATTAATAATAGTTTTAAACCTTAAAAACTAGAAAACTATCATAAAACCTATAAACCTATTTATAAAAGCTTTAAACAACTTAAATCCAACTTATTAGACTGAATTAGAACCAAATCAAAATGGAAAAATGACCAAAACTCATGAACACAACTTTTTTACTGATCTTAAACCTGAATCCAAACAACCCTTAAAACAACTAAATCTGATTTTTAAGCTGATTTAAGATGCAAAACTCAAGTTTTATTGAAAACATATCAATATTAAGTTTATTTGAAGTATTTTAAGCACAAGTTAACAAGAAATAAGCACTTAGCCAATAAGCTAAGCTTATTGGCTATTATGACTTTAAAACCACTAATAAGCACAAAATGCAATTACACTATGAATTAAGCCAACAAAACAGTAGATCTACTTCAAATAAGCATATATAAGACAAATCAAACACAAAGAAGCATAAAATAAGCAGTAATAAATGAAAAGCAGTTTGATAAGCCAAAATATGAAAAATGGAAATCACTTTGTCCTTTGCTTAAACAAGGACTTATAAATGCTCCAAGAGCTGATCTACAAGCTCCAGCTTGTTAAAAACAAGCTGGTAAAGTCCAATAAGCCCTTCCTAATCCGGTTTATCATCCAAATGCTTATTCCTTCCTTAAGTTAGGGTAATTTGAGTCACACTTGAGTACACTTCAAGTAATAAGAATAGAAGCTCAAAACATGCTATGGAACAGCTTATTTGAGTTCTAATCAGTATTTAAGTAAAGAGCGTATTGAGAGCTTATTATAGCTTATTTTAACAGCTTAAAAGCATTTTAACACATATGTAAAAGAGCCAAAGCAATAATGTAAACTGAATTTTATTAATATTGAGAAAACTATTACAAAGTTGAAATTAAGACATAAAATAAGCAGTAATTAAGCTACAACGACTGAAAAATAAGACCAAAACTAAAAACTACCAATGCTTGGTGAAGAGGCTTGTATTTATAGGAGCCCCAGGGGTCTTCTAGGGTTTCTATCAACAAATCCTAGCCCTTAAATCAATGATGTCGACATCAATCATCAATCACAGCCTTTGGATCGTGTGCCACATAGCTTCCTCCAATCAAAAGCTTAAAAAATGCCACGGTGGATAATAAATGAGCTCATATTTCAGCCTAGTCATCCTCTAGAAGGAGTAATAGTACTTAAGTTGGGTGGGTAAGTTATGGAAGGTCGGGGTAAAAGGATGAGGAAGATGAACAATACTTTTTTTCTTTACCTGCCTTTTTTTCTTTAGTTTGACCCGGGTATTTAATGTTTGACCTGGGGTTGGATTCGGGTTATAAGGGGATCTGGGTTTTAAAGAACGTGGGTTGGGTTGGATGGTGGACTAGATCAAGTTTTTTAGTTATTTGTTTTATGGTATATAAGGATTTAACACAAGTTAATCTTAGACTAACTTTGCAAAATTTAGGGACTTTAACTGAAAATGATTTTGGACTTTTGGTGAGAATGATTTGTCATTAAGAATTTAGTTTTGAGGTTTTGGGCTGATAAAAATGTAGAATCACATCCCCGACCTCGGCTTTTCTCACTCATTTCATTCTCATGCTCTTTTTCGTCCGTTTTGTCTTTCTTTTTGTCATTTTCTTATATCCTTTACCTGCACAAACACAAACACAAAAACAAACATATATATGGAATTTATGGTTGGTTTTTAGTCTTTTAAGTCCATTTTTTATAAAGAAAAGATATGTGATTTAACACATACCAAAATCCCCCAGACTAAGGTATTGTCGTGTCCTCACGCAATGTCATCACATCACGCTTTTAAAACCAAAAATTTCAAACCTCTTTCTACTAAAAATTTTGAAAAGTAGAAAAACGTTCCTCAAAAGAGATTAAGAAATCAATAGTTCCAAAAACGCCCCGTTTGAGCATTTTATTAAATATAATATCTTTTTGTAATTTTCTGATATGACGGGATGTTGACCTTCATTATTTAACAATAACTTTTAGGATCACGGAGTAAGAAGCACTTTTCATGAAAAAGCGTCCATATGGATAAAATTTATCGTCCTTGATTTTTCACGAGTCCCCAAACCAAGCTTAAAAACGAACATTGTTAAACACAAGTTAGATGCCAACACTACCCATAGATGCTAATTGTGTACGCATGGCTACTTCTCGCTCCCTTATTCCTATTTCCTCTAAGTATTTTATAAAAAATGAGTTTTTCTTGTTTCCATAGATTTTAGTCCGATAAAGGCACTAAGTTTAGACGCTAACTAGTTTAAAATCCTTCCCTTGAAAACCGTTGCCCATAAAAATGAGGTCCACATCAAGGTCCTAATTTAACATGATTTAAGGGATATCCTTTTTATTTCGACCGAAACAACTCATCTACGAGTCCAGAGACAGAAGCTTTATTAGGATATCTCCGGAGTCGAAATTTGGCATTATTAACATTATTAAGCACATATTAGTCCTCGGCCTTTTAAACAACCTAGACAACGGCAGCTAACCGTCAGGAATCGGGAGTCTTATTTTGAACTTGGATATTTTTCCTCTGCCTTTTTGAAGTTTGAGTCAATGGGAGCGAACCGTCAGGAAACAGAAAACTTTTATCGGCTTTGGATTATTATTATTTAGTTTATTATTACATATTTTGCCAAATTTCGAGTCCTGCGGTCTTTCGACAACCGAAACAATAGCACATACTATCAGGAATCAGTAGTTTATTTCCCCGCAACACTGGCAGTACCTTGATGTGTACCCAACTCTTATAAGCAAGAATTCTCTAAAGAAGGAGTAAAAAACTAATTATCGCCAAAACCGTGCACCTTTAATTATTTTGAAAATTTATATTTTTGGGTTTATTTAGCTGTTGGGAGCAAAAAGCCACAATTAACCTCAATGAGCTCTAAAGAGAACCACTACTCCACGCTTAGCATCTAACTTATATTTGACTCTATCATTTTTCGTTCTTCGCAAATTTAAAATCCTAAATAATGAGATCCGCAAATGCTTAGTCTAATAAAATCAAGCTGCGCATATTTAAAGTCAATTATGGAAACTTGCAAACTCTTGCTAGAATTCGCGTTTTATAGCTTCTTGTATAAGAGACTAGCACAACTTTCAATTATAAAGGTTAAGGGGACAAGCTAGAGCTCAACACGCTCGATCAAGTCAAAATTTTATTCCTACTCTCACCAACAGAAAGTTAACAATGTGTCAAAACACTTATAATATTTTTGCAAATTTTTTTAAATTTCCTCATTTTTTTTCATTTTTTGGAGGAAAAATGGGGTTGCGAGAGTATAAGGCAAAACACAAGGTAAAATCAAATCGAAAGATTACCACCCCCCCCCCCCAGACTAAAATGAGACATTGTCCTCAATGTTTTGAGATAAGGGTCCTCTTATGCAAATCTAAAGCCGTTTATTAATTATGCTAAGAGATAAACATTAATCGGATATCGGATTTCCCAATTAGCACTGAAGGATGAAACTCGACTGGACGAAAGACAAAACCGCGAGCACGAGAGTCTTCATAATTCGGGCAAATCCTGGACATAAAACAAACAAATACGAAACACGAGAAATGGAAGAGGAGGGCCTCCTCACGTTACATTTATTAGAAAATAGAAAGAAGATAGACACGGGTTGCCTCCCGAGAAGCGCTTGTTTATTATCGAGTCGTTTAGCTTGACTCGCCCCGAATTTAATTGTCCATGGGGAAAGTTTGGAGATCCGAGACAACCATGGATGGTATGTCCCCTCCAAAATAGTGTTTGAGTCTATGACCGTTCACTTGAAGTTGGGGCCGTCGGGTTGAGATAACTCGACGGTTCCATAAGGGAAAACTTGAGCAACGGTAAACGGCCTAGACCAACGGGTTTTTAGTTTTCCCGAGAAAATCTTTAATCGAGAATTGAAGAGAAGGACTTGATTACCAATGTTAAAGACGCGGTTCTTAATTTTGGAGTCATGAATCTTCTTCGTTTTCTCTTTGTAGATCAAAGAGTTCTCATAGGCTTGATCCCTAAGTTCATCTAATTCATTCATTTGAATTTTTCGATGATCACCCGCGGTCTTAAGGTCAATATTACAATGTTTCAAGTCCCAATAGGCCTTATGTTCAAGCTCTATGGGGAGATGACAAGCCTTTCCGTAACCTAACTTATAAGGGGTGCACCCAATTGGTGTTTTGAAGGCGATACGGAAGGCCCATAATGCATCATCTAACTTGTCGGCCCATGAGGCCCAATTTTCTCCTACGGTCCATTCTAAAATACGCTTCAAACCACGATTGGAAACCTCAACTTGTCTGCTCATCTGCGGGTGATACGCGGTAGAAAGACGGTGAGTAACTCCATATTTAAGTACAACTTTCGCAAATTGATCATTACAAAAATGAGTACCGGGATCACTTATAATAGCACGAGGAGTTCCAAATCAGGAAAATAGACTCGTCAAAAATTTCACAACAACTCGGGCGTCATTAGTGGGGAGCGCCTTTGCTTCAACCCATTTTGACAAATAATCGACGGCCACGAGAATATACTTGTTCCCTCGAGAAGACGGGAACGGACCCATAAAATTGATGCCCCAAACGTCAAAGATCACGCAAACTTGGATTGCATTTTGAGGCATTTCGTCCTTTTGCGAGATTTTTCCTTGACGTTCGTAAGAGTCGCATGACTTTACCAAGTCGTGCGCATCAAGGTAAATAGTTGGCCAATAAAAACCGGAATCAAAGACATTTTTAGCGGTATAGTTGGCACCATGATGTCCCCCGGTGGGTCTATTATGGCAAGCCGTGAGGATATCAATGGCTTCTTGGCCGTGCACACATCGTCTAATCACTTGATCTGCACAAATCTTAAACAAGTAGGAGTAGTCTCAAAAATAATGTTTTACGTCCTTAAAGAATTTTTTCTTTTGTTGGGACGACATCCCTTTCACAATAAAATTCCCCGCATAGTAATTTGCAAAATCGGCAAACCATGGGGTACTAGAATCACTTTTAAGCTATATCATTCCAAGTGTCTCGAGAGGAAATGTTTTGGTAATTTCCTTTTCCTCGAGAACACCTTGATGAGGGTTCTCTAGTCTAGACAAATGGTCGGCGGCGAGATTCTCCGCTCCTTTTTTATCACGAATAATGACATCAAATTCTTGGTGAAGGAGGATCCACCGAAGCAATCTCGGCTTAGCATCTTGCTTAGCAAGGAGATACTTAAGAGCCGAATGATCCGTATACACTATGGTCTTCGATAAGACGAGATAAGGTCTAAATTTCTCGAAAGCATAGACGACGGCTAATAACTCTTTTTCAGTAGTGGTATAATGAGATTGGGCATCGGTCATCGTCTTACTCGCATAGTGTATCGGCTGAAAATATTTGGTCTTACGTTGCCCCAAGACAGCCCCAATAGCAAAATCACTAGCATCACACATAAGTTCAAAGGGCAAGTCCCAATCGGGGGCAACTAAAATCGGTGCTTCCGTTAATTTATTCTTAAGAATTTCAAATGCTTCGATGCATTCTTTAGAGAAGAAAAACGAAGTGTCTTTTTCTAGAAGGTGGGTCAGAGGCCGGGCGATTTTAGAAAAATATTGAATAAATCGACGGTAAAAACCGGCATGACCAAGGAAACTTCGAATTCCTTTGACGGTGGTGGGATGAGGTAGCTTAGCAATAACATCGACTTTAGCTCGATCGACCTCAATCCCGGCGTTAGAAATCTTATGGCTGAGGACAATGCCCTCTTTAACCATGAAGTGGCACTTCTCCCAATTTAGAACAAGATTGGTGTCTTCACACCGTTTTAGCATTTTGTCTAAATGGGAGAGGCAAGAAGTGAAAGAATTTCCAAAAACCAAAAAATCATCCATAAAAACTTCCATTGTTTTCTCGATCATATCATGAAAAATTGCCATCATGCACCTTTAGAATGTGACCGGAGCATTGCATAAGCTGAAGGGCATACGTCGGTAGGCAAACGTACCATAAGGGCAAGTGAAGGTGGTCTTTTCTTGGTCTTGTGGGTCAATTGGGATTTGAAAATATCCGGAAAAGCCATCGAGAAAACAATAATACTCATTCCCCGCTAAACGTTTGAGCATTTGGTCCATAAAAAGGAGCGGAAAATGGTCTTTACGAGTCGCATCATTAAGCTTACGATAATCAATACACACTCTCCATCCGGTGACGAGACGTGTGGGAATCAACTCATTATCTTCATTAGCGACGACGGTCATACCCCCTTTCTTGGGTACACAATGAACGGGACTAACCCATGGGCTATCATAAATAGGGTAAATCATTCCGGCATCAAGGAGTTTGAGGACTTCCTTTTTGATAACCTCATGAATTTTCGGGTTTACCCTCCTTTGTTGTTGCATCACGGGTTTGAACACCGCGGGTTTGAAGTCATCTTACATTAAAATCTTATGAGTACAAAAACGAGGTCAATACTCTTAATGTCGGAAATTTGCCAAGCGATGACACTCTTATGATTCTTAAGCACTTCTAAAAGTTGGGTCTTCTCCTCATCTTTTAAATCTTTGGCAATAATGACTGTAAACTTGTCGGTTTCTTCTAAAAATGCATATTCGAGATGAGGAGGTAAATCCTTGAGCTCGAGCTCCGGAGGATTAGACGGCTTAATTTCTTTTATTTCTTCAATTTTAATTTCCTTCGGAGGGAGAGAAGGTGATGGATCATCATTGAGTAACTTCTTGAGGAGAAGAATGTCTCCCTCCGGCTCGAAGTAGGTATCATCAATTTCTGGCGAAATTGAATCATCAGAAGCAAGAAAAGCATCGACCTCTTCCAAGAGAAAATCACTTCCCACAAACGGAGTGAGGGAAGGAGAAGAGTTGGAAAGGATAGGTTCAGAAGTCGGAGTGGGACTGCCACTCGGAGAATTTTTCGAAAATCCAAGAACTTCTTGAGCATACTCCTCAAAAGCAATATCTATGACATCGATCCGGTTGACCGATGTATCATCGTAATTGGAGGAGTATCTCGAAGTTTGATCGAGTTTAAAAGTCACAGCCTGATCATCAACACGGAGGGTAAATTCTTCACCATAAACGTCAATCAAAGCACGCCCCGTCCTAAAGAAGGATCTCCCGAGAATGAGGGGAACCCGAGGATCGGCATCAAAATCTACGACAACAAAGTCAGCCGGAAAATGGAACTTTCCTACTTTCATGAAGACATCTTCGGCGACACCGATAGGACAAGTAATCGATCGGTCCGCTAGCTCGAGAGTCATACGTGTAGGAGTAAGTTCTGGAAGGGAAAGTTTTTTCCATACGGAAAATGGCATAAGATTGATGCTTGCGCCAAGATCGGCCAAGGCTAAGCATTTAATCATTCCCGGAAAATCGCATGAGATGAGAAACTTGTCGGGGTCTCCAAGTTTTTCGGGTAACTTTTTAAAGAGAACCGCCGAACAATGCTCATTCAGCGGGGTTTTGACCAATTCGAATAATTTTTCCTTGTTACTTAGCAAATTCTTGATTGTCGAAGAAAATTTTGGCATGAGAAGAAGAGCGTCCGTGAAGCTAATGTCGAAGTGAAAATCTTGAAAGATTTGGAAAAACTTCTCAATTTGGTTGTTAGCTTTTTCACGGAGCTTCTGATCGTTAAGTCTTGATAGGTACGGAATTGACGGTTTAGGATTAGACTTTTGAGGATTAGCGGGAGCAACTTTTGGCTCAGTAACTTGGACAACTGGAGGTTGGACGTCTTTGGTACTTCCCTTAATAGTAGGAAGCACCATGTCCTTTGTCACCTCGGTCTCACGGTCCACTAATTTAGGCGGAGAAAAACAAGAAGTAGTAGGAACCGTGGGTCCTTCGTAAGCTACACCACTTCGGGTGGTGATAGCTTTCAACTCACCCTTTGGGTTAGTAACGGTGGTATGTGCTTATTCACATACCTTTTCTTGACCAAAACCAGACCAAAATGACCAAAAACTAACCAAAATGCCAAAGATATGTGTGTTTTTGTGTTTGTTTGTATGCAAGAACGGATATCGAGAAAAAAAAGGAACAAAATCAGGCAAAAACCGGGAAAACGAGCACGAGATTTGGAAGAGTGAATTACAGCCGATGTCGGGAAGTTTTATGACATTCAGTCCGTGAAGTTTCATCAAAGGTCAAATTAAGCCCTTGGATCAACATTTGGAAAAAGGCAGAAAAGGTCCTTGAAGTTTCAAACTTTACAACTATGGTCCTTGAAAATTCATTACTATCTTAAATCTTACTCTATCCGGATACTATAATCTAAATCCAATCCACAACAAATAAATCCACAAGCCCAAGTTATTACCCACCAAGCCCACTTTTCTTTAAAACAAACACAACCCCCGATCCACCATTTAAACCCGGATCCTCAATTAACCCGACCCCAAACCAAGTAACCCGGTCAAAAGTTAACTAACAGTCAAACAAAAATAAAATAAAAAACATACCGCACCCTAATTTCGTTTTCACCCAGAAAAATGTACTGTTGGTAGAACCCTAATTACCCAATTCCAATTTTCACCACAATTAAGGGTATCAACGGTACTTCACATAAGTCTGACATGTTAGAGGGAATGTTAGTCATTCGGATTGCCAAGGTGGCAGAATAGGAGCCTGTGATTGGATGATACACCTCACGCAAAAGATCCAAGGGCTATGATTATGTTTGATGATGAGATGAAAGATTGAAGGGCTATGATTTGAAGATGATGGCTATATATTCGAGACCCTCTCTCACTCTCCTGATGTTAGCTAATTTAGATAAGATTTAGGGTAAAGTAGGAGTAGAATAAATTAGAGTAGTTATAGCTTTTTATAGCCTATTGTTGCAGTTTGTTGCTATTTTTCTCATCATTCTTCAGTTCTGTAATCGAATTAAAGTTTTTCCTAAAAGGTCAATGTAAGTCAACATTTTGTTCTTCAACTTATTTGCTTATTCTCACTGTTCTACTTTCAGTTTTCTGTTTATTTAGTCTTATTATAGTGTTAGATTGATATGTCCTTTTAACTGTTTAGCTGATAATTGCTTCTCCATTGCTCAATAGTATAAGACATATTAAGTAGGGGTGTTTGGTTCAGCAGAGTGAGCTGATTTCTTATGGTTGGAATGAAGTTTGTTAGGTTTAGATAAGTTACATTTGATATATTAGAGGTATTATTAGCATAAAACTTATAGGCTATTAGGAAAAAGTCAAGGCAAGTTTTAATTCCCTAGTCTGCTGCTGCTGTTAGGTTTTAGAGTTTCTAAATCATCAAGTTAGCTTTATATTTAGTTTATTAAGCTTTAATCAGTCTCTATTTAGCTTATAATACCATATTCAGTTAATTAGGATAAATCAAAATTGGATTTAGTCAAAATAGAGAAAAAAGCAAAAAGTCAAAAAGAGTTGAAATCTGTTTTCTGGCATCTGATCTAGGGGATTTTTAGAGTTCAATTAGGATGCAATAATTAGGGCTTTTAGTTTTTAAGTGTAGCCTGTAGTACTAGGAAACTTTTGCCCCCATAAGTTTTCACTTATCAGCTTAATTGAAGAGCTTATTCGATCTGCAAATTGGTGGATTAGGAACTGTTTTGCCTTTAGACTAGTAAACTGTTTAACTGCTTATCAGTTTTTTCAAAGTGCTTATTTGATCATTTTGAGTTAATTTGAGCTTTTTAAAGTAGTAATAATCTGTTTTGAGCTTTTTGCATATTTTGAGTGCTTATTGGCTTATCTAGTGCTTAATTTGAAACGGCTTTTTAGTACAGATTGCTTATTAGTGGTAGATTTAATCTGATTTTATTTTTCTTAGCTTTTATATAATATTTTTGAATTTCCAGATTTATTTCAAATTTTATTTTGATCAGTTGCTATTTCTTATTCATTTTTAAATAGTTTTTAGAGTTTTAAATCACTTTTAATTCCCAAATAAATCACAAAAAGACAAAAATAGTTCTGAATTCGTTTAAATTTCATTTTCAGTTTGTTAAGATTTTTCAAAAATAATTTGTAGTTTAAAATAGTTTTATTACATAATTAGTTTTAATTTTCTTTTATTAATTAAAAATACAAAGTTAGATTTTAATTCATTTTAAATAATTAAAAAATCAAAAATATATTTTTCTTTTTCCCATAATTTACTTTTGTCAAATAGAATGTAGGAAAATTATTTTCATGCCCGTAGGATTAGTAGTGCTTCGATTTCACTTTTTATTTTGCGCGCTTACATTTATTTTTAGTAAAACACTCGTTTTTAGTTTTAATTACGATTTAGCTTAATTGTACTTTACGTTATTATTTCATATGCTTTATTTCTTTATTTCTAGTGTTGATTTATTTTCTGTAGTGATAAAAACCAAAATCATTCACTTTTATCTCTCATTCACTTCACGAATCACGATCCCGAATCACAATTCCATTCGATCTTCATCGGGACAACGAACTCGGGGTTTTCACACTATTTACATTTTGTGATTCCCTATTCCTTAAACTATAATTGACTCACATGAATTTTTGGCGCCGCTGCCGGGAAAGGTTGAAGTGAGTTCGTGATTCCGTTTTTCGATTCGTGTTTTGAAGACCCTTCTCCCGGGAAGTTATCGCTTTCATTTGTAAATATTTTCTTATTATAAAATCCCAAAAAGATTTTCTCTTCAAAATTATTTTCCATTTTTCTTTTGTTATTTTCTATGTTTCTAAACTTAAAAATCCAAAAAATATTCTTCTTCATCTTCTTATCCATTTAATTCTTATCTTCTTAATCCTCTACATGTTTAATTCTGATGGAATCATTTATTCCTTGCGTCAGTTGTGGAGAACCGCTTTTTGGATTACCGTGTCGGTGGTGTACGTGCGAACGGTGTGGAAATGATATTCGAAACGGAAGTTGTTTGTTTTGTGGTTCGAGGAATTCAGTTGATTATGATCCAAATCCGAATTCATTCAACGACTCTTCAAATTCTTACAACTACCCACCACAGCCCGATGTATCTTCGTTCGATCAACGTTATTGCGATGGGTGTGGAGATTCGTTTGATCCGACATCGTCTTATTGTCAACGGTGTACTTGCGAGAGGTGTGGTAGAAATTTGATCAATGGGTTTTGTTCGTTTTGTGCTTCGGAAGCCGAAAATTCATACACTTATGATTTTAATCCGAACATTTCCAATTATCCTCAAAACAATTTCTATCACCCTCCTCAAAACTTTTATGAGCAAGAACCGTATTTCAATGACACACCGAACTTTTCTTGTACAAATTGTGGGGGTCCTCATAATGATTTTCAATGTCAACCGTGGGGTCAAAATTACTATGAACCGAATCCTTGTTATAGTACTCCCGGTTTTGACAATTTCCAACCTCCACAACACCATATGATTCAAACACCTTCTCAAACACTCAATCAAGAACTTCTCCATGAACTATTAGAGTCAACAAAGAAATATAACCATGAACTTCTAGAGTTAACAAAAAGCTATAAGGCTATGGTTATTCAATTTACCCAAGAAGAACCTCATCAAGAAACTTCTGGAGAACTTCTAGCTGAAGAACAAGCAGCTAGAGTAAGCTCCCAATATCGTCAAACTTTTGTTTACGATGACGACGATGATGAGGATTCTATCTAAATGCGGGACTATTATGAGAATTCGTCAGCAGAAATCACAACCGTCTTACCCTCTATGGATCCAGAGGACTCTCTCATAATGGGGGACGAGAATCTTAACACTATCCCGGCAACGGAAACAGACAGTGTTGAGAACCTTGTCCCAATCCCAAGTGAGTCCGAGGAAATATCTGACAGTGAAAGTGATTTGCAATTTTATGGTGAATCTCTTGACGTTTCTAAGGTTACTTCCGGGATTTTCTCTAACCCTCTTTTTGAATTCAATGATGAGTATACTTCTTGCAAAGTTAATCCTCTTTTCGATGGAGGGTTAGAGAACGTTGAGGACGAGGACTCTACGTTTGATGAGCCGATTTTACCAATACCTCGCCCCGACGATTCCCATGACTCAGCAAGGGAAATTCTTTTTCTTGAAAGATTGCTTAATGATGATCCCCTTTCACTTCCTGAAACTGAGTCATTTCACGTTGATCCATCACCCACTCGTCCGCCTGCTAAACCACCTGATGATGAAATTCTTTCTGATATCGAGCCCGATACGGGTGTTGTGACTTCTAAAGTGGTAGATGAGATTTTTGAAGAGTATGTTCGTATACCTGATAATTTGCCCACCCAACCCACCTTTTTTATCTCTTCCGGGTGTGAGGATGACGATTTCTTCACAATTGTTATCATAATCTTTCTTCCTTTCTTCACATATGATGTGATTTCTCCTCTTCTTCACTCCTTTGGGAGTGAAGACACCATCTTTGACCCCGGCATCTCTCCTTCTTTTAAGCCGCGGGTATCTCATCGGAGTGGAACTTTCATATGCTTCAATGTTTATCCAAACATCTTGAACGAAAGTTCGATTGAGATTATCTTTTCCACATGCTCCCCCAAGGACAATTAAATTCGGGGTGAGTCTAAGCTTTCCGACTCGATACCAAAACAAAGCGCTTCGTGGGAGGCACCCCATGCTTATCCTTCCATTTTCTTATCTCTTTTCTAATAAGTGACGTGAGGAGGGCTTCCTCTTCCATATCTTGTGTTTCATGGTTTTCTGTGATGTGTCCAGGATTTTCCCGATGATTGAAGACTCTCGTGCTCGTGGTTTGCTTCTCTCCAGTCGAGTTTCATCATTCGTTGCTTATCCAATATCCTAAAAATCTTATCGTTTTACATTTATCTTTGGCATAATTAATAAACGGCCTTAGATTTATGTAGGAGAACCCTTACCTTTAAGACATTGAGGACAATGTCTCGTTTTAGTCTGGGGGTGATCTTTCGATCCGATTTTTGCCTTGCATTTTTGTAGTTTTCTCATGCAACCCCGTTTTTTCTCCAAAATTGAAAAAATTGAAAAAATCCAAAAAAATGAGAAAATTTAAAAATTTTGTGCAAAAAGAGAATAAATTTTGACATTTTGTTGACTTTCCGCTGGAGAGAGTAGGAATAAAATTATGACTTGATCGGGCGTGTTGATCCCTAGCTTGTCTCCTTAACCTTTATAATCTATAAGCTCGTGCTAGTCTTTTATACAAGGAGCTAGAAAACGCGAATTCTTTTTAAGAATTTGCAAGTTCCCATAATTGACTTTATATATGCATGGTGATGCGTGGTTTTGGGACCTTACAACAGGTTTTACCTCTCGAGGGATCTCAAGAGGCTTACAACCCCACCAGGCAGTGTACCTGACCGATGTAGTATAGTGTAGTGGTAAGTACAGGGGATTGATCGTTCTCCACAGGGAATAGTGTTCGTTAGGTATGAAAAACTACTCTAATAGGTCTAAGGGTGAGGGAAGATTCTTTTTGTATTTTTATATTTTATGTAAAGCAAGTAAAATCTCGGGTTTGAAAGAGTGGGCGGAATTAGTTGCTAGTCAACTAACTCAAATAACTACGAATGCATATAAAATAAAATAACTGAAAATGAAAAGGTTGTGAAACTTATGTGGAGAGAAATGTGTTTACTTAGATTTCCTTACTCCCTAACTATCTTTTACCGGTTGATTAGTGTGTATTAATTGCGTGGATGACGGGTGTATTCCTTAATACCAATCGTGGGGTGGCGTACGTACTTCCCCAACTCTACAAGCTCCTACTTCACTCCTATGTCGAGCCGGCTAAGAAGCTCCTAACATGGGATCACTAGAATTCGCTCATGCATTAAATACAACCATAAAAACCTTAGTACGCATTGGTTCATGTTTCTTAAGACGTTCAAGCAAGTTACCGTATAGGAAGTTAGCCAGTTTTCTTAAGCCTAACATCGATAAACAATCATTCAATACAATTAATAACACACTAATAACCGATAATCAATAGTTAGGTTTCATTAGATCTAAGCAAACACAAGATAAATCTAGCCTAGCATGTTAATAAAAAGACAAGAACAAGATATAATCAAACAACACATAGACATATTGATTGATTAAACGATTACTTATCTTCAATTAAACATGGGAGATCCAAGGGTATGAAAACCCTTAAAAATGGCAGAAATTCGTCTTAGGGTTTCTCCTCACAAAGTTGCACACTAATGACAAAAAATTGCAAAACTATATATAGAGTTTAAGGGCTGACGGCGTCACGTTGTAGATCTTGACGCCGTCACCTCGCCGTGTCTAGGGTTCCCGGATGGCCTTCTTGACGCCGTCCCTCTTTAGTGCTCCAAAATCCGCTCTGGCTTATCAAAGGTTGACGCCGTCAGAAATGGGCTTGACGCCGTCTCTCTTTAGCTTAAACCATGATGGCCTAGATCACCTTAAAGGGTGACGCCGTCAGACTTTCCTTTGTAAAACTCCCTGGCTTCTCATGTGTATTTTTCATATCCACCTCTTTTGCCAAGCCATGACGCCGTCAAGAGCAATACTTGACGCCGTCAAAGGTACTTTTCCAGCCGATTTTGAGACTTTGTCGTTTTCTTCACTTTAAATGCTCCAAAAACGTCCAAAATGCTTCCTTTTTCCAGATTTCTTCTCCAAAGTACCTAAAATGACAAAAGGAACGATTTAGGGCAATATTTGATCAAATAAATACGATTTAGGGCTTAAATGACCCCGGAAAAGCGGTACACTTTTCGCTTCATCAAATACCCTTACACTTGAGATTTGCTTGTCCTCAAGCAAATGCGCTTTTATTCTAATCAAAATACAAGTTAGGGGTCATTTAATGCTAATATAAAAGTAATTACAACAAATAGTCGTTCCACTTTAATCATAATAAGCACAGAGATTACAAACTAGCACCTCACAAGTAGTGTTTAGATACTCACATCTCTCAGGTGTCATCAAAATAAATCTCATAAATGAAAACGGATAATATCTCTCACTACCTGTCATAGCAAATAGATTACCATAGGCTTGGGAAAGGATCAAAAACCTCCTCCACTAGGCGTAAGCACCTAAGATAAACTATCAAAGAGGGCTTTTAAATGGGTTATAACGTGAGGTGTAGGGATATGATAAACACGGATTTGTTGGATAAGGGATATTTTACTGGTGGCGAGTTAAAGATCTTGATTAATTACATGTACAATATGGTGTTGCTAAGCCAAGACTAGACTCAACTTAAGCTAAAAACAAAATAACAAAAACATAAAATAAACATAAAATGAAACGGGATGGTAGTCCGTATGTTTTTTCTACTTTTCTTTTTCTCATTTTTTTGTATTTTTCTTGATTTTTTTTTTCATACACTTTTGCCCTACCATCCAAAATAATACATCATAGGGGCCTCGGTTCTCCCCTTACACTTGAACTTTTACATAACTTTACAAATAATTATTCTAATGACTCGAATTAAGATAATCGAAACACTTGGAGTACTTTTAAAATATTTAGCACATATGGGGGTAATAATGTTGTTCTTCCCCATTACTCCATTACACTAGTACTTTACCCATGAGTCTCAATCGTCCCAAAACAATATGTACAAGGATATGACTCGACTTAGCAACCATGTAATCAATTAGATAATTAACTTGGGGTTTAAACAAATGTTGTAACAATAATGCACTAAAAATGAGTGCATACAAGGTAGGCTAAGGCGATTTGGGTGTACATTTAAGTGGGGTGTAAACAAATTCTTCCTTTAAGTAAAATGCTTAAAGGTCGAAACGAAAAGATAGGCTCTGAGGGGTGTACTAGGGGTATCGTGTACTAAAAATGAGTACAACGCAAAGGGTGTGGGAGAATTACTTGACCAATGTAGCCAATGTAATTATAACAAAAACACAGGTGTAAAAGAATGGGTTAATCCTAATGCCTCTTATCATGTAGTAAATCTAACTACACGAATGTAGTCTCACTTGTGGCCTCGGAATGGTCCTAACACAAGTTCTAGAATCTAAGTGCTACCGGTACACACATCATAGCATAAATGCTTTTCCTACCAATTCTAGGGGCGATCCTCACATATTTGGGGGTGGAAAAAAAAAAATTTTTAGTGGTACGGTTTTGTGCTAGTCATATAACTCCTATCCGTGAGACGCTCATTAAGATCAAAGTTTCACTCCTATATGTTGTAAAAAATTTTAAATTTGGCACTAAAATTGCCTTAACAGGTATTTCTCTCAGTTTTATTACACATTTACCATTAAACAAACAAAAATCAAGCGTAAAAGCATTCTCTAAAGTATCGTACTTTACCCCCCCCCCCTTACACTTAAGATGAACATTGTCCCCAATGTTCAAATAACAAGATGTAAAAGTAAATAAGGTAAAAGAATGAAATCAAATACTCCCCTGATTCGTTTGGTGGATAAAGAGGTAACATGGTTAGATCTTCTTCCAAGAGAATGTAGAAGCTTCAAGACTAAAGCATCGCCAAAAGCTTGATTCCACATACATCTCCTTGTCCAAAATAACCTGTTAAACCTGAGAAAACAAACACGAAAACCTGCATAACATCGGCGGGATAAATTCTATATAAGGATATAATGCTTGTGGAATGATAATTTTGCAGATTCCTGGAGTTTATAAGTTAGAGATTTAATAAAAACTTTTTATGAAAACAAAACTTTCAAAAATTTCAGAAAATTAAAACCTGACGCCGTCAGGTTGTAATGCCTGACGCCGTCAGAAATGATCTGACAGAATTCTCATGTTAAGTTTCCGGAAAATTTCTGGAAAAACCTATACCTTACTTCCTGGAAATCCTGCAAAACATCATTATGACTCGATACAAGCATTTGACTCAAACAATTATTAATATGTATGTTAATTTAATATTGTTATGATTCATGTTCATTTGTTCTAATAAACCGATTTGGATTTCCCTTACACTTATCTTTTACAAAATACCTTTATATGTAGTTAAGACGAAGTTAAAAACAAGATAAAGCATTTTCACAATTTAGTTTTGAACATGAATCAATAATAATAAAAATTAAACACACATACGGAAACAAATAAAATCAAACAAACAAATAAATAAACACACAAAGCAAATAAAACTTGGGTTGCCTCCCAAGAAGCGCTTGTTTTTATTCGAGTCACGAGCCTGACTCTACCCTTATTTAACGGATAAAGGAGAGGTTTTTCCTACACTTAGGATTAAGTGCGGGTGATAGTAGCGATACACACCATCTTGGTGGAAGTATGCCGCGTGAGGAAAGAGTGGTGGATGAATTATATACTCAGAGGGGTGTGCTCCTTTCATCATAACCTTACCTAGTTCACTTTGGTCAATGGGTGAATTAAAGTTTTCTCCTAAAAAGGGATCATCTTCTATCAACTTCGAGAGATTCCTAGTTGGGAATCCATCTTGACCTAATAAACCCGGTTTAAACCCATAATGTTTCTTGTGATCAATCATGAATGGGTGATGTAAGTATGAAAGGTTATGGTTCACTCCTATGTTAGCTTCCTCTCTACAAGGCTTAGAGTCTAATACCTTCAGCGTAACACTACCCGGACTATATGGTTTGATGGGTGGATCGGGACCTAATTCAATTCCTAAGTTCACATCTAAGGATGGAAGATTAGGTAACGGTTTTGGTTGAGGCTCCGGCTCATCAAGACTAGGAACTTCCATAGGACTAAAAGAAAGGTTGTGATCACTAAAAGCATTCAAACCTATTTCTTCTAGTTGTGTTTGGTCCAAGGGTTCTACCTCTATTGGGGTTCCTATAGTCTCCTCTACTTCTTCCGGGTAAGTCACGGGCGGTGTGTGTGCCTCAAATGATGGTAGGACTTGTGGGGTACTTGGTGGGCTTATGTTACTTACCTCATCATGTGTTTTAGTAGAATCTAACCCTAACATTTTCTCAAGTATCTCAAGTGCTTCTCTAGGCATCTCAACTTCTATATCCGAATCATAAGGGTCATCCTCAATATTATGACTGCTATATTCAAATTGCCCAAAAGATTCATCATGTGTTTCTTGAGATTCATCGTCATCGATCATAAAACCTAGGTCTTTTTGATCAATGTGATCATGCTCGGCTAGATCCTCCATCACATCAAGATCACCTAAGTGTTCACCCTGTATTATGGTAGTGCCTAACCATGACATGCAGCTAGGTGGCTCAACTCTACCCTCATGTGTGTCATATGTTTTGGTGAAATCTATCCCACTCATGCAACTAACCATCTCAGAATCTTGGTTTGATTCTAAGTCCATGTTCTTAGAAACTAGGTCTCTTTGCTCATACGAATCCACCAATTCGTTCCACTTATGGGTCATGGTTAGGAAGCTTTCCTCAAAATTCATCCAAAGGGCCTGACTAAAAGGAATTGATCCAGATAATGCTCGTCTAATAGAAATCTCACATGCATAGAATTCATTAAACCCATCTAACCTTACCCCTAACTCCTTTTGGAAATCACAAAGATCACACAAAAATTCATAGGAATGATAGGAAACAAATCTATTGGTGAAATATAATTGTTCCTCTATTGTCAATGATCTAAATGGAATTTCATCCATCATAGTGACAAATGAAAATGGTTTTACAAACAAAGGGCACAAAGAAAAAGATAGACTACAAGAAAGCTACAAAATAAAAAGAAAAAATCTCACTTGATAGGAATCTTGTGAGTAGACCTAATAAAAAATAAAATTTCAACCTAAGCAATAACTACTCCCCGGCAGCGGCGCCAAAAACTTGATGCGTGGTTTTGCGACCTTACAACAGGTTTTACCTCTCGAGGGATCTCAAGAGGCTTACAACCCCACCAGGCAGTGTACCTGACCGATGTAGTATAGTGTAGTGGTAAGTACGGGGGATTGATCGTTCTCCACAGGGAATAGTGTTCGTTAGGTATGAAAAACTACTCTAATAGGTCTAAGGGTGAGGGAAGATTCTTTTTGTATTTTTATATTTTATGTAAAGCAAGTAAAATCTCGGGTTTGAAGGAGTGGGCGGAATTAGTTGCTAGTCAACTAACCCAAATAACTACGAATGCAAATAAAATAAAATAACTGAAAATGAAAAGGTTGTGAAACTTATGTGGAGAGAAATGTGTTTACTTAGATTTCCTTACTCCCTAACTATCTTTTACCGGTTGATTAGTGTGTATTAATTGCGTGGATGACGGGTGTATTCCTTAATACCAATCGTGGGGTGGCGTACATACTTCCCCAACTCTACAAGCTCCTACTTCACTCCTATGTCGAGCCGGCTAAGAAGCTACTAACATGGGATCACTAGAATTCGCTCATGCATTAAATACAACCATAAAAACCTTAGTACGCATTGGTTCATGTTTCTTAAGACGTTCAAGCAAGTTACCGTATAGGAAGTTAGCCAGTTTTCTTAAGCCTAACATCGATAAACAATCATTCAATACAATTAATAACACACTAATAACCGATAGTCAATAGTTAGGTTTCATTAGATCTAAGCAAACACAAGATAAATCTAGCCTAGCATGTTAATCAAAAGACAAGAACAAGATATAATCAAACAACACATAGACATATTGATTGATTAAACAATTACTTATCTTCAATTAAACATGGGAGATCCAAGGGTATGAAAACCCTTAAAAATGGCAGAAATTCGTCTTAGGGTTTCTCCTCACAAAGTTGCACACTAATGACAAAAAATTGCAAAACTATATATAGAGTTTAAGGGCTGACGGCGTCACGTTGTAGATCTTGACGCCGTCACCTCGCCGTGTCTAGGGTTCCCGGATGGCCTTCTTGACGCCGTCCCTCTTTAGTGCTCCAAAATCCGCTCTGGCTTATCAAAGGTTGATGCCGTCAGAAATGGGCTTGACGCCGTCTCTCTTAAGCTTAAACCGTGATGGCCTTGATCACCTTAAAGGGTGACGCCGTCAGACTTTCCTTTGTAAAACTCCCTGGCATATCATGTGTATTTTTCATATACACCTTTTTTGCCAAGCCATGACGCCGTCAAGAGCAATACTTGACGCCGTCAAAGGTACTTTTCCAGCCGATTTTGAGACTTTGTCGTTTTCTTCACTTTAAATGCTTCAAAAACGTCCAAAATGCTTCCTTTTTCCAAATTTCTTCTCCAAAGTACCTAAAATGACAAAAGGAACGATTTAGGGCAATATTTGATCAAATAAATACGATTTAGGGCTTAAATGACCCCCTAAAAGCGGTACACTTTTCGCTTCATCACATGGCTTGATTATTTGGCTAAGCATTCGCGGATCTTATTACTTAAGATTTTAAATTTGCGAAGAACGAGAAATGATAGAGTCGTTTATAAGTTAGATTGCTAAACGTGGAGTAGTTGGATCTCTTTAGAGCTCATCAAAGTTATTTGTGGCTTTTTGTTCCCATAAGCTTGTTTCACCCAAAAATAGTAATCTAGGAATAATTAAAGGTATTTTGGTTTTGACGATAATTAGTTTTTGATCCTTCTTAAGAGAATCCTTGCTTATAAAAGTTGGGTTCACATCAAGGTACTGTCAGTGTTACGGTGTAATAGGAAACTGATTCCTGATAGTACGTGCTATTGTCTCTATTGCTATAAAAGCCGTAGGACTCGGGATTTGGCAAAATATATAATGAATAATGAATAATAATAATAATAATCCAAAGCCGATAAAAGTTTTCTGTTTCCTGACGGTTCACTCCCGTTGACTCAGACTTCAAAAAGGCAGAGGAAATATATCCAAGGTCAAAATAAGAATCCCGATTCTTGACGGTTCGCTGCCGTTGTCTAGGTTGTTTAAAAGGCCGAGGAATAATAGTATGTGCTTAATAATGTTAAAAAATGTCAAATTTCGACTCCGGGGGTATCCTAATAAAAGCTTCTATCTCTGGACTCGTAGATGAGTTTTTTCGGTCGTATATAAAAGGGATATCCTCAAAATCGTGTTAAATCAGAGACCTTGATGTGGACCTCATTTTTGTATGCAACGGTTTTCGAGGAAAGGTTTGGAAACTACTTAGCATCTAAACTAGGTATCTTTATCGGACTAAAACTTATCGAAACGAGAATATGAAGAAATTCATTTCTCACCAAAAATAAAATAAATAGAGGAAAATAGGAGTTTGAGAACAAGAGGTAATACACAATTAGCTTTCATGGGTAGTGATAGCAATCTAACTTGTAAATGACAATGATTTCGTTTTTAAGCTTAGTTTGGGGACTCGTGAAAAATCAGGAACGACGAATTTTATCCGTATGGTCACTTCTTTATGAGTCGTGTTTCCTACTCGATGACCCTAAAAGTTATTGAAAAATAAGGATTGTCAACAAAGCCGTCACATGAATAATGAAAAAAATAAAAATAAAAAATAAAAGGAAAAACGGGGAGTTTTTAGAACTTAAGATTTCTTGATCTCTTTTGAAAATTTTGCTACTTCTCAAAGTTAGTAAAAAGAGATTGGAAATTTTCGGTTTCAAAAACGTGTTTTATAACATTGCATGAGGACATTGCAATAGCTTAGTCTGGGGGATTTTGGTATGTGCTTATTCACATATCTTTTCTTGACCAAAACTAACCAAAATGCCAAAGATATGTGTGTTTTTGTGTTTGTTTGTGTGCAGGAACGGATATCGAGAAAAAAGGGACAAAATCAGGCAAAAACCGGGAAAACGAGCACGAGATTTGGAAGAGTGAATTACAGCCGATGCCGGGAAGTTTTATGACATTCAGTCCGTGAAGTTTCATCAAAGGTCAAATTAAGCCCTTAGATCAACATTTGGAAAAAGGCAGAAAAGGTCCTTGAAGTTTCAAACTTTACAACTATGGTCCTTGAAAATTCATTACTATCTTAAATCTTACTCTATCCGGATACTATAATCTAAATCCAATCCACAACAAATAAATCCACAAGCCCAAGTTATTACCCACCAAGCCCACTTTTCTTTAAAACAAACACAACCCCCGATCCACCATTTAAACCCGGATCCTCAATTAACCCGACCCCAAACCAAGTAACCCGGTCAAAAGTTAACTAACAGTCAAACAAAAATAAAATAAAAACATACCGCACCCCAATTTCGTTTTAACCCAGAAAAATGTACTGTTGGTAGAACCCTAATTACCCAATTCCAATTTTCACCACAATTAAGGGTATCAACGGTACTTCACATAAGTCTGACATGTCAGAGGGAATGTTAGTCATTCAGATTGCCAAGGTGGCAGAATAGGAGCCTGTGATTGGATGATACACCTCACGCAAAAGATCCAAGGGCTATGATTATGTTTGATGATGAGATGAAAGATTGAAGGGCTATGATTTGAAGATGATGGCTATATATTCGAGACCCTCTCTCACTCTCCTGATGTTAGCTAATTTAGATCAGATTTAGGGTAAAGTAGGAGTAGAATAAATTAGAGTAGTTATAGCTTTTTATAGCCTATTGTTGCAGTTTGTTGCTATTTTTCTCATCATTCTTCAGTTCTGTAATCGAATTAAAGTTTTTCCTAGAAGGTCAATGTAAGTCAACGTTTTGTTCTTCAACTTATTTGCTTATTCTCACTGTTCTACTTTCAGTTTTCTGTTTATTTAGTCTTATTATAGTGTTAGATTGATATGTCCTTTTAACTGTTTAGCTTATAATTGCTTCTCCATTGCTCAATAGTATAAGACAGATTAAGTAGGGGTGTTTGGTTCAGCAGAGTGAGCTGATTTCTTATGGTTGGAATGAAGTTTGTTAGGTTTAGATAAGTTACATTTGATATATTAGAGGTATTATTAGCATAAAACTTATAGGCTATTAGGAAAAAGTCAAGGCAAGTTTTAATTCCCTAGTCTGCTGCTGCTGTTAGGTTTTAGAGTTTCTAAATCATCAAGTTAGCTTTATATTTAGTTTATTAAGCTTTAATCAGTCTCTATTTAGCTTATAATACCATATTCAGTTAATTAGGATAAATCAAAATTGGATTTAGTCAAAATAGAGAAAAAAGCAAAAAGTCAAAAAGAGTTGAAATCTGTTTTCTGGCATCTGATCTAGGGGATTTTTAGAGTTCAATTGGGATGCAATAATTAGGGCTTTTAGTTTTTAAGTGTAGCCTGTAGTACTAGGAAACTTTTGCCCCCATAAATTTTACTTATCAGCTTAATTGAAGAGCTTATTCGATCTGCAAATTGGTGGATTAGGAACTGTTTTGCCTTTAGACTAGTAAACTGTTTAACTGCTTATCAGTTTTTTCAAAGTGCTTATTTGATCATTTTGAGTTAATTTGAGCTTTTGAAAGTAGTAATAATCTGTTTTGAGCTTTTTGCATATTTTGAGTGCTTATTGGCTTATCTAGTGCTTAATTTGAAACGGCTTTTTAGTACAGATTGCTTATTAGTGGTAGATTTAATCTGATTTTATTTTTCTTAGCTTTTATATAATATTTTTGAATTTCCAGATTTATTTCAAATTTTATTTTGATCAGTTGCTATTTCTTATTAATTTTTAAATAGTTTTTAGAGTTTTAAATCATTTTTAATTCCCAAATAAATCACAAAAAGACAAAAATAGTTCTGAATTCGTTTAAATTTCATTTTCAGTTTGTTAAGATTTTTCAAAAATAATTTGTAGTTTAAAATAGTTTTATTACATAATTAGTTTTAATTTTCTTTTATTAATTAAAAATACAAAGTTAGATTTTAATTCATTTTAAATAATTAAAAAATCAAAAAAATATTTTTCCTTTTCCCATAATTTACTTTTGTCAAATAGAATGTAGGAAAATTATTTTCATGCCCGTAGGATTAGTAGTGCTTCGATTTCACTTTTTATTTTGCGCGCTTACGTTTATTTTTAGTAAAACACTCGTTTTTAGTTTTAATTACGATTTAGCTTAATTGTTCTTTACGTTATTATTTCATATGCTATATTTCTTTATTTCTAGTGTTGATTTATTTTCCGTAGTGATAAAAACCAAAATCATTCACTTTTATCTCTCATTCACTTCACGAATCACGATCTCGAATCACAATTCCATTCGATCTTCATCGGGACAATGAACTCGGGGTTTTCACATTATTTACATTTTGTGATTCCCTATTCCTTAAACTATAATTGACTCACATCAAACGGTATTGCCCGGGAGAGATCCCGAGGCTGAAGCTTGATGAAATTGATTGATGAGACTATCAAACATGTTCTCGATTTTTCTTTGAGATTGATCAATTTTGCTATTTGTAGTCCTAAGTTCATTCTTAAGCTCATTTCCCTGCTTAGACATTGAATTTTGGAAATCATTCTTCAAAGTTGTTATTTGATTTTGCATTGCCCTCATGTTAGCCTCGTTTGTCTTAATGTAATTTGTAAGTTCATTAGAGGGAACAATCGGGGCTTGGTAATTAGGATCTTGATACCCTTGATTGAAATTAATCCCTTGGGTCGGGTATTGATTGATCGAGGCTTGAAATTGGTTTTGCACATTTTGCCCTCTTCCTTGATTTTGATTGAACCTATTTTGGTTGTTAGATTGAGAAAATTTGGGTTGTCCTATTTGATTGCTAGTACCATAGTTCGGGTCAACTTGAGGAATGTATTGTTTACCTCCTTGGTTGTAAGATCCGGCTACTGCATTCATTTCAAAAGGACGGCCATCGGTGGCAGTACAATTGTAGTATGCATGAGGACAACCACAAGTGACACAAGTTTCTTCCATCGCTTTGACTTGAGCGAGTGGAGAAGTTTGTGGGGTAGAAAGGTTCTTTTGATTAGAGAGAATCAAAGCTTGGATAGCATCCGTGAGTTTATCGATCTTAGCATCCGTGCTAGAAATATTGGTACTTACTTTTGAAACAACCGATTTGTTTCGTGAAGTAGGAACTTTTGATTTGTTCTCGATGATAGTCAAAATATCTCTTGGAGTTCGATTCAAGATATTGCCACCGGCGGCTGCATTAAGTGAATCTTGATCGGTTTGCGTTAAAGCATTGTAGAATGTGTCGATTTGGTGCAATTCAGAAAAACCGTGATGTGGGCATCTACGTAGGAGATCCTTGAATCGTTCCCATGCCTCACCAAAATTTTCGTCAAAACGTTGTTGAAAATTTGTGATATCATTCTTAATATTAGTCATTTTGGAAGGAGGAAATAAATTATTCACGAATTTGGAGACGAGGTCTTCCCAAGTTGTAATTGACTGAGGGGGTTCTTTTTCAAGCTAAATTCGGGCTGCCCCCTCAAGAGAAAATGGGAATAACATCAACTTGATCGCGCTATGAGGGACATCCTGATATTTTATAGTTGAAGTCAACTTGTTGAACCATCAGATGTGAGCGTGGGGATCGTCCCTCTCAAAACCATGAAATTGGTTTGACGTTGTTAGTTGAATTAAACCAGTTTTAAGCTCAAAATTCTCGGATAAAATCAGTGGTAAAACAATAGCATCTCCGTAACCCTCGGTGGGTGCTTTGAGTAACTCTGACATAGTTCGCGTATCCGACATTTCGGTAATGGAAATTTCAACAAGAGTACGTATCTCGGGTACGTTGACTCATTTGTTGCGTCGACGATAACGTTGAGTCGGTATTGTAGGAGATTGATGCGTGGTTTTGCAACCTTACAACAGGTTTTACCTCTCGAGGGATCTCAAGAGGCTTACAACCCCACCAGGCAGTGTACCTGACCGATGTAGTATAGTGTAGTGGTAAGTACGGGGGATTGATCGTTCTCCACAGGGAATAGTGTTCGTTAGGTATGAAAAACTACTCTAATAGGTCTAAAGGTGAGAGAAGATTCTTTTTGATGTTTTTATAATTTTATGAAAGCAAGTAAAATCTCGGGTTTGAAAGAGTGGGCGGAATTAGTTGCTAGTCAACTAACCCAAATGACTACGAATACAAATAAAATAAAATAACAGAAAATGAAAAGGTTGGTAAAACTTATGTGGAGAGAAATGTGTTTACTTAGATTTCCTTACTCCCTAACTATCTTTTACCGGTTGATTAGTGTGTATTAGTTGCGTGGATGACGGGTTTATTCCTTAATATCAATCGTGGGGTGGCGTACGTACTTCCCCAACTCTACAAGCTCCTACTTCACTCCTATGTCGAGCCGGCTAGGAAGCTCCTAACATGGGATCACTAGAATTCGCTTGTGCATTAAATACAACCATAAAAACCTTAGTACGCATTGGTTCATGCTTCTTAAGACTATCAAGCAAGTTACCGAATAGGAAGTTAGCCAGTTTTCTTAAGCCTAACATAGATGAACAATCATCCAATACAACTAATAACACACTAATAACCAATAATCAATAGCTAGGTTTCATTAGATCTAAGCAAACACAAAGAAAACCTAGCCTAGCATGTTAAACAAAAGACAAGAACAAGATAGAATCAAACAACACATAGACATATTGAATGATTAATTGATAACTTATCTTCAATGTAACATGGAAGATCTCAAGGCAAAAAGCCTTGAAAAAGCTGCTAAAATCGTCCTAGGGTTTTTCACACACAAAGTTCCACACAAGTTCCACACTAATGACAAAAAATTGCAAAACTATATATAGACTTTCAGATCTGACGGCGTCACGTTATGGAGTGTGACGCCGTCACCTCGCCGCTTTTAGGGTTCCCGGATGGCCTTCTTGACGCCGTCCCTCTTTAGCTCTCCAAAATCCGTTCTGGCTTATCAAGGCTTGACGCCGTCATAATTAGGCGTGACGCCGTCCCTCTTTAAGTTAAGTCGTGACGACCTTGATCACTCCAAAGGGTGACGCCGTCAGAATTCCCATGCAAATTTCTCTGGCTTATCATGAGTAATTTTCATATCCACCACTTTTGCCAAGCCATGACGCCGTCAAGAACAAATCCTGACGCCGTCAAAGGTACTTTCCAGCACAATTTTGAGACTTTGCCGTTTTCTTCACTTTTATGCTCCAAAAACGTCCAAAATGCTTCCTTTTCCAGATTTCTTCTCCAAAGTACCTAAAATGACAAAAGGAACGATTTAGGGCAATATTTGATCAAATAAATACGATTTAGGGCTTAAATGACCCCTTAAAAGCGGTACACTTTTCGCTTCATCAAATACCCTTACACTTGAGATTTGCTTGTCCTCAAGCAAATGCGCTTTTATTCTAATCAACATACAAGTTAGGGGTCATTTAATGCTAACATAAAAGTAATTACAACAAATATTCGTTCCACTTTAATCATAATAAGCACGGAGATTACAAACTAGCACCTCACAAGTAGTGTTTAGATACTCACATCTCTCAAGTGTCATCAAAATAAATCTCATAAATGAAAACGGATAATATCTCTCACTACCTGTCATAGCAAATAGATTACCATAGGCTTGGGCAAGGATCAAAAACCTCCTCCACTAGGCGTAAGCACCTAAGATAAACTATCAAAGAGGGCTTTTACATGGGTTATAACGTTAGGTGTAGGGATATGATAAACACGGATTTGTTGGATAAGGGATATTTTACTGGTGGCGAGTTAAAGATCTTGATTAATTACATGTACTATACAATGTTGCTAAGCCAAGAATCGACTCAATCTTAAGCTAAAAACAAAATAACAAAAACATAAAACAAATATAAAATGAAAAGGGATGGTAGTCCGTATGTTTTTTCTATTTTTCTTTTTCTCATTTTTTTGTATTTTTCTTGATTTTTCGATTTTTTTTTTTTTTTTTTTCATACACTCTTGCCCTACCATCCAAAATAATACATCATAGGGGCGTTGCATTCCCCTTACACTTGAACTTTTACATAACTTTACAAATAACTATTCTAATGACTCGAATTAAGATAATCGAAACACTTGGAGTACTTTTAAAAATATTTAGCACATATGGGGGTAATAAATGATGTTCTTCCCCATTACTCCATTACACTAGTACTTTACCCATGAGTCCCAGTCGTCCCAAAACAATATGTACAAGGATATGACTCGACTTAGCAACCGTGTAATCAACTAGATAATTAACTTGGGTTTAAACAAATGTTGTCACAATAATGCACTAAAAATGAGTGCATACAAGGTAGGCTAAGGCGATTTGGGTGTACATTTTAGTGGGGTGTAACAAATTCTTCCTTTAAGTAAAATGCTTAAAGGTCGAAACGAAAAGATAGGCTCTGAGGGGTGTACTAGGGGTATCGTGTACTAAAAATGAGTACAACGCAAAGGGTGTGGGAGAATTACTTGACCAATGTAGCCAAAGTAATTATAACAAAAACACAGGTGTAAAACAATGGGCTAATCCTAATGCCTCTTATCATGTAGTAAATCTAACTACACGAATGTAGTCTCACTTGTGGCCTCGGAATGGTCCTAACGCAAGTTCTAGAATCTAAGTGCTACCGGTACACACATCATAGCAAAATGCTTTTCCTACCAATTCTAGGGGCGAACCTCACATATTTGGGGGTGGAAAATTTTTTAGTGGTACGGTTTTTGTGCTAGTCATATAACTCCTATCCGTGAGACGCTCATTAAGATCAAAGTTTCACTCCTAAATGTTGTAAAAAAATTTAAATTTGGCACTAAAATTGCCCTAACAGGTATTTATCTCAGTTTTATTACACATCTACTATTAAACAAACAAAAATCAAGCGTAAGAGCATTCTCTAATCGTACTTTTACCCCCCCTTACAATTAAGATGAACATTGTCCCCAATGTTCAAATAACAAGATGTAAAAGTAAAAAGGTAAAAGAATGAAATCAAATACTCCCCTGATTCGCTCGGTGGATAATGAAGTAACACGGTTAGATCTTCTTCCAAGAGAATGTAGAAGCTTTATGACTAATGCATCGCCAAAAGCTTGATCCAACAAACATTTCCTTGTCCAAAATAACCTGTTAAACCTGATAAAACAAACACGAAAACCTGCATAACATCGGCGGGATAAATTCTATATATAAGGATATAATGCTTGTGGAATGATAGTTTTGCAGATTCCTGGAGATTATAAGTTAGAGATTTAATAAAAACTTTTTATGAAAACAAAACTTTCAAAAATTTTCAGAAAATTAAACCTGACGCCGTCAGGTTGTAAATCCTGACGCCGTCAGAAATGATCTGACAGAATTCTCATGTTAAGTTTCCGGAAAATTTTTGGAAAAACCTATACCTTACTTCCTGGAATTCCTGCAAAACATCATTATGACTCGATACAAGCATTTGACTCAAACAAATACTAATATGTATGTTAATTTATTATTATTACGATTCATGTTCATTTGTGTTCTAATAAACCGGTTTGGATTTCCCTTACACTTAACTTTTGCAAAATACCTTTGTATGTAGTTAAGATGAAGTTAAAAACAAGATAAAGCATTTTCACAAATTAGTTTTGAACATGAATCAATAATAATAAAACTTAAACACACATACGGAAACAAATAAAATCAAACAAACAAATAAATAAACACACAAAGCAAATAAAACTTGGGTTGCCTCCCAAGAAGCGCTTTTCTTTATTAACGAGTCTTGTAGCTAGACTCAAAGTCACGTACATTACGTGATTCCATCATTGGTCACGGTTTCTAGGTCATCCTCATGTCCGGTTCTATATTCCGGTCCTAATTTCAAACAATCCTTGTAGAAACCGAATATCCTTCCCATAACATAGTCTACTCCTTTACTTCTATCTCCATCATTCCTATAGTAGACTGCTTGCTTAAGCTCCTTCTCAACATTTGACAAGTGTTGGAATTGTTCTATCTTATATGGCATTTGGTAGTTTACCTCATCGGTCTCATCCTTAAATCTAACTATCCCTAAGGAAGGTTCATAAGTCATTCTAGAGACCTCAACAAATGGTTTTCCAAAAACCACTTGAGTTAAGGATGCATCGACTACTGGGAGGATATCTTCTACAATTACAAAGTCGGTAATATAGGTGAAGTTTCCTACATAAACCGGTAATCCCTTAACTCTTCCCGTGAAGTTACTCATCCACCCCTTGTCAGGGAACATCCTATACCCAAGTTGATTTTTCATTATCAAGTTGTAGTGGGCTCTAGTCATGATGTTTATGGGTGATCTAAGGTCGATGTAGGCTTTCCACATATGCAAATGTCCGATGTTGCATGGTATGTTGAGATTAGAAGGGTCGCCTATTTTTATAATTGGTCTACCTAGGAAGTATGGTGTCTCGGGGTCATCGAATAAGTTTGTATGATATGCGCGCTCTTCCTTAGTGGGTAGCCTATTGAAGTAGTCCTCATCATCATCTACTTCTTCAATCTCACTTGTCCTAACTTCCTTATCAACCTCGACTTTCTTAACCTCATCCTCAGGTTCACTATTATCCTCATTCCTATCAATTGGTTTGATAGTGACAATGTTGACGAAGTGGACGTGTTTGGATGAAGAGGGGTCTTTTACTTGGGGTCCGCTATTTGTGTTCCTAGCGTCCTTATGTGGAGGTGATAGCACTTGGTTATTGAGGGCTTTCAATAAGTTGTCAATTTTATTGGTCATCTCCGTTTGTTGTTGATTGAATTCGGATTCAAACTTAGCTATCCGAGCTTCTTGAGATGCTATAAATTGAGACATCAATCCTTCAAAGTTATTGGTACTACCATTGCTGGAAGGATTGTTGTTGAAAGTACGGTTCGAGTTGGAACCGCTTGATTGGAAACGATTAGGTGGGTTGGAAGAATTGGTTTGTTGTGCGTTTTGGTTTTGTTTCCACCTAAGGTTCGGGTGATTTTTCCATGAGGGGTTGTATGAATCACCGTAGGGTTTGGCTCGGGTTTGAAAGTGTACCACTTGTCTCCCGCTCCGTCGGTACGCGAGGATGCGTAGTCCGCAAAAGCTTGTTCGGGGAGTTCCATGCAATCATGAGTGTCGTGGGGACCACTACATAATTCACATGAAGAAGTGATTTTGTTCACTTGGCTTGAAGGTTTAGGAGCCTCGTAGGATTTCATGAGAAACTTGACTTGGTCTTCAAGTTCTATGATCCTACGGTCGGAAGTGCTTGAATTGTTCGAAGGCAAAGATATTGCCTTGACCGTTTTATTCAAATCACGGGGATCACTCCAACTTTCGTTGTCATAAAGAGCAAGATCCTCTAGGAGAGCCCATGATTGTTCCGCACTTAGATCACGTAGCTTACCACCGGCCGATTGGTCAATGGTTTGCCTCGTGGAGAGATTGATATGGTCATAGAAGATTTGGATCTGGAGCCAAAGTTCTATGCCATGGTGAGGGACTTTTTGGAGTAAGTCCTTGAATCGAGTCCATGCCTCGTAGAGGGTTTCGCCTTGACGTTGTTGGAACATCAAGATATCATTCCTTAGCTTGGTAGTTCTTCCCAGTGGGAAAAACTGAGCAAGGAAACGAGTGGTGAGATCATCACAAGAGGTGATGGATCCTGCGGGTTGACGTTCTAGCCACTGACTAGCTTGGTCCCGCAGAGAGAATTGGAAGAGACGCAGCCGGGTCGTCTCTCGAGTGGCAACATCAAGGTCTATGGAATCAACGATTTTGAGAAAGTCCTTGAGATGTTGATTAGGATCTTCAGAACGAAGTCCATGGAATGCGCATCCGCTTTGCACCAACCGGATGGTGTCGGATCGCAAGGGTGTGACATTGGCTCCTTGAGTGAGCTCAATGGTGTTTCGATAGCTATGGTGGCTAGGACGGGAGTACTCTCCTAAAGTACGGGCTCTAGGAGGTGGTGGTTGTTGTGGTGGGTTGTTGGGATCGAGGATATTACCACCTTCCATGATGTCGGATGGTAATGGTTACGAACAAAGAAACAAAGAAAAAAGATAGACTAAAGAAAACCTAGAAAAAGAAAATAAAAATCTCACTAGAAAGGAATCTAGTGAGTAGACCTATAAAATAAAAAATTCAACCTAAAAAATAACTATTCCCCGGCAGCGGCGCCAAAAACTTGATGCGTGGTTTTGCAACCTTACAACAGGTTTTACCTCTCGAGGGATCTCAAGAGGCTTACAACCCCACCAGGCAGTGTACCTGACCAATGTAGTATAGTGTAGTGGTAAGTACGGGGGATTGATCGTTCTCCACAGGGAATAGTGTTCGTTAGGTATGAAAAACTACTCTAATAGGTCTAAAGGTGAGAGAAGATTCTTTTTGATGCTTTTATAATTTTATGAAAGCAAGTAAAATCTCGGGTTTGAAAGAGTGGGCGGAATTAGTTGCTAGTCAACTAACCCAAATTACTACGAATGCAAATAAAATAAAATAACAGAAAATGAAAAGGTTGGTAAAACTTATGTGGAGAGAAATGTGTTTACTTAGATTTCCTTACTCCCTAACTATCTTTTACCGGTTGATTAGTGTGTATTAATTGCGTGGATGACGGGTGTATTCCTTAATACCAATCGTGGGGTGGCGTACGTACTTCCCCAACTCTACAAGCTCCTACTTCACTCCTATGTCGAGCCGGCTAGGAAGCTCCTAACATGGGATCACTAGAATTCGCTCATGCATTAAATACAACCATAAAAACCTTAGTACGCATTGGTTCATGTTTCTTAAGACGTTCAAGCAAGTTACCGAATAGGAAGTTAGCCAGTTTTCTTAAGCCTAACATAGATAAACAATCATCCAATACAACTAATAACACACTAATAACCAATAATCAATAGCTAGGTTTCATTAGATCTAAGCAAACACAAGATAAATCTAGCCTAGCATGTTAAACAAAAGACAAGAACAAGATAGAATCAAACAACACATAGACATATTGAATGATTAATTGATAACTTATCTTCAATGTAACATGGAAGATCTCAAGGCAAAAAGCCTTGAAAAAGCTGCTAAAATCGTCTTAGGGTTTTTCACACACAAAGTTCCACACTAATGACAAAAAATTGCAAAACTATATATAGACTTTCAGATCTGACGGCGTCACGTTATGGAGTGTGACGCCGTCACCTCGCCGCTTTTAGGGTTCCCGGATGGCCTTCTTGACGCCGTCCCTCTTTAGCTCTCCAAAATCCGTTCTGGCTTATCAAGGCTTGACGCCGTCATAAAACCTAGCCTAGCATGTTAAACAAAAGACAAGAACAAGATAGAATCAAACAACACATAGACATATTGAATGATTAATTGATAACTTATCTTCAATGTAACATGGAAGATCTCAAGGCAAAAAGCCTTGAAAAAGCTGCTAAAATCGTCCTAGGGTTTTTCACACACAAAGTTCCACACTAATGACAAAAAATTGCAAAACTATATATAGACTTTCAGATCTGACGGCGTCACGTTATGGAGTGTGACGCCGTCACCTCGCCGCTTTTAGGGTTCCCGGATGGCCTTCTTGACGCCGTCCCTCTTTAGCTCTCCAAAATCCGTTCTGGCTTATCAAGGCTTGACGCCGTCATAATTAGGCGTGACGCCGTCCCTCTTTAAATTAGGTCGTGACGACCTTGATCACTCCAAAGGGTGACGCCGTCAGAATTCCCATGCAAATTTCTCTGGCTTATCATGAGTAATTTTCATATCCACCACTTTTGCCAAGCCATGACGCCGTCAAGAACAAATCCTAACGCCGTCAAAGGTACTTTCCAGCACAATTTTGAGACTTTGCCGTTTTCTTCACTTTTATGCTCCAAAAACGTCCAAAATGCTTCCTTTTCCAGATTTCTTCTCCAAAGTACCTAAAATGACAAAAGGAACGATTTAGGGCAATATTTGATCAAATAAATACGATTTAGGGCTTAAATGACCCCTTAAAAGCGGTACACTTTTCGCTTCAACGATAACGTTGAGTCAGTATTGTAGGAGATTTATCAATTAAATTCGATTTAGAACGAGTGAGCATACACTAAAAACACATTAAGCAGAATTAAAAACTAGAAAACAACATTAAGCAATGACAAAAGCACTTATAAAATGAATTTCACACACTTTTAACTAAGGATAAGCTCAGAAAATGAACTCATAAACTGTCTACTCATGCTGTTTTTTGTTTTTCTTGAAATTTTGACTCAGGACAAAAAAAAATGAACATAAAGACTCAAAACCATGAGATTCTTAACCAACACATAAAAACACACTAAGGTGACTGATCTAACTCAAAAACTAACACTAAAAGGTATATTTGACTGATTTATCCAAATAAGCACATTAATAATAGTTTTAAACCTTAAAAACTAGAAAACTATCCCAAAACCTATAAACCTACTTATAAAAGCTTTAAACAACTTGAATCCAACTTATTAGACTGAATTAGAACCAAATCAAAATAGACAAATGACCAAAACTCATGAACACAACTTTTTTACTGATCTTAAACCTGAATCCAAACACCCCTTAAAACAACTAAATCTGATTTTTAAGCTGATTTAAGATGCAAAACTCAAGTTTTATTGAAAACAGATCAATATTAAGTTTATTTGAAGGATTTTAAGCACAAGTTAACAGGAAATAAGCACTTAGCTAATAAGCTAAGCTTATTGGCTATTATGACTTTAAAACCACTAATAAGCACAAAATGCAATTACACTATGAAATAAGCTAACAAAACAGTAGATCTACTTCAAATAAGCATATATACGGCAAATCAAACACAAAGAAGCATAAAATAAGCAGTAATAAATGAAAAGCAGTTTGATAAGCTAAAATAGGAAAAATGGAACTCACTTTGTCCTTTGCTCAAACAAGGACTTATAAATGCTCCAAGAGCTGATCTACAAGCTCCAGCTTGTTAAAAACAAGCTGGTAAAGTCCAATAAGCCCTTCACAATCCGGCTTATCATCCAAATGCTTATTCTTTCCTTAAGTTAGGGTAATTTGAGTCACATTTGATTACACTTCAAGTAATAATAATAGAAGCTCAAAACAAGCTATGGAACAGCTTATTTGAGTTCTAATCAGTATTTAAGTAAAGAGCGTATTGAGAGCTTATTATAGCTTATTTTAACAACTTAAAAGCATTTTAACACATAAGTAAAAGAGACAAAGCAATAATGTAAACTGAATTTTATTAATATTGAGAAAACTATTACAAAGCTAAAATTAAGACATAAAATAAGCAGTAATTAAGCTACAACGACTGAAAAATAAGACCAAAACTAAAAACTTCCAATGCTTGGTGAAGAGGCTTGTATTTATAGGAGCCCCAGGGGTCTTCTAGGGTTTCTATCAACAAATCGCAGTCCTTAAATCAATGATGTCGACATCAATCATCGATCACAGCCCTTGGATCGTGTGCCACATAGCTTCCTCCAATCAAAAGCTTGAAAAATGCCACGGTGGATAATAAATGAGCTCATATTTCAGCCTAGTCATCCTTCTAGAAGGAGTAATAGTACTTAAGTTGGGTGGGTAAGTTATGGAAGGTCGGGGTAAAAGGATGAGGAAGATGAACAGTACTTTTTTTCTTTACCCGCCTTTTTTTCTTTAGTTTGACCCGGGTATTTAATGTTTGACCTGGGGCTGGATTTGGGTTATAAGGGGATCCGGGTTTTAAAGTAGGTGGGCTGGGTTGGATGGTGGACTGGATCAAGTTTTTTAGTTATTTGTTTTATGGTATATAAGGATTTAACACAAGTTAATCTTAGGACTAACTTTGCAAAATTTAGGGACTTGAACTGAAAATGATTTTGGATTTTTGGTGAGAATGATTTGTCATTAAGTATTTAGTTTTGAGGTTTTGGGTTTTTGGCTGATAAAAATGTAGAATCACATCCCCGGCCTTGGATTTTCTCACTCTTTTCATTCTCGTGCTCGTTTCCGTTCATTTTGTCTTTCTTTTTGTCATTTTCTTATATCCTTTACCTGCACAAACAAAAACACAAAACAAACATATATATGGCATTTATGGTCGGTTTTTAGTCTTTTAAGTCCGTTTTTTATAAAGAAAAGACATGTGATTTAACACATACCACCTACCAAAGGTGATCGGTGCATTTTGCATACACCTCACGACACGTTAATTACTTGATATTATATTGTTATTATCCTTTATATACACTACTTTGAGGTGTTTTGTGATTATGTAGGTTATACACATAAAGGAGTTAAGGTCGTGATATTACAAGTAAAAAAAGAGAAATTGACTCAAAAGACCACATAAAGAGAAAAGAGAGAGCTACACTCTCAAACTCATAAAAGCTACACTTTCAAAGTAATAAAAGAGAAATTGATTCACAAATAGCAACTCGTGAATTTAGTTGGAATTGCATTGATGGACTATTACTATGATCTTGGCCCAAGCGCTTTTGTTGGACTGCTCTTTTGGACGCAAGAAAAAAAAAACAACAAGCTGCCATTCGGCAGTAAAAAGAAGAAAAGAGTTTTTATATTATTTCATGCGACACCGCACATGGGATTTAATTCGAAAACACAGGCCCATTCGAAAAGAATAATATTCAGCCGACACATATAGGACAGCGGCATTCTTTTTTTCTTTTTTTTTTTTATGAATAATTGGATCATCAAAAGAAAAAAAAAGGGGACATTGAGCCATCATTATTTTATTATTTTTACATCGCCATTCGCGAATAATAGTGAGCCGCTATAAGATTCAGTGAAAAAGAAAACAGCCGCATCCCATTTGATTTTAATGCATATCCTTTATTTGATTTGGATGTGTTAGGTGTTGACGTATGTGTCCGGACGGCCTGTCTTGACCGGCCGTCCGAACGACATGGAGTCGTCCGGAAATACCGAAGGGCACTCGACTCATCCGGCCAGTATCACTGTAAGTAATAGGACATGTGGCGTTTACATTTTGACAGATGGCAGCTGCAGACACCGCCGCCGCCGCCCCGAGATTTGCGGGATTATGTCTGAGACATGTTTCCTGAAAATCCGGCGCCGCCATTTCAGGTACCAAGGCTGGGCACTATAAATACCCAGCTCATTTACTACTCTCAACTAACTATTTTATTAGCATTTACTTCATACTACTGTTCATAACCCCTCGGAATATCAAATACTTACTCTCACGCCGGAGGTGGGTCCTAGGATAACACCCGGGGCGAGCCTAATGCGTGTTGCTGTGTGCAGATACCCGAAGGATCCTTAGTAGCCGAAGGGATCGACACACAAACCTCTCGGAAGAACCATTAGCTAGTTCAACCGAAGGGTCTCTTTTTATTTGTCCGAAATGATTGCAAGAAATTACTTCAACAAATTAGCGCCATCCGTGGGACCTTCCGCTCGATCTACCTGAGTTTCGAAATGACGGGTCCTACACCAACGTTCGGAATGACGGGTACTACACCCCTTTTTACCCCTGTCCGGAACGCGGGGGAAGCCGGAGGATCCGGAGGAGACGAAGGATTAATATGGAAGCCGCTTGAATTGACTCACGATTACTATTTGGAAAATAATACCGCAAGACGTCTTGAAGAAATGTGTAAAATTACGGTAATAACAAGTGTCACAAATAAGGCTATTTATAGGTAAAAAGGAGCGCGTGAAATATCGAGCCCAATCAGGCGCTGACGTGGCAGCACCTCCACCCACGCGCTAGACGCATGTGCACGTGTCAGCAATCTATGATTACAATTCTTTTTCAATAATAATAAAAATATGTATAAAATGACTCTCGGCCATTTCAAAATGACGCAAGATATACTCAAGCCTAGCGGTCCGGATTGACCGGAAAATGTAAAATATGAATCCACAAATTGTCTAAAGTATCACACCATCGGCACAGCCGACCCTCCGGATAAAAAAATAATAATAATAATAAAATAAAGGTACATTGACTCATCAGGCAAACATGACAGTTATTCTCTGAAAAAGCAAATGGTTGATTGACAACCTGGACCCCTCGGAAATGATTAGAATGGGGCGTACGTGTCTGGGCGATGGTCAGTAAGTCGGTATAGGTAGCAAGGCGTATGTTGTAAATTGCAAAGGATTCAGGAAGTATTGCAACGATAATTTCTGTACATCAAAATCCTCATGTCAGGGGTAACGTCAGAATTTTCAAAGTATCACAGCATCGGTAAAACCGATATTATGATACCGGGGGGGGGGGCATGTTGATATATGTGTCCGAATGATGTTTGCCGAAAGGCATAAAAATAGTATTTAAAGTATTACAGGTATATGCATCCGAGCGACGTATGCCGGGAGAAACAAAGACATTCTTTAAAGTATTACATCATCGGTTTTCAACCGATAATGCAATACTAGGGGGGCATGTTGATATATGTGTCCGAATGATGTTTGCCGAAAGGCATAAAAATAGTATTTAAAGTATTACAGGTATATGCATCCGAGCGACGTATGTCGGGAGAAACAAAGACATTCTTTAAAGTATTACATCATCGGTCTTCAACCGATAATGCAATACTAGGGGGACATGTTGACGTATGTTTCCGGACGGCCTGTCTTGACCGGCCGTCCGAACGACATGGAGCCGTCCGGAAATACCGAAGGGCACTCGACTCATCCGGCCAGTATCACTGTAAGTAATAGGACAGGTGGCGTTTACCTTTTGACAGATGGCAGCTGCAGACACCGCCGCCGCCCCAGGATTTGCGGGATTATGTCTGAGACATGTTTCCTGAAAACCCGGCGCCGTCATTTCAGGTACCAAGGCTGGGCACTATAAATACCCAACTCATTTACTACTCCCAACTAACTATTTTATTAGCATTTACTTCATACTACTGTTCATAACCCCTCGGAATATCAAATACTTACTCTCACGCCGGAGGTGGGTCCTGGTATAACACCCGGGGCGAGCCTAATGCGTGTTGCTGTGTGCAGATACCCGAAGGATCCTTAGTAGCCGAAGGGATCGACACACAAACCTCTCGGAAGAACCATTAGCTAGTTCAACCGAAGGGTCTCTTTTATTTGTCCGAAGTGATTGCAAGAAATTACTTCAACAAATTGGCGCCATCCGTGGGACCTTCCGCTCGATCTACCTGAGTTTCGAAATGACGGGTCCTACACCAACGTTCGGAATGACGGGTACTACACCCCTTTTTACCCCTGTCCGGAACGCGGGGGAAGCCGGAGGATCCGGAGGAGACGAAGGATTAATATGGAAGCCGCTTGAATTGACTCACGATTACTATTTGGAAAATAATACCGCAAGACGTCTTGAAGAAATGTGTAAAATTACGGTAATAACAAGTGTCACAAATAAGGCTATTTATAGGTAAAAAGGAGCGCGTGAAATATCGAGCCCAATCAGGCGCTAACGTGGCAGCACCTCCACCCACGCGCTAGACGCATGTGCACGTGTCAGCAATCTATGATTACAATTCTTTTTCAATAATAATAAAAATATGTATAAAATGACTCTCGGCCATTTCAAAATGACGCAAGATATACTCAAGCCTAGCGGTCCGGATTGACCGGAAAATGTAAAATATGAATCCACAAATTGTCTAAAGTATCACACCATCGGCACAGCCGACCCTCCGGATAAAAAAAAAGATAATAATAATAAAATAAAGGTACATTGACTCATCAGGCAAACATGACAGTTATTCTCTGAAAAAGCAAATGGTTGATTGACAACTTGGACCCCTCGGAAATGATTAGAATGGGGCGTACGTGTCTGGGCGATGGTCAGTAAGTCGGTATAGGTAGCAAGGCGTATGTTGTAAATTGCAAAGGATTCAGGAAGTATTGCAACGATAATTTCTGTACATCAAAATCCTCATGTCAGGGGTAACGTCAGAATTTTCAAAGTATCATAGCATCGGTAAAACCGATATTATGATACCGGGGGGGGGGGGGGATGTTGATATATGTGTCCGAATGTTGTTTGCCGAAAGGCATAAAAATAGTATTTAAAGTATTACAGGTATATGCATCCGAGCGACGTATGCCGGGAGAAACAAAGACATTCTTTAAAGTATTACATCATCGGTTTTCAACCGATAATGCAATACTAGGGGGGCATGTTGATATATGTGTCCGAATGATGTTTGCCGAAACGCATAAAAATAGTATTTAAAGTATTACAGGTATATGCATCCGAGCGACGTATGTCGGGAGAAACAAAGACATTCTTTAAAGTATTACATCATCGGTCTTCAACCGATAATGCAATACTAGGGGGACATGTTGACGTATGTTTCCGGACGGCCTGTCTTGACAGGCCGTCCGAACGACATGGAGCCGTCCGGAAATACCGAAGGGCACTCGACTCATCCGGCCAGTATCACTGTAAGTAATAGGACAGGTGGCGTTTACCTTTTGACAGATGGCAGCTGCAGACACCGCCGCCGCCCCAGGATTTGCGGGATTATGTCTGAGACATGTTTCCTGAAAACCCGGCGCCGTCATTTCAGGTACCAAGGCTGGGCACTATAAATACCCAACTCATTTACTACTCCCAACTAACTATTTTATTAGCATTTACTTCATACTACTGTTCATAACCCCTCGGAATATCAAATACTTACTCTCACGCCGGAGGTGGGTCCTGGTATAACACCCGGGGCGAGCCTAATGTGTGTTGCTGTGTGCAGATACCCGAAGGATCCTTAGTAGCCGAAGGGATCGACACACAAACCTCTCGGAAGAACCATTAGCTAGTTCAACCGAAGGGTCTCTTTTATTTGTCCGAAGTGATTGCAAGAAATTACTTCAATATTAGGCTAACATCCCCTATATGTGGGGCCCCCTACTTTTAGCTAAATGTACAACCCGACAAAGCAGACAGCACAAGCGGCGGCAGCAATCAAAAGTCAACACACCCCCTATAGGAGGTGTTAGGATATCATGTCCTTATTTGATTTTAATGTTTTAGTATAATTATTTGATTGAATGATTGCAAGTCAGATTATTGCGAGTCAACGATTTGTGGCGAGCCTAATTAGTATAGGGGTTAAGACGGTCGTGTGGTAAATACAATTTGTACCCATAATTGTTCATTTGAGTAATTGTAAATTATTTGATAGGATTATCGTAATACATGTTATTGCCAGTCAATGAGTCGTGCCGAGTCTAACTAGTTTAGGGATTAAGGCGATTCATGTGGTGAATATAACTTGTGCCCAAAATTACCCTTTTCAATTAATATAAACTAAGTCTATGTGGTTTTAAGGCAAACATTAGTAACAATCCGTAACTTAGTCGTATCAATATATCCGGAGCCAGGAGAGATTGCTTTTTACTCAACTGTTTACGAATCTTATTTTTATTTGCATATTTAATTTTTACTTGTTTATTTACTTTTTAGTTAATTAATCAATTATTTATTTCATAGAATTTAGCTTAATCGTTATATTAGTTATTAAGATTCAAAACCAAAACCTTTATTGATCAGTGATCACCCCAAAACCTAAATTAAAACCACATACTCCTCGTGGATACGATATCCGCTTGCCCTATCTAGCATAAGGTAATTAGGTTTATTTTGATCGGTACAACGACATCGGTCAAATTTTGGCGCCGCTGCCAGGGAGTGAGTGCGCTTTTAGTTTAAGTTTTTGTTAATAGTTTTAAAAATCAAAAATACAAAAATATTTTCTTTTTCTCTTGTTTTGTTTGCTTGTTTTGTTTTGTTGGTTGTGAGTGTGCAGGTTATTGTATGCACACGCGTAGATCGGGACGTACATCACCGTTAGTTTACGATCCCGAGATTTCTAGGTAATCTCGCATGGTTAGTTTCATCATTTGTTTAACCTAGAGCTTTTATGGATTCATGCTGGACTTGTGGGAATCCATTTTATTCATATGAAAATTGTCCGGAGGAGAAAGCAAGCACGAAGGAGCGAGTGCTTGAGACATATGACTATCAATCTCAATATGATGATTATGAGCATAACACATATCATGCTAATTACAATATTGAGATGGAAGATTACACGAGGTATCGAGGGGAATATGGTGGTCAATATTATCATCCTTAATATGAGAGCTCTGGTTTCTTCAATCAACCACAGAGACCGACTCAACAATATGATCATCAAGGCCATGGTCAAGGTGATAACCATCTCTCGTATCTTGACCAAAAATTGGATAAGCTCATTTCAATAATAGAATCCAACAGAGAGGCGAATCAAAGATACGCTAGTATTGCAGCTCTTGAGACACATGTGGATCCGTTGGCAGATGAATTTAACAGGCAAGAAACATATGAATCTCAAGGCATCACCATGTTTGATTTCGATGATGAAGATGAAGAAGATGAATATGATACTGATGCTCATAACAATTCATTCAATGATCACATTTTTCCGGTTAAAGATGATCGTGAAGAATTGGTTTCTCCTAAAGTTGGGGAGGGAGTTGTGGAGACTAATACCACACCATATCTCCCAACTTTACAAGAACCAACACTTTCATTAATTGATGATACAAAATCAAAAGAAGATGAGGACTTATTCGCTCCTTCGCTATATGAAGATGAGTGTTCAAATTCATTAAAAGAACAACAATATCGCAATGAGGAAGAAGTCGAGGGCCCCCGTATCGACCCAAACCCACCACATGTGCCTCAAGTATTAATCAAGAAATTTGGTATGGGTGACTCAACTTATACAAAGGGGAAAGCACAAGCAAGGTTGTTACTAATAGAAAATCATTATGTTGTTGAGTGGTGTAACAAGAACTCTAACAGGGCACTCCTTCATATTATTCTTGAGCAAGTTCATAGGAAAGCACGAGTAAGAATTTGTAAATTGAGAGAACCCCTGCGCAAAGAAGAGAAGAACTTTCATGGAGTGCCAAATTGTGGTAAGTTGATTAAGGATGCAAGCAAGAAGGTCCGTGTGAAACTGGTTCGTAATGCATTCAGCCGAAGGAAAAGGAAAAGACGAGTATGGGTTTCAAAGCATAACCACTTCTTCTGCATAAGGGAAACTAATATTCATAAAGTGTTTGAAAAGAGGGATATGGCATGGACCCATAAAGTTTCATTGCGTCTAGGTAACTCGTTTGGTAAATGTTCCATCATACCACCGTGAAACTAATACTAGGTATTGTCGGGCTGATGACGAAAAACTTAGCGCTTCGCGGGAGGCAACCCGTGGGTTGTAGTGTGTGTCTGTATGTTCTTTTTAATTTATGTTTCTTTTTATTTTCTTATTTTTGTGTGTGTTAAAAACTTTGTGGGTGTGTTCACTACAAACCCTCACGAGACTAAACTCGTCCACTCGGGCTACCGGGTGGTTTAAAGGCTTGTTGCATACGCTAAATACAACCGTGATTCCTACGAAAGTGAGTTAGGTTTTTGTGTTGTGTGAGTTTATCAAAGTGATTTTTAACCAAAATTTTAACTTAAAGTTTTTGCATTAGGGACAATGCAATGCTTTAAGTTGGGGAGGGTGTCACATGTGTTACATGTTTTTGTGTGAAATTGTGGTTAAAATGGGTCAAAATGTGATTTAAAATAAATAAATAAATCACATTATAAGAGTTTTGTGCTAATTGGATGTGGAAGTTTCTTCTACATATATTTGTTGAGTGTGTGCAGATTCTGAAGATTAGCTTGTGGATGACTTATTGGAGCAAACTAGAAGATCCAACCATGATTATAAGGTGCACCCGATTCTATTGTATAATTTGGTTATAAAATTGATTTGATGGTTTGCATGTAGTTAGGCATATGTATAATTAGTAAATGATCAAACCATACCCGATTGAATTTCCCTACTTACTTTTGCATAGAACGGGAAGGAAGTTAAATAATATAATATAAAATATAATAATGTAATAGTTGGGTTAGGATAATTAAATTGATCTTATCCGGCTTGTCACCCGCGCACGGTGGCCATAGAAAAAAGTTGAAGAACTGCCATACTTATTGGTGGTAGTCATATGCTGGGCTTGTCTATCTGATTCGTCACCCGCGCAAGGTGATATTTTAGTTGTTAGCATGGGTCAGACACCAATTCTTATGATTGATAGCATTGCACTTAGCTGAGACAATTTTATGTGAAATAACTCAATCATTGTATTGATGTTAATGAAATTAAAAATGTTAGTTTAAGTTAGTGCATAGATTAATTAGACTATGTGGTAGATAACTCCATCATATGATATACCAGTAGGCACGAAGCATAGCTGTTCCTATTTAATTAAATGTTCCGGTGTGCCGATGTGTCTTAGTATGCACCTATAGGATAGATATTCATACATCCGAATGATTGGTCTTTATATCAACCTTAAAAGGAGTGTATTAAGCATTCAGGATTACTTGTATAAGAAACGGTTTCGGATGGCTAAAAAATGAGCTTATGTTTGTTATGAGTAAAAATGCTTGAAATATGAAGTAAAATTCATGTGCAAAAACTGAGCAAAAAGTGAAAATATGTAAGCTAAAGTATGATGGCTTATGTGCTCTAAAAAAGTTTGCCCCTATGGTATAAAAACACCAGTATTATAAAAGGTGTAAGGTATTCTCACATCTTGTTTTGGATCTATGTTTAGAATTATTATAAGGGTGTACTAAGTATGTTGGGCACATGGTTAATTATATGAAACATAAAGTAAATGGAACCAATGAGAACGGTTATGTTAAGTGTTTAAGAAGGACAAAAATATTGGTAATCATTTTGGATTATTGGTCACATAGGATGGTTATTAGTGTACTAAGTTAAATTTGATCTTTTTGATGGAATTTCAATTGTATGATTAAAAAATATGTAATTAACATGCAAAGATATAATAGATTTCTTCCTCGGGAAGAATAAGAGGTAAGTTGGGGAGGTTTGATCGGTGCATTTTACATACACCTCACGACACGTTAATTACTTGATATTATATTGTTATTATCCTTTATATACACTACTTTGAGGTATTTTGTGATTATGTAGGTTATATACATAAAAGAGTTAAGGTCGTGATATTACAAGTAAAAAAAGATAAATAGACTCAAAAGACCACAGAAAGAGAAAAAAGAGAGCTACACACTCAAAGTCATAAAAGCTGCACTTTCAAAGTCATAAAAGAGAAATTGATTCACAAATAGCAAGCTCGTGAATTTAGTTGGAATTGCATTGATGGACTATTACTATGATCTTGGCCCAAGCACTTTTGTTGGACTGCTCTTTTGGACGCAAGAAAGAAAAGAAAAAAAACACCAAGCTGCCATTCGGCAGTAAAAAGAAGAAAAGAGTTTTTCTTTTTTTTTTTTCTTTTTTTTTCATGCGACACCACACATGGGATTTAATTCGAAAACACAGGCCCATTCGAAAAGAATAATATTCAGCCGACACATATAGGACAGCGGCATTTTTTTTTTTTTTTTTTTTTTTATGAATAATTGGATCATCAACAGAAAAAAAGGGACATTGAGCCATCATTATTTTATTATTTTTACATCACCATTCGCCAATAATTGTGAGCCGCTAGACGATTCAGAGAAAAAGAAAACAGCCGCATCCCATTTTTTTAATAATACACTGTTCATCAGAAGAAAGAAAAGAGATGATTTGTATTAACGTGATGCGCGGCTAAACCCTCTTGTAATCTCTCCCAATAAAATATATATTTGGTTTGATCATGTTTACGGATTTTATTTTGTTTGTCAAACATTAATTCATATGATTTTAATGCATATCCTTTATTTGATTTTAATTTTTAATATAATTATTTGATTGAATGATTGTAAGTCATATTATTGCGAGTCAATGATTTGTGCCGATCGTAATTATTATAGGGGTTAAGACGGTCGTGTGGTAAACATAATTTGTACCCATAATTGTTCATTTGAGTAATTATAAATTATTTGATAGGATTATCGTAAGACATGTTATTGCTAGTCAATGAGTCGTGCCGAGTCTAACTAGTTTAGGGATTAAGACGATTCGTGTGGTGAATATAACTTGTGCCCAAAATTATCTTTTTCAATTAATATAAAGTAAGTCTATGTGGTTTTAAAGCAAACATTAGTAACAATCCGTAACTTAGTCGTATCAATATATTCGGAGCCGGGAGGGATTGCTTTTTACTCAACTGTTTACGAATCTTATTTTTATTTGCATATTTAATTTTTACTTGTTTATTTACTTTTTAGTTAATTAATCAATTATTTATTTCATAGAATTTAGCTTAATCGTTATATTAGTTATTAAAATTTCAAAACCAAAACCTTTATTTATCAGTGATCACTCCAAAACTTAAATTAAAACCACATATTCCTCGTTGATACGATACCCGCTTGCCCTATCTTGCATAAGGTAATTAGGTTTATTTTTTATCGGTACAACGACATCGGTCAAAAGGCAAACACAATGTTTCAATATTGTGTTTGAGGTTTAGAGGTTATTGGGAATAAAATGATCAAAGTCAAAGAGCCTGCCAATGATGAGAAGAGCCTGCTAGTTGATTTTGTAGTGTACGAAGATGTTCTACCAGTACCTTCTGGGTAGAAGGTACTGCTAGCTAATGAAGAGCCTGCCAAGCTTCTGTCAAGTCGATTAGATATTTTGTAATAGATATTTAGTTGAATTATTAGTCTTTGTACATTGTTATACGTTATGTAGAAGTAGAATAGTCTTCTGTGGTGACAGAAGAATATATCAGAGTGTACATGGGTAGTTGTATTTAATTGTAGGCGCCATAATAGTCAAAGTATAGTATTATATTCATCTACTTGACAACATGTAATAAGATATCCTTATCTTATAAAAGGATATCTTAGTCACTTCTTCATGCATGCATCTTTCACAACTAATAACCACGAACCAAACTATCTCTCAAGTAACTTAGTTACTTCGAATCACAAATCCTTTTTACAATCTTAGATTCAAGATTACTTTGTAATCCTGGTGATACTTAGATCATCCGTATTATTTCATCAATAATATTGAATCGTTTTGTTCTAACCAAAGTTGTGTTCTTTGTTCATTGCATTCACACATTTACTTAAACTCACCACCTTGTGTTCTTTTAAAGTGTGTTGTAGTAGATTCCGCATGCTAAACACATTCAATACATAAATATCTCAATCGAACTACAAACAAAACGTTCCACAAGTGGTATCAGAGCTAGGCTTGATATTTACTAATTTAAAAGAAAAATGGATGTTGAACATATTCAGACAAATGTTGCAGCTAAACTTCCATTACTGAAACAAAATGAGTTTGAAATGTGGCGACTCAGGGTTGAACAATACTTTCAAGTGCAGGATTATGCACTTTGGGAGATTATTGAACAAGGCAATTCATTTAAACCCCAAACCACCACAACAACAGTAAATGATGCTCTTGTAACAACAATACAAACCCAACCATCGAATGCAGATGAAAGAATTCAGAAGAAAAATGATCTCAAGGCAAGGAGTATGTTACTGATGACTATTCCAAATGATCAACTTCTGATTTTTAACAAATACAAAGATGCCAAAACCCTCTTTGAAGCTATTGTGGCTAGGTTTGGTGGTAATGATGCTACCAAGAAAACACAGAAAACCCTTCTCAAACAACAATTTGAGAACTTCACAGCCACAACCAATGAGTCTTTGGACAGTATGTTCAATAGACTTCAGAAGCTTGCAAGTCAGTTAGCCATCCATGAAGTGATGATAACTCAAGAAGACCTAAACTCTAAATTTCTTAGGAGTTTACCTTCAGAATGGTCTATGCATGTCATTGTATGGAAGAACAAGTCAGATATTGACCAGATGAGTCTCAATGATCTCTACAACAATTTCAAGATTGTAGAACATGAAGTCAAGAAGACTACTGGGTCAAGCTCAGGAAATATGGCATTTGTTTCATCCCCAAACATCTCAAAGGTTGATCATAAAGACAAAGGTGGCAGAGAAGAAGGTACTGCTAACACAACCTTTGGTACTGCTAGTACTTCTAGTAGCACTAAATCCATTTTGGATGAAACAATTGGGTGTGCTTTTCTTACATCTCAACACAATGGGTCTGTATTAACATTTGAAGACCTTCAAGAGATTCATCCTGATGATCTTGAAGTAATGGACCTAAAGTGGCAACTTTCACTTTTAAGCATTAGAGCTAAGCAGTTGATGATGAGGACTGGCAAGAAGATACTGATAGATGGAAGTGAGCCTGCTGGCTATGATAAGTCAAAGGTGGAGTGTTACAACTGCCACATGAAAGGTCACTACTCTAGAGAGTGTAGAAGACCTAAGAGGCAGGATGACAGAGGTAGAGGGTTTGACAACAGAAACCAAGGAAGCTTTGAGAAGAAAGGAAGCTTTGAAAGCAAGAGTAAGGTTGTTGAAGTTGCTGAGCCAAAAGCAATGGTTGCTATAGATGGCATGGGTTTTGACTGGAGTTTCATGGGTGAAGATGAGTCAACTTCTGATGAATTGGCTTTGATGGCATTCTCCACCCCTGAGGTACAAATTATCAAATGTCCTAATGATTGTGAATCTTTTAAAGAATTAAAAATCATAAGTAAAGCTTATGATACAGAAGTATTAGAACATAGAAAAACCATTCAAACCTTATTTGACCATAAGTGTGGTATGTCCAAGCTAGAAAAACAAATCACTCACTATAGAGAAAATGAACTTACCTTTACTGATGCTAAAAATGCTCTTCAAAGACAAATATTTTTGAAAGATAGAGAAATAGAAATGGTAAGGACAGAGTGCACTAAAGTGACATTAGCTAGAGACAATATTCAACTGACTGTTACTAAATTGGAAAATGCTTCTGAGTGTACTAAGAGCATAGTTGAGACTCAGTTGAATAAGAGAATAAAATCAGGGATAGGATATAATAATTGTCCTCCACCTTATAGAGGAATTCCTTGTCCACAAGGTAGTGATCTTGCTGCATCAGGTTTACATGAATTTGTTGCAAAACCATTAGCTAAACCTGTAGTGATAGGTGAACCTTCTGAGAGTGCTAAGAATGTCTCACTCTCCAAGGTGCTCACTGAGAAGAGACCAGATGTCCTAATTATTGAGGATTGGGTATCTGATGATGATGAAGATGAGACTATTCCTATTAAAGGAATCAAAGTAGGACCATCCAGTCCTAAGAAAGTAGAAGTTAAAGCTAAAGCCAAAACTGTTTTGAAGACAGTTGAAAGTTGTAAAAAATGTAATAACAAACCTAGGGGAAGCCAAAGAAATTGGAACAACCTTAAATCACAACAATTAGGTGATGACTTTGTTATGTTTAATAAAGCTTGTTATTATTGTGGTAGCTTTAATCATCTTCATGCTTATTGTAATAAATGGGTTTCTGGGAGTAAATCAAAAGCTAAAACAAATGTTACTCAACCCAGAAAAAGTTTTGTTAAGTCTAACACTACAAAAGATAATCATACTGTTAGACAACATAAGCCTGTTATTACAAAATCAACTGAAAAGGGTACAAGAAACACTTTCAAAAGTGTACCAAAAGTTGAGAAGAATCCTATTCAAAAGATAAATGTGGTCAAAACAAAAGTTTGGAGTCCAAAAACCAAAGGTCCTGCTAGACCAAAAGGTCCTGCTAGACCACATGGTACTGCCAAAATTGGTATTGCCAAAATTGGTACTGATAGACCAAAGACCACACAATGGATTAGAAGGGAAAGTGCTGTTAAGTCCTCAGCATGTTGGATTTGGAAACCAATCCAATCCAAAGGTGCATCAACAATCCTGAAAAGGTTTGACTTCATTGATGCAAGAGGCAAACCCAAGTCTGTCATGGCTTGGGTACCCCAAGGAAACTAATATGTTTATTCATGTGCAGGAACATTCATCTGATATTGAAGATCAAGGATATGTTGATAGTGGGTGTTCAAGGCACATGACAGGCAACATGTCATTCCTCTCAGACTTCAAAACTTTTGATGGAGGATATGTTACCTTTGGGGGAGGAATAAAAGGAAAGATCACTGGTAAAGGTACTATCAAAACCAGTAAAATAGATTTTGAAAATGTGTATTTTGTGAAAGAACTTCAGTTTAATCTTCTTAGTGTCTCACAAATGTGTGACAAAAAGAACAATGTTCTATTTACTGACAATGGATGTATGGTTCTTTCTTCTGATTTTAAGATGCCTGATGAAAGTCAGATCCTTCTTAAAATTCCAAAAAGGAACAATATGTATAGTGTCAATTTAAAGAACATTGATCCCAAAGAAGGTTTAACTTGTTTGATAGCAAAGGCCTCATTGGATGAATCTATGATTTGGCATAGAAGGCTTGGTCATGTAAACTTTAAAACAATCAACACTATTGCAAAATATGATTTAGTAAGAGGTTTACCCAAAAAGATTTTCCAAAACGACCAAACTTGTGTTGACTGTCTAAAAGGCAAACAACATAGAGCTTCTTGTAAGCCCAAGACCCAAAACTCTATTTCTCAGGCTTTACATATGCTTCATATGGATCTCTTTGGTCCTACTAATGTGTGTAGCTTGAATGGAAAGAAATATTGTCTGGTTGTTACTGATGACTATAGCAGATTTTCATGGGTTTTCTTCTTAAGATCTAAACATGAAACTAGTGAGATACTTAAAACCTATATCACTGAGGTAGAAAACCAATCTGATAAGAAAGTCAAAATCATCAGGTGTGACAATGGGACAGAGTTCAAGAATAGAGTTATGGATGACTTTTGCAAGGAAAAAGGCATAAAAAGAGAGTTTAGTGTAGCTAGAACACCTCAGCAAAATGGAGTAGCAGAAAGAAAGAATAGAACACTTATAGAGGCTGCTAGAACTATGTTAGTAGACTCTAAGTTGCCTATTTCATTTTGGGCTGAAGCAGTTGGTACTGCTTGTTATGTACAAAACAGGGTTCTTGTGACAAAACCACATAGAAAAACACCTTATGAACTTTTCTTTGGTAGAAAACCATCTTTAAGTTTTATGAGACCTTTTGGTTGTCAGGTTACTATTCTCAATACCAAAGATCATTTAGGCAAATTTGATGGAAAAGCAGATGTTGGCTTTTTGATAGGGTATTCCTTGCAGAGTAAGGCCTATAGAGTGTTTAACACTTGCACTAGGCTAGTAGAAGAGAATCTTCACATAGAGTTTCAAGAGAAACTTACAAATGTGAAAGGAGTTGGACCAGATTGGATGTTTGATGTTGATAGGCTTTCAGAATCTATGAATTATGTGCCTGTTACAGGTACAAATGCTAATGAAAATGCAGGTTCTGAAGAAAATGTTGAAATTCCTAAAAATCAAGATTTCATCTGGATGCCAATTTGGAAAAGTATGGATCTATCTTCAAATGAAGAAGGACCTTCAAACACAACAAAAGAAGGCAATGAAGAAGATCAAGGAACTCAGAATCAAGAGAATCAAGAGAGTGGTGCTAATGACAATGGTACTGCCAGTTCTTCAGATGGTCCTGCTAGTACAAGTATTGGTACTGCTGAGCCATTGAATGTTCAAATAGATGATTCTTTTCAAGAAGAAGTTGGGATTAGCAATCTTCCAACTACATATGAAGTTCCTAAAACACCAAACACTAGAATTCTCAAAGATCACTCAACTGATGATGTGATTGGAAGCATAACTTCTGGTGTTAGAACAAGATCTCAAGTTGGTTTATCTCAAGTCTTATCCTCAGATGAAGAAGGGTTAATCTCCTCTCTTTATGAAGAAAAGAATAATGATAATTCCAATATATGCCTGTTTTCATGTTTTCTATCTCAGGCTGAACCCAAAAACATAAACAAAGCTTTAGATGATGCAAGTTGGGTGGAAGCTATGCAAGAAGAGCTTCTCCAATTCAAGATTCAGAAGGTTTGGATATTGGTTGATTTACCCAGAGGTCATAGGGCAATTGGAACCAAATGGGTGTTCAGAAACAAGAAGGATGAAAGGGGTATAGTGATCAGGAACAAGGCTAGATTGGTAGCACAAGGATATACTCAAGAGGAAGGGGTAGATTATGAAGAAGTGTTTGCTCCAGTTGCAAGACTTGAAGCAATTAGGCTTTTCTTAGCCTATGCTTCATTCATAGGCTTCACTGTCTATCAAATGGATGTTAAGAGTGCATTTTTGTATGGTGAAATTGAAGAACCAGTATATGTATCTCAACCTCCAGGCTTCATTGATGCTGAGTATCCAGATAAAGTTTACAAAGTTACCAAGGCTTTGTATGGCCTACATCAAGCTCCAAGGGCATGGTATGAAACATTGGCTTGTTTTCTACTAGAAAGTGGATTCCAAAGAGGCAGGATTGATCCAACTTTGTTCATCAAAAGGACAAAGAAAGACATCTTGTTAGTGCAGATTTATGTTGATGACATAATCTTTGGATCAACAAACCAAGGCTTGTGTGTAGAATTTGAAAAACTTATGCACAGTAAGTTTGAGATGAGTTCCATGGGAGAACTTACTTTCTTTTTAGGTCTCCAAGTGAAACAATCCAAAGAAGGCATATTTATCAGCCAAGATAAGTATGTAGCAGAGATCCTAAGAAAATTCAATTTTGCTGATTCTAAGGTTGCAAGTACACCAATGGATCCAGACAAAGGGCTAATCAAAGATGCTGATGGAGAAGATATGGATTTGCACAATTATAGATCAATGATTGGGTCTTTGATGTATCTTACATCATCAAGACCAGATATCATGTTCTCAGTATGTGTATGTGCAAGGTTTCAAATACATCCCAAGATCTCTCATCTCACAGCAGTCAAAAGAATCTTTAGATATCTTAAGGGTCAACCTAGGTTGGGTCTTTGGTATCCAAGGGAATCATCTTTTGAATTAATGGCTTATTCGGATAGTGACTATGCTGGTGCAACACTAGACAGAAAATCCACAACTGGTGGATGTCAATTTCTTGGTTGCAGACTAATCTCCTGGCAATGCAAGAAACAAACAATGGTGGCCAACTCTACAACTGAAGCAGAATATGTTGCTGGTGCAAGTTGTTGTGGGCAAGTTCTTTGGATCCAAAATCAAATGCTTGACTATGGGTACAATTTTCTTAACACCATTATTTATATTGACAATAGCAGTACTATTTGTATCATTAAAAACCCAGTTCAACACTCAAAAACAAAACATATTGAAATCAGACACCATTTCATAAGGGATTGCAATGAGAAAAGGTTAATTCAAGTTGTTAAAATTGATTCTGAAAAGAATTATGCAGACCTTCTCACCAAAGCTTTTGATTTAGGTAGATTCAAATATCTTGTAGGAGGTATTGGAATGATAAATCTTTGAAAATCATATGTTTTTGTTCATAATATTAACTGGTATTGGATTTTAAACATGGTACTGCTAGTTAGTCAAAAGGTCCTGTTAGTTCATAATTGGTCCTGCTGATACAAAATTGCTATGTTTTGTTCATTTAAAGGCTTGAATACTTAAAATGTTATAGATCAAGTGTTCTACACTTTGTTCTTTTGGTTTGCAACTAACACATTTCAGGTTGATAACAAAACAAGAGTTCTTTCAAACAAAAGGGGCAACAAAAGTTTTATTCATTTCAGGAGAAATAACAATCTCAGGGGAGGAATTAATAGCCCAGAATGGAAGAAAGACCAATTTATGAAAAGACAAGAGCATACAAGATGATGCAGAGTTGAAAAAGAGATAGTTAGATCACATATCTAGAAGGGATGAAGCATTTCTCAAGGAGAAAGTTCTATCTAGATCAAACTAAGAAATGTTTTCAACTCAAAGGCATGCTATTAGATGATTTCACTTGTTGAGCCAATCATCCAAGATACACAGCATCAATGCCTGATTCAAATTTCCTCCATCCAAGGAAATTGCACCATCTTTTGGGCCATCATGGCTTTTGGTATTCATCTCACCAAGTTTTCACAAACTTAAGAGTTGACTAGTCCTTAAGCAAACGGCTTTTGGTAAAGACAAATCAAATCCGTTAATGGTTGATAGTTTACCAAAAACTATATGGTTGTTAACTGACCATACTTAATTGTAAATAGTTAGCTAGTCCTTAAGCAAACGGCTTTTGGTAAAGACAACTCAAATCCGTTGATAGCTGGTAGTTTGCTAAAAACTATAAGGGATTTTTTAAAAACTTTCAAAGGTACTGCTAGTTCAAAATTGGTACTGCTAGTATAAAAAGGTACTGCTAGATAGCCGTTGAGCCTGTCAGAAAAAGTTTTAGCCTTTAGGCCTGGTAGTTAAAATTAGCCGTTGGGGTAGTTATGTAATTCACTGATGATTATATTATATTATATTTCACATATAAAAGATCTTTTTAACCGCCTTTTCACTTACTTATTTTAATCTTTATTATTGTCGGTTAAAAGTAATTCTCTCATATCTTCTTTCATCAGTCATTATCATAATTCACATACATCTTTCATCTTCTACCAGTACTACCAACAAATCCCACCATCATATTCAAAATTTTCATTATGACTTCCACAATTGATCTAAACTTTGTTCAACGTCACAATCAGTTAGCATTTTTGGAGAAGTCAGAGGATAATGCCTCATTTCATCAAGTAGTGGACTTTTTAAACAACTCCTACATCAGGTTTGCTTTGCTAGTAAATCCCACTATTTATGAAAATCAAATTTTACAATTTTGGGAATCTGCTAAAATTAAAACTTCTGAAAATGGGGAACAAAGAATAAAAGCCAAAGTGGATGGTAAACATTTGACTCTTACTGAGTCATCCATAAGAAGACATCTTCATTTGGATGATTCTGATGGTATTAGTCAGTTACCAGATACTGAAATTTTTGAAAATTTAACAAGAATGGGGTATCATGCTGAGTTCAACAAACTCACTTTTCTGAAAAAGCATCTTACTCCACAATGGAGATTTTTGATTCACACAATCCTTCACTGTTTGAGCCAGAAGAAAACCTCTTGGGAGCAATTTAGTGGCAACATGGCTTCTGCTCTCATTTGCTTAGCTACAAACAGAAAATACAATTTTTCTAAATATATTTTTGAAGGATTGGTAAACAATGTGGATAGTAAAACAAAATTTTTGATGTATCCAAGATTCATTGGATGCATCATTGGAAAATTACAACATGTGTTGCTTCCCACAGACTCAGTTTATGAAACACCAAAACTTTCTCAAAAAGTATTTTCAAATATGAGAATTGGTTTTAGAGGGGAGGAAGTTCCACTTTTTGATGAAATGGTACCACAACACCCAGAAGAACCAACACCATCTGCTGATACACCATCATCTAGTTCTTCACATGGTTTCATTTCACAAACACATCAAAAATCACCAACACCATCTCCAGTACCATCAGCAACACCACCACCATCCCCACATCATATATCACAAACCCAATCACCTCAGACAATGCAAGAGTTGAAAGACAAGGTGAAGTTCTTAGAGAAAGCTCTTAAAAGTCAAAATGAAAAGTTTTCTAAGATCAACATCAAATTGGTTAAGAGGGTTAAGAGATTGGAGGGTGAAGTGAAGAAGTTAAAAGGTAAAAAGTCTGCAAAGGTTGTTTTATCTAGTTCTTCACAGTCAGATGCTGATAGGATAGATCACTCTTCCAAAAAGGGGAGGAAGGATATGTCTGAAGATGAGGAAGAAGAGGAGGAACAGGCTCAATTTGAATTCCATGATGGAACTCAAGTTTATGATGAAGAGCCTGTTGGAGCAGGGCAAGAGCCTGCTAGGGCAGAAGAAGAGTCTGCTAGGAGAGAAAGGCTATTGGCTATAGGGTATAAAGGGTCTGCTGAGAGAGTGTACAAGAGAAAGAGGATTTTAGTTGCTGATGAGCAATCCTCTGCTCCAACACAAGATAAAACTCCAAAGGATAAGGGCAAAGGTATTCTAATTGAAGATGAGCCAAAGTCCAAGAAGTTGAAAAGAACTCAGCAAATTCAGATGGCTTTAGGAGAAGAAGAGGCCAAAAGAGTTCAAGAAGAAGAGCTAAAAGCTAGAGAAGCTTCAAGAATGCTTGAAGAAATGAAAGAGCAGAAAGAAGCTGAAGAAGCTGCTCAAGCTCTTCTTGATACTCAAATTGCTCAAGAGACCTTTGATGCACAGATGTTATGGATTATTAACAATGATCCAATTGTGAAAGGTCATGCAGCAAATATAGTAAATGACAAGACACTCAATTCTGATGAGAAGACTGAAGCACTTGAATCTTTCATCAACAAGAAATACAAAGAAGCAGCTTTGGCTGACATTTTTGAGAAGATGAAGGAAAGTCAGAAGAGAGGTTTTAAAGTGGGCAAAACTAACAAAGATCAAACAATCTTTATGAAGAAATTTTTGAAGAATCAGGCAAATTGGACTGATTATCAACTTAAGAAGAAATCTGCTGATGAAATCTTCTTTTTATATCTTCAAGCCTACAAGAATCTTTACTATAATGTTCCATCTGATGTACATCCATCTAAGAAGAAGGAAGATGCTCAGAAGAAAGAAGTAGCAAAATTGGATCAAGGGCAAGTAAGTAAAATGTTGATTACTTTACCTACTATCATTCATGCTGATCCAATTAGGTCTAGACACCCTATAATTGATTGGGAAATACACCATGATAGATTTGGTAAGTCATGGAAAATATTAAGGGTTGGGGGACAGTCTGCTATCTTCAAGAATTTTGAAAATTTAGTTAGAGCATCTGATAGAGCAGATTTGGAAGAATTGTGGAATCTAGTGCAGATTAGGTTAGCTACAAATTCTAGTACAGATGCTAAGGAACAAGAGCTTTGGGTGGAATTCAATAGGATGTTCGATCCTGATCCCAAGGATGTTCATTGGAAATTTCCCTATTATGATCCTTCAACAACTTGGGAATTTCTAAGTCATAGCCATACTCATCATCTTTTCACACAGAGTGGGATAGAACTTTTTATGTTAGCTGAGAAAGAGTATCCTCTTAGCTATGAAGTGCTTAAAGCTATGATCTCCAAGAGATTAAGGTGTGACAAGGATGAAGAAAACTCAGAGATTGTTCAGAGTTTGCTAAGAAGCATATCTGAGCAATATGAAAGAAAAAGGAAGGATAGAAAGTAAGGTTTTTGGAAGAGTTCTCAAATCCTCAAGGTATGTATTTTATTCATCAGAAACTTGTGTATTTTAATGGAAATAACAAGTTTAGGGGAGGATTGTTGGGAATAAAATGATCAAAGTCAAAGAGCCTGCCAATGATGAGAAGAGCCTGCTAGTTGATTTTGTAGTGTACGAAGATGTTCTACCAGTACCTTCTGGGTAGAAGGTACTGCTAGCTAATGAAGAGCCTGCCAAGCTTCTGTCAAGTCGATTAGATATTTTGTAATAGATATTTAGTTGAATTATTAGTCTTTGTACATTGTTATACGTTATGTAGAAGTAGAATAGTCTTCTGTGGTGACAGAAGAATATATCAGAGTGTACATGGGTAGTTGTATTTAATTGTAGGCGCCATAATAGTCAAAGTATAGTATTATATTCATCTACTTGACAACATGTAATAAGATATCCTTATCTTATAAAAGGATATCTTAGTCACTTCTTCATGCATGCATCTTTCACAACTAATAACCACGAACCAAACTATCTCTCAAGTAACTTAGTTACTTCGAATCACAAATCCTTTTTACAATCTTAGATTCAAGATTACTTTGTAATCCTGGTGATACTTAGATCATCCGTATTATTTCATCAATAATATTGAATCGTTTTGTTCTAACCAAAGTTGTGTTCTTTGTTCATTGCATTCACACATTTACTTAAACTCACCACCTTGTGTTCTTTTAAAGTGTGTTGTAGTAGATTCCGCATGCTAAACACATTCAATACATAAATATCTCAATCGAACTACAAACAAAACGTTCCACAGAGGTTATTGAGTTTAGATGGTGCATTTCATGATCTCTTGGACGACATCTTTGTTTATTGAGTTTTAACATGTTATTTTAACATGATTTGGTTTTATAGAGCCAAGAGATGCCTTAATTTGATACAATGTAGAATCTGCTACATCGAGAGTGTTTCAAGAATGCTCCTTTGCATATCTTGAGAAAAGAATCTAGTAAAGGTTACTTACCTCAATAGATCTTGTGAGTATTATATGATGTATGATTGAAATGAGATATATTGTATCTTTCAACAAATATGCTTTTTTAAGAGGAAACTTATCACTCTTACGAATGCTTAGTAAAACAAGTATTTTAGTGTATGACCAATTTTACTTGTCTATGCAATGACACATGTTGTATTGGGTTATTATTCAAATCTAATATCCTATATTTGTTAACAAGATGCAATATATTCTCTTGTAACATAACCATTCATGTTACAAAGAAAATGAGATGCATATGATATACATTATCCTTTGTCAATCTTTTGATAAGAGAAATACATGTGATTTTCTCAAAGATTGATGACGTACATAATAGTTAATAACATATTATGTGTGACACTTTTACTTGACATGTTATTTTTAGTGTTGAGTCGTTCATGAGAAAGGTTTACATATGTTGTTTGTTTGCTCGTGTATGGTTTTTCGGAAATGACACATTTACTAATTGCATTGCAAAGTAAATTACTTGAATATTTCGGATGAAACATCCAAGTTGTCAATCCTACTTAGTTGTGTATTTTATGCATATTTTAAACATATTAGTTTAATGTTTGGAACACAACCATTGGACAAGAATACTCAATATGGCATCTTCAACACAAGTGTGAGTTATGATCTGATGCATATTATTTTCGTCTTGAGAGAACGTCATTATTTTCATAACAACCGAGTGTGATTGAGTATGTAGATTCAAGATAATATATTTCGTTATATTTTGATGTTATCTTGAAGCTAGACAAATAATGAATCCAATTTCATGTCCATACTCGAAAACTTGTCAATTAGATTCGATGATGATAGCAATAATAATTTGAATAATGAATTGATATGTACTCGAAGTCTTTCTTGACCCTCACGATCACTCCTTTTAAAAAGAAAATTAAAATTTAAGGTGTGTGTTCCGTTTATTTTAATACTAGTTATATGTGTGAGGTCAATGACATATTAACTTACTAATTCGAGATTGTCATTAATTTTTATGTGCGAAAAACTATTTTGTTGATGCAAATAATGTTCTAAAAACGTTATTTATATCTTTCGATAACTTCACGTTTTGATGATAACAAAATGTGAAATCACTTTACGTTAAAACTAACGTAAACAAGTTTTTATTCGAAATATCCCGTTTCAACGTAAATCACTCTAGGTATAAACAAACAAATTTACAACGTGACAAATGATCAAAGAAGTGAATTTGTGTTTCTAACTTCACATTTTTAATGTGACAAAACATTTTTTCAAAAATATACCTTACAAGTTATTTTTTAATTATAAAAAAATGTTTTATTGGAAAAATAAGTTTAAAAATCATAACAGCTATTTTTTCCCCCTAAATCAGCTCCAAACTTCCCCAAATAAACTTTCACCAATAAAAAAAAAAAAAAAAAAAAAAAAAAAAAAAAAAAAAAAAAAAAAAAAAGTGAGCGTCCTTGTCTGACACGGTACCACTAAATTTAGTGGTACCGTGTCCCTATAACGGGCAAATTTCCTCTGCCTATAAATACCAGCCCTCTTCACAGTTTTTGGGCATCCTTTTTCACACACAACTTTCTGAGTTTGAAACTCTTATCACATCTTCTCTTCTTGATCATTTAGTTTAGTTTTCTTTTGTTTAAAGAGTGATCCAACCATCCAACCAAGTGATCACCTTCATTCCTTTACTAGTGCAAGAGAAGAACACATGGTATCAAAGAAGATACAAAGTGTTGTAGTTTTAGTTAGTGCACTTGTAACACTTGTTACATACTTGTTGTATCCTAGCATACATCAAGTTGATTTTCTTTTGAGTAGTTTGTGAGAGTAGATCATTGTGATCTTGTCGAGATCTTGGAGATCTCTTGTAGCTTGTGGGCTTGTGTGTTGATCAAGTGGATCAAGGGTAGATCGGGTAGATCGAGTCAAGTGTGTTAATTGTGTGAATTAGTAAGAATCGTGTGGATCGTGGTAGATTGGTACTAGCTAAGATTAGTACTTGATATTTAGCTTAGTTTCGGAAATAAGGATAAGCGACGTTGTACGGTTTTCTCCGCCTGAAGGGAGCTTTTTGACATAGTGCTTAGAACTCTCGAGTTTGGTACTCGGGGAGTGGAGTAGGGCGAAGAAGAGCTTCGTGACCGAACAACTATAAATCTCTTTATCCCGGTTTGATCTTTCCATCTATTCTCTTTATATTTATTGTTTATACTAGATAGTATTGTTTAATGTTCATATTGGTATTGATTGATTTCACAAGAGAATCGAATCAAAGTTTTTCATAAATAAAGTTTTATAAACCAATAAAAAACTGGTAAAACTATTCAACCCCCCTTCTAGTTTTTCACAATTGGTATCAGAGCCAGGTTAGGCAAGATTTTAAAATAATTTATATTTTGAAACTTGAATCGATCAATGGATTTCGACAAATATCAAGAAGAGCAATCTATTCAAAGACCACCACTTTTTGAAACCGATTGTTTTATATATTGGAAAACAAGATTCGAAATGTATGTGAAATCAAAAGAAATTGATCTTTGGCATATTATTACCGAGGGTGACTTTCAAACGATTGAAAAGAATCCGGAAACAAAAAGGGATGAAATAGTTCCTTATAATAAACAAAGTGATAACCTTAAAAGAAAACTAGCCAAAAATGATGAGGCTAAAATGATGATTTATAATGCTTTGCCGAAAAAGGAATTTGAAAGAATTTTTATGTGTAACACGGTAAAAGAAATTTGAAAAACTTTGTTAGTCACTCATCAAGGTAATAATCAAGTCAAAGAGAACAAGATAGATCTTCTTGTGCAAAAATATGAACAATTTTCCATTCCGGAAGATGAATCAATTGATAATGCTTTTGCTAGATTTAATACTATTATTACTAGTCATAAAGCTCTTGATGAAGGTTATTCTAGCAAGAATTATGTTAGGAAGTTTCTTAGGGCTCTACATCCCAAATGGATAGCAAAGATCACCGCCATTGAAGAGTCAAAGAACTTGGCGACATTGTCACTTGATGAACTAATAGGAAAATTGAAGGTTCATGAAATGATAATCAAGAAAGTCTCCGACATAGTTGATGAAGCGAAAAGTGTACCGCTTTTAGGGGGTCATTTAAGCCCTAAATCGTATTTATTTGATCAAATATTGCCCTAAATCGTTCCTTTTGTCATTTTAGGTACTTTGGAGAAGAAATCTGGAAAAGGAAGCATTTTGGACGTTTTTGGAGCATAAAAGTGAAGAAAACGACAAAGTCTCAAAATTATGCTGAAAAGTACCTTTGACGGCGTCAGGGATTGCCTTTGACGGCGTCACGGCTTGGCAAAAAAGGTGGATATGAAAATTACTCATGATAAACCAGAGAATTTTACAATGGAAAGTCTGACGGCGTCACCCTTTGAAGTGATCAAGGTCGTCACGGTTTAACTTAAAGAGGGACGGCGTCAAGCCCATTTCTGACGGCGTCAAGCCTTGATAAGCCAGAGCGGATTTTGGAGCACTAAAGAGGGACGGCGTCAAGAAGGCCATCCGGGAACCCTAGACACGGCGAGGTGACGGCGTCAAGTCCTATAACGTGACGCCGTCAGCCCTTAAACTCTATATATAGTTTTGCAATTTTATGTCATTAGTGTGCAACTTTGTGAGGAGAAACCCTAAAGACGAATTTCTGCCATTTTTAAGGGTTTTCATACCCTTGGATCTCCCATGTTTAATTGAAGATAAGTGTTCATTTAATCAATCAATATGTCTATGTGTTGTTTGATTATATCCTGTTCTTGTCTTTTGATTAACATGCTAGGCTAGATTTATCTTGTGTTTGCTTAGATCTAATGAAACCTAGCTATTGATTATTGGTTATTAGTGTGTTATTAATTGTATTGGATGATTGTTCATCGATGTTAGGCTTAAGAAAACTGGCTAACTTCCTATACGGTAACTTGCTTGAACGTCTTAAGAAACATGAACCAATGCGTACTAAGGTTTTTATGGTTGTATTTAATGCATGAGCGAATTCTAGTGATCCCATGTTAGGAGTTTCCTAGCCGGCTCGACATAGGAGTGAAGTAGGAGCTCATAGAGTTGGGGAAGTACGTACGCCACCCTACGATTGGTATTAAGGAATACACCCGTCATCCACGCAATTAATACACACTAATCAACCGGTAAAAGATAGTTAGGGAGTAAGGAAATCTAAGTAAACACATTTCTCTCCACATAAGTTTCACGACCTTTTCATTTTCAGTTATTTTATTTTATTTGCATTTGTAGTTATTTGGGTTAGTTGACTAGCAACTAATTCCGCCCACTCCTTCAAACCCGAGATTTTACTTGCTTTCATAAAAAAATATAAAAATACAAAAAGAATCTTCTCTCACCCTTAGACCTAATTAGAGTAGTTTTTCAATCCTAACGACACTATTCCCTGTGGAGAACGATCAATCCCCCGTACTTACCACTACACTATACTACATCGGTCAGGTACACTGCCTGATGGGGTTGTAAGCCTCTCAAGATCCATTGAGAGGTAAAACCTGTTGTAAGGTTGCAAAACCACGCATCAAGTTTTTGGCGCCGCTGCCGGGGAATAGTTATTGTTTAGGTTGAATTTTTATTTTATTAGGTCTACTCACTAGATTCCTTTCTAGTGAGATTTTTATTTTATTTTTCTAGGTTTTCTTTAGTCTATTTTTTTTTCTTCGTTTCTGTGTTCGTAACCATTACCATCCGACATCATGGAAGGTGGTAATATCCTTGATCCCAACAACCCACCACCACAACAACAACCACCTCCTAGAGCCCGTACCTTAGGAAACTACTCCCGTCCTAGCCACCATGGCTATCGAAACACCATTGAGCTCACTCAAGGAGCCAATGTCACTCCCTTGCGATCTGACACAATCCGGTTGGTACAAAGCGGATGCGCATTCCATGGACTTCGTTCTGAAGATCCTAATCAACATCTCAAGGACTTTCTCAAAATCGTTGATTCCATAGACCTTGATGTTGCCACTCGAGAGACGACCCGACTGCGTCTCTTTCAATTCTCTCTGCGGGACCAAGCTAGTCAATGGCTAGAGCGTCTACCCGCAGGATCCATCACCTCTTGGGATGATCTCACCACTCGTTTCCTTGCTCAGTTTTTCCCACCGGGAAGAACTACCAAGCTAAGGAATGATATCTTGATGTTCCAACAACGTCAAGGCGAAACCCTCTACGAGGCATGGACTCGATTCAAGGAATTACTCCAAAAAGTCCCTCACCATGGCATAGAACTTTGGCTCCAAGTCCAAATCTTCTATGACCATATCAATCTCTCCACAAGGCAAACCATTGACCAATCGGCCGGTGGTAAGCTACGTGATCTAAGTGCGGAACAATCATGGGCTCTCCTAGAAGATCTTGCTCTTTATGACAACGAAAGTTGGAGTGATCCCCGTGATTTGAATAAAACGGTCAAGGCAATATCTTTGCCTTTGAACAATTCAAGCACTTCCGACCGTAGGATCATAGAACTTGAAGACCAAGTCAAGTTTCTTATGAAATCCTACGAGGCTCCTAAACCTTCAAGCCAAGTGAACAAAATCACTTCTTCATGTGAATTATGTAGTGGTCCCCACGACACTCGTGATTGCATGGAACTCCCCGAACAAGCTTTTGCGGACTACGCATCCTCGCGTACCGACGGAGCGGGAGATAAGTGGTACACTTTCAAACCCGAGCCAAACCCCTACGGTGATTCATACAACCCCTCATGGAAAAATCACCCAAACCTTAGGTGGAAGCAAAACCAAAACGCACAACAAACCAATTCTTCCAACCCACCTAATCGTTTCCAATCAAGCGGTTCCAACTCGAACCGTAATTTCAACAACAATCCTTCCAGCAATGGTAGTACCAATAACTTTGAAGGATTGATGTCTCAATTTATGGCATCTCAAGAAGCTCGTTTGGCCAAGTTTGAAGCCGATTTCAAACAAAAACAAAGCGAGATGACCAATAAGATTGACACTTTGTTGAAAGCCCTCAATGACCGAGAAATGGGAGCACTCCCTAGCAACACAGTCAAGAACCCGAAACTAAACGTCAACGCCATCTTGTCGGTTTCGTCTCCTAGTTCTTGTCCACAATATTATTCGGTCAATTCCATGAGCACGTGTTTCAACCAAACCCAAGTCATAGTTGAAACACCTCCCACTCAAAACCTTGACGAAGAATTCAAGGAGCTCCACCTTGAAAGTCCGGTTATTGATGTGTTGGATGAGAAGAAGCTTAAGTTAGGTGAAAAAGGGACCGCCTTTGTTCAAAACAAGCTACCTAAGAAATTAGATGATCCGGGCTTATTTGTTCTACCTTGCAAGATCGGTAATTCGGAGGCTTATGACACATTAGCCGATCTTGGATCAAGCCTTAACCTACTTCTGTTACCTCTCTACACCTCTCTAAAACCAGGAAAACTTGAAGAAACCGAGGTGATAATAGGCTTAGCGGATGGGAGTGTTGCTTACCCGGTTGGAGTAGTCAAGGACGTGTTAGTACACATAGGAAAACTAACCATTTTAGCCGATTTCCACGTCCTTGATATGGTTAGCGACCCTACATGCCCCTTGTTGATAGGTAGAGGATTCTTAGCGACCGCTAGTGCTATGATTGATTGTAAGGAATCCAAGATAGCGGTAGGGGAAGGTGATACTTGGTCAGTCTATGATGTGAAGAAACATGCCTATGATACTAGTGAGGAACCAACACCCCATTGGTTAGAATTAAATAGGAGACCATCTAGATATGGACCTTGGATCGATAGAGACTTCATAGGACCCCAACGCCCATTTTACCTAGAAGAGGACTTTGTTAACCGAACACATACGGTAGAGCAACTCTTAGCTAGGGATACCGAATTGGATCCATTTGAAGACCCTCTAGTTTTTAGGAAGATGATTGATTTCCTAGGAGTTTTGCCAATTAACCTAGGGATGAATAAGTGGACTTGTGAGGAAGATGATCATAAGTGGGATTGGGACAAACCACCCAAAGATGGAGATGGGTCATGGCATATTAAGACGACATTGTATGACCCGGATGGAGAGAAGTTTGAAAAGATATATTGTACTAAGCGGACCAATAGAAAACTTCAATCCAAGCTTAACCCTAAAGACGTCCTCGATGACGAACTCACTTACATAGGGTAGAAGGACTTTGAGTCTAGCTACAAGACTCGTTAATAAAGAAAAGCGCTTCTTGGGAGGCAACCCAAGCTTTATTTGTTTTGTGTGTTTATTCATTTGTTTGTTTGATTTCATTTGTTTCCGCGTGTATGTTTAATTTTTATTATTATTGATTCATGTTCAAAACTAAATTGTGAAAATGCTTTATCTTGTTTTTAACTTCGTCTTAACTACATATAAAGGTATTTTGCAAAAGTTAAGTGTAAGGGAAATCTAAATCGGTTTATTAGAACACAAATGAACATGAATCATAATAATATTAAATTAACATACATATTAGTATTTGTTTGAGTCAAATGCTTGTATCGAGTCATAATGATGTTTTGCAGGAATTCCAGGAAGTAAGGTATAGGTTTTTCCAAAAATTTTCCGGAAACTTAACATGAGAATTCTGTCAGATCATTTCTGACGGCGTCAGGTTTTAATTTTCTGAAAATTTTGAAAGTTTTGTTTTCATAAAAAGTTTTTATTAAATCTCTAACTTATAATCTCCAGGAATCTGCAAAATTATCATTCCACAAGCATTATATCCTTATATATAGAATTTATCCCGCCGATGTTATGCAGGTTTTCGTGTTTGTTTTCTCAGGTTTAACAGGTTATTTTGGACAAGGAAATGTATGTGGAATCAAGCTTATGGCGATGCATTAGTCATGGAGCTTCAACATTACTTTGGAAGAAGATCTAACCATGTTGCCACATTATCCACCGAACGAATCAGGGGAGTATTTGATTTCATTCTTTTACTTTATGCTTTTACATCTTGTTATTTGAACATTGGGGACAATGTTCATCTTAAGTGTAAGGGGGGGGGGTAAAAGTACGATACTTTAGAGAATGCTATTACGCTTGATTTTTGTTTATTTAATAGTAGATGTGTAATAAAACTGAGAGAAACACTTGTTAGGGCAATTTTAGTGCCAAATTTAAAATTTTTTACAACATTTAGGAGTGAAACTTTGGTCTTAATGAGCATCTCACGGATAGGAGTTATATGACTAACACAAAAACCGTACCACTAAAAAATTTTCCACCCCCAAATATGTGAGGTTCGCCCCTAGAATTGGTAGGAAAAACATTTATGCTATGATGTGTGTATCGGTAGAACTTAGATTCTAGAACTTGCGTTAGGACCATTCCGAGGCCACAAGTGAGACTACATTCGTGTAGTTAGATTTACTATATGATAAGAGGCATTAGGATTAACCCATTGTTTTACACCTGTGTTTTTGTTATAATTACATTGGCTACATTGGTCAAGTAATTCTCCCACACCCTTTGCGTTGTACTCATTTTTAGTACACGATACCCCTAGTACACCCCTCAGAGCCTATCTTTTCGTTTCGACCTTTAAGCATTTTACTTAAAGGAAGAATTTGTTACACCCCACTAAAATGTACACCCAAATCGCCTTAGCCTACCTTGTATGCACTCATTTTTAGTGCATTATTGTGACAACATCTGTTTAAACCCTAAGTTAATTATCTAATTGATTACATGGTTGCTAAGTCGAGTCATATCCTTGTACGTATTGTTTTGGGATGATTGGGACTCATGGGTAAAGTACTAGTGTAATGGAGTAATGGGGAAGAACATCATTATTACCACCATATGTGCTAAATATTTTAAAAGTACTCCAAGTTTTTCAATTATCTTAATTCGAGTAATTAGAATAGTTATTTGTAAAGTTATGTAAAAGTTCAAGTGTAAGGGGAATGCAACGCCCCTATGATGTATTATTTTGGATGGTAGGGCAAGAATGTATGAAAAAAAAAAAAAAAAAAAAATCAAGAAAAATACAAAAAAAAAAATGAGAAAAAGAAAAGTTGAAAAAACATACGGACTACCATCCCGTTTCATTTTATGTTTATTTTATGTTTTTGTTATTTTGTTTTTAGCTTAAGTCGAGTCTAGTCTTGGCTTAGCAACGCCATATTGTACATGTAATTAATCAAGATCTTTAACTCGCCACCAGTAAAATATCCCTTATCCAACAAAACCGTGTTTATCATATCCCTACACCTCACGTTATAACCCGTTTAAAAGCCCTCTTTGATAGTTTATCTTAGGTGCTTACGCCTAGTGGAGGAGGTTTTTGATCCTTGCCCAAGCCTATGGTAATCTATTTGCTATGACAGGTAGTGAGAGATATTATCCGTTTTCATTTATGAGATTTATTTTGATGACACTTGAGAGATGTGAGTATCTAAACACTACTTGTGAGGTGCTAGTTTGTAATCTCCGTGCTTATTATGATTAAAGTGGAACGACTGTTTGTTGTAATTACTTTTATATTAGCATTAAATGACCCCTAACTTGTATTTTGATTAGAATAAAAGCGCATTTGCTTGAGGACAAGCAAATCTCAAGTGTAAGGGTATTTGATGAAGCGAAAAGTGTACCGCTTTTAGGGGGTCATTTAAGCCCTAAATCGTATTTATTTGATCAAATATTGCCCTAAATCGTTCCTTTTGTCATTTTAGGTACTTTGGAGAAGAAATCTGGAAAAGGAAGCATTTTGGACGTTTTTGGAGCATAAAAGTGAAGAAAACGACAAAGTCTCAAAATTATGCTGAAAAGTACCTTTGACGGCGTCAGGGATTGCCTTTGACGGCGTCACGGCTTGGAAAAAAAGTTGGATATGAAAATTACTCATGATAACCAGAGAATTTTACAATGGAAAGTCTGACGGCGTCACCCTTTGAAGTGATCAAGGTCGTCACGGTTTAACTTAAAGAGGGACGGTGTCAAGCCCATTTCTGACGGCGTCAAGCCTTGATAAGCCAGAGCGGATTTTGGAGCACTAAAGAGGGACGACGTCAAGAAGGCCATCCGGGAACCCTAGACACGGCGAGGTGACGACGTCAAGTCCTATAACGTGACGCCGTCAGCCCTTAAACTCTATATATAGTTTTGCAATTTTATGTCATTAGTGTGCAACTTTGTGAGGAGAAACCCTAAAGACGAATTTCTGCCATTTTTAAGGGTTTTCGTACCCTTGGATCTCCCATGTTTAGTTGAAGATAAGTGTTCATTTAATCAATCAATATGTCTATGTGTTGTTTGATTATATCTTGTTCTTGTCTTTTGATTAACATGCTTGGCTAGATTTATCTTGTGTTTGCTTAGATCTAATGAAACCTAGCTATTGATTATTGGTTATTAGTGTGTTATTAATTGTATTGGATGATTGTTCATCGATGTTAGGCTTAAGAAAACTGGCTAACTTCCTATACGGTAACTTGCTTGAACGTCTTAAGAAACATGAACCAATGCGTACTAAGGTTTTTATGGTTGTATTTAATGCATGAGCGAATTCTAGTGATCCCATGTTAGGAGCTTCCTAGCCGGCTCGACATAGGAGTGAAGTAGGAGCTCATAGAGTTGGGGAAGTACGTACGCCACCTCACGATTGGTATTAAGGAATACACCCGTCATCCACGCAATTAATACACACTAATCAACCGGTAAAAGATAGTTATGGAGTAAGGAAATCTAAGTAAACACATTTCTCTCCACATAAGTTTCACGACCTTTTCATTTTCAGTTATTTTATTTTATTTGCATTTGTAGTTATTTGGGTTAGTTGACTAGCAACTAATTCCGCCCACTCCTTCAAACCCGAGATTTTACTTGCTTTCATAAAAAAATATAAAAATACAAAAAGAATCTTCTCTCACCCTTAGACCTAATTAGAGTAGTTTTTCAATCCTAACGACACTATTCCCTGTGGAGAACGATCAATCCCCCGTACTTACCACTACACTATACTACATCGGTCAGGTACACTGCCTGGTGGGGTTGTAAGCCTCTTGAGATCCCTCGAGAGGTAAAACCTGTTGTAAGGTTGCAAAACCACGCATCAATAGTCAAAGGCAAAAGTGAGAGAGTTAGATCTCTAGCGTTGAAAGCCAAAAAGGAGTCTAGTGATGAGGAAAGTTCGGATTCCGATAGTGAAGACGAAGAATATGCACTAGCCGTTAGAGATTTTAAGAAGTTCTTTTGGAGAAGAGGTAGGTTCGTTAGACAACCTCATGATGAAAAGAAGTCGTCACAAAAGAACCGAGATGAGAAGAAAGGAAAGAGTAATAGGAAATGTTTTAGATGCGGAGATCCCAATCATCTCATAGGAGAATGTCCCAAGCCACCGAGAACAAACAACCAAAGAGCTTTCATAAGAGGTTCTTGGAGTGATAGCGGTGAAGAAGAAGAAAAGAAGCCCAATGACGAAACATGTCTAATGGCCCAAGCTTCAAATGAGGTACATTCCGACTCTTCTTATTATAGTGATGATAATTCGTCAATAGATGATAATATACTATATGATGAATATAACAAACTATGTGAAGTAAGTTCTAAAATCATAACTAGAAACAAAACATTAAAAGTAACATTGCATGAACTCGAAGTGCAAATTTTAGAACTAAAAGACCAAGTAAAAAGACTTGAGAAAAGTAAAGAAATAGATGTTGGATGTAGGTCATGCATTTGTCTTCGAGTAGAGAATGAAAAACTCAAAGAAAATGCTTTAAGGATCATTAAGTTTGAAAAAGGAACAAAAACACTTAATGACATGCTTGAAAACGTTAGGTATAGTGAACATGCCGGAGCGGGCTTAGGATTTGACCCAAATAAAGCTTCTACAAGTGAAACTAAACAAGTAAAATTTGTAAAATCTGGAGAATCTGAAATAGCAGAGGATGGTACCATTAAAGGTACAGACGGCACCACTAAAATTAGTGGTACCGTGATACCATCTGGTGCTAAAGTCAAAACAGGGTCGATTTTAAAAAATAAATTAAGTCCTAAACCAAGTTACATAGTTGTTAATAATGTTGAAGTACCTATTGCTAGTAAAAAGGAAGTCAAAAGTTTTTACAAACCTTTGTCAACCCCCGGGCTTGGCTTTGTAAAACCCGATATTAGATCAAAGACTCCTCCACCTAGAAAAACAAATGTTCCTAAACCTCGGTCAAGAACTCCTCTACCGAGAGGTAACTTTAGAAGACAAAGTTATCCAAGTAACTATCCTGTAACTTGGAATAACCGTCAACTACAAAGTTACTTACCATGGGAAATTTGTCCTCCATTCCAACATCCTAACCAAATGCAACAAATGCATGGGATGTTTAACACTAACAACTTTGGACCCATGAGATATTGGGGACCAAATGTTTGAGTTTCTGTCTTGCTAGATAGATATGATTGAGAATCGACAAGGAGTCCGATGAATGGAGTATGATTAGTGATTGCACTAATCTCATGACGAAAAATCAAGTCTTGTCTCATCTTAATTAGCATACAACAAAGGTTGAGTCATGTTTTCGAGTTTAAAAAGCAACATCTCAGGCTAAGGTACGCTTTCTCAAAACCTCCTCACTAGTAGATATATTAAGCATGTAGAGTTCTTAGAATCTAACTTAGTGAGCACTAACATAATGGACATGAAAAGTGAATCCCTAAATGGTTTTATCAACAAGGAGGTATATGTAGTACAACCTCTGGGATTTGTTTATCAATAAAAACCATATCATGTTTATAAACTCAAGAAAGCACTCTATGATCTTAAACAAGCCTCCAAAGCTTGGTACGACATATTAAAGGCTTTCTTACTTAAACATAAATATACCATGAAAATGGTTGACAACACACTTTTCACGAAGAAACAAAACTCACATCCCATCATTGCTCAAATATTTTTCGACGACAATTATATTAGGCTCAACTTGTCCAGAAATATACAATGATCGCTCAAAGATCATGCGTGACAAGTTTGAGATGAGCATGATGAGCGAATCAAGTTTCTTCTCTTGTCCTCATATAATATTATTTGAAAATAGTATCTTCTTAAATCTAAGTATACTATATATATATATATATATATATATATATATATATATATATATATATATATATATATATATATATATATATATATATATATATATATAAGAAATTTAACTTAGAACAATCTTAATCAATATAAACGCCTATGTCCGCGAAGACGAATCTCACAAGAGACGATGAAGGTGAGTACGCGGATAGTACTAAGTTTAGGGGCATGATAGGTAGTTTACTCTACCTAACGGCAAGTAGGCCCGATATCATGTCTAGTGTCTGCCCTTGTGCTCGCTTGTAAGAAATATCCTAAAACTTCTTACCTTGAAGCGGTTAAGTGTATCTTCCGATGCATTAAAGGCACTATATACTTGGGATTGTACTATCCCAAGGGGATTGCTGTAGAAACTATTGTCTATACCAACTCTGATAATGCGGGAGATAATGTGGATCAAAAAAGTAAGAGTGATGTTTGTACCTTCATGGGTTGTTGTCAAACTTCTTGGTTCTCCAAGAAACAAACGACTCTTGCTATCTCCACGACCGAAGCCGAATACGTAAGCGCCGGAAAGGCATGACAACAAGCACTATGGATGAAACAAGCTCTAATCGACTGCGACATCCATCTCAACGACATTATTATGAAGTGCGACCACCGAGGTGCAATTGAATTGACCAAGAACCCCATGCAAATGCTCATGTACGAAGCAAATCGAAGTACGTCATCTCCTCCGTCGCGATAATGCCCAAAGAGGAAACATTTCTATCGAAAAGTTTCCCTCAATGGAAAACATCGTCGATATCCTAATCAAACCTCTCAAACGAGAATCCTCTAACTATCTTCGTCTAGGTTTAGGAATGATGGAACACATTCCGTGAATTTCACAATTCCCATGTGTTCAAATACGTCCTTTAAATCCCTCTTATGACTACTTAAATATTTCACTGGAAATATTGAAGTCATCTCTCATGTCTCATCTCATGACTTTTTAAATATTTCACTGGAAATATTGAAGTCATTTCTTATGTCTCGTCTCATGACTTTTTAAATATTTCACTGGAAATATTAAGTCATCCCTCACATCCCTCTTATGACTACTTGAATATTTCACTGGAAATATTGAAGTCATTTCTTGTGTCTCGTCTCATGACTTTTTAAGTCATCTTTCACATCCCTCTTATGACTACTTAAATATTTCACTTAAAATATTGAAGTCATCTCTTATGTCTCGTCTTATGACTTTTAAATATTTCACTGGAAATATTAAGTCATCCTTCACATCCCTCGTATGACTACTTGAATATTTCACTGGAAATATTGAAATCATCTCTTATGTCTCGTCTCATGGCTTTTTAATATTTCACTGGAAATATTAAGTCATTCTTCATATCCCTCCAAATGACTATTTATGTATTTCCTCGGAAATATTAAAGTCATCTCTTGTTGTCTAGCCTAGTCGTTTCTAGAGTTTATTAGGTATAAACTCTCCCCTCGCGTCAAAAAGTCTTACTAATTAAGTAAGATTAATTCGTCAAAAATCAAAATGGGGCAAAAATCAGTTTCAGCAGTGCACGACACCACTAAACATTAATGGTACCGTGCATCTGATAACCCCGTTTTTCTTCATCTTTCCTTCTGCATACTCATTCAAAACAAAACATCAACTTCTCCTTTTGCTACCAAAACCGAATATCACACCCTAATCCAACTACACTCTTGTCAATCAAGATCGAGGCATTGCATTTAAAGAATATCAATCATTACAACATCAATTATAAGTAAATTAACTTTAATTTCTTTCTAATTTGAGTCTAGGGTTTGTTCTTATGCATAAAATTGAATTGGGGCTTTTCAACTTTGATTGAATTTTTACGCAATTAGGACTAGGATTAGACAATGTATAACTTACATGATTCCCTAAACATAGGATTTGCATAAACCAACTTACATTATATACCTTAGTCCGAATTTCACTATTTATATTGGAATTAGATTAAATATTTTTAGTGGAATCATGTCTAGGATACTTGAAATTGGATTAGGAGTCATTAACATTCAAGCTTTTCAATTCTAATATTTTTGGCACCAAATTGTCATATTTGCCAAACACCCCAATTCCATTGTTTTCGAAAAATCTCACACATCCAGGATCATGAAACATTTTTCGTGCATTGTTGATGCAAACTAAAAACGTTTTTGCATGCATACATGATCTCACAAATATTGATCGAATTACATAACTAATATGTATTCTTCGACATATTTGTTTGAGCAAAAGTGAAGTTGGGAGCGTTTGGGTAATCTCATTATTTTTGTTTTAGAGTCGAGATTACCGCACCTCCACTAGAAGTGTGATCATTAATATACAATAGTTAACATATACATACTTATATATTTTTGTAGATAAAAATGTCTCGTAACGATTACCAAGACACCAAATCCTACATCCCTTCACTAATCGATGATCTAAACATTCTTGATGAGCAAAAAGCTTATCTTCTTAAAGTCCAACATCGATATATACACGAAGGTCGTGTAGTCGATGCTTATTTTGCTCCTTTGAATGGCATAAATATATGCTTTCCCACGATCCACTTTGATTGTTTATATAAAATAAATGATCAAATTTGTCCTCGTTTCGTCCTCGAATTCTATAGTCGTGTTCGTACCTTAAATGATCTTGAGGGTAATGTCTTCCTAGATTTTTGGATTCAAAATCAACGTATCATTTTTTCCATCACCGAACTTGGTGACATTTTAGGTGTTCCTTCCTATGGTCAATGTGCCTACACAGAAGACCATTCCTTAGAGTCACTTCACTATCATCTTGAAAGTGAAGGACCATATCTAACCGAAATTCCCGACCTTCAAAGCATTAAGCACCATATTCAAATCCCTCGACTTGCCAACACGTACCAAAAACGTGATGGTTCCATAGTCCACCTCGACCCAAACCGAATCTATCTAAAAGAGATTCTTCCTGATCTCAAAATTTGGGAACTCCTTCTGCGTGAAAACGTCTTGTGTCTTGCGGGTAACCAGGATCATGTTCCGGCAAGTCTAGCCCACATGCTCTATTGCCTTAGTAACGAGGAGCCATACAACCTTGCATACTATATGGCAAAAAGAATGGCTAACATTCATAGTCAGTCCGATAAGCTCATGCCATATGGCATGTTGCTTACTCGTCTCTTCCGTTGGATTATGGCTAATTACCCACATGTCAATAACACCGACTACTTCCTTGTTGATCCCATTATGAAACCCCTTGTGGACCACAACGTCGCACAAAGCAACGTAGTGACAAAGGGTCAAAATGTGGTCGTAAATCCACTTCCGATGCTACTTTCTCTTCTTCCTCCTTCCGTCATGGATCGTTATCTCACCCTATGGATGAGGATGATGATGAAGTGAATGAAGAAGGAACCTCTCATGCTCGTACTCCTTCACCCGACACATTCATTCGCAATCTTGACACGTCAACCTTCACACCAACAACCGACCTTCCTTACAACAACACCAACTTAAATGCGGTGATGAGAAGGCAAACGATGATGTACAATCGGCAAGTGTCCATGCACGAGCAAACCATCGGGGGGTTCAAGTCAATTGGGAAGGCACTTAAGGGCATCGGGAACAAGATCAAGAAGTTGGGGAAATCGAGAGATTAAACTACTAACTTAATTAGTATTATTATTAACTCAAGTATTATTAAACTATCACTCATGGGGTCTTGGCTACAGCCACTTGACATTAACAAGTTTGGCTTAACTTAGTATTTCTAACTTGGCATGGGTTACTTTGGATAGTTAATGAAGCTTAATGCTTGATTATATTTAACTCATGAGCTTTATTTAGTTTATATCTTTTATTTTACATTTTTCTTGCATGCACTAGATGATCATATTACTTGATAGATTGCATGCTTAATAGTAGCCTAAATTTAGATAATCACATGTTCTTGTTTGTTGCTAGTTGTGGCTAGTGTTATGAAAACTATGTGATTATTCTTTAGTGAATTTAGGCAATAGGATTTGCTGCAAATAGTACCCCTAGGATTACCCATTTAGGCAGCCTAAATCCTGCAAAACTGGTAAAAACGTCAACTGCAGGTCACGGCTCCACTAAATAGGGCACGACACCACTAAATTTAGTGGTACCGTGGGTGATTTACTGGTACCGTCCCTGGTAATACATTTTTAACTGTTTGCTTTCACCTTTTGACTTACTTTCCCTTAGATTCTGCAAACATGTGCTGATTCCAACACTCCCAATTCCCTAAACTCACCATCCCCCCAATCCATGCATGCCTTCGATTTGGCTATTTAAGCTCTTATCATGTATTCATCTTCCTCACCATCCCACACTCATCATAAACTCACCATATCTTCTACAATGGCTACCACCTCTCACAAAGCAAAGAAACCAAGACTCAACATAAAACCACCTAAGGAAATACTTCTCATTTATCTTACACTAGACGATGATGAAGACATTCATACATCATTACCCTCAACCAATTCAACCTCATCAATTTCTACACATTTGGCTCCTTCTAAAGCCATTTCTACTAGGCCAACCTCATCATCATCTTTCACAATTAGGACTACCATACCCTTACTCCCACCTAGTCCTCCTCAACCATTAGCACTAACATTCACTCTAACATTCACTCTATCACCAACAACTCCTTTTGAGCTTGGGTCCAACATATCATCATCTTCCGCCTCTCCATCACCACAACAATTAATGGGTCACCCCATTCTCTAGCCTCTAGAGCCACGTAGCCTAAGTTGTGCATGTTGTCATCACAACCGAAACCTCATCTTCAACCTTAGGGATGAATTGAACTTCATGTTCTCCTACCTTGAACAACTCCTAACACCACCACAAGGACCCATCATACCACCTCCTCCACCAACCAATAGCCCAAACAACTAAACATTCTCATGTTTAGTTTCCAAAAATAAACATCTAGGATCCCTTTTGGTATTGAAGCAAATCTTAGGGCCTCTTGTCACTAAAGATTTATATATGCTTCTTGTAGTTTGTTTTTATGTTGTAGACATACTTTATGTATGACATCTCTTTTTATGAATAGATGGGCTTATTATGTGGTTATTTTATCTTTTATGCCTTTTGGCTTCTTAGCTCTTTTCTTAGTTTATGCTAGGATATTTGTCTTGGTTGCTACATGTTAGATATTGAATGTGTGTCATCTAACTTTGTTTTGTAGCAAGAACCATTGCTCGATTCCTTGGTGTCCTCCAAACGATGGGGAGTATACAACAAGGGGGAGCCTTTGCGACCTTTTTGCTTCGACAAAAAGGGGGAGAAATGGGATATAAACTCATGCTAAAAACTTGTTAAAATTAATCTTTAACTTAAAATGAGTTTATGTTTTGTCATCATCAAAAAGGGGGAGATTTTTTTATGCAAATAATGTTCTAAAAACGTTATTTATACATTTCGATAACTTCACGTTTTGATGATAACAAAATGTGAAATCACTTTACCTTAAAATTAACGTAAACAAGTTTTTATTCAAAATATCCCGTTTCTACGTAAATCACTCTAGGTATGAACAAACAAATTTACAACTTGACAAATGATCAAAGAAGTGAATTTGTGTTTCTAACTTCACATTTTTAATGTGACAAAACATTTTTTCAAAAATATACCTTACAAGTTATTTTTGAATTATAAAGAAATGTTATATTGGAAAAATAAGTTTAAAAATCATAACAGCTATTTTCCCCCCAAAATCAGCTCCAAACTTCCCCAAATAAACTTTCACCACTAAAAACAAAAATTTGAGCGTCCTTGTCTGACGGGCAAATTTCCTCTGCCTATAAATACCAGCCCTCTTCACAGTTTTTGGGCATCCTTTTTCACACACAACTTTCTGAGTTTAAAACTCTTATCACATCTTCTCTTCTTGATCATTTAGTTTAGTTTTCTTTTGTTTAAAGAGTGATCCAATCATCCAACAAAGTGATCACCTTCATTCCTCTACTAGTGCAAGAGAAGAACACAAGGTACCAAAGAAGATACAAAGTGTTGTAGTTTTAGTTAGTGCACTTATAACACTTGTTACATACTTGTTGTATCCTAGCATACATCAAGCTGATTTTCTTTTGAGTAGTTTGTGAGAGTAGATCATTGTGATCTTGTCGAGATCTTGGAGATCTCTTGTAGCTTGTGGGCTTGTGTGTTGATCAAGTGGATCAAGGGTAGATCGGGTAGATCGAGTCAAGTGTGCTGATTATGTGAATTAGTAAGGATCGTGTAGATCGTGGGAGATTGGTACTAGCTAAGATTAGTACTCTACATTTAGTTTTGTGTCGAAAATACGGATACGCGACGTTGTACGGTTTTTTTCGCCTGAAGGGAGCTTTGTTGACATAGTGCTTAGAACTCTCGAGTTTGGTACTCGAGGAGTGGAGTAGGGCGAAGAAGAGCTTCGTGACCGAACCACTATAAATCTCTTTTTCCCGGTTTGATCTTTCCATCTCTTCTCTTTATATTTATAGTTAATATTAGATAGTATTGTTTAGTATTCATATTGGTGTTGATTGATTTCACAAGAGAATCGAATCAAAGTTTTTCACAAGTAAAGTTTTATAAACCAATAAAAAACCGGTAAAACTATTCAACCCCCTTCTAGTTTTCCACATATTTATTATTAAGTATAATATTCTTAATTTTCGACATATCATAAGTATAAAAATAATTATCTTAACTATTTTTATACAACATACGTAAAATACTAAATGTTTAAAACATTTTTTGTGTGTGTTAGATCAATGCAAGTTTAATAACTTTTCTTTTACTTAAATACTAATGTATTAATATGATCTTTTATCTTGTTTAGAAAACCCATGGTCAAGCAAGACAAAAGGATGTAATGTTTTAGAGATCATGTTACGGATTTAATGAAAGTGTTAAATATTTTGAGGTGATATATTTTTTACACTTAAGCCTTTGAAAAAATAATTTTGTAAGACAATATCTTTCGACACACATGATCAACAAACTTAGTTTCCATTCCTAAGAAGTTCACTAAAGTATCTTTAAACTTGCAAGATGTCAAAAACACATATGCAAGAAAACTGGTCTATGCCTATATGCAATGCAAAATCAATTAAGCAACTTAGTGCAAGAAGTCTAGTCTAAGTCCTATTGACGCATAAACCGGAAAACTAATAATCAACACAAAGTAACAAGGCATGTAAAACGCTTGTGATTATAGATATAATTAGCTTAACTAAAGATAACTATAAGCACTCAAAAATATTAACTAACAGTACTATGACACAAAGAAAAACAAATAACCATTTAGCGTAACATACAAAAATACTTATCGTCATTTTGTGTATTAAGTATAACAATGTATACCTAGCTTGACTTTATTTATTTTCTTTCAAATGAATTTGTTTCCTCCCCATTTTAAAGATTTTTACCAAGTTACTTTGAAAATACATCAATGTTCAAAAGTTGAAACGCCATTTTTTCATTTTGGCCAAAAATTTGCGCAAACGGCATAATTAAAAGGATCTTTCGTTACAAATCAAGGACTCTAATATATTTTCAGTTAGAAACCATTCATAAAGATAGTTTTTAAATGAAAATAAACTCAATTACGTTTAAAACGATAGATGGCACAACTCGTATGGACTTATGGTTGATTTTAAACGAATTTATGAAAATGACCCAATTCTGAAAACAGACAGACACATGCACGGTACCTTTAAATACCCTACGGTACCGTTAAATATAACGGTACCGTCCTATATTTAGTGGTATCATCCACTGTTGTTACAGTTCTGTCTCAGACTGAATTTTTGTTTCGACGTAACGAAGAGATGTAAAACTTCGTAAACTAGATACCGAACATGTAGAATATGTTAAGTAACATTTCCATGTTTAGGACTAAGAAAAACATTTACAAACATATATTTACTATAAAACAAAGAGTTGTCCCAAACGATCCTTTCAAAACCGCATCACTTTACGACTCATTCAAAAGACATGACCGGACACTTACAAACTCTTTTCTTTTATTTGTTTAAGAAAACTTTCAAGCTAATATGACAAAGTATACTTAACAACAAAGCTTGTAAGTATTAAGCACGTAAATACTTTTCATATTATATTCCCCTTCATGGGTGATTTGATACATGGATCGTACTCAATTTTGAAAACCATTTGTTTTAAAATTTTGAGCGACGTGGCTCTGGTACCAATTGTGGAAACCGTGGGGGGGGGGGAGGGTGAATACGTTTTCATTTAAAAACTTAAAAACTTTTTTATCAAACACCCGATCAAGTGTGACATAATATGAAAAGTGTCAACACTAGTCTTATAAGAACTAGAGATAATATAAAGCAACAAGTAAGGCATGTCACATTAACAAAAACATAGACATATTAATAATAACATGCCATGACACAAACACAACTAACATGATATAAGCAACAAACCACACAAATATAAATGCAATGCAAAGTATAAATGTAAAGCGGTAAATGCAAGAATAAACGTAAAGAGATAACTAAAGAAAGCGCAAACCGGATACGAAGATTTATAGTGGTTCGGTCACGAAGCTCCTCTTCGCCCTACTCCACTCCCCGAGTACCCAACTCGAGAGTTACTCCACTAATCAACAAGCTCCCTTCTCGGCGGAGAAAACCATACAACATTGCTTACAATATTTTCCAACACTAAGCTAGATGTCGAGTTCTTCTTCGGGTGCAACCAAACCCGTTATGTTTTATGACCCAACATAACAAACCTTGTGTTTTAAGGCCTAAACACATAAACCGCGTCGCTTACATTATTTTCCGACACTAAGCTAGATGTCGAGTACTAATCTAGCTAGTACCAATCTCACTCACGATCTACCCGATCCTCACAAATCACACAAGCTACAAGATCCAAATGATCTACACTCGATCTACTCACGATCTACCCGATCCTCACGATCTACACGATCAACCCTATCTTCACATGATCTACTCACTATCAACACAAGATCTCCCCGATCTCTACAAGATCACAATGATCCACACAAGATGACTAAACAAGACAGTGACAACTTGATGTATGTCTAGATACAACAAGTAAACAAAAAGTAATGCAAGTGCACTACACAATGACTCTAACACCTTGTATCTTCTTGATACTTTGTGTTCTTTTCTTAGACTAATAGAGGAATGAAGGTGATCTTTGGTTGGATGAAAGAATCACTCTTAAACAAAAGAAAAACTCTCTAAATGATCAAAGAAAGTGATCTAACTAAGAAAGGATTAGACCAGAGAAAACTAACTGAAAAAATCAAGTTGGAAGCGTAAAATGGTCCACTATTTATAGGCAAAGAAAATTTGACCGTTACCGAGGGACGGTACCAATAAATATATCATGGTACCACTAAATTTAGTAGTACCGTGGTACCGTGCCAGACAAAAACGCTCTCATTTTTGTTTTTAGTGGTGAAAGTTTATTTGGGGAAGTTTGGAGCTGTTTTGGGGGGAAAATAGCTATTGGGATTTTTAAACTTATTTTTCCAATTAAAACATTTCCTTTTAATTAAAAAATAATTTGTAAAATGTATTTTTGAAAAATGTTTTGTCACATTAAAAATGTGAAGTTTAGAACTGATGAGTGTGTAAATACTCATCATTTTATACCCATAAAAGACACAAAAATGACCAAAAACACCCAAATTATACTGCAGATATCCTTGGTTTGTATTTTTATGTGTTTCAGGTACAAAGGATTGAAAACGGAGCGAAAACGGGCATTTTTGGATCGACTCGACAACAAGTATGCATTTGATCAAGTGAAGACAAAAGTCAAAGTCAAAAGTCAAGTCAACTCCCAAAAATACCAAAACAACACAAATGGTCCTTGGAATCATTTTCAGTCTTTGGCAGCCATGGTCCCTGGATTTTCAGTATTTACACAAATGGTCCCTTAACATAAAACCATCCTAAACCACCAAACCTTTTTATCCTAACTAAATAAACCCAGCCAAATAACCCTAACCCATCACCAATAAACCAAACCCGGATCCAAAATACCCAACCCGTCCCTTTTATTAATAAAAACTACCCTTCCCCTTTCCCGCCTATGGAACCCAGCTAATCACCTAACACCATCATCACCTTCTGCTCCTATCACTGCCATACTCCACCTTCCCCCTCCTAGACACTCCACCCCACTCCAAGCCAAAAATACTTCACGAGATACCATGCCATGTCATCAATGCGTGTGTACATATGGGCGCCAAATTGATATTAAGGGCTGAGATCATTTCTACTTTAATCCTACGACTGGGATTTTCTCCAAGAAGCACAAATGAAAGTCTAAAGCAGTTTTGTCTCACAAAACTAGCACAAACAAGAGTGAAGACCTTTACTTAGTGTTTTAGTATAAATAGCAGTCATGTGAGCCTTTGAAAGGCAGGTTTTATTTTAGCATTTTAGTTAAGGTACTTATATTTCCTTTAGCTTATTGTCATTTTCTTTTCCTGTACTGTAATTTAAGTTCAAGTTTTTTCTATTTAAAGTCAACTTAAGTCAATTTACTGTTACATTTTATTACTGCTTATTGTGTTTTTAATGTCCTTATTTCTGATTCCTTAAGCTTATTTAGATGTTTTAAACTTAGTTTAATAATCTGAGATTGCATTTGTTAATTTAGTTCTACAAACCAAAGTTAAGCTAAAGACAGTCAAATAAGCTCAGCTTATTTGACTGCTTATTGGCTTTTGGAAAACTGCTCAATAAGTTTTAGTTAAGTCATCAAATCAATTTTCAACAAGAATTTTAGCTTTAGTTGTCTGTTTCAGTTTAAAATTTTCATATTTAGTTCATAAGGTAGTGTTTGGGTTAAGACCCAAAGTGGGTCAAACTGGGTTGTTACTATTCATTTGCAAGTTGGTTAGTTTTGTTTAAGCTTATTTCAGTCCTGACAAGCTGTTTTTAGTCTGCCTTTAGTGTTTTTGAGTCATTTGTAGTTACTAGTAGGTTAGGTGAAATTTTGGTCCCTCAACTGCTTCTCACAAGCCCTTGATAAGCTGAGCTTATTTTATGTGAATTTTTGGCATTATCTTAACTCACCTTAGTCATTTTGAGTATTGGTTTAGTCCCCTTTGGTTCTGCACAGCTAAGATACAAAAAACCCAGGTCTGCACATCATAGCAGACCAAACATGTTTGATTTTCCCATTTTTAAGAATTTTCTTTGATTTTTAATTTCCTCTACATAGGTTGTTGTGAGCTGAATTTTAGGACAACTTAAATTTAGCTGCTCATCTTTGTGATCCCAGTTTTTTAGATTTTTAGGAATTTTATTAAGTAGCTTTTGAAGGCCTTGAATTAACACCATTTGCCCTGCACAGGCACTAGATCAGCAGACCTTTTTTGTTTTTTTGGCTTATTGTGTGCTTATTTATGCTTAGCTCTACTTTTCTTTGCTTATTGTGAGTTCTGTTTTAGATGATAGTTAGACTTTAGCTTATTTTCATGTCCCTAGCTTGTGGGAATAGCTTTTAGCTTATTTGGTCATTTACCTTGTTCTTCTTTCTTTTTCAAAACTGTCCCAACTGATCAATGAGATAAGCTGTTTCTGAGCTTATTTTGTTTGTTTCAAAAAGGTTTTCAGTTTTCAAAATTAGCTTATTTCACTTATTTAATCAGTTTCCAAAAAGAAAAAAAACACAAAAAAAGGTTTAGAAAAAGTGGGGAGTGAGGGAATCGAACCTGTGTCACTTTGTTCAATCACACACACCCTTACCAAACGCACCCAGTTATGCTTGTGTTTAATATTCACATTTTAATTTTTATAGTAGTCTTGGTCTTTTAAGCTTAAACTGCTGAACTGCTTATTTCACAGCTTATTTCAGTAGCTTTTTTAGTCCAAATATTTTTCATAGTTCAGTTTTAGCTAAATTTAATTTCTGGTAATTTTTCATAATTTTTACTGTTAATTTAGTATTTTTCCGAATTTAATTTAGTTTAAATAGTTTTTAATTCGTAATAAAAAATAGAAAAGTCAAAAAATATAAATCTTTTTTTTTTTAAATTTTCTTTTGTCATTTAGGATTTAGGAAAAATAATTTTGCACCCGTAGGATTAGTAATTCTAAGATTTCACGTTTTAGTCTCACGTCTTCCCGGTTTTTAATTACGTTATTTTTCTTTCTTTGTGTTTTGCTTATTTATGCTTAGTAGATTTATATGTTTAAGTTTCCCTTAGCCTATTTTTGCTTCCCGTAGTTGTAGGATATTTAATCAAACACAAAAATCCAAATTCCAATCATCAAGCACTTTAATTCCAAACCAAAAACGAAATCCTCGATTCACACCTCGCTGGGACACGACCCGGGTGATCACTTGCCCGGTATCACACATATCGTATTCACGGGTTTTGTAAGTTAACCTTTTTCCTAAAAGGTTGATTTGTCATTTCCCGTGTATCACGCATATCCGTCTGGTATTATATATATACTTTAGCACGGATCAAATTTTGGCGCCGCTGCCGGGGAGGTTGTGTTGCGACAATATCGTTTAAGGTTTAAACGATTAGTGACTTGAGATCCTTCTTCTTGAAGTTATCGCTTTCATAAAATTATAAAAAACAAAAATATTTTTCTTTTCTTTTGTATATATATTATCATATAAAAAACAAAAATACAAAAACATTTTCCGTTTTCTTCTGTTAAAATAAAAGATAAAAGCAATCTCAATATAATATTCCTCAACTTGGAGTATTTTCATATTAAGTTCCAAACAAAAGATTAAAACTTACCTTTGTATCACTTGCGAATATCGGCTCACCTTTGATTGATAAATAAACTATAAGAGGGGTATAAGGAGAGGCGATCCAACGAACTTCGCCTTGAAAAGAGATCCATTTTTCTCTTCCGCTCCTTTGTGCGTTTATCTTTTGAAGAGCTACCGTACGCTTGTTGATTATTGGTTTAAGTTCACTTGTGTTTTGCTTCGGTCTCGTTTTAATTGAATTGTTTTTAGTGCATGCGCACTCGTTCTTCTCCGTCAACAAGTCCTTTACGTGAACTCGTGCATACTCCGAGAAGACGTAATCGTAGGCATTCCGCCTCAATAGCCGAACCCGAGATTCGTGCTATTCCCGTTCCTCCCATTGTCACAATGGCAGATGAACGCACCATGTCGGAGATTCTCCAAGCACCCACCGAGGGTTACGGAGATGCTATCATTGTTCCGACAATCGTTGCCGATAGCTTTGAGCTTAAAACGGGGTTGCTAAACTTAGTAACTTCAAGTCAATATTTCGGATTTGAGAGGGACGATCCTCACTCCCACATTCGATGGTTTAACAAGATCACCTCTACCATCAAATACCGAAATGTTCCTCAAGAAGCTATCAAACTTCTCCTTTTTCCTTTTTCTCTCGAGGGGGCAGCCCGAATTTGGCTCGAAAAACAACCCCCTCGTTCTATTGAAACATGGGAAGATTTAGTGTCGAAATTTGTGAACGAATTCTTTCCCCCTTCTAAAACCACAAGCCTTAAAAATGAAATCACCAAATTCACTCAAAAATTTGATGAATCCTTTAGTGAAGCGTGGGATCGTTTTAAAGAATTACTTCGCAAATGTCCACACCACGGTTTCTCCGAGTTACATCAACTCGACACCTTCTATAATGGTTTGAACCAAACGGACCAAGATTCTCTTAATGCCGCCGCCGGTGGCAATCTCTTGAATCGGACTCCGAAAGATGCATTAACCATCATTGAGAACAAGTCCAAGGTCCGCACTACACGAAGCAAGCCGGTTGTTTCCCAAGTTAGTAGTGCTTCTCCTTCTTCATCTCACGTGAGTACTTCTAGTACTGATGCTAAGATTAAAAAACTCATGGATGCTATTCAAGCTTTGGTTCTTTCCAAGCAAAAGAAACTATCTTCCCCACAAACTTCTTCACCCACTCAAGTCAAAGCGGTGGAAGAAACTTGTGTCACTTGTGGTGGTCCTCATGCATACTATAATTGTACTGCCACCGATGGTAGTCGATTTGAAGTTAATGCGGTAGCCGGGGCTTACAACCAAGGAGGTAACCAATACCGTCCTCAAGTTGACCCGAACTATCGTGTTAGTAATCAAAGTGGACCACCCGGATTTTCTCAACCCAACAATCCAAATAGATTCAATCAAAATCAACCGAGAGGGCAAGATGTTCGAAACCAATTTCAAGCCCCGGTAAATCAATACAAAACCCAAGGGGGTAATTTCAATCAAGGCTTTCAAGCTTCTAATTACCAAGCCCCCATTGGTCCCTCAAATGAACTTGCTAGTTACATCAAGTCAAATGAGGCCAACATGAGGTCAATGCAAAATCAAATCACCACTTTGAAAAATGATTTTCAAACCTCAATAACAAAACAAGGTCATGAGCTCAAAAACGAACTTAGAACAACAAATCATAAAATTGAGCAATCTCAAAGAAAAATTGAGAACATGTTTGCTAGCCTCATGAACCAAATGAATCAAGCTTCAACTTCGGGAGGTCTTCCGGGAAATACCATTCCCAACCCGAAGGGTGAGTTGAAAGCCGTCACCACTCGAAGTGGTAAGATGCATAATGGACCCTCGACTCCTATGCCCCCTCCATCGAGGGAAGTGAATCGAGATACCGAGGTGACAACGGACAAGGTGCATTTCTTAAGCCCACGAAGTACCGCACAAGTCCAACCTCCGGTCGTCCAGACTCTAATTCCGGAACCCAATGTTTCGAAGACCAATCCTAAGCCTTCGATTCCATATCCTTCGAGTCTTAACGAACAAAAGCTTCGAGATAAAACAAATCAACAAATGGAGAAATTCTTCCAAATCTTCAATGAGTTGCATTTTGACATAAGCTTCTCAGATGCTCTCGTCCTTATGCCCAAATTTGCATCTACACTCAAAGGTTTACTAAGCAACAAGGATAAGTTGTCTGAGATGGCAAAAACCCCACTTAACGAGCAATGCTCGGCGGTTATCCTCAAGAAGCTTCCCGAAAAGCTCGGTGACCCCGGCAAGTTTTTAATCCCATGTGATTTCTCGGGGATGGTTCAGTGCTCAGCCTTGGCCGATCTTGGCGCAAGCATTAACCTTATGCCACTCTCGGTATGGAAGAAATTATCTCTTCCGAAGCTTACATCTACTTGCATGACACTCGAGCTAGCGGACCGTACTATAACTCACCCGCTTGGAATAGCTAAGGATGTCGTTGTGAAAGTAGGAAAGTTCCACTTTCCTATTGATTTCGTTGTGGTAGACTTTGATGCCTATCCTCGAGTTCCACTCATTCTGGGGAGGGCTTTCTTAAAAACGAGTCGTGCTCTCATTGATGTATACGCCGAAGAATTAACCATTCGGGTTGATAATGAAGAAGTCACGTTTAACATAAATCAGGACTCTAAATCTCTAACCAAATGCAACGTTGCTACGGTTAATCAAAAATCTGATCTCGTAATTGCTTCCGAAATAAGTGATTCGATACTTTCAAGATTCACGGTTAAGAGTACTTCAAACAAACGTGCTGAGCTCAAAGCAATGAAAATTACCCCTGGTTCAAGCAAATGGTTTGAGAGCTGTGCTGGGGAAGTAAAGAGTATCTTTGATTACGATGAACAAGAACCGGAGATCACAACGGAAGTGGTGAAAATTGCTAGCTCTAAGAGCACACCACTTGTCCCACCTCCGGAATCGGTTTGTCGTATTGAAATTGTTGATTCTATGGATGGAACTAAAAATTCCACTCCTATTTCTGCACCAATCATTTCCGACTCTTCCCATCCTTCTCCTCCGATTGAGAGAAGTGATATCTCTATGGAAGAGCTCGAGGTTTTCTTATTTGATGCTCCAATTTCGCCAGAAATTGTTGAGCCCGATAGTGATCCGGGGGGAGATGCTCCGTTATTAGAAAAAATGATATTTGATGAACCATTATTTTCCCTCCCCCCGATGGAAGTTATTGAAGAAGTTAATGTTGATGAAAAGCCGTCAGATCCTTTGGAGCTCGAGCTCAAGGATGCTTTTCCCGAATATGAAAGTTTTCTCTTTGATACCAAAGAAGAGAGTAGTGGCAATCCCACTTCTCATCCTGATTATTCTCTCTCAGCTTATGAAGCTTTTTACTTTGATATCGATCATTCGGAAGAGACGAGTAGTGGCAGTACCACTTCTTATTCTTATATCTCTCTTCCCGAGTATGATGCATTTCATTTTGATATGAATGATCTTTATCATGAAGAGTTCTCCGGTGAACTCTCTCATGTTATATCTCCTCCTGAATATGATCATTTCTACTTTGATCCTGAGGATGATTCTAGTGTGGGGGGAGGTGTTATTGATCATAAGAATTTAGTTCTTGAAGATTTCATCCCGACCCTCCCTCCCGTTGAGGACAATATTGCTTTTGATGATGAAGAGTTTTTTATGATAATCATAAAAATCTTGCTTCTCTTCATCACATATGGTGTGATTTCTCTTTCCCTTTTCTCCTACGGGAATGAGGACACTATCTTTGACCCCGGTATCATCCCTTATAGTTTCTACTATTAAAATACCGTGGGTATCTCGTAGGTGTGGAACTTTCTAATGTTCAAATGTTTATCCAAACACATTGAATGAAAGTCCGATGGAGATAGTTTCTTCCACTTGCTTCCCCATGAACCAATGAATTCGGGGTCGAGTCAAGCTAGTGACTCGGTTAACAAAAACATTAGCACCACATGGGTGACAACCCATGTTTCAGACTTCTCTCTATTTTCTAACACTAAGTGTGGGGGAATTCCTCTGCTGTGCTGTGCTTTTGTGTGTTGTTTGCTCTTGTTTGCAGATTTCCCTTAGATCGTGATGATTGATGCGCCTGTTTTCAAACCAGCCGCCCAATATCCGATCTTTTTGCTAACGTTTATCTAGGGATATCTTTTTTAATCCTTTTTTGTGAAAAATGGAGATTTTTGTTCCAAACTTGGCTATTAGTATTACCTTTTTACGTTCTAAGTGTCGGCATAATAGCCGGTACTTTGAATATTGAGGGCAATATTCAATTCTAAGTGTGGGGGGGAATTCTCTCGAATTTTGTCACATATGTACCTTCTAGTGCCCTAGTACCCCCGTTTTGGCCAAAATTTTAAATTTTTTTCGTTTTTAAATAAGAAATTGCATAAAAAAGAAGTGCTTTGCACCAAAAAAAGAAAGAAAAAATAAAAATGTTTAGTCTTGATTAGGTTAGAACAAAGGGAATCCCGACTCTGCCAGAGTGTTGATCTGGCTGCTTCCTTAACGTTTAGACTAAGGTTTTACGATGTGTGCAAATGAAAATGCTAGGCATAGAATAGTTGGTTTTCTTTAGAGCTTATATAAGTAATCTATGGCTTTTCCTCCCAGGAGATAACTAATCTGATTTAATAAGTGCTTATCTTCAAACTTTTGAACACACAAAATCATTTTTTCATACGATTTTGAAAAATACTAGTTCAAGGCTTTATTTAAACTTCGGAACAAGCATATGTCATAATAATGCAAAATGAAAGTGAGACGTTGCTTGAAAGTTGCAAAAAGTTAAGTAATAAATAAATGTGCTAAAAAGGTAAGGTTCAAGATCGGCCCTTGGATCCTTATTTCTGGAAGGCGTTTAGGTTTTGGCTACCCTCTTACACCGGCCCTTGGACCTCTAATTCAGGAATGTGTGAGGTCTTGGTCTAACACCCTTGGATCCTCATTTCAGGAATGTTTAGAGTCTTGGAACTCTCCGTTGTAACGGCCCTTGGATCCTTTATTCCGGAAGGTGTAAGGTCTTGATTCCCGTGAAACTCCGTATAGTTTATGTTGCACAAGTTAAAAAAAAAAAAAAAAAAAAAAAAAAAAAAAAAAAAGATGAAAAAATGAAAAGAAAATAAAATAAAATAAAATGGAATGATATTGCAAAATGCAAAAATGGAATGATATTGCAAAATGCAATAAGTTTTGATGTGTTTGCTTGTTGTAAATTTTAAATCTATCTTTCAACTAGTATTAGTCAAAATCTTATAAAAACGTCGATTTTTGTGATCAAAATTTTGAAAATCAAGCACAGTCACCTAACTTGAATAAATATGGGAGTGAAAAGTTAAGTCTCGGCTTACATAGATTATTAGTATAAGCAGCGTTGGCATTTTACAAAAATGTTTACACATTGAGTTTAAGCTTTGTTGGGAGTATTAAAAAGAGGATGACGATTTCAATTCCCTGGAGACACTCATTTTGTGTGAATCCCGTTCCATGATACCATTTTTGAAAATCAAGCATTTTGTCTATTTTTGTTTTAGTTTAAATTTCTTGCATCAAATAAAAAGTCAAAACGGGGTATCCTTGGTATTCTTTTGATCCTTTCATTACTTCATATGATCAGATTGCTAGGGACTAGCAATAGTTTAGTATGGGGGATTGATGAGTGTGTAAATACTCATCATTTTATACCCATAAAAGACACAAAAATGACAAAAAACACCCAAATTATACTGTAGATATCCTTGGTTTGTATTTTTATGTGTTTCAGGTACAAGGATTGAAAACGGAGCGAAAACGGGCATTTTTGGATCTACTCGACAACAAGTGTGCATTTGATCAAGTGAAGACAAAAGTCAAAGTCAAAAGTCAAGTCAACTCCCAAAAATACCAAAACAACACAAATGGTCCTTGGAATCATTTTCAGTCTTTGGCAGCCATGGTCCCTGGATTTTCAGTATTTACACAAATGGTCCCTTAACATAAAACCATCCTAAACCACCAAACCTTTTTATCCTAACTAAATAAACCCAGCCAAATAACCCTAACCCATCACCAATAAACCAAACCCGGATCCAATATACCCAACCCGTCCCTTTTATTAATAAAAACTACCTTTCCCCTTTCCCGCCTATGGAACCCAGCTAATCACCTAACACCATCATCACCTTCTGCTCCTATCACTGCCATACTCCACCTTCCCCCTCCTAGACACTCCACCCCACTCCAAGCCAAAAATACTTCACGAGATACCATGCCATGTCATCAATCCGTGTGTACATATGGGCGCCAAATTGATATTAAGGGCTGAGATCATTTCTACTTTAATCCTACGACTGGGATTTGCTCCAAGAAGCACAAATGAAAGTCTAAAGCAGTTTTGTCTCACAAAACTAGCACAAACAAGAGTGAAGACCTTTACTTAGTGTTTTAGTATAAATAGCAGTCATGTAAGCCTTTGAAAGGCAGGTTTTATTTTAGCATTTTAGTTAAGGTACTTATATTTCCTTTAGCTTATTGTCATTTTCTTTTCCTGTACTGTAAATTAAGTTCAATTTTTTTCTATTTAAAGTCAACTTAAGTCAATTTACTGTTACATTTTATTACTGCTTATTGTGTTTTTAAGTCCTTATTTCTGATTCCTTAAGCTTATTTAGATGTTTTAAACTTAGTTTAATAATCTGAGATTGCATTTGTTAATTTAGTTCTACAAACCAAAGTTAAGCTAAAGACAGTCAAATAAGCTCAGCTTATTTGACTGCTTATTGGCTTTTGGAAAACTGCTCAATAAGTTTTAGTTAAGTCATCAAATCAGTTTTCCACAAGAATTTTAGCTTTAGTTATCTGTTTCAGTTTAAAATTTTCATATTTAGTTCATAAGGTAGTGTTTGGGTTAAGACCCAAAGTGGGTCAAACTGGGTTGTTACTATTCATTTGCAAGTTGGTTATTTTTGTTTAAGCTTATCTCAGTCCTGACAAGCTGTTTTTAGTCTGCCTTTAGTGTTTTTGAGTCATTTGTAGTTACTAGTAGGTTAGGTGAAATTTTGGTCCCTCAACTGCTTCTCACAAGCCCTTGATAAGCTGAGCTTATTTTATGTGAATTTTTGGCATTATCTTAACTCACCTTAGTCATTTTGAGTATTGGTTTAGTCCCCTTTGGTTCTGCACAGCTAAGATACAAAAAACCCAGGTCTGCACATCATAGCAGACCAAACATGTTTGATTTTCCCATTTTTAAGAATTTTCTTTGATTTTTAATTTCCTCTACATAGGTTGTTGTGAGCTGAATTTTGGGACAACTTAAATTTAGCTGCTCATCTTTGTGATCCCAGTTTTTTAGATTTTTAGGAATTTTATTAAGTAGCTTTTAAAGGCCTTGAATTAACACCATTTGCCCTGCACAGGCACTAGATCAGCAGACCTTTTTTGTTTTTTTGGCTTATTGTGTGCTTATTTATGCTTAGCTCTACTTTTCTTTGCTAATTGTGAGTTCTGTTTTAGATGATAGTTAGACTTTATCTTATTTTCAAGTCCCTAGCTTGTGGGAATAGCTTTTAGCTTATTTGGTCATTTACCTTGTTCTTCTTTCTTTTTCAAAACTGTCCCAACTGATCAATGAGATAAGCTGTTTCTGAGCTTATTTTGTTTGTTTCAAAAAGGTTTTCGGTTTTCAAAATTAGCTTATTTCACTTATTTAATCAGTTTCCAAAAAGAAAAAAAAAAACACAAAAAAAAAAGGTTTAGCAAAAGTGGGGAGTGAGGGAATCGAACCTGTGTCACTTTGTTCAATCACACACACCCTTACCAAACGCACCCAGTTATGCTTGTGTTTAATATTCACATTTTAATTTTTATATTAGTATTGGTCTTTTAAGCTTAAACTGCTGAACTGCTTATTTCACAACTTATTTCAGTAGCTTTTTCAGTCCAAATATTTTTCATAGTTTAGTTTTAGCTTAATTTAATTTCTGATAATTTTTCATAATTTTTACTATTCATTTAGTATTTTTCCGAATTTAATTTAGTTTAAATAGTTTTTAATTCGTAATAAAAAATAGAAAAGTCAAAAAATATAAATCTTTTTTTTTTAAAATTTTCTTTTGTCATTTAGGATTTAGGAAAAATAATTTTGCACCCGTAGGATTAGTAATTCTAAGATTTCACGTTTTAGTCTCACGTCTTCCCGGTTTTTAATTACGTTATTTTTCTTTCTTTCTATTTTGCTTATTTATGCTTAGTAGATTTATATGTTTAAGTTTCCCTTAGCCTATTTATGCTTCCCGTAGTTGTAGGATATTTAATCAAACACAAAAATCCAAATTCCAATCATCAAGCACTTTAATTCCAAACCAAAAACGAAATCCTCGATTCACACCTCGCTGGGACACGACCCGGGTGATCACTTGCCCGGTATCACACATATCGTATTCACGGGTTTTGTAAGTTAACCTTTTTCCTAAAAGGTTGATTTGTCATTTCCCGCGTATCACGCATATCCGTCTGATATTATATATATACTTTAGCAGGGATCAAGAACAAAAAAATTATTTCTTTGATCATCCATCAAGTTTAAATTTGTTTGTTTCATACCTTGAGTGATTTACGTCGGGATGAAAATCTACGACTCTGTTGAGGCATACTTGATATGTCGAGAGATGTTGATGTAAGTATGCGTTGATGATTTGTGTTTACAAGTAACTTGCGCATTTTACGTTATGCATTACATGTTACATGTTTGTCATTATTAAAACCGAAGAAACCGTTTAGTTTAAATATCGTAATATTTGCACTAACAACCAACTAAAATCAAATATTAGAATATTAAAACCTTTAATTATACATGTTAGCAAACACAAACTAAAGTAAAGGACAAAACATACTAAATTAGGGAATATATTTTTAAAATCAAGTATTTTTTTTGGTAAAGGGCCTTCACCCGGTAAAATATATTACTCCAAAAAAATAGTTAAGTACAAAGGAATGTGACTAAAATACCACATTAACCTCAAGCAACCGCTTGAACAACCACTATATCATTCATGACAGGCCATAAATGATCCAACTAACTACACATAACTAGAAAATCAAAACAAAACCAAGCATAAACTAAGACACATAAACCTTTATGCTGACCAAAGGAAAACAACCTATCCAAGTCTAATGTCATGCATAGCAGCAGCCTTTAATTGGGCTGCAGATAGACCACAATCATCAAAGTAATCATCATCATAATCATTGTAGTCACATGTACCATCTTTCCATCGTTCCAAAAGACTCCTCTCGTTTCCTCCACTACCGAAATAATTAGTGTCGTTAGGATATTCCAGAACTTCATCGTTGTCGCTATCAGAAACAACCACATTACCCACCTTAGAGAATGGGTTACCCACCTTGGTTGAAGAAGTACATGTGGAGGAAGAGATATTAGGCTTAGTAGCCGTATCCTTCTCCTTCTCTTTCAAATCTACCTTTTTTATAGGTTTACCATCATCATCCACACGAGTAACTTTCCCTTCAATAATTAGCTTTTCAATCTTCCCAATTTTCTCAACAATAGAAGTAGTACTTCCATTTTCACCCTTAGAAGAACTAGCAACAGCAGGTATATCAGATGCTAAAAAAACTAGCCATATCGTTTTGGCAATCAAGAACCTCATCATCACTATCTTCTTCAGCCACTTTAGTTTCCTTCTTACTACAACCTCCAAATCAGCCCCATCCTTAGGAGAAACACTTGTTGCACAAGGAATACCATTATCATCAGTATCGACCATATCAAGAGCATCAAATGGGTTCGATGTAGCAATAATCGTCCCACTCGTACTTGCCTCATTAGTGATTTTCTCCTGAGTAGTAATCGGCTTCTTCGATACAGGTCTCTAAAATTTTGGTTTAGGCTTATTAAGCTGAACACCCCCAATAGGCTGAGAAGGAGCAGCCACATTCTCCCCTTACTCTTACGATTCTTTACCTCAATGAAACCATCATCCGTCTTATCCAAAGTAGTAGAAGCTTCAGAAGCCTTTACTGCCACATTAGTATTACTACGAACAACCTCCTTAACATGATTTGGGCATTCAATCAAAGCATGTCCAAAAGTTTTACATTCACCACAATGAGGAGGTTTTCATTCATATTCAACATTAATAATTTTAGTAGTAAAACCATTACCTTCTTCATTTGGAATTGCCATTGTAACCTGGCTTTTAAGTTCTGAATCCGCGCTTAATTCAACTAAAGCACGAGCAAAACTAATACGGCCCCAAGACTCGACACACATAGAGCTTGTAAAAGCATCTAACATAATAGGTTTCCCTACTTGCGTAACAATCACGCTCAAACCATCCTCAGAATAAGCAACCAAAGGAACCTTATGCATTTTGATCCACACCGGTACCTTATTTACTTCGTTCCTATTAAGGGATAAAGTGGGAGTCCATTTGTTAAGAATAATAGGCGAGTTACGTATAATCCAAGGACCTCGTTCCAGAACACGATCCACACCCATTTGTAGTGGGAGTCCATTTGTTAAAACCAAGTTCAAATATATCAATACGTGTCGTATTATCAAATTAGTCTGAGGTATATTTTAATGCTTTCCTTTTTAGTGAATGTTATATGGATTACGCCTAAATTGGGTTGCCAGAACATGTCTATTAGTAGTTAACGAGTGTGGTAGCCCGCGCGTTCCCGTGGGATTGCCTTGTCGATAGTGTCGAGTTTTTTTCTTATTTATCGTTTGTTGTTGTCATGTGTAAAGGTGGCTTAAATTTTGTTGGTGTTATCCATCATCTAAAAAGGGTTTCTATAGCAACCAAAATTCCGCCACTTCTAATCTCTGCAAACCAGATGAAATTAATATCAAACTCATATGCTTTTCTAGTGTCATTTCTATGCCGCTAAATTGCTGGTATCAAACACTATAAACTTCAGTGAAGGCTAATCCATAAAAATTTCTCTCAATTACCAGATCAGAGGTTTTAGACACGCTCATGTTATCATCAAAAACTATATTGAATTTAGGCAAGGTCTTACGGACACGTAAGAATAAGTTTATGGTAGCCAAAAAATATAAAACGATAAACAGCCAATGACTCGATCATAACTTAAAGATACTTTCAAAACTACAGACTGAAATCGCTTCATTCTTGAAAACATAAACAGTAATAAACACCTAGAAAAGGTTTCTCTCGATTCAAGTAACAAAAACAATACAAAATATTAAACCGTTCTAGCAAGAACAAAGAAAGGTGGTGCTTCAACGCTTGTCACCACCACCTCCAAGCTTAGGGCCCTTACCTTTAGGAACATTGCCACCCTTAGTTTGAGTCTTCTGCTTTGATACACAACTTCAGGTTTCTTTGCTTTCTTCTCGTCTTTGGTCTTCTTGATCCTTTCCTTGATTTCACCTAAATTTAGTCAATGTGGAGAAGTTACTCATTGGTTTAAAACGGTAAAATAAATACAATGGAAAAAAAAATGATCTTAGAAGTTAACATACCGAAGAGTAGCTTCCCTAGCAGAAAAGCATCAACCATCGGAACTTTATCGAAGTTGTCATTTCAAGGAGCTAATCACCCGTATACAACACATTTACTTACCTTCTCATTGAAATATTTACACAAAAAATTGGTAGTTTTAAATGAAAAGTGTATTAAAAGTAAGAAAAATTATAATGCTAGAAAATGTAAATTGATAATTTACCTAAATCATGGCAGGATGATCTTGTGGGTTATTTCCTTGCCATGGTGCCTACAAAAATTACAAAACAACCTTTAATAACATGTCTGGGCCACCAAATGACTGCTGACTTTTTTTTATTAACGCTATCACTTGTTATTACTAAAACTAAATTGCAGTAGTGGTTTTTTCATAAAATCTATATTTTGTCAATAACCATCTTCAAAGAACAAAAGAAAGCAAAGCCAAAAAGGAAAAGAGATGTCAAACCAACCTTTACATTACCCACTCATACTGACCATTTGCCAGCTGCCCACCTTTAGTCGTAATGTTATATTGTTTTCGTAAGTAAAAGGTTAAAAGAAATATAGACAAACCTTGAAGGTGTAAGAAACTGGCTCATCCATTGTATAAGCTACAGACGCTGCACCCTCTGCTGCTGCAGTAGTAAACGAAAGTCATAATAATACTATTAATAGGTCAGTACTAAATAGATGTTCTGAAAAGACGAAAGAGAAGATTAATTGCCCATTAATAATTCAGGCACGAATTGTTGAGTATCATATCATCACACAGGTCATTAAGTTATTAACACTGTGAATGAAAAATATTGCAAAACTTTAGTTGTCAAAAACATTTTAAGATGAATGGAAAATCTTGCAAAACTTTATTGGTCGAACATAGGTGTATCCTTAGTGTGCCACTAATCACAATACATGAAGCATTGATTAACTGATCAGAGTATTGATTCTAAGATCATGATAATGTGTTATACATGCCAAATAAGAATTATGCTAGTATACTTCTGATAGCATACCATACTTGAGTTCAACATAGGATCCGAAAATTCTTTGGTGTCTTTCATTATAGAAAGAAGTCGCCAATATATGCAAGCTTGGTAAGATACACCTGGATCATATAGAGTAAAAAAGGGTAAAAAAAGATATGCGAAGACTATTTCTTTATGGGTAAAATGTGTATAAAAAGCAGACCCACATTACATTCACTGAAATTTAACAGAACTGCTTCCAAATATGGTGCTTTAATTGTCATTCATACAAATGAACAGAGCTACAAGAACAGAACGTACCCGCTGAAGATGTACTTGAATTATCAAAGTGGGCGTAGTTATTCCATTTACATTCGGCTCATTAAAGTGCACAATCTGTTGATCAGTGAACATGTAACTCAGGACATATGTCGGCATAAAGTTTGAAGCTTTCTTGCATAAAAGTAGAGAATATGCTATATGAATATAAATTAACAAAGCCGCTTACCAAATAGAGAATGGGTCCAACACCAGATTCATGAGGCCGCCACAAAAGAAGCGAAGATTCAAAAAAAAAATGGAAGAAACAACACCAGAATGGATTCAACCACGACACTTTTAAAAAATCTGCCCTCAATTTCTTGGCGTATCAAAGCAGCAGCGTCGCTGTTGCCACCTGAAGCCAAATCTATCTATCTTGCAAAAACTGAACTGAGAATGAAACAATTGAAGTGGAGAAGTACCTGAGTATCAAAGTGGGCAGTACACGTGGAAGATTTTACAGTGTCGGTTGTCACTTTGACATATTGACCTGCTCGGATCTCACTAATGTTGCTTGCAAAGTCAATGGTTCATCGTTCACGACCACCCAGCTGCCTTGTACTTCTGCAAACATGAAAGCATTTTGATACGTTAGAACAGGTTAAAACGTTGTATTGCAATGGCCATTTTTTTTTCAGCGATTACAAAAACTATACTTTCCTTTAAAAACATAAAGTTAATGTTAAGTTCAGAGCACTGGGGACATAAATGCAAAGTAAAAGCACAAACAACTTAACTGCTTTCATTTACTCACAATAGGAATAACTAAATGTACACGATTAAAAATTCAAATGAAATTGGCGTACAAACTGTTAAAGGGCGTTTGGAATTGCCTTTAGAAATTGCTTATCAGTTTATTTCATGGTGCATAACATTAGCCATTTCTTGCGGTCTCAATCACACGAACTCGTTACTTATAGCCGTTATGCCTTTTTCTGGTGCACAACATCAGTCTGGTCTCCCACATCACATATGACATACATAGTTGTGAATGAGACAATAACCTGGAAAGCATCAGAATTTGCACTCGCATCATCTTACGCATAAGTTGCTCCTTCGCTTTCGGCAATTTCTTTCTACACAACAACAAACCATAGAAATTATATAAACAAACATAACAAACTAAAATTGAATAAGTTGCCACAAATAGATGCAAGCGCAATTAATTACACAGGCGCTTCACAATAAGTCTAAAAAGTGCATACTCGCGGCCAAAAATGAATGGCAAAATAAATAACCGGTAACAAAACAATATATAGTAAAACTATGCGTATTTCATCAACAGCGGGCTTGTTTCAAGAATCTAACATTTGGGTAAACGTAAATGACCAAAAAAACGCAGTTGAAGAACTGATTCACCTGTCTCAAGATCTAGCTATGACCTCTGCCTTTTTTTGGGAAAATCTTCTAATCGGTCTCTTCCCCAAACATTAAGCTCGAACAGGAATAGATCCCATAATATCCTCATCCACCTTACTCCCACATAACGAAAGCCACTATTAAATCTTTTTTTTTTCTGGTCAGGAATGATTCGATTAATAAGGGTTTTGCGTATAGACTTAGCATTTAAAAAATTGAAAAGTATATCTGGTGGGTCGTAAGATCCGGGAGTTTGATTATTAGATTTATGTGTTTGATGAATTAGGGGAGAAGAAAGTATTTTCTTGCGTGTGTCTGTTTGGTAGGGTGAAACATATGTGTGAAGAAGAAGTGTGTAGAATGTTGGGGGGGGGGGGGGAATTCCAGCCACAAATCATAAACGGAAGAAGAGTTGAGAGAGAGAGAGAGAGAGAGAGAGAGAGAGAGAGAGATAGCGACAGTAATCCAATGGGGTCTACAGTGCAGCATAGTGCAAAACAGTTGTAAAACGGATGTTACTATTCATCACGCACTGTAGTTCCGTTACTTGATTAATGGCTGCAACCAATAGACTGCTAACTTTTGTCCTACTACCCCCAAAAACACCCCTGATGGCCAATAGGAAGCGCAATTAAAGTGTTAATTACTCCGTAATGCAAGTGCATTGGGCCCCATTTCCCAATGGTTTTTAGTATATAGTATAATTCAACGTTGTTATAATAGTTTATTAATCTAAACTTATAAAGTGCTCCACTAATTATTAAGATGTGTTCTTGATGCTAGCTAAACCTAGTTATAATCTAGCTTTCAATGTTAAACTTAGCTAACTCTAACCTAATAGTCTAACAAGGTTTTATCCTATGTGTACCTCTAACCATGCATAGACGAGATGTCTAAACAAAGAATACTAACATTTTGTGACCTCATATTCAATGCTCATCCTACGAATAAACTCAAGTTATGCACATAGACGAAAGTAATAATAAACAAACTCAATAATTATCTAAAAAGAAATTCATTAAAATGCTTACATCGACTCATAACACATAAAGGTTCATAACTAGGCTAACACACAAGGGTGTTAGCCCAGAATCTCAGTATACATAAACAAGTGTATGTAAAATAATAAACATAAAGATGTCATAACGAATTCGATATGAAAACCGAATGATTAACAAATGTTATGATGATTGAGGATCTTCTTCTTGATGATATTGGTCTCCAATTGTGGTAACTTGCTGTGGAAAACCCCTAGAAAACGTCTAGAGCAAATAATGCATAACCTAAAAATGTTTTTAGGTTTTATTTAGAGGAGACTCAAATCTTGTCCCGGATACGGCGTATCCACTTAATAGATACGGCGTATCACCTCTAAGTAGGAAACTTCCACGTGCATATTAATAAATGGATATGGCGTATCACCCACAAATGGATATGCCATATCAATTGCATTTAACCTAGCTAACTTCTTGGCATCTTGTGGATACGTCGTATCCACTATTTCGAATAGGTTGTATCCAACCTGTGTTACATAATCATTTTCTTTATTTAACTTCAAATCATGCCACTTTCTGTGTTTTTCATCAATTATTCCGCTTTCTACCTACAAAACAAATAAATAGCAACTCAGTATCAAATCTTATATAAAAACAATACGAGCAAAAATCGTAAGATAATAATCTATAAAATGTATACTTTTTTTATGATATCACTTCGTCACTAAGGTCAATTGAGGTTAAATTGTGAAATGATGACATTATTTATTTATTTATTTATTTATTTTAGAACGATAACTAACTATCTCACACTATATAACCACAAACTATCTCGCATGTTTTAAGTAGGACTTGACCCCACAACTATTTGGTTGGGGAGCTTTACACACAACCAGAGATACCATTGAGATACAAGCTCTTTGTTTATTTAAATTTTGTTTAATACGAGTGTATAAAAGGATATATTATACAACGTAAAGCAATTAGTCAAATATCATGGACGATTCTACAAAAGGATATATTATTATTATCCAAGGTCAGGTTGTTTATTCTCCAATTATTTGGTTGCAGACAAGCCATTATTATAATTAAGCACATAAATTAAGCATGCCAATCAATTTTTTTTTTTTTTTTTTTTTTTTTTTTTAATTTAATTTTGAAAGAAAACAAAGTACTTTTTTTTGTTATTTTATCGTTCATCTTTTTCCAATTACATTAGAGGCAATTAGACACGGTTCACATTTTTGCACCGTGGAATTTAGTTTCTTTTCTACGTGCTTTTGCATGTGTAGTTTATTTTCATTTTTTAGACTATTTTGATGGCATTTTTTTTTTTTTTTTTAATCTTTTTTTTCCTTCTTCTTTTGGTAATGGGTTTCTTTCTCTGATAAAATATTTACTCGATAAAATATAATCAGTACAGGAAATGCGGCTAAGTACCACATTTACTAGTCTCAAACGCACCTATAGTGCTTTGAACCACCAACTAGCGAGAAAGACAAACACAAACTCGCAATACAAACAACCTAATCTTACAAAAATAAAAACATAGCAAAACAAAACAACGCAAGTTCACATTCTTCGACTTTTCCAAAAGCAAGTTCACATTCTTCGACTTTTTATAGCGAAATGACAAGAGTTTCCACTCGAACAAGGCAATAGTAGCTATCCTCCATCTCGAACAAGGCAATCAGGGAGCTTCCACTTTTCCAAAAGAAAGTTCACATTCTTCGACTTTTTATAGCGAAATGGCAAGAGTTTTAGACGAACTGTAGAAGTAACTTCAATCACTTGCTCTACCGACCTTTTCTTCTACACGCTTATAAATGTGAAATATTTATTTTTCACATAAGCGGACAAAAATGAAAACAAACTAGACGCTTCTCATAATGTGGAAAAATAATCGTATAAAATGGACCTTTTTTTTGGTAGCGTGAATATACCGGTTCACCTTTTATTTTGAGCAAGAGAAGGGCTGAAGCCTAGCAAAAAATATTACGTAGTATATCATATCACTTCTCGCAACAGAGTTAATTACATCGGGAAAACCAACATTCAATACAAAGTTTTCATGAGATCTTTTTGATGGTTTCCCGGTTTTCTCGATTTTGAAAACACTTGACGTATAACTAGTCGACCATGCATGCATAAAAGAGTCCAAGCTAAAAGAGTGGTCTTAAGCGGTGGGCGCAAGGTGAACGTTGTGAGCTCAGCTTTGGCATCATTCAAGATTCTTTTTTCCTTTTCGAGTAAGCTTTGAAAGCTCTAGACAGTACATCACCCATTATCTTCGCTTTTTTTAATTGAAATTTTGTTGTTTTCAAATTAAATAACGTTTCATGACACCCAATAAACAACGACGAAATTAAGTTAGTTAGATTTTGTTGTATAAAGTGTCATGTATGTGTAATCAAAGTTGAAACAATATAACAAGAAAATGTATAAATCGTAAAGCCATAACAAACCAAATTGTAGATGAAACCGAAGGCAAGAACATGATTGAGGCACGTGTTTGACACGCTTTCCTTAAAACAGATTCGCCGTCTATTCGGCGTCTATTTCCCAGGGTACAACAATCGAAACAGTTGTACTGCCGGACTTGAAGTTATGCCTGAAATTCTCATCGAAGTACTCACTTGTCTTTTGTAGACAAATCGCTAAGATTAAGTGTGTCTTTTCTTTGGTGAAAGAAAATCTGTATCTATCACTTTTGTATATTTCAACTTGATATATGGTGTTGGTCTTATAGTCCTAAAGGAGTTACAATTATTAAAAACAAATTTAATACACAATTAAAACTAGTTTTAACTTCCACCATTATCACTAAATAAGTGATCATTATTGAGATGTTACCAAACCATAAATGAATGGTCTAACTTAAAGTTTCAATTGGGTTTTAACAATGCCTCGTATAATCATATGTTACAACTAAATATCACATTGATATGACAAAACTATAATCACATGATACTATAATCATATGATTATCACCCAATTTCATTTTCCCCACTTTCCATTCTAAACGTCTCAATATATGATTCGATATCTCATTCATACAACTTTATACCATAATTTCCAACAATCCCCCACATGAATGAAGATCGATTCGAAACACACACACATTTCCAATGAAAATATCAATAGTTGAATCCTGCATAGCATAAACACATGGTTCACCACCAGCAAGCGCAAAAATCTCAAATAGCCTCAAAATCGGTACAAATTAGCCACAAACTTTTGCACGTTAGAAACTAATTAGATATGACAGTTTGGGATGAAAGTGATTGGACTAATATTAAAACTTGGCCATCATGACCCATTACGATCCACCACTTATAGAACATTGGTTTGATAAAAGCTCTTACAGAAAGTCATAACCAATCAAATGCTCAAAAGCTTTGAAAATCATTCGAGTAACAATACTCAAATATTCTAAAAAATTGCAAAACATAATCATAGTTTGCTTACACATATATTACCAATATCCGTTTCCTTTGTGGATAACCATGATTCGGAGGAGAAACAAAGTTTTGTATCAATCTTTATCAATATAATTGCCGAGATACTTTATGAGATTATTTGAAAATTAAGTAGTCATATGTCATACTAAATTTATAACACATTCACGTATCATGCCAATTTACAAGGTATACTCATTTCCAAATTACCATAAACTATGAATTAATAACTAATGAGTAAAAAACGCCCCCGCCGCGTTGCGGCGGGCCTATTTATGAGATTTATGAAGAACATTTTTTTTTTGTTATCAGCTAAACTGGGGCCGTATTTATAACGTCGCTAAAATACAGGTAGGAATCCTCACCAAATTTAAGTTGCTATAATTTGCAATTTCATAAATTGAACCTCCAGCAAGATTCATATCCCATAATATAAAAGTTAATAACATGCACTCACCTGTTGAACCCATTAAAGAATTTTCAATATTTAGCAAAGTTTTCACGTTCTGACCGAACCCTGCATTCTTTCTAACCTGGCAACAATCTCTTCATGTGTGCCTAGTCTAGGCTGATCATCATCACCATTGCATCATAAGATATATAATTATAATAGTAACATGTTCTTTAAAGGTCAAATAAATGAATAATAGTAACATAGTTTATAATAAATTTTTTTCCGTTACAAAAGATATCACGTACGGGTAAGTGGTTTGTGAACAAAAGCATGATAGTGTGATGGATATTTGGAAGTTTTTTCTCTGTGGTTCCTTCATCCTGGAAAAGTGGTCGGCGGCTTCCCCTGATGATGCAGCTTTTGCAGTAGATTCATTTGCAGTATAGATTGTTCGTGATGGTGTGTCACCTGTTACAGGTAAGTAGTGTGCGCTTGAGATTCTATTTTTTTGCACACTGCTACTACAAAGTGGAGATTGAATGAAGTCATGTTACCTGCCGTTATGTTGTTGCTTGGGTTTCTGCATTTGGTTCATCTAGTGGTGGCTGGTTTGATGATTCAGGTCCTGTGTGGGTTGCATGAAAACTGAGAAACATTTAGTCTTCACTTTTTATTTCTCCGTTATTACCACCACTGTCTCAAAACATTGAAGCCATTTATATGGCCACATTTGCAACCGTTTCACTTATCTGGAAATCAGCCATCAACCGCAAGCTGTGACCCACATTTTCAACCTTCGCCATTAACTGTTCCATATGTTCGAGCTAAAAGTAAGATGTTTTATTCGTTGCTTGTTAAACCAAAGTAGTTAATAAGTTGTGCAACTTAAAAAAAGCTTCTAGTTTTAACTAACTAATTACCTATATTCGGTGGCGTATAGTTTGCAGTGCAGCAGTAAAATAATAATACGTCCTGACCTATCTCAATTCGTATTGTCATTGTAATTTAGTGGGACATGAGGCTCCCAACCGAAACGCGTTTTGGAACGAAAACGCAGGAAATTGTATGAGAACTTCCCCACATCTTGGATTCTAATAAAGTGAAACACAAATTAAGCAAGGATTTCTAGACATGTGATCTATTTACTTCTTTACTAATCCTAACTACTGTACGTGATTAACTTCATAAAACCAAAGCATTCTCAAAAAATAACGCAATACCAATTCTCCTGTACCTAGCAGTGGCACAAAACTTCGACAGAATAGTATAAAACCCGCGCAATTTCAGTCACACTTTCATATACAAACTTTACACAGTCACATTATAACAATCTAAATGAAGATATTTTAAAAAAATATCACAATGACAACAGGTAGAATACCTGTGAAATATAATTCTACCTGTTTCTGGTATCCCAACGTCATCGTTCATATGTAATCGTAAATCCATGTAGTAAATAAGTTATCGTGTATTAAGACTAAATAATATAAAGGCCAGAAAATGCCTACCTTCATTCGCTACCTGCACCCTTGCATACTTTAGACTTATACGCGCCCGGTTCCATTTGAATACTTTTTACCGGATTCAGACATTAACCATCGCCCGGCAGAATTATTCGTTAAAATACCTGTAGCCAATGATACCAAAGTAGATTTATATTTCATGATAGACGATTTGGGTACGACAGCAGGCTTGGATAATGTAGTATTTGATGCACCCGTAACCCAAAAAACCAAAAAGAAAACATGAATTTTTTTTTTTTTTAAGATAGCCAAAAACGAACATGTATCTATTGGTTCAGATACCTATAGCCAATGAGTGTACGCGCGTGTTAGTCTGATGCGAGTAACAGGACCGAATGTCATCGGATTCATTTGTAACTGCAAAAAGAATAGAATGGTAAAGGCTATTCAGACATAAACCATGTTCTCGATTTGAACATTTATTCATAATTCACAAAAGAATGATTCTTACCATGGTCTCGAATTCAGCTTTTTAATCTTTCCTACAAGGCTTATGACCACAAAACGGTTTGATCCTGTGCAGTCCCAAAAAATTAGTTATCAGCGTCAGTAACAGCAGCATCAGTATTTGTTTTGGTTTTACTTTGATTAGTCGTTACCGTCGTTCGTAACACTAACCTTGTTGAATCGTAACCCTTCGACACTGACCGCTATGATATTGTCCAAATCAAATTTGTTCCCCACAACATGGTCGTTGCCTGTGTGTGCGAATGACCTGCAAGTAGATGATACAAATCTATCACTATCTCTATAAATTTTTCAAAATTCAACGTAATCAGAAAAAAAGTATAAAGGATACTTTGCAGACTTTTTAAACGTACATAATCAATTAGATTAGAGTCGCCTACCTGAAACCCGTTACTTTAAATCTACTTCTCCATAAGGATTTTAGGTCACTACTCATAAAGCGGCATCAATAAGCCTGTACCTATAATCAAAGTTAAAAATTAGAACCCTAATATTTACCAAAAAAGCTGTTCTAAAAATCCAAGAATACTCAAAAGTGAAAACTGAGAATCTAATTAGGGTTTCGACAACTTCAAGTTTACCTCAATTTCTACTGAAGCTCCAATTTCCAAGGTAGCAGTTTATTCTTAAACAATAGTGAACCCTTGCACATTTCCAGAAGCCCTTATTGAGGATACTATACATATTCGAACCGCACACTCAATCCAATATGCATACACATATCTATATCAAATTAAAGTAACTAAATCAACAACAATAATAACAATAAAAAACATAAAAATTATACCTTTGATCGACGTGAGCAACAACAGACCTTCTACCAACCAATCACAAAAGTGAAACCGCTGAACAATAAAACGCACCTCAAAAATGTTATAAAAAGTCGATGTTCATGTCAACGGTTAACGATTTTCATCAACAAACCATAAAAACTAAAACCCCCTATTTTTTATTATATAAATCTAATGTTTAACTTCATTAAACTAAAAAAGAACTAAATTTTAAAACAGCTATCAACTACAAATGAAAACCAAAAATTATATTCTGTGATTTAGCCTTATAGTTTTATCTTAACAAATAAAGTTAAATCGAAAACAGCTTACCGTCTCCATGACTAAAGGGTTACTTCAACCCGACACATCATCGTCGTTCAGTTGATCGGCTATGAGGATTAACAATTACGTCTTTTTTTCCTTTCTTTTTTTGTCTGGTACTCGATTAATGTGGTTTTTGATAAGAATGAGAAAGAGAGAGGCGGTGAGGCGGTGTTTTTTGATAACACTGGGAAAGAGAGAGACGGTGAGGCGTGTCCCTTATCTATTCCAAACACGGATCTGGCATAATGGGCTTCTGGCGGATCACATTCGTGGGCTACTTAGTGGGCTAACCGGTTAAAATTTAAAAAAATGCCACCGACCACAGAGATTACTATATAGTAGGAATTAATAACTAATGATAGTCAAGTACTTTCATGCTTGAACATTAACACGAAATAAACAAATCAGTAGCAAGTGGCAATTTGTTTTTCCAATATAGAACATGTGCATTAGCTACCGCTACATTCGCAACCACCACTACCAAATGTACTTAATTTATTTACTAGTTTTCTATTCCTTCCCTAAACACAAATTTTCAATATAATCAATAGTTCTCTCAGCACACTAACTAATATGTGGTCTTCGTTTGTCAAAAACCAAAACTTGGTCCAATTAAATTATGCTTTCAAAATTGTGCCACAGTCAAAGTAATTCTTACAATAATATATAAAAAAATTTCTATAAAATGTTACATCTAACTCTATTTATTGAATAACATATTCGTATCTCAACAAATCCTATTGTTCTTCTAAGATTTAAACACATGAAGGAAAAAAAAAAAAAAAATCTGTTTTAATTTGCTTTGAAATCTTGGTAATTATTATGGACCATAGCTAAGTGCTTAAAGTTTTGAACTTGAATGTGATTTCTCGAAAAGCAATAGTTATGTTGTAAATTCTTGTGTAAAGAATAAAGATAGTGATATTTGTTGTAGTGTAAATTCCAGATTATTGCATTATGATATAAATATAGTGTGTCCAAAAGATGTTGGTTGAAATCTCGTCATAATACTGGTTTGTGTAACTAGTATTTGTTTCATGACTAAATGTTGAGACTAAACTCATTCTTGCGGAATGCGTTTTCGGTGTTATTTGGACTCCAAAGTAAACTGATTCATTTGGAAAGTGGTTTTGGTGTTATTTGGAATCCAAAAGTAAACTGATTCATTTGGAATGCGGTTTTGGTGTTATTTGGACTCCAAAGTAAACTGATTCATTTGGAATGCGGTTTTGGGGTTATTTGGACTCCAAGGTACGTGCTATCATAGTGGTGCAGTCATGGGAAAATGAATTGTTCGCATAGTAAACAAATAATTTTTGGATCCAAATTTATTTGCGTGTGTACCTAAGACATTAAACTTGATTTCTAGAAAGTTTAAAGCTCAAATAGATGAACCGGTTGGTCGCATTTTTTTTGGTACATCAATTCAGTTTGGACTGGTATGTTGTCACAACCGCAATGTCGTGAAAAATGTGTTTTTCGCATGGGTTTTGCACCCAATTTTTTTTCCCCGGTAATTAGGTAACAACGAAACATCTTAAACTTGATTTAAAAAAATAATAAATATAATAATTAAAAAAAAATGTTGAGCTTAAACAGAAGAATTAGATTATCGCAGTTTTTATTTTAGCACAACATTTTTTCCAAGCGGTTTATATTTTTTTATGCTGATATTTGTGTTACTTGGATGTTGTTTGGTACAGCATTTTTTGGTTGTTATAATACAAAATTATGTGATATTTTGTACAATGTTCAACGCAAATTTTTTTTGTTTCATTTGGTGCAAAATATTTTGGCAAAGTAGTGCCTATTTAAAGTTGGTTGGTGCGGTTTTGTGCAACTAATTATGTAACATGAGAATAAACAAGTCGCTCGATTTTGTATCGAATACTGAAAGTTTGGATGTTGCAAATATTCTGTTGTGAATATTGTTGCGAATAATCAAACTACTTGTTATTCTAGAAAGATAAATAATCGTCAAGACTTGTTATAACTCATATTGCTAATAATCAAACGGTTTGTCATATGTAAGAAATGACTATGTGTTAAATATAACCGTGCAGGACATTGTGAAATGTCAAAGAAGAACACACATATAGATGACAACAAATTACGTTGGTTTATGTAACTAACTCGAACGGTGTGATTGTCATCCAATGTGAGTTATTGTCCATTCGCTAAGTTGGACATATTTTGATTGTGTAAAATGATTACACATTTATTTTAAGTGATTATAATCACATAATAAATTGTGATAATCATATAATGATAAGAGATTAAATGTGATTATATATATAATCACAAGTGAATTGGAATGACATGTTATAAGTGTAGGACTTACACATATAACTTATTGGATCCTCCTAAAACATGTGTGATTTAAGAAGAATGTTAGTATATGAAGCTATGAGTAATACTCAAGAATTACCTGGGTTAGCTAGAGTTCAAAAGGACATCAACAAACATGAAGTTCTTGCCTAGTTGGAATACTCAAGAATTACCTGGAGCATGATATATTTAGAGTTGAACGAAACTCAAATTTGTACAAACATATTATGTCGATACGAAAACTACTCTCAGTATGGGTTATCCCTATTTGACAATGTGAAGTATAACATCCCGTAAATTTCCCCTGTCATTTGTAAACAATTAACAAGAGTAATCTATCGTCACGATTTAATTAACCATTTTTACAGACTAAATTTTTGCTTTTAATCAACTATGTTAACCTAAACGTCGTAACACGTTCGCACATTCTTTATGTCACTCTCATTTGTGCGTACCATAATAGTCATAATCATGAATAAATTAAAACATTTAACATTTAACGTCGTACGTTGTCAATCAATCAACGTGATCAAGTAAACTTTCCGAAGTTACGAAATCACTCACTAGTAACATTGGACTTCGGCCATCATTTCCAGCCGTCTCTATTCAAGCTCTATTATATTCAAGCAAAACCACAAAGCTCACGTTTCCTTGTTCTAGTCTCACAGTCAACATACCTCATCTCAATGTAAGGTGTTGCGAATATCTCAACATTCATTCATCATCTACGTATCGTTCATTTAAATTTTCTATATACATATCTAATTGGCTCGTATCACTTCCAACTCAAGTCAAAAATATATTTTGGCTAACAAAAAGGATTCGTACAAGTACTAAACTTATCATACGACTTCCACTTTTATTTTGATCATGACTAAAATATGTTAGACATGGAAATGCTCAACAAGCCACGAGAATTAACATTAAAACCCATATTGTTTCATCTCCTTGTTGTTTACTGGCTGCCAAGAAGTATCACAAGCAACCATTTTTTTTTACTAACTTACACACTCCAACTAAGACACTACAAACCATGTCAAGACAAACTACCATCAACTCCTTTTGTTTCTTCTCTCTCGGCTCAACACCACAAGGAAGACTCATGCAAATAGACTACCCTTTTACATCTCACATGCAAACACATGTTACTTTTCTCCTTTCCGTTTGCGTACAGGAAATGAATTGTAAGAAGTTTTCATAAAAGTAAATTGTTCTTTTCCTCTTGTCTCTTAGAATATCACTGCCATATTTGCCAACACTCAACCTATCCTTACACTCAACTTTCACATACAACTATGAATACCTCCAACACTGTCAAGACAAATTAACATAACTCCATTTTGTTTTCATCTCTTTAGTCGAACTACACAAGGATAATTCCTTATCATTCTTACAAATCAAACCAACTCTTGACATTACATGTGTAATCGAATCCTAGATAAGTAAGAACAGGACAAATAAACCATGTTACTCCACTCATTTTGAAAACTACTCTCACCTGACAACTTACACAAAACTCATTATTTTTCTTTGCCTTGTACGCCACCTTTTCCCCATCAACCCCACCAAATAGTGATCACAACTTGTGTAAAAATTCTGTATATACATGAACCTCTACTTCCTGATTTATGATAAGTCGTCCTAGACCTATTTCATATTCGACCTATACACTATTCTTGTCTCCTACCTATCCCTTGGCTTCCACATGAATTGTAACTGTAATCTCTCTCACGAGAACAAGCTACAATGGCCAGAAACATTTCACGCAAACTAGATTGCTTTATCTCACACCACAACACTCCCTCTCACTCGACAGAATCTCAAAAACCAACACAAAAACTCTTTGTCTTTTCCCTTTGGTGGTAAACGCCGGCCAAGCACATGCCATGAATCACCATCATTGGGATCACTGAAACACTCAACCACTATGACACACTCAACTCTATTCTCATGCTACAACGAAACAAATGTATAAGTACAAGAACTAACTTCAAATGACACCCACATGCCACTTGCATTCCTTTTCCCTTTGGTCTATATATACATATACCAGAATAAGCTCATACATACACACACTTTACGTTCACTCTTAAAATCTCACATACAAACCCACCTTCCAAGTATTTTTCTAAGTCCTTTTTCGTCACTGCTGGAAGTCGACTAACCCTCATGCAAACACACACACTCTTAAACTCTCACCATACCATACACTCCATACTTGTTTTTCACTCAAACAAAAACACACAACAAAAACCTCGTTACTGCTGTGAGAATACCAGTCGAACCCAAACAAATAACCAACACACTGTTCTACCATTATTTCCGTCGAAGAAAAGAGAAGCTGAACAAGGACCAAGCAAATGTTGGACAATCCATGGAGACCTTGTTGAGACCAAGTGTTGTTTCCAAGAGAGAGTCGTAAATCCCAGCCATACTCTAATCGAACAAAACCCATATTCTATTCGAACCTTTGTAAGTTTCGTATACCATTTTTATTTTTAACGAGCATATTATATTTTCGCGACACACATCACGCACCCCCTATAGACCACTTGATGAACTAAACATCATATTGACCCTCTAAAAGAAATCAAACATCACGTCTAAGCAACTACGCAAAAACAGTTTTCTTTTCTTTCTTTTGTTCTCTGTCGCACAGCCTCAAAGACCCAACTTCTAGCCTATCATTCGACCACTAAACGACCTTCAAAAGTTCCAATTCTTCTTCCTACCCGAAGTTAACCCAGCTAGCTACCCATAGCAAAAAGAATCAAGTAAAACGGTTGAGAAACGAAGCGGGAAACTTGATTCAAAGTTTGGTCCATCCCACTGCAAAAATACGCAAATTACCAGACCCTTGTTATTTCATGTGATTTGTACTCAGCGAACCCCCGACTTTAGGCACCTAGTTTGAACCCCATAAGATCACCAAAAATTCCAGATTTCGACCTCGTTGTAGACCACCCAGCTGACTTTAATTTGCCCCAAGAATCATTGAAAATGATTGAGAATCGAAAGAGATATTCAGTCTAGAAAATCCACCCAAGTCGCTTGTAATAAGCAGACTTAGAAACTTATTTTTTTCTTTCTTCATTCGACTCAACACCCAACTTCAAGAGTAAATTGCGACTTCGTTGTTTAACCTTAGACCCTCAAACTTGAACCCATATTTAGACCATCCAGTAGACTTTAATTAAAATCAAGAACATCGAAAAACCATCAAACCACTATGCCGAAATAAATATCTAAAGTTGCCCAAAAACTAACATCTATTAATTTTTAAAAGAAAAGATCATATTTGTCAAATTAAAATATTTTAAGGGTATTTATTGCCAAGGTGCAACCAATTTTAAATCAAGAACTGATTTTGTGATCTAATAGATACTCAGGGACTGTTTTTGTCAATTTTGAAACTTGAGGGTACAAACTGTCATTTAACCAAAGTTAAGGGACTAAAAGTGTAAATACTTATAAATAAGTACCAAAACTGTCAAAACCGTAACTTAAGGATAGACATGGAATATTTAGGAACCCAAGGTGTTTAAATGTCATTTTTGATAAGTACAAGGTCAAAAATATAATTTTTATAAACTAGGGACTAACGGTGTAATGCAAACACCATTAGGGTATAAAATGTAGAAATAGAGAAAGTTCAAGAGTAAACAGAAACATTATAACATTTTTATTTCCAACCCTCAATCTACACAATACACCCTCACCTCTCGCATCGTTTCATTGCAAACACAAACTTATACGTTATATTGTATATAACAACTTTTAAACCATTCGACTCAGCGTTCTTTCTCATCCGCTTCGAGACAACGATCATTATGATTCTAAATCATAAAATAATATTATTGATAATATTATTCTTCAATTTCCAAACCTCTTAATCCATTCACACTCACGTCTCCGATTAAATCGTCATACGATACCTCATATTGCATTCATTATTCGTGCTGAGACAAATTCTCAAACCTTATTATTATTCAGGTCATGTGTAGAGCTATTTCCGAAATCTCAACTGAATTACATTTCAGTAAATCCACTTTCATCATTATAGCTATCGCATCAGGTGAGTTCATAGCCCCACTTTTCTTGTTTACTGTTTTATAAACTCTTTGGGGGAGATACATGCTTAAATACAATGTTTTATACTTATTCATAAGTACTCTTAACTGTTTACATACTACTGTGAGTTCCATAAACTACTCTTTTACCTACTCTGAACTACTTTTTGAAGGCGATACACATTCGCTTCACATATAAACTTTACTAGTTTACTTTAAACATTATACTCATTTGATAAACCACTCTACTTGTTATTGAAACATAACACTTGCTTTTACTTTCAAAGATACTATAAACTTAACGAATTACTATGAACTTATAAATCCTCTTTTATACATTTTTATATCTCATGGAGAGATACCTGCTATAAACATGAACACAAATGATTTTCAACTGTATGCTATACCTGATTTACTATTGCTTAAGTTTACCTTTATTGCCATGTTCGAAGTCCCTCATTTCATGAACCTTAATCACCTACGGGTGAACGTAAATAATTGTGAATAGATCTATTAGGGACTGACAATCCCCGTCTGGGTCTGCTAGGATGAGCCACCCAGGCGCACGTTATTTGAACCAAACTCATGGGTTATTGGCAAATACCCATCCTGAGGGCCTATATACTTTACGTCATTTTGATGCTATCATTTTGATGCCAGTTAAGCGTTGAGTTTCATGAGGCTTAGAGCAATAGAAACGATATTGTAGTCATGATACAGTATTGCCATGATTTTATTTAACTTGAACTTGTTTTCACTATATAGCAGAAAATCACTATTTGGCAAACTATAACTATTTTGTGTTGACCCGGTTAGGGCAACCCAACCAACTATGGGAGTATAACAACTTAACTCACCACTTACTTTATAACAAACCAACTATGGGTGTATATTATCATAACCCATCGCTTATTTAATAAATAATTGTATTTGCTACAATTACTACTTAAACTTGAAATTATTGATAATCAACTGATTTTATACAAACTCTATGGATTAACTCACACTTTGATTTTTGACAATCAACTGGTTTACCTATAAACACTATGGTATTACTCACTTTTTGATTTTGATAATCAACTATTTATTTACAACTACTATGGACTCATAAACTCTTTGATTTTGGAAAATCAACAGTTTTTAACTACAAACTCTATGAACTCACCAACCTTTGTGTTGACGCTTTTAGCATGTATTTATCTCAGGTCCATGATGAGCACGGATGGCACGGAGGAGCACGAATAATTACGAAGGCTATAAATTATCATTCGAAAACCTATTTAATAAACATTGGAAACCACTGGGACTACTTTGTAAACTCTGATATTCGAATGATAAATCTTTTAAAACGACCGAATTGGTGATCGTTTTCTACTATTCAACTGTTGTGCCATGAAGTAACACCCAATCTGAATTCCGCTGCATATCACGAAATTGGGGGTGTTACAGATTGGTATCAGAGCTACAGTTATAGAGAAACGGGTCTAAATGAGGTCCGAACTATAACTACTTTTACAAACAAAACATTTTATAGCCTTTCGCTCTCCGTGCTTACCATCCGCCAGACGCTCATGTGACTTCTAGATAGTTTTGCTACACCAACACTCTAATATATTGATATATATACTCACCAAATATTTCGAGTACTATACCAACCATTCTTAATTATCCCACTCCCATCTTTATAGATACATGTAACATATTTTTCCTGTATTTCCGGAAAATCCGCGCATGAATTATTTTGTGGATTAGTACGAGTGTTAAAAACAGAAATTCTTAAGTAGGATGGTTTACAATGCTTTATTTAAATGATTGGGATGCCTTTTATTTAAGTAAAGAAATTGTAAAGCGCCGAACCATAAGTTTATAATTCCATATTTACATTGTTTGGGACGCCTCTCTATGTAAATAACGAATTATAAATAAGTGGGCTTATTTGTATCTGTAATAACACGAGTATGAAACCAATAATCACAAAAATTCATCAAACACACAACATAACTCTCATTAGAAACCATAAATATTGATACATAGTGATATGATTAGCATTGGGAATGCTAACATTACAAATATCACTAAGAAAGGCATAACATCGTCAATCGGTTGACCCGCTATACTAATGAAAAACACCACTACTCCTACGAGAGCAAGAACCACGACTGGATGCAACACCTCGAATATCCTGTACGACGAAAATACACAAGTTATTAATGCAATAAAACATTAATACATGGTGTTATTATACGAATTCAAAGCGACATTCCTATCGTAACCCTATCTCTTACCCCCATATTTCATCCACGCTGACGGCCAAAACCACGAGTGCTATGAGAAGCGCTATGACCGTGGCCAACAACTCCAGATCTTCATCTGGGACGTAAGTCAAAAAGACGGTTGCAGCAGCGTACATAATTACAAGAACGGTGTAGGTGTAAGACATTTTGTAAATGTTGGGTGAAATGTGGGTGGTGAGGAGTGAAATCCGGCATCTATATATAGAGGAGTAGCAGTGGGACTGCTATCCTAGCCATGTGAGTTCACTATTCCTCACACCAGGACAAATAAGATTTCTCATTCCCTAAAGCTGAAATTCAGCGATTTTCTCTACATACACCGAATCCTCATCCGAATACCTTTATCTGTGATCAACAAAACTTTTTTTGTTTAACGGGTAGGTTACCCGCACAAATTCTTGTAATTGGAAACCATGTGAAATTTTAAAAGAATAGCAATAGTTATTCCAAAAGGAATTTTCCAAGTTATGTTAACTGTGGAAATAGCAAATTTCACATGAGATTACAATAATTTCATCCACTATTAAGACATTATGAGCTACATAATGGTCTTACTTATTCCTCTAACATTGTGAATTTCACGATGCTCCCTTTAAACTCCCAGACATTGTATGTGATTACAATGGTCTCAGAATTTCTTCGTAACCTTACGTCTTACCACTTTGAATTTATCACAAACCTCTAGTGGTCTCTATTTTTCCTTAACAGACACTGTAAGTAGATACAGTGGCCTCTACTTTTCTGGACACTGTAAGTGATACAGTGATCCCTATATTTCAACCTCAGGTCCTATAAATCCTACAATAATCTCAACTACATTCCAAACACTGTAAATGCAACAATGGACGCATTTATTTCCAAAACATGGTTACTAATCTAACTATCGTAACGTGTTCCCTCATTCTTAATGTCATCCTCATTCGTACAAATCTTGATCACGAACCAAGTACCATTCTATAACCTTATGAAATAATAAAACACGTGTGGTTAAACTTTTCGGACTCACGAAAGCCAAACCAAACACATCCTTGAAACATTGATTCTCGACTCATTGCTAACGGCAACCCGACGCATCTTTGTTTATCATTGGGACTTTATCATAAAGACTCGAGCCCAACACTATTTAAGCCCGAAACTTAAGCTTAACTTCTAATTTAATCGACTCATGCCCGACTACTTTGGGTCGTTTTCTGTGAAATTCTCCTAACAATCCCTCAATATTTTCACACGTCTTAATCATGTATAACAATTCTTTTCCAATTACTCGATCGTGTGATGACCGAGTCATCACCAAAGCTCAACTCGACGGTCATGTTCTCAAACTGTTTCAACTAAATCAAGAATCATATATTGCCTAAGTACCTTGTTCATTTCAAGCTACAAACAACCTCCACAAACTCCAACGAACCTCCACCTAGTTATTTGGTTATGGACTCGACTACAATCAAAACAAACCAACTTTCGTGTTTCTCTTTTATTCCCAGTGACGATTAATAACCCCAAGGAACAAAATGATTTTGAACTACAACACATTTCATCTTATGACATATTGATTCCCCCTCCTAGCTTCCATACCTATCTAACAATTTGAATATTTTGAACAATAAATACAAACAAGTTATTAATGTAAGACACGATTTTATATATATAAAGCAAACAAAATTTTGTGTATACTTTTTACTCAGAAGAAAACTGATTCATCATCTACAAAAACTTGGAACCGATTCTGTGTTGTCACTTAAAATTTTATTTAACAAGTTTTTCTATACAAAAGCTGAATTTCAACAAATTCACTTTACATTCATAAAGTTCTCATCCGAAACCCTCATTGATAAAATCTATTACTTACAAACTTCTTGTTTAACGGGTAGGTTAAACCCCACAAAATTTTGATTTTCAAAAGTTATGAACCATGTTTATTTTCAAAACGCGATAGAATAACAATTTTCATTCAAAATGAAATTTTTCTCAAGTCAAGCTGACTGTAGAATTTTAATGATCACTTGTACACAATAGATTCATCTCTTTCGAAATTTATATGACTCCAACGCTTGAAATCCTCTTGTTCGTACATTCACTCTTTCCAAAACACCTCGTATAGAGGGTTGCCCAGCAAACGATTTCATAACAACTTATCATGCGAGAATCTTCATCCCAATGACTTCCACTTATTTCAAAACAACCCTAACAACCACCTTAGACTGGAATCCCGGGACGGGATTCGGTTTAACGGGTAGGTACTATAACATCCCGTAAATTTCCCCTGTCATTTGTAAACAATTAACAAGAGTAATCTATCGTCACGATTTAATTAACCATTTTTACAGACTAAATTTTTGCTTTTAATCAACTATGTTAACCTAAACGTCGTAACACGTTCGCACATTCTTTATGTCACTCTCATTTGTGCGTACCATAATAGTCATAATCATGAATAAATTAAAACATTTAACATTTAACGTCGTACGTTGTCAATCAATCAACGTGATCAAGTAAACTTTCCGAAGTTACGAAATCACTCACTAGTAACATTGGACTTCGGCCATCATTTCCAGCCGTCTCTATTCAAGCTCTATTATATTCAAGCAAAACCACAAAGCTCACGTTTCCTTGTTCTAGTCTCACAGTCAACATACCTCATCTCAATGTAAGGTGTTGCGAATATCTCAACATTCATTCATCATCTACGTATCGTTCATTTAAATTTTCTATATACATATCTAATTGGCTCGTATCACTTCCAACTCAAGTCAAAAATATATTTTGGCTAACAAAAAGGATTCGTACAAGTACTAAACTTATCATACGACTTCCACTTTTATTTTGATCATGACTAAAATATGTTAGACATGGAAATGCTCAACAAGCCACGAGAATTAACATTAAAACCCATATTGTTTCATCTCCTTGTTGTTTACTGGCTGCCAAGAAGTATCACAAGCAACCATTTATTTTTACTAACTTACACACTCCAACTAAGACACTACAAACCATGTCAAGACAAACTACCATCAACTCCTTTTGTTTCTTCTCTCTCGGCTCAACACCACAAGGAAGACTCATGCAAATAGACTACCCTTTTACATCTCACATGCAAACACATGTTACTTTTCTCCTTTCCGTTTGCGTACAGGAAATGAATTGTAAGAAGTTTTCATAAAAGTAAATTGTTCTTTTCCTCTTGTCTCTTAGAATATCACTGCCATATTTGCCAACACTCAACCTATCCTTACACTCAACTTTCACATACAACTATGAATACCTCCAACACTGTCAAGACAAATTAACATAACTCCATTTTGTTTTCATCTCTTTAGTCGAACTACACAAGGATAATTCCTTATCATTCTTACAAATCAAACCAACTCTTGACATTACATGTGTAATCGAATCCTAGATAAGTAAGAACAGGACAAATAAACCATGTTACTCCACTCATTTTGAAAACTACTCTCACCTGACAACTTACACAAAACTCATTATTTTTCTTTGCCTTGTACGCCACCTTTTCCCCATCAACCCCACCAAATAGTGATCACAACTTGTGTAAAAATTCTGTATATACATGAACCTCTACTTCCTGATTTATGATAAGTCGTCCTAGACCTATTTCATATTCGACCTATACACTATTCTTGTCTCCTACCTATCCCTTGGCTTCCACATGAATTGTAACTGTAATCTCTCTCACGAGAACAAGCTACAATGGCCAGAAACATTTCACGCAAACTAGATTGCTTTATCTCACACCACAACACTCCCTCTCACTCGACAGAATCTCAAAAACCAACACAAAAACTCTTTGTCTTTTCCCTTTGGTGGTAAACGCCGGCCAAGCACATGCCATGAATCACCATCATTGGGATCACTGAAACACTCAACCACTATGACACACTCAACTCTATTCTCATGCTACAACGAAACAAATGTATAAGTACAAGAACTAACTTCAAATGACACCCACATGCCACTTGCATTCCTTTTCCCTTTGGTCTATATATACATATACCAGAATAAGCTCATACATACACACACTTTACGTTCACTCTTAAAATCTCACATACAAACCCACCTTCCAAGTATTTTTCTAAGTCCTTTTTCGTCACTGCTGGAAGTCGACTAACCCTCATGCAAACACACACACTCTTAAACTCTCACCATACCATACACTCCATACTTGTTTTTCACTCAAACAAAAACACACAACAAAAACCTCGTTACTGCTGTGAGAATACCAGTCGAACCCAAACAAATAACCAACACACTGTTCTACCATTATTTCCGTCGAAGAAAAGAGAAGCTGAACAAGGACCAAGCAAATGTTGGACAATCCATGGAGACCTTGTTGAGACCAAGTGTTGTTTCCAAGAGAGAGTCGTAAATCCCAGCCATACTCTAATCGAACAAAACCCATATTCTATTCGAACCTTTGTAAGTTTCGTATACCATTTTTATTTTTAACGAGCATATTATATTTTCGCGACACACATCACGCACCCCCTATAGACCACTTGATGAACTAAACATCATATTGACCCTCTAAAAGAAATCAAACATCACGTCTAAGCAACTACGCAAAAACAGTTTTCTTTTCTTTCTTTTGTTCTCTGTCGCACAGCCTCAAAGACCCAACTTCTAGCCTATCATTCGACCACTAAACGACCTTCAAAAGTTCCAATTCTTCTTCCTACCCGAAGTTAACCCAGCTAGCTACCCATAGCAAAAAGAATCAAGTAAAACGGTTGAGAAACGAAGCGGGAAACTTGATTCAAAGTTTGGTCCATCCCACTGCAAAAATACGCAAATTACCAGACCCTTGTTATTTCATGTGATTTGTACTCAGCGAACCCCCGACTTTAGGCACCTAGTTTGAACCCCATAAGATCACCAAAAATTCCAGATTTCGACCTCGTTGTAGACCACCCAGCTGACTTTAATTTGCCCCAAGAATCATTGAAAATGATTGAGAATCGAAAGAGATATTCAGTCTAGAAAATCCACCCAAGTCGCTTGTAATAAGCAGACTTAGAAACTTATTTTTTTCTTTCTTCATTCGACTCAACACCCAACTTCAAGAGTAAATTGCGACTTCGTTGTTTAACCTTAGACCCTCAAACTTGAACCCATATTTAGACCATCCAGTAGACTTTAATTAAAATCAAGAACATCGAAAAACCATCAAACCACTATGCCGAAATAAATATCTAAAGTTGCCCAAAAACTAACATCTATTAATTTTTAAAAGAAAAGATCATATTTGTCAAATTAAAATATTTTAAGGGTATTTATTGCCAAGGTGCAACCAATTTTAAATCAAGAACTGATTTTGTGATCTAATAGATACTCAGGGACTGTTTTTGTCAATTTTGAAACTTGAGGGTACAAACTGTCATTTAACCAAAGTTAAGGGACTAAAAGTGTAAATACTTATAAATAAGTACCAAAACTGTCAAAACCGTAACTTAAGGATAGACATGGAATATTTAGGAACCCAAGGTGTTTAAATGTCATTTTTGATAAGTACAAGGTCAAAAATATAATTTTTATAAACTAGGGACTAACGGTGTAATGCAAACACCATTAGGGTATAAAATGTAGAAATAGAGAAAGTTCAAGAGTAAACAGAAACATTATAACATTTTTATTTCCAACCCTCAATCTACACAATACACCCTCACCTCTCGCATCGTTTCATTGCAAACACAAACTTATACGTTATATTGTATATAACAACTTTTAAACCATTCGACTCAGCGTTCTTTCTCATCCGCTTCGAGACAACGATCATTATGATTCTAAATCATAAAATAATATTATTGATAATTGATGCGCGTGATGTGTCGTTGCGGTTTAGCAGTTTTAATGCCTACTCAAGTTTTAAATTTATATTTAGCCGACTTATCAATAACACACACACTTAACGAGCAGTGTACCCGGTCAGTATGAAGATAATGGTAAGTAGAGTGTCGATCACTAAGAGTGGAACGTATAATCTCGTTAATCTAATCAGTATTTTAATATCCTAACGCAAGGGGGTTTCAGCCTGAGAGACTGGCACAGTTTGTTTGCAATTAAATAATAAAATAAACATATAGGCACGAATCAGCAAGTAGCACACACGTACACAGATAGATACTTGAGACAATAAGAGGGCTGTCCTTATGATTAAGTAGATTGTCACTTGTTTTATTGATAGCTTTATATGAAGTGTATGTAATTAACCCTTTCTCGTTGGTCCTATTCTCATCGGCGAGTAAACCCTTAATGACGACTTATGTCTAAAAGTTATTCCTAAGTGATCAATTTAGAAACAACCGTGGGAGCCACACCTTGTCCCGCAGTCGGGTGCCCGCAAGCCACTAATAAACACAGAGGTGGTCAATGCACTAATAAGTAGTAACCAAAGACATCAACATATAAACTTTAATTGATGGGAAAGCAAGTATTAAAGGGAGTGCAATCTTTCCGTTGTCACATTACACAAGCCACCAATCCTGATGAATTAAAGTTTGCTAAAACAATAAAACAAAACTACTTAATGAATTAAATACATGCAGCACCTTCTTACAGCTCTTGTATCTTCGATTTGGGTGTGTCTTGTGCTGCCTCTTGACTGAATTCGTCCTTCTCTTCTGTTCGGTCTTCTGTCTTTAGGGTTTCGAACTCTTTCGGTACTCTTTTATGTGTCTGGTCTACGGGGTATTTATAGTTTGTGTCTGAGGGAAGATGCGGCGCATCTACTTAAGTAGATGCGGCGTATCTACGTAACTTCGCGTGGGGTCCAAGATTATAATATTCAGGAATATTCGTACACCGCCAGAAGATGCGGCGTAACTGCCTTTATAGATGCGGCGCATGTCCTCTTGTATCTTGGAACGTATCTGGTGACATCTTGATAGAGATGCGGCGCATGTTGATAGTGAGATGCGGCGCATCTGGAGCAGAATTGACTTGATCTTGTCCATGTCAGTAGACTCTTCACTTTATGCACGTTTTGCTCCATTATTAGTCCAAAATCGCCAAGTTTCACCAAATGCTTGTTTTTACCTGAGAATTACAAAAGTAAACAATTAAGTATCAAACCTCATACAAAATATAGTAAAACAAGTCAAATTAATAGGATAAATGATAGTAATAAAATGTACTTATTTGAGTTCATCAAATATCCCCCCACTTGAACTTTACTTGTCCCCAAGTAAACCTTAGATTAAATCTCATGAAAATGTATCCTAAAAGAAGTTAGGATTTATTTTTATATTTAAGCATGTATTCGTTTATTTCGTAATCACACAACTAAACACTTAACGAATTAGAAGTAAAATAAAATAAGTCGATAAAAGCAAATCTAATCGTTTAACTGTCCAGTCGCGACGAATATTCTATCATAGGCTTGGCAAGTATACACATCTCCACCACTAAAGCTAAGGAATAACAAGTCTAAAGCGGTAAAAAGGGTTTTTAGGCTTAAGGGTTAATTATTCTTATTTACACTATCGATCTCAAATTCCAGAAAAGGCGACAAAATCACAAATACATGATCGAATCCACGAACACGATACTTGCAATTGCTCAAATCCTTAACTCGAATAGGCTAAAGATAGGTCCAAACTTCACCAATAATAATATATCAAAAAGGGCGACAAAATCATAAATACATAGCCGAATCCACGACTACGATACTTAAGATTGCTCAAATCCCTAATCTCAATAAATCAAAGGTTTGGTTGGATAAAGAATAATACAGGGTATGGATAACATTTGGGATATAAATTGGTGTAAAAATAAAAAATAAACAAAACAAATAAATTAAAATCCTAAGTGTGGTTAATCACTATCCCAACCATCCCATGAATAAGACTCATATCATTGAATAACTCACGCTTTAACACTTGAAACACACGCTTTAGGTAGACACGAATTATACTCAACAAAATCTTAATCAAAGAATAAACCTTAATTGGCGTTCCCATAACTGCCAATTCCCATTCAATCCATAGATATAATACAACAAATAGTGGCCATATGAACCACTTACATAACTTTACATTGTTGGCTTAAAATAAACATCCAACTCTCTTTTTTTTTTTTTTTTCTTTCTTTTTCTTTTCTCATTTTTTTCGATTTTTTTTTTTTTTTTTTTTTTTTTTTTTTTTTTTTTTTTTTTTTTTTTTTTACTTGAAACATAAACATAGATGTGTAAAATTTCACCACATCACTATAACTTTCTTTCCGGATAATTTTTCCATACTTTTCATAACTTCAGAAATAATGGTAAATAGTGAAAGTAGTAAACACACGAAAAATAAACTCTAAAATATACAATATTTACTTTCACTCCAATTGCATTGTGCAATTTCCCGACCTAACCATAGATAATGAATTACGCACGCGAACACAGGTAATGTAAGGAAACACACTCTGCCTATAGCAATTAACCAACCACGGACTTTAATCTACAGGGTAGGCTAAGGTTTAAGGTGTAACGAAACATTTTAAACATAGGTGTAAGAAACGAAAGGAATGGCTCTGAGTGTTTTTCTAGGGGTATCTTACTCTGAAAGTGAGAGTAACAAAAGGTTTTATACGGGGGTTAACTAACCAGTGTAGTTAGCTAATAACACATAACATATAAAGGCTTTTTGGGTGTAATCCTAGAATTTTACCAAGTTAGACAAGTCATTCCAATTAAATAAATAATACTCATTATGGTGGTCTCGAATAGTATACAAGCCAAGTTCTAAAGTTTACAAGTCACCGGCACACTCATAGATTTGTGAATTTTGGAAAAATCACAATTTTTGAAAATAACGTCATGTGTGCAGTTATGTAACTTAGATCTTAAACAAAAACATGCTAAAAATTTTTAAGTTTGATATATTAAGCACAGTTTAAGCATAATTTTTGAAAAAGTTTAGGACAAGTAATTGTTAAGTGTTCTAATTCTCCTATCCCCCCACTTAAGTTAAACAACGTCCTCGTTGTTTGTATAAAAGGTTAAAAACTGGAAAATAAAAAGAATTAGAACAGAAAAACTCCCCTGAGATTTGCTCGGTATGATCCTCCATTAGTGCAAGAGCAAAAATCATCTTTCTTGTGGATTAGAACGTTAAAGCTTCATACTTGATGTATCCACATGAAATTCAGGAAACTATAATACCACCAACACTTTAAAACACACCTAAGATAAGAAAGGTTCAACTTGCATAATACATTAGTAGTTAGGTAAAAATAAAACTTAAAAATGAAAACTGAAAATCATCAGGTCAGTCGATGCGCCGTATCTTATTGAAGAAGATACGCCGTATCGAGCCTGGAATAAATACGGATCAGAATAAAGATGCGCCGCATCCTTAACCAGGGATGCGCCGCATTAAAATAAACTGATAAAAGGTTTTAAAGTCGAAAATAAAAATGCAGAAAAATAAAATAAGATATGACCATTGCAGAGGATGCGTCGCATCTCAGGAATGAGATGCGCCGTATCTTCGTGCGGCCTGGACTGACTCGACACAGAAAACAGAACAATAAATGATAAATCCTCCGGGTTGTCTCCCGGTCAGCACTTGTCTTTATTCCAGAGTCTTCAAGTTAGACTCACGTTCAGCACTTTAGTATCGATCATTGAAGGAGTCGGAAACATCACGCTCCTTCATCCCCAATTTAGTAATATTGAACACTCCTTGCTCGTCCTTAATTTCCACGCCGTTTTTCTTTAATATCTGTATAAACAAAGTCCTGTCCCTTTCGGGCAGAGATGACAAAATGATAGACGGGAAATTCTTATTATCATACAGGCACAAATAAGCAAGGTGGGGTGGTAGTTCAATAAACACATCATGATTCAAATTCGTTTTCTCAACTATTCTCCTACGTTTATTAATTACTACACAATCATACCACTCATCATCAGAATCACTAACAACATCGCGTCTAAGTTCGGTAGGTACATTAAGGTCAATGAATTCCTCAAAGTTTTCATGATTAGGATTAGTTGAGTTGTTTTGAATCAATGTTTCTCCCATAAGTCTAGCTTCAAGATCGAGGTCCATACGCTCCCTTAATCCTAGCACATAAACACCTCTAATAATGCTTTTAACCGGATCTTGGCACTTGTAGACTAGTTTATTATTCCCTACCCTTAATGAAATTTTTCTCTTAAACACATCAATCTTAGCATGGGCAGTAGACAAGAAAGGTCTTCCGAGGATTAAAGGAATCTTAACATCCTCGGGCATGTCTAGTATAATAAAGTCTACGGGAAAAATAAACTGCTCAATCTTAACTAGCACATTATTAGCAATCCCCTCAGGTCGTTTTACTGTTTTATCAGCCAATTCAATAAGTAATTTAGTTGGTGCTAATTTTCCTAGTCCTAGGGTAGCGAATGTCTTAAGAGGCATAACACTAACACTAGCTCCTAAGTCAGCCAACACATTATTGAAAGATATATTATTAATAGAACAAGGTAGAGTAAAACTTCCTGGGTCTCTTTCTTTATGAGGCAAGGCATTTGAATCGGTTGCAGGGCTCTCTTCTTTCATTGTTGCCTTGATCTCCTCTTCATTTTTTGTCTTCTCTTTTAGTAGTCTCCTTAAGCTGATTGAAGAGTTAAAGAAAAATTCGGGTCTTGCACCATCATTACCATTCATCGATCTTCTAGGTATATTAGGAGTGACTTCTTCAGTAGTGCTTATGGCCTTGACATGATCCCTTGGGTTGGTTTCAGTTGAGCTCGGTAAACTTCCATATCCCCTTTCTTGAAGAACTTTGCTCATTTGACCAATTTGTTGTTCCAATGCTTTGATCGAAGCTCCTTGATTTCTTGTAGTAGTGTCCGTTGAAGCTCGAATTTCCTTGATCATAGCAGTATTCTCTTCATGTCTTTTAGCAGCATCGGCCATAATTTGCTTTAAAGTATCATCTAAAGTCTGCCTCCTCTCTTGATAAGCGGGATTGAAGTTGTTCTTTTGATAAAATCCCGGACTAGCTTCCCTAAATCTTGCTGAAGGTCGGAATGGTTGTCCAAATTGGGTGTAATAAGCTTCTTCAAACGTCTCACTTTCATTCTTGTTCGGGCAATCTTTAGTGTAGTGAGGTCCTTCGCATTTTTCACATCCAACTTGGGCAGCATATGCTCTTTCATCTCGCTTCTTCATCTCTCTACTAATTTTATCCAATTGAGCTTGAATAGCAGCAATCCCGTCAAAATTAGTGCTGCTCTTAGATCTAGTAGAGGTCCCATCGTGCCATTTCTGAGAATGATCGGCAGCACCTTGGATCGCTTTCCTAGCATTAGTTGCACTCATTTGAGGTACAGCTCCCTTAGCATCCAAAATCTGTCTAGTTGGCACGTCCAGTCCCTGGTAAAACAATATTATCTCCTGCATAGGGGTTAGATAGTGTTGAGGACATTTTACCAATAAATCTTTAAATCGTTCCCAAGCTTGATAAAGGGTTTCATCAGGCTCTTGCTTGAAACTATTGATAGCCTCCATCTTTTTAGCAGTCTTAGCAGGTGGACAATATCTCTTCAGGAATTTGCTTTTCAAATCTTCCCATGTAGTGATTGAACTAGCAGGTTCATTCCTTAGCCACTTGTTAGCAGCTCCTTTTAGTGAGATTGGGAAGATTCTTAGCATGAGTTGATCGGTATTGACACTTTCTGTAGTAAACAAATCTGCAATCTCCAGGACTTTTTCAACATGCTCGTTAGCATCCTCTTGTTCCGTCCCACTGAAAGCATTCTCTCTGAGCTCTTTGAGAAACTGACCTTTCAACTCAAATTTTGACTTGTCATCAAACTTAGGTCTAGCAACTCCTGAAGTGTAATCAGCACGGGTACTGTTCATGTATTCCTCCATAGTAGTGTTTTCGCCCATTGTTTCAGTTTCAACTTCCTCTTTCTCTTCAGAAAAATAATCAAGCTCGAGTGAATTTGAAAGATCAAAGCTTCTTGTGTTGAAAAGCCTTTTAAGCGAATGTAGGGCTCGTTCAGGATCTTCGAAAGGTTGAATCAAGTTCTTCGTAGAACTCCTGGTCATGCACTTCCTGAGATCAACACAAAAATATCAGTAGGGTATGCTCGAGAAAGTAGTATATCAGATAATTAATAACGAAAACGGAATACGAAAAATTAAAGTAACTGATATCTGCAGACGATGCGCCGTATCCAAAGAGTTGGATACGCCGTATCTTATAATCGTTAAAATTAAATCAGACTTTATCCAGAAAATAGATACGCCGCTTGGAATTTATGAATGCGCCGTATCGAATTAATCAATCAAAAATCAATTTATCTAATTAAAATTAAATGCGTCGTATTAACGAAAGTTAATGCGCCGTATTTTCGTTACGTTTAAAAATAAAAGATTTTTGATTCAGTAAGATGCGCCGTATCGACGGAAATCGATACGCCGTATTTGTTTAATAATTCGCAAACTGTTTTTAATTAAAATAATAGATACGCCGTATCTGCGAAAGCAGATGCGTCGTATGGCGTTAATGTTTAGAAAAAAAAATTTTATCAAAACAGATACGCCGTATCTTCAAAAGAAGATGCGTCGTATTATTTTATCGCTTAGAAAAATTTTCTTATTAAAAACAGATACGCCGTATCTTGGGGAAAAGATGCGTCGTATCGAATTAATTAAACGCGTTGTATTAAAAAAAATTAAACGCAATACGCCGTATCTGAGAGATCAGATGCGCCGTATCGTTTGATTTAGCACAGTACAACGATAGCAGAACAGAAAAATACGAAAAATAAAATAAAAATTAAACACACCAAACAAAAAATAAAACACACAAAAATAAAAACAAAAGCAAACAAATAACACACAATACAACAAATATGCAAAATAGTACAATGATGCAATTAATCTAATAAAAAGAAAAATAACCTAATTAAAATACTAATCAAATTAACAGAAAATAACAATTCACTCCCCGGCAGCGGCGCCAAAAACTTGATGCGCGTGATGTGTCGTTGCGGTTTAGCAGTTTTAATGCCTACTCAAGTTTTAAATTTATATTTAGCCGACTTATCAATAACACACACACTTAACGAGCAGTGTACCCGGTCAGTATGAAGATAATGGTAAGTAGAGTGTCGATCACTAAGAGTGGAACGTATAATCTCGTTAATCTAATCAGTATTTTAATATCCTAACGCAAGGGGGTTTCAGCCTGAGAGACTGGCACAGTTTGTTTGCAATTAAATAATAAAATAAACATATAGGCACGAATCAGCAAGTAGCACACACGTACACAGATAGATACTTGAGACAATAAGAGGGCTGTCCTTATGATTAAGTAGATTGTCACTTGTTTTATTGATAGCTTTATATGAAGTGTATGTAATTAACCCTTTCTCGTTGGTCCTATTCTCATCGGCGAGTAAACCCTTAATGACGACTTATGTCTAAAAGTTATTCCTAAGTGATCAATTTAGAAACAACCGTGGGAGCCACACCTTGTCCCGCAGTCGGGTGCCCGCAAGCCACTAATAAACACAGAGGTGGTCAATGCACTAATAAGTAGTAACCAAAGACATCAACATATAAACTTTAATTGATGGGAAAGCAAGTATTAAAGGGAGTGCAATCTTTCCGTTGTCACATTACACAAGCCACCAATCCTGATGAATTAAAGTTTGCTAAAACAATAAAACAAAACTACTTAATGAATTAAATACATGCAGCACCTTCTTACAGCTCTTGTATCTTCGATTTGGGTGTGTCTTGTGCTGCCTCTTGACTGAATTCGTCCTTCTCTTCTGTTCGGTCTTCTGTCTTTAGGGTTTCGAACTCTTTCGGTACTCTTTTATGTGTCTGGTCTACGGGGTATTTATAGTTTGTGTCTGAGGGAAGATGCGGCGCATCTACTTAAGTAGATGCGGCGTATCTACGTAACTTCGCGTGGGGTCCAAGATTATAATATTCAGGAATATTCGTACACCGCCAGAAGATGCGGCGTAACTGCCTTTATAGATGCGGCGCATGTCCTCTTGTATCTTGGAACGTATCTGGTGACATCTTGATAGAGATGCGGCGCATGTTGATAGTGAGATGCGGCGCATCTGGAGCAGAATTGACTTGATCTTGTCCATGTCAGTAGACTCTTCACTTTATGCACGTTTTGCTCCATTATTAGTCCAAAATCGCCAAGTTTCACCAAATGCTTGTTTTTACCTGAGAATTACAAAAGTAAACAATTAAGTATCAAACCTCATACAAAATATAGTAAAACAAGTCAAATTAATAGGATAAATGATAGTAATAAAATGTACTTATTTGAGTTCATCAATAATATTATTCTTCAATTTCCAAACCTCTTAATCCATTCACACTCACGTCTCCGATTAAATCGTCATACGATACCTCATATTGCATTCATTATTCGTGCTGAGACAAATTCTCAAACCTTATTATTATTCAGGTCATGTGTAGAGCTATTTCCGAAATCTCAACTGAATTACATTTCAGTAAATCCACTTTCATCATTATAGCTATCGCATCAGGTGAGTTCATAGCCCCACTTTTCTTGTTTACTGTTTTATAAACTCTTTGGGGGAGATACATGCTCAAATACAATGTTTTATACTTATTCATAAGTACTCTTAACTGTTTACATACTACTGTGAGTTCCATAAACTACTCTTTTACCTACTCTGAACTACTTTTTGAAGGCGATACACATTCGCTTCACATATAAACTTTACTAGTTTACTTTAAACATTATACTCATTTGATAAACCACTCTACTTGTTATTGAAACATAACACTTGCTTTTACTTTCAAAGGCACTATAAACTTTAACGAATTACCATGAACTTATAAATCCTCTTTTATACATTTTTATATCTCATGGAGAGATACCTGCTATAAACATGAACACAAATGATTTTCAACTGTATGCTATACCTGATTTACTATTGCTTAAGTTTACCTTTATTGCCATGTTCGAAGTCCCTCATTTCATGAACCTTAATCACCTACGGGTGAACGTAAATAATTGTGAATAGATCTATTAGGGACTGACAATCCCCGTCTGGGTCTGCTAGGATGAGCCACCCAGGCGCACGTTATTTGAACCAAACTCATGGGTTATTGGCAAATACCCATCCTGAGGGCCTATATACTTTACGTCATTTTGATGCTATCATTTTGATGCCAGTTAAGCGTTGAGTTTCATGAGACTTAGAGCAATAGAAACGATACTGTAGTCATGATACAGTATTGCCATGATTTTATTTAACTTGAACTTGTTTTCACTATATAGCAGAAAATCACTATTTGGCAAACTATAACTATTTTGTGTTGACCCGGTTAGGGCAACCCAACCAACTATGGGAGTATAACAACTTAACTCACCACTTACTTTATAACAAACCAACTATGGGTGTATATTATCATAACCCATCGCTTATTTAATAAATAATTGTATTTGCTACAATTACTACTTAAACTTGAAATTATTGATAATCAACTGATTTTATACAAACTCTATGGATTAACTCACACTTTGATTTTTGACAATCAACTGGTTTACCTATAAACACTATGGTATTACTCACTTTTTGATTTTGATAATCAACTATTTATTTACAACTACTATGGACTCATAAACTCTTTGATTTTGGAAAATCAACAGTTTTTAACTACAAACTCTATGAACTCACCAACCTTTGTGTTGACGCTTTTAGCATGTATTTATCTCAGGTCCATGATGAGCACGGATGGCACGGAGGAGCACGAATAATTACGAAGGCTATAAATTATCATTCGAAAACCTATTTAATAAACATTGGAAACCACTGGGACTACTTTGTAAACTCTGATATTCGAATGATAAATCTTTTAAAACGACCGAATTGGTGATCGTTTTCTACTATTCAACTGTTGTGCCATGAAGTAACACCCAATCTGAATTCCGCTGCATATCACGAAATTGGGGGTGTTACATGAAGTCATAGAATTACATTGCGGATCCGCTTGTGAAATGCTAAATGCGAGAGTTAGTTAGCAAGTCATGAAGAGGAATGGGACTAAAGCCCTTGAAAAGTTTATATGAAGGAAAACCTAACCCAGCTGACTGGAGATCCCAAGATATGGGTTCAATAGGACAACCTACTTGTATAAACTGAGGTCACTGTGGGGGAGTAATAAACTCCACATTTATTTAAGGGAGTTAGTAAACTTCCTAGTCCATTCCTATAACAATGACAATATGAGGTTAAACATATGGCTCTTAATGATTAATCGAGAATCACCTATGTGAGAGAGAAGTGGGGTCGCTTCTAAGGGAATTGTGGGGGCGCAATTCTTAATAGCTCTCGCAGAACCAGGCTAATGTTCATGACCATAACGAACATAACTATGAGAACCAAAATGTGTCAAGGAGATATTTGTGGGAATATATATTGTCGTCTCCACAAACAACAGACAGTTCAAATATATCGAGTTCTACTAGCTGCTAGGAGGCTAAGTATATTTCACGAGGGAATGTTCAAAGGGTAACACCTACCTATCCTATGCAAATATCAACTGCAAAACTCTATTACAACATCGAGTCGTTGAAATTTGTTTCCCGTTATCAATTTCATTCATGTGGGGGATTGTTGGAAAATATTGTCAATATTTGGGTTTGAATGACAATTGATGATCATCAAATATACTAATGGGGCTTTAAAGCAAGATTAATGTTTGGTCATATGTAACGACCAATTTAATTCTATGTTCATGAGCCATTAATAGGATTGATTGTGATAGTTAATTGGACAATTTTTCTTTCATCCTCCTCACCTATATGTTGAGAGCTCTTCTCTCATTTTAATACACCAAGTAAAACAACTCACTCCTCTCCTTAGTTTACCGTTCATCTTGACTTTGTATGTATCCGTTTGTAATAGAGGGAAGGCACGCTTTTGGTTCACCTTGATAACCCATTTGTGCTGACGGGGTTATCTTTTGTTGTTGTATCCTGGGAGATAGACGTTCATGATTCTCAAGCACCGTGGAGAGGACGAATCTGTCTTAAGGAAACTGTGAGCATCACAGGCCTCAACATTTTCCTTGTTTGTGTTTTTTAGTCTCGACAATCAAATTGTTTACGGTATTATTTCTACACTTTTATGTTTTTCATGTTGTTATTATTTTGTCTCTAGTAGCAATACACTTAATAGTACCTAAAGATTTGAATTATGATAATATTTTTAATTAGTGGCATAAATTACTTGACACATGCATGTAATTTTTTTAATCCAGTGAACAACTAACGACAAAATTTGGTTAGTTGAACAACTAACAACTTGACACATGTAACAACCCGTAAATTTTCATAAGGCAAAATGACTATTTTACCCTTTGACCTTAACTTTTTTTTGACTATTTGATTTTTACCGTAACGTAAAAGCAAATACTATAATCGGTAGTTAACCGGTAACTTCCCAAGTTATAATTCGCTCTGATTCGAATTATTACTCTCTGAACGTTTATGTTCACCTTTGTCTATTTAACGAGAGGGTATATTGCTTTTCCTGCGTACCGATACCACAATAATAATGGTTTACATTCGATAATCATTATTCGAAATCAATAGTTTCGCTTTTATATTATTTTTATAAAAACGTCTCCAGAAATATATTTCTCGCAATTACCAATTCGAGGTATCAAGTTTACATTCTAAGTCAACGGGACATGAAGTACACGGGGAAAATAAATAAAAATTATATATTCATTTAACACCACCACCGCCCCTCTACTTTTTATCCTCTTATCTTCTTATAGATAGATCAGATTTCATATCTTATCTTTCTCACTCTCTAATAATCAGCTCCATCTCTCCCCTCTCTCTCTAGCATACGGCACCACCATCACCATCGAGCACAGCCGCCACCCTCATCACCAAGACAAGAGGGCGCTATGATTTTGATAAGGGTCGTGTTAGGTTGTGACTGGGGTTCGTTTGAATCGTGTGCCGCCATCTCCACCACCTCATCCCACTTCTTCTTTTCGATAAGTTGTAAGTCATCACACAATCCATCTCGTCATTCTCTTTTTATTTTAAAACCGATTATCAAATCGTTATCAAAGTTTTCGTGGAATTATAACTATAATAAAGATGTTTAATAATCAGATTCGTGTGGTGTCAATCCTTAAAGTGGTGTTTGATTGAGTAGCTTTGACTCAGGTTGGGTATAAACCCGAATCGGTCTCGGTTTAGTTTAGATAAGCTTATTTGATTTATGGCCTATTTTATTTTGTTATGTGATTCGGCTAAAAACAACAACCCAAGAGAGGTGTGTCTTGGTTTGTTTCTCGGCTGCTAACAACCCACCCCCAAGAGGGTGTGGGTTTGGTTTGGTCCGAGCCACGGCAGCCCAAGAAGGGGTTGTCGTTGTGATGTTAGTTGTTTCTACACTCGGGTCAGTAGCTAAACCCGAAGGGGGATTTGTTTTGGCTTATTTTTATTAGCTTATTTATGTGGCTTATGGCTTGTGTGGTTTTGTAATTGGGTTCGGCTTAAAATCACACCACCAGGAGTGTGTTTGTTTTGTTTGGGTTCGTGACACAGCCACCCCAAAGGGTGCGCTTAGTTTATGTTGGGAATTAAATATTCAAGATGTCTAATATCGGGTTCTAATCCCAGAAATACTCTAAGTGTAATTCTGCTGCTAGTGCAAATGGTTCCTGCTGTTAATGCTGTTCCTGCTGCTAGAACATTTCACTCTGCTGATAGTGATAAATGACTCTGCTGTTCAGCTTAGCATTCTGCTGATGTTGATCCTGCTGCTAATGATACTTGTTCCTGCTGATAGCGATAACTCGTTGCTGCTGATAGTGAACACTCTGCTGCTGAGAGGATAAGATCGAAAAGATATTTATTGTATTTTGGTCAACAATATACGGTAGATAATATCTTACCCTATGTGCTTAGTTAACAAGTTGTATACATAGATACATGCTGTATCTTATGTACTGACACTCAAAAGGATAAGTTAACAAAGTAAGTCGGCTAAGACTTTAAGCAATATGTAAAGATCTTTTGGACTATAAAAGAGATCTTAGTTGTGATATTAGTGTAGAGAGTTGTCAAGTGTCTATGCATATATGTTATTTGCAAGAACATATAACTGTTAGATAAGAACAAACACAAAAACATCACAAGTTAGAAAAACTTAAGATTCAAGGTTGTAACCCTAGTGATATTTCAAGATCACTCGTATTATTATCTTTAATAATATTGAATCGTTTGGTGATAATCTTTATGTGTTCATTGCTAACTAACAAACATAACAATTCCATTTCCATAACATACACAACCTTCTAAGTTTGGTTGAGTGAATTCCGCGCACTTAATCATTTTAACACAACATATCATACACACAAAGTTACAAGGTTTAACCACCTTAATCGTGTGTCCAGGATCCTAGCAAGTGGTATCAGAGCTCAGGCTGATATTGTTGTTTTTAGAAGAAACAAGAAATGGATGTACAAGATGTTCAAACAAATGTTGCTGCAAAGTTGCCCATGATGAAACCCAATGAGTTTGAGTTATGGAGGATGAGAGTTGAGCAATATTTTATGGTTCAAGATTATGCTCTTTGGGACATAATTCAGTATGGTGATTCCTTCACTTTAGGCTATTCAGATGTTCTTGTTGAAGGGAAAACAGTTAGAAATAGAAATACTGGACCAGTTTCCAATGATGAAAAGATACAGAAGAGAAATGATCAGAAAGCAAGAAACTTATTGCTTATGACCATTCCTGGTGAGCAGATGCTATCTTTTAGCAAATATCTTGATGCAAAAACTCTTTTTGAAGAGATTTGTGCATGGTTTGGTGGTAATGAAACTACCAAAAAGACACAGAAGACTTTACTAAAGCACCAATTTGAAAACTTTACTGCTTTTAGTAATGAGTCTCTTGATAAACTATTTTCAAGACTACACAAGCTTGTCAGTCAGTTAGCTGTGTTGGGTGTTGAGACCGAGAAGGAAGATCTCAACATGAAGTTCTTGAAAAGTCTACCTGTTGATTTCCATACTCATGTTATTGTCTGGATGAACAAACCAGAAATTGAAACAATGAAGCTTAATGATTTGTTCAACAACTTTAAAATTGTTGAACAAAGTCTAAAGAGAGGTGGAAACTATGGTACTAGTTCTGGGAATGCTGCACTCTTATCAGTTCCTAGTGTTAGTCATTTAGAGGAGGTAGATGAAGTTGAAAGTGTTTCTAATGTTACTTATGGTGGTCCTTCTACTAGTTTACAAAAGGATATTGCTGGACTTGGAGATCCAACATTTTATGCCTTTATAACCAGTCAAGCTAGTGGTTCTCCTCTAAATCATGAAGACCTTGAGCAGGTAGATGGTGATGATTTGGAAGAGATGGATATTAAGTGGCAAGTTGCTTTACTTAGCATGAGGGCTAAGAAGTTTTGGCAGAAAACTAGAAAGCAAATTACCATAAATGGTAATGATACTGCTGGGTTCGATAAGAAGAAAGTGGAATGTTTTAACTGTCATAGGTTGGGACACTTTGCTAAAGAATGTAGAAGCCCAAGGAAGCAGGATAATAGGAACACATGGTATAAGCAAAAGAGGAATAAGGAAGTACTGGTGGAAGAGCCAAAGGCTATGCTGGCTATTGATGGTATTGGATATGATTGGAGCTCTATGGCTACTGAAGAGGATGCACCACCAAATGCTGCTCTTATGGCCACTGAATTTGCTCTAATGGCTTCTTCTGATTCAGAGGTAGATACCATTCCTACTTGTACTAATTCATGTCCTAATCTTAGCAATTATGAATACATTAAAAAAAGATTTGATGCTTTTAGAGAAGAGTTAATTGATGCCCTTCATAATTTAGCTAATCATAAGAGGTGTGTAGGAGTTTTAGAAAAACAAATACAACATTTTAAAAAGAATGAATCTACGTTTACTGATGACTTAAATGCTTTAAAAAGAGGAATAGCATTTAGAGATGAATTACTTAATGATCAAAGTAGACAGTTATCTGAAGTCAAAAATGAAAAAGAAAATGTTAAGGTTACTATAGATACTTTAGCACATGCCTCAGAAGGAATGAATAAGATTTGGGAAGCTCAGGTAGTTGATAAAGCTAATTCAGGTGTAGTTTACAAAACTGTCCCTCCACCATATAGAGGTGTTCCTTCACCTCCAGGTGTTGACCTAGCACATACAGGCTTAGCTGAGTTTCAAGAACCAATCATGGAATATGGTTCTAAGGCTAGTAAGAGCCTTAAGGTAGCAAAGATAAGTAAAAGTTTAGATAAATCTTTACTTTATCAGGACAAGGTGTCCTTTGCTAAGAAAGGAGAAACTATAGTTGTTGAAGATTGTACAACTGATAGTGATGATGATGAAGAAGACCAGGTTATGTCTAAACCTGTTTTGGTTAAGAAAGTAGGAACAAGTGTTCATAAGATAGCCAAACACAATACTGATAGGCCTAAATCAAACATTAAGCATGTTAGGCAACCAGTTAGATATTGTGAGCAATATAAAACCACCAACAAGCCCAGAGGTAACCAAAGGAATTGGAACAACCTCAAGTCTAACCAATTAGGTGATGACTTTGCTTTTTATAATAAAGCTTGTTACACATGTGGTAGTTTTGACCATCTTGCAGCTTTCTGCAACCAATGGGTATCTGGGTATGAAAACCATAGAGTGAACCACAAAAGGCAATCTCCTAAATCTCACTTTCATTCTAGTTCTAAGAAATCAAACCTCAGAGTAGTAAAAAACAAGTCTATCTCAAAATCTGATCCTGCTGATAGACCAAATGATCCTGCTGCTAGAAAATTTGTTCCTGCTGCTCTACCATTTATGACTATTAACCCAAAATCAACAGCTAAGGGTGCAAAATCATTTTTCAAACATGCACCTACAACTGTTCTAAGGCCCGTTCAAACAAAGGCAGTGATCCAAAATAAAGTTTGGAAACCAAAGGGTCGAACTACAAAGTTAGCAGACTCTGCTGCTAAGCGTGTGGTTCATTCTGCTGCTAAGGGAAAAAGGGCAAATGCTGTTAAGGCCTCAGCATGTTGGATTCTCAAATCCAATGTTGCATCAACTATCCTCAAAAGATTCAATTACATTGATGCAAGAGGCAGATCCAAGTCAGTAATGGCTTGGATCCCCAAAAGAAACTAACACTCTTATTTGTGTGCAGGAACATTCAAATGATCAGGAAGAGGATCAAGGATACTCAGATAGTGGATGTTCAAGGCACATGACAGGCAACATGTCTTATCTCTCAGATTTTGAAGCTTTCAATGGAGGATATGTTACCTTTGGAGGGGGTGTTCGTGGCAAAATTTCTGGTAAAGGTACAATCAAAACCGGAAATTTAGATTTTGAAGATGTGTACTATGTAAAAGAGCTAAATTATAATCTTTTTAGTGTCTCACAAATGTGTGACAAAAAGAATAATGTTCTTTTCTGTAAGACTGAATGTCTTGTACTTTCTCCTGATTTTAAGATGCCTGATGAAAGTCAAGTACTTCTTAGAATTCCTAGAAAGGGCAACATGTACAGTGTAGATATGAAGAACATTATTCCTAAAAAGAATTTAACTTGTCTTGTTGCAAAGGCCACATTGGATGAATCAATGAAATGGCATAAAAGGCTTGGTCATATTAACTTCAAAACCATAAATAAAATTGTTAAGAATGGTTTGGTAAGAGGTTTACCTCACAAAAGATTTGAAAATGATCAAACATGCATTGCTTGTCTAAAAGGCAAACAACACAAAGCCACTTGTAAGCCCAAGATTTTTAACTCTATCAATCAGTCTTTGTTTATGCTACATATGGACTTATTTGGACCTGTTTCAGTGATGAGCATAATGCATAAGAGATATTGTCTAGTTATTACTGATGACTATAGTAGATTTACATGGGTTTTCTTTTTAGCCACTAAGGATGAGACATCAAGCATCCTTAAGGACTTCATTACATAGATAGAAAACCAAGTAAGCAAGAAAGTAAAAGTCATTAGATTTGATAATGGGACAGAATTTAAGCATAGAGTTATGGATGACTTCTGTAAAGAAAAGGGTATTAAGAGAGAATTTAGTGTTGCTAGAACACCACAACAGAATGGTGTAGCTGAAAGAAAGAATAGAACACTAATTGAAGCTGCTAGAACAATGTTAGCTGATTCTAAGCTACCAATAAATTTTTGGGCAGAGGCAGTCAATACTGCTTGCTATGTTCAAAATAGAGTTTTAGTTGTGCAGCCTCACAATAAGACATCATATGAACTTTTTTATGGTAGAACTCCTGCAATAGGATTTCTTAGACCTTTTGGATGTCATGTGACAATTCTCAATACCTTAGACCATTTAGAAAAATTTGATGGTAAGGCAGATGAAGGATTCTTTGTTGGTTATTCTCTCAATAGCAAAGCTTTTAGAGTTTACAACACAAGAAAAGAAATAGTAGAGGAAAATCTACATGTGAAGTTTTTAAAAAAAAAATCCAATGTAGAAGGTCAAGGACCAAAATGGCTATTTGATCTAGAATATCTAACAAATTCAATGAATTATGTGCCTTTTGTTGCAGAAACTAATGATTTTGCAGGTTCCCATACAACAAATGAGGCAGAGTTAGAGAAAGATCAAAATGATGTGATAATGCCAATATGGTCAAGTTCAATTGTGGAATCAACTTCGACAACTGATGAATCTTCTTATAGCAAAGCTAAAGAAGGTGTTGAAGATGAAAGTAAAGAATATGGAAATCAGGAACAACAAAATGTTTCTGCTGGTAGTATTTCTGTTGCTGCTGGTAGTGTCTCTGTTCCTGCTGGTCATTCTGCTGATGAGCCAGAGCACTCTGCTGCTAAGCTTACTGATTTTGCTGTTCGGCCAAATGACTCTGCTGCTGGCCCTTCAGAAACAAAAGAAGCAGAATTCTCAGATAATGAGGTGGATTTGGGTAATCTTCCACCATCTTATCAAGTTCCTTTTACACCACAAACAAGAATTCACAAAGTTCATTCCCTGGAACATGTGATTGGAGATATACAGTCAGGTGTGAAGACAAGACAACAATTGATGTCTTCAGACCAACAAGGGCTTCTTGATGCCCTTTATGCTTCAAAACAGCATGAGCTTTTAAACTCTTGCTTGTTTGTATGTTTTCTCTCACAAGCTGAACCAAAGATAATTCTTACAGCCCTAGATGATTCAAGCTGGTTAGAGGCTATGCAAGAAGAGCTTCTTCAGTTCAAGATTCAAAAGGTTTGGGTGCTAGTTGATTTACCTACAGGTGTGAAGGTAATTGGCACTAGATGGGTTTTTAAGAACAAAAGGGATGAAAGAGGAATAGTGATCAAGAACAAGGCTAGATTAGTAGCCCAAGGGTACACACAAGAAGAAGGGATAGACTATGATGAGGTTTATGCTCCAGTAGCAAGGATTGAGGCAATTAGGCTGTTTCTAGCTTATGCTTCATTTTTAGGCTTCACAGTCTACCAAATGGATGTCAAAAGTGCATTTTTATATGGTAAAATTGAACCAGAGGTGTATGTTTCACAACCTCCAGGCTTCATTGACCCATTACATCCAAACAAAGTGTACAGAGTAGTGAAAGCTCTATATGGCCTTCATCAGGCACCAAGAGCTTGGTATGCAACACTAGCTTCCTATTTATTAGAAAATGGATTTAAAAGAGGAAAGATTGATCAGATACTGTTCATCAAACAGCACAAGAAGGATCTTCTGTTAGTGCAGGTGTATGTGGATGACATTATCTTTGGATCTACTAGGAAAGATATGTGTTTAGAATTTGAGAAGCTTATGAAAGATAAGTTTCAGATGAGTTCTATGGGAGAACTCACATTCTTTTTGGGTTTGCAAGTTAAGCAATCATCTGAAGGCATATTTATTAGTCAAGACAAATATGTTGCAGAGATACTTAGAAAATTTCAATTTGCTGATTCAAAAATAGCAAGCACACCAATGGACGCAGAGAAGCACCTTTTGAAAGATGAAGATGGAGAGAGTGTAGATGTACACACTTACAGATCTATGATAGGCTCTTTGATGTACCTTACATCATCTAGACCTGATATCATGTTTCCTGTTTGTGCTTGTGCAAGATTTCAAGTTACTCCAAAAGTTTCTCATTTAACTGCAGTCAAGAGAATTTTAAGATATCTCAAAGGTCAACCAAGGTTGGGTATATGGTATTCTAGGGAATCTCCTTTTGACTTGGTAGCATATTCGAATAGTGATTATGCTGGTGCTAGCTTGGACAGAAAGTCAACAACTGGAGGATGTCAATTCCTTGGGTGTAGACTTGTATCATGGCAGGGTAAGAAGCAAACAAGTGTGGCAAATTCAACAACTGAAGCTGAATATATAGCTGCTGCAAGTTGCTCTAGTCAAGTTCTATGGCTTCAAAACCAACTCTTTGATTATGGGTACAATTTCTTAAACACTGTTATTCATATTGATAATAGTAGTACAATTTGTATTATTAAAAATCCAGTGCAACATTCTAAAACAAAACACATTGAAATTAGACATCACTTTATAAGAGACTGTAATGAGAAAAGATTAATTCAAGTTCTTAAAATTGCTTCAGAACATAATTTTGCAGATCTGCTAACAAAAGCCTTTGATGTTTCAAGGTTTCAGTACTTGGTAGCAAGTATTGGAATGCTTAATCTTTAAATTTTCAATATGATGTGTTTTTGTAAATAAATTTTTGTTGTTGCTGCTGATTTATCTAATACTGCTGTTATTACAAAAGTTTGTGCTAATAGTACAAATTTAAATTGTGTTATTCATATAGTTGGTCTTATGATTATACTAATGCAAGACAAGTACTTTGTATTTTGTTCTTTTGGTTTTAGACTAACAATTTCAGGTATGAATATGTAAACACAAAGGATGTTTCAAGTGAAATGGAAACAGCAGAATTGAGATATTAGCTGCTGACCATAATAGGTTTATGATGGACTGAGTTTGGGAATTTAAAGCTCCTTAAAACTACTTTCTTGAAATCTAGTTATGATATTTCACATTGAATTGATGACTTAGTTGATCAGATAGTAACTGATGCAACTCACTTTCTATCATTTTATAATTTTAAGTATAATGTGCAAGTCTGAGGACATCTGATAGAAAGAACAGCTAGTAAAAGTGAATCTAACACTTGTGTTAGAGGCAACAATTACTATGAGCTGGAAACCCTGTCAAGAAAGCCTTTTGAATAGGTTTATCTTTACACAGGCAGTTATTTATAACTGAAAAATATTGGTTCTCACACAACCAGAGGTTGCTTTAAACCGAAATGCTGATTAAGTGTCTATTATACACTTGATTCCTTCAAAATGGTTGAAAGTAGTATGATTTTTCAATTCTAAAATCATGAACATACTAGTAAGTCAAATAATTTCTTAAAAGGATTTTCAAGAGATTCACAAAAACCATCCATTGATGGATCATGAATCGAAATGTCCACTGATTCACCTCTCATAGGAGTTATCACACCTAGAAGTGATGAGGGCAGTAACTTAAACTCTTAAGGAATTGATGGCTTCATGTACAATATTGTCTGACAACAAGTTTTAAATGCTGGATCAGACGATAAGGAAAGATATATTTTGGTACATGGTGAGATCTTCCAAATAATGGGAGGAAACAAAAGTTATTTGCTTCAGGGGAGGTAACAATCTCAGGGGAGGAAATAATGGCCCAGAAAAGGAAGATAATCCAATATATGGAAGGAGAAGACAAGAGCATACAAGATGATGAGGAGGTTGAAAATGACAAGAATAGAGCTTATTCTGGAGTATTATATATATTCAGAAGGGATGAAGCATTCCAAAGGAGAAAGTTCTATCTAGGTCAAACGAAGAAAAGTTTCAATTTCACTTCAAAGACATGCTGGTTAGATGATTTCACTTGTTGAAACAAGCATCCAAGATACACAACATCATTGCCTCTTATAATTCCTTCATCCAAGGAAATTGCACCATCTTTTAGTCCAAGGTTGGAGCAATGTGTTTTGATATTGTTAAAGTCAAAGAAGAGCGAAGCAGATGAATTACTCAGAAGATATTCAATCTTGAAGAACAGAAGTGTTTGAAAGATCTTCAATCCATGATTTAATTCAGAAACATGTTGAATGGATTCACTTGTTTAGGGGTGGATTGTTGGGAATTAAATATTCAAGATGTCTAATATCGGGTTCTAATCCAAGAAATACTCTAAGTGTAATTCTGCTGCTAGTGCAAATGGTTCCTGCTGTTAATGTTGTTCCTGCTGCTAGAACATTTCACTCTGCTGATAGTGATAAATGACTTTGCTGTTCGGCTTAGCATTTTGCTGATGTTGATCCTGCTGCTAATGATACTTGTTCCTGCTGATAGCGATAACTCGTTGCTGCTGATAGTGAACACTCTGCTGCTGAGAGGATAAGATCGAAAAGATATTTATTGTATTTTGGTCAACAATATACGGTAGATAATATCTTACCCCATGTGCTTAGTTAACAAGTTGTATACATAGATACATGCTGTATCTTATGTACTGACACTCAAAAGGATAAGTTAACAAAGTAAGTCGGCTAAGACTTTAAGCAATATGTAAAGATCTTTTGGACTATAAAAGAGATCTTAGTTGTGATATTAGTGTAGAGAGTTGTCAAGTGTCTATGCATATATGTTATTTGCAAGAACATATAACTGTTAGATAAGAACAAACACAAAAACATCACAAGTTAGAGAAACTTAAGATTCAAGGTTGTAACCCTAGTGATATTTCAAGATCACTCGTATTATTATCTTTAATAATATTGAATCGTTTGGTGATAATCTTTATGTGTTCATTGCTAACTAACAAACATAACAATTCCATTTCCATAACATACACAACCTTCTAAGTTTGGTTGAGTGAATTCCGCGCACTTAATCATTTTAACACAACATATCATACACACAAAGTTACAAGGTTTAACCACCTTAATCGTGTGTCCAGGATCCTAGCAGTTTATTGATTTTGGTTCAAGAAAGACTCCCACAAGGATGCGTGTGGCCTGGGCTTCGATCCACCATGACAGTCGCAAGAGGCGCTTGGTTTGGTTTGTTTAGTTCGACCCACCACCGAGAGCTACCAAGGGTGCGTTTGACCTGTTATTCTCAGCCTCAACCAAAACACCAAAGGGTGCATTGGGCTTGTTTACTTCGACCTACACCGCGACCCAATTAGGGTGCGCTTGGTTTGCTTGCTACCTGCTGTCACAGCCCACCCAAAAGGGTGATTGTCTGCTGTAATGCAGCCCCAACAAGGGGCGTTTGTTTGCTGAAATGCAGCCCCAACAGGAGTGTTTGTTGGCTGCAAAACAGCCCCAACATGGGGTGTGTTTAATTGCTTTGTTTGTTTGTTTTGTTTCTGACTCAATCAACACCCACGAAGGCTTGTTTTGGTACGAGTTAACAACAAAACATTAAGGGGTGTTTTATACTCACTATATCTGTATTTATGTTATACATGTGTTTTGCAATCTGTGATTGAAACTGAATCTGTATACGTTCCGTGTTTGGTTTGCTTCATGGGCCGAGGCCCAACAAGATAAACATGGGTGTGTTTGGTTATGACATTTGGGCCGAAGCCCATAAGATAGATAAAATGGATTTGTGTATGTTTAATTATTAAGAACGCGAATATTGGACTAACTCATTTATTTATTGTTAACATTTGCGTTTATGTGTACGCTTTGACTAATATTTTGAACAACAAATACTCGGACTAAAAATATTGAATCGGGACTTGGACATTGAACCTATATGGATCGACATCATTTGAACATTTAACTTATGACGGACTTAAGATACCGGATTAGAAACATTGGACATATTGGACTCATGTTAGACTTATGTTAGACTATTAGACTATTAGACTTAATAAATACTTAATGGACTATTTGTATATTGGACTATTATCGGGCTATTAAGCCCAATAACCAATAAATATAAGTTGAAACTTCTAAGACTAGATATTAGTTAAACTTAACTAATCTACGTATCTCTCGCTTAATTGTTATTTGATCCTTACGTGTTTATTACCTTTTATACTTATGTTATATGTTTTATGCTTTGGCGTGCGTTTTGTCTGAGTCTATGACTTCATACCACCACATAAATGAGATACTAAACTTTTTACAAACATTGATACAAATATTCCCCGAAAACTAAAACTCTCTGTCTTTTGAAAATCATACGCATCGATTACTTTCCGCGTGTCATATTTTGAGACAAGCTTATATTCATTAGGTTATGCCGATTCCGTATCATTGAGCTATACTTCTTTATACTATTCTGCCATACTCTTTGGCACCGTTGTGTTACTTACGTCACTACACTCCAAGGTGAGTCATAGCCCCTCTTTTACTTATTTTGAACTCTTTGGGGGAGATACATACTCGTTTTACTTACAAATTTTACTCGTTTACCTTAAAAGTTGTACTCAGTTGATGACACACTTTATTCGTTTATTAAAACATAATACTTGCTTTTACTTACACAAGTACTTTAAAATTTTACGAATTATCATGAGTTCATATACCCACTTTTATGCGTTTTTCTATCTCATAGGGAGATATATGCAACAAACATGAACACAAGTATTTTTCTGTATGATATACCTTATTGATATTGCCTAAGTTACCACTATTGCCAAAAGTCCCTCATATCATGAACCATTAATCACTTGCGAGTGAACGCGAATATAGTGAATAGATCTATTGGCAGTTGACGCTCCATTTGAGTTAGCCAGAATGGTGACCAAATGCACTTTATTTGAGTAAACAATAGGAAGATGGCAATCTCCTACACGAGGGCCTCATACTTACACCATTTTATGGTGTATTTTAGTTATATCATTTCTATGGTATCACACATGTTAACGTTTGAGTGTCATGAGACATAGAGCAATAATACAATACTGTAATGATACGGTACTGTCACTACTGAATTTATGGGTGTATAACAACGTAACCCACTATTTATTTTACTATAATTGTATTCTTATACAATTATCAAACTTGAAACTTGTGTTCAACTAATTTGCATACAAACCCTATTGATGAAGCGAAAAGTGTACCGCTTTTAAGGGGTCATTTAAGCCCTAAATCGTATTTATTTGATCAAATATTGCCCTAAATCGTTCCTTTTGCCAATTTAGGTACTTTTGAGGAGAAATCTGGAAAAGGAAGCATTTTGGACGTTTTTGGAGCATAAAAGTGAAGAAAACGACAAAGTCTCAAAATCATGCTAAAAGTTACCTTTGACGGCGTCAGGATTATCCCTGGACGGCGTCACGGCTTGGCAATAAAATGGTGGATGTGAAAATTACTCATGATAAGCCAGTGAAATTTGCATGAAATTCTGACGGCGTCACGCTTTAATCTGATCAAGGTCGTCACGGCTTAATTTAAAGAGGGACGGCGTCACCCCTAAATCTGACGGCGTCAACCCCTGATAAGCCAGAACGGATTTTGGAGAGCTAAAGAGGGACGGCGTCAAGAAGGTCATCCGGGAACCCTAAAAGCGGCGAGGTGACGGCGTCACACTCCATAACGTGACGCCGTCAGATCTGAAAGTCTATATATAGTTTTACAATTTTTTGTCATTAGTGTGGAACTTATTGGGGAACTTTGTGTGTGAAAACCCTAGGACGAATTTGGCAGCTCTTTCAAGGCTTTTAGCCTTGAGATCTTCCATGTTACATTGAAGATAAGTTATCAATTAATCATTCAATATGTCTATGTGTTGTTTGATTCTATCTTGTTCTTGTCTTTTGTTTAACATGCTAGGCTAGATTTATCTTGTGTTTGCTTAGATCTAATGAAACCTAGCTATTGATTATTAGTTATTAGTGTGTTGTTAGTTGTATTGGATGATTGTTCATCTATGTTAGGCTTAAGAAAACTGGCTAACTTCCTATTCGGTAACTTTCTTGAACGTCTTAAGAAACATGAACCAATGCGTACTAAAGGTTTTTATGGTTGTATTTAATGCACAAGCGAATTCTAGTGATCCCATGTTAGGAGCTTCCTAGCCGGCTCGACATAGGAGTGAAGTAGGAGCTTGTAGAGTTGGGGAAGTACGTACGCCACCCCACGATTGGTATTAAGGAATACACCCGTCATCCACGCAACTAATACACACTAATCAACCGGTAAAAGATAGTTAGGGAGTAAGGAAATCTAAGTAAACACATTTTCCTCCACATAAGTTTTCACCAACCTTTTCATTTTTGTTATTTTATTTTATTTGCATTTGTAGTAACTTGGGTTAGTTGACTAGCAACTAATTCCGCCCACTCTTTCAAACCCGAGATTTTACTTGCTTTCATAAAAAAATATAAAAACATAAAAAGAATCTTCTCTCACCCTTAGACCTATTAGAGTAATTTTTCATACCTAACGAACACTATTCCCTGTGGAGAACGATCAATCCCCCGTACTTACCACTACACTATACTACATCGGTCAGGTACACTGCCTGGTGGGGTTGTAAGCCTCTTGAGATCCCTCGAGAGGTAAAACCTGTTGTAAGGTTGCAAAACCACGCATCAAGTTTTTGGCGCCGTTGCCGGGGAATAGTTATTGTTTAGGTTTGAATTTTTATTTTATTAGGTCTACTCGCTAGATTCCTTTCTAGTGAGATTTTTATTTTCTTTTTCTAGGATTTTCTTTAGTCTATCTTTTTCTTTGTGTCTTTGTTCGTAAAAGAAATTTCCATTGACTCTTCCGTTCACCATTATGGAGAACGTGAATCCACTACATAATCTACCCCTTCCACTCCAAAATGACCTCTTTATGTTCCGTCGACATAATGGTGAATCTTTTTCCGATACATGGACTCATTTCAAATACTTATTAAAAAAGGTCTTTCATCATGGTCTTGACTTATTGTTTCCACTTCAAATCTTTTACAATCGTATCGACCGCCAAACCCTGCAGGAGATTGAAAATATGGAAGATGGGAAAATGTGGGATTATGGTGATGAAGAGGCATGGGAAATCTTTGAGATTCTCGCCCAAAAAAGAAGTGGAACATGTGACCCAAAAAATGCAAGCTTAGACCTATTTGGTATTTGGATAAATCAATCGGAAGGTTTGTTTAGGAATGAGGTGGGTAGAGTTGAGGTACCTAAGTGCATGTCATGGTTAGGCACTACCATAATACAAGATGAACACATAGGTGACCTTGATGTGACGGAGGATTTAGCCGAACATGATCACATTGATCAAAAAGACCTAGGTTTTGTGATTGATGACGTCGAATCTCAAGAAACACATGATGAATCTTTTAGGCAGTTTGAATATAGCAGTCAGAATATTGAGGATGATCCTTATGATTCGGACATAGAAGTTGAGATGCCTAGAGAAGCACTTGAGATACTTGGGAAAATGTTAGGGTTAGATCCTACTAAAACACATGATGAGGATATAGGTGATCTTGACATAAGGAATGATGAGGTAAGTAACATAAGCCCACCAAGTACCCCACAAGTCCTACCATCATTTGAGGCACACACACCGCCCGTGACTTACCCGGAAGAAGTAGAGGAGACTTTAGGAATCCCGATAGAGATAGAACCCTTGGACCAAGCACAACTAGAGGACATAGGTTTGAATGCTCATAATGATCACAACCTTACTCTTAGTTCTAGGGAATTTCCTAGTTTTGATGAACCGGAGCCTAAATCAAAACCGTTACCTAATCTTCCATCCTTAGATGTGAACTTAGGAATTGAATTAGGTCCCGATCTACCCATCAAACCATGTAGTCCGGGTAGTGTTAAGATTAAGGTAGTAGACTCTAGGCCTTGTAGAGAGGAAGCTAATATAGGAGTGAACCATAACCTTTCATACTTACATCACCCATTCATGATTAATCACAAGAAACATTATGGGTTTAAACCGGGTCTATTAGGTCAAGATGGATTCCCAACTAGGAGTCTCTCGAAGTTGATAGAAGATGATCCCTTTTTAGGAGGAAACTCAAAATCACCCATTGACCAAAGTGAACTAGGCAAGGTTATGATGAAAGGAGCACACCCCTTTGAGCATATAATTCATCCACCACTCTTTCCTCACGTGGCATACTCCTACCGAGCTGGTGTGTATCGCTACTATCACCCGCACTTAATCCTAAGTGTAGGGAAAACCTCTCCTTTATCCATTAAATAAGGGTAGAGTCAGGCTCATGACTCGAACAAAAACAAGCGCTTCTTGGGAGGCAACCCAAGCGTTATTTGCTTTTTGTGTTTATTTATTTGTTTGTTTGATTTTATTTGCTTCCGTATGTATGTTTAATTTTTATTATTATTGATTCATGTTCAAAACTAAATTGTGAAAATGCTTTATCTTTTTTTTAACTTCGTCTTAACTACATATAAAGGTATTTTGCAAAAGATAAGTGTAAGGGAAATCCAAATCGGTTTATTAGAACACAAATGAACATGAATCGTAATAATAATAAATTAACATACATATTAGTATTTGTTTGAGTCAAATGCTTGTATCGAGTCATAATGATGTTTTGCAGGATTTCCAGGAAGTAAGGTATAGGTTTTTCCAAAATTTTTCCGAAAACGTAACATGAGAATTCTGTCAGATCATTTCTGACGGCGTCAGGATTTACAACCTGACGGCGTCAGGTTTTATTTTCTGAAAATTTTTGAAAGTTTTGTTTTCATAAAAAGTTTTTATTAAATCTATAACTTATAATCTCCGGGAATCTGCAAAATTATCATTCCACAAGCATTATATCCTTATATATAGAGTTTATCCCGCCGATGTTATGCAGGTTTTCGTGTTTGTTTTCTCAGGTTTAACAGGTTATTTTGGACAAGGAAATGTTTGTTGGATCAAGCTTATGGCGATGCATTAGTCATGGAGCTTCATCATTACCTTGGAAGAAGATCTAACCGTGTTACCACATTATCCACCGAGCGAATCAGGGGAGTATTTGATTTCATTCTTTTACTTTATACTTTTACATTTTGTTATTTGAACATTGGGGACAATGTTCATCTTAAGTGTAAGGGGGGGGTAAAAGTACGATTAGAGAATGCTATTACGCTTGATTTTTGTTTGTTTAATAATAGATGTGTAATAAAACTGAGATAAATACCTGTTAGGGCAATTTTAGTGCCAAATTTAAAATTTTTTACAACATATAGGAGTGAAACTTTGATCTTAATGAGCGTCTCACGGATAGGAGTTATATGACTAGCACAAAAACCGTACCACTAAAAAAATTTTCCACCCCCAAATATGTGAGGTTCGCCCCTAGAATTGGTAGGAAAAGTATTTATGCTATGATGTGTGTACCGGTAGCACTTAGATTCTAGAACTTGCGTTAGGACCATTCCAAGGCCACAAGTGAGACTACATTCGTGTAGTTAGATTTACTACATGATAAGAGGCATTAGGATTAACCCATTGTTTTACACCTGTGTTTTTGTTATAATTACATTGGCTACATTGGTCAAGTAATTCTCCCACACCCTTTGCGTTGTGCTCATTTTTAGTACACGATACCCCTAGTACACCCCTCAGAGCCTATCTTTTCATTTCTAACTTTAAGCATTTTACTTAAAGGAAGAATTTGTTACACCCCACTAAAATGTACACCCAAATCGCCTTAGCCTACCTTGTATGCACTCATTTTTAGTGCATTATTGTTACAACATTTGTTTAAACCCAAGTTAATTATCTAATTGATTACATGGTTGCTAAGTCGAGTCATATCCTTGTACATATTGTTTTGGGACGATCGGGACTCATGGGTAAAGTACTAGTGTAATGGAGTAATGGGGAAGAACATCATTTATTACCCCCGTATGTGCTAAATATTTTAAAAGTACTCCAAGTGTTTTGATTATCTTAATTCGAGTCATTAGAATAGTAATTTGTAAAGTTATGTAAAAGTTCAAGTGTAAGGGGAATGCAATGCCCCTATGATGTATTATTTTGGATGGTAGGGCAAAAGTGTATGCAAAAAAAATAAAAAAAATAAAAAATAAAAATAAAAAAAAAAATCGAAAAAATCAAGAAATATACAAAAAAATGAGAAAAAGAAAAGTAGAAAAAAACATACGGACTACCATCCCGTTTCATTTTATATTTATTTTATGTTTTTGTTATTTTGTTTTTAGCTTAAGATCGAGTCGAGTCTTGGCTTAGCAACATTGTATAGTATATGTAATTGATCAAGATCTTTAACTCGCCACCAGTAAAATATCCTTTATCCAACAAAACCGTGTTTTCCTTTTCCCTACATCTCACATTATAACCCATGTAAAAGCCCTCTTTGATAGTTTATCTTAGGTGCTTACGCCTAGTGGAGGAGGTTTTCGATCCTTTCCCAAGCCTATGGTAATCTATTTGCTATGACAGGTAGTGAGAGATATTATCCGTTTTCATTTATGAGATTTATTTTGATGACACTTGAGAGATGTGAGTATCTAAACACTACTTGTGAGGTGCTAGTTTATAATCTCCGTGCTTATTATGATTAAAGTGGAACGAATATTTGTTGTAATTACTTTTATGTTAGCATTAAATGACCCCTAACTTGTATTTTGATTAGAATAAAAGCACATTTGCTTGAGGACAAGCAAATCTCAAGTGTAAGGGTATTTGATGAAGCGAAAAGTGTACCGCTTTTAAGGGGTCATTTAAGCCCTAAATCGTATTTATTTGATCAAATATTGCCCTAAATCGTTCCTTTTGTCAATTTAGGTACTTTTGAGGAGAAATCTGGAAAAGGAAGCATTTTGGACGTTTTTGGAGCATAAAAGTGAAGAAAATGACAAAGTCTCAAAATCATGCTAAAAGTTACCTTTGACGGCGTCAGGATTATCCCTGGACGGCGTCACGGCTTGGCAATAAAATGGTGGATGTGAAAATTACTCATGATGAGCCAGTGAAATTTGCATGAAATTCTGACGGCGTCACGCTTTAATCTGATCAAGGTCGTCACGGCTTAATTTAAAGAGGGACGGCGTCACCCCTAAATCTGACGGCGTCAACCCCTGATAAGCCAGAACGGATTTTGGAGAGCTAAAGAGGGACGGCGTCAAGAAGGTCATCCGGGAACCCTAAAAGCGGCGAGGTGACGGCGTCACACTCCATAACGTGATGCCGTCAGATCTGAAAGTCTAAATATAGTTTTACTATTTTTTGTCATTAGTGTGGAACTTATTGTGGAACTTATTGGGGAACTTTGTGTGTGAAAACCCTAGGACGAATTTGGCAGCTCTTTCAAGGCTTTTTGCCTTGAGATCTTCCATGTTACATTGAAGATAAGTTATCAATTAATCATTCAATATGTCTATGTGTTGTTTGATTCTATCTTGTTCTTGTCTTTTGTTTAACATGCTAGGCTAGATTTATCTTGTGTTTGCTTAGATCTAATGAAACCTAGCTATTGATTATTAGTTATTAGTGTGTTGTTAGTTGTATTGGATGATTGTTCATCTATGTTAGGCTTAAGAAAACTGGCTAACTTCCTATTCGGTAACTTGCTTGAACGTCTTAAGAAACATGAACCAATGCGTACTAAAGGTTTTTATGGTTGTATTTAATGCACAAGCGAATTCTAGTGATCCCATGTTAGGAGCTTCCTAGCCGGCTCGACATAGGAGTGAAGTAGGAGCTTGTAGAGTTGGGGAAGTACGTACGCCACCCCACGATTGGTATTAAGGAATACACCCGTCATCCACGCAACTAATACACACTAATCAATCGGTAAAAGATAGTTAGGGAGTAAGGAAATCTAAGTAAACACATTTTCCTCCACATAAGTTTTCACCAACCTTTTCATTTTTGTTATTTTATTTTATTTGCATTTGTAGTAACTTGGGTTAGTTGACTAGCAACTAATTCCGCCCACTCTTTCAAACCCGAGATTTTACTTGCTTTCATAAAAAAATATAAAAACATAAAAAGAATCTTCTCTCACCCTTAGACCTATTAGAGTAATTTTTCATACCTAACGAACACTATTCCATGTGGAGAACGATCAATCCCCCGTACTTACCACTACACTATACTACATCGGTCAGGTACACTGCCTGGTGGGGTTGTAAGCCTCTTGAGATCCCTCGAGAGGTAAAACCTGTTGTAAGGTTACAAAACCACGCATCAAGTTTTTGGCGCCGTTGCCGGGGAATAGTTATTGTTTAGGTTTGAATTTTTATTTTATTAGGTCTACTCGCTAGATTCCTTTCTAGTGAGATTTTTATTTTCTTTTTCTAGGATTTTCTTTAGTCTATCTTTTTCTTTGTGTCTTTGTTCGTAAAAGAAATTTCCATTGACTCTTCCGTTCACCATTATGGAGAACGTGAATCCACTACATAATCTACCCCTTCCACTCCAAAATGACCTCTTTATGTTCCGTCGACATAATGGTGAATCTTTTTCCGATACATGGACTCATTTCAAATACTTATTAAAAAAGGTCTTTCATCATGGTCTTGACTTATTGTTTCCACTTCAAATCTTTTACACTCGTATCGACCACCAAACCCAGCAGGAGATTGAAAATATGGAAGATGGGAAAATGTGGGATTATGGTGATGAAGAGGCATGGGAAATCTTTGAGATTCTCGCCCAAAAAAGAAGTGGAACATGTGACCCAAAAAATGCAAGCTTAGACCTATTTGGTATTTGGATAAATCAATCGGAAGGTTTGTTTAGGAATGAGGTGGGTAGAGTTGAGGTACCTAAGTGCATGTCATGGTTAGGCACTACCATAATACAAGATGAACACATAGGTGACCTTGATGTGACGGAGGATTTAGCCGAACATGATCACATTGATCAAAAAGACCTAGGTTTTGTGATTGATGACGTCGAATCTCAAGAAACACATGATGAATCTTTTAGGCAGTTTGAATATAGCAGTCAGAATATTGAGGATGATCCTTATGATTCGGACATAGAAGTTGAGATGCCTAGAGAAGCACTTGAGATACTTGGGAAAATGTTAGGGTTAGATCCTACTAAAACACATGATGAGGATATAGGTGATCTTGACATAAGGAATGATGAGGTAAGTAACATAAGCCCACCAAGTACCCCACAAGTCCTACCATCATTTGAGGCACACACACCGCCCGTGACTTACCCGGAAGAAGTAGAGGAGACTTTAGGAATCCCGATAGAGATAGAACCCTTGGACCAAGCACAACTAGAGGACATAGGTTTGAATGCTCATAATGATCACAACCTTACTCTTAGTTCTAGGGAATTTCCTAGTTTTGATGAACCGGAGCCTAAATCAAAACCGTTACCTAATCTTCCATCCTTAGATGTGAACTTAGGAATTGAATTAGGTCCCGATCTACCCATCAAACCATGTAGTCCGGGTAGTGTTAAGATTAAGGTAGTAGACTCTAGGCCTTGTAGAGAGGAAGCTAATATAGGAGTGAACCATAACCTTTCATACTTACATCACCCATTCATGATTAATCACAAGAAACATTATGGGTTTAAACCGGGTCTATTAGGTCAAGATGGATTCCCAACTAGGAGTCTCTCGAAGTTGATAGAAGATGATCCCTTTTTAGGAGGAAACTTAAAATCACCCATTGACCAAAGTGAACTAGGCAAGGTTATGATGAAAGGAGCACACCCCTTTGAGCATATAATTCATCCACCACTCTTTCCTCACGTGGCATACTCCTACCGAGCTGGTGTGTATCGCTACTATCACCCGCACTTAATCCTAAGTGTAGGGAAAACCTCTCCTTTATCCATTAAATAAGGGTAGAGTCAGGCTCATGACTCGAACAAAAACAAGCGCTTCTTGGGAGGCAACCCAAGCGTTATTTGCTTTTTGTGTTTATTTATTTGTTTGTTTGATTTTATTTGCTTCCGTATGTATGTTTAATTTTTATTATTATTGATTCATGTTCAAAACTAAATTGTGAAAATGCTTTATCTTTTTTTTAACTTCGTCTTAACTACATATAAAGGTATTTTCCAAAAGATAAGTGTAAGGGAAATCCAAATCGGTTTATTAGAACACAAATGAACATGAATCGTAATAATAATAAATTAACATACATATTAGTATTTGTTTGAGTCAAATGCTTGTATCGAGTCATAATGATGTTTTGCAGGATTTCCAGGAAGTAAGGTATAGGTTTTTCCAAAATTTTTCCGAAAACGTAACATGAGAATTCTGTCAGATCATTTCTGACGGCGTCAGGATTTACAACCTGACGGCGTCAGGTTTTATTTTCTGAAAATTTTTGAAAGTTTTGTTTTCATAAAAAGTTTTTATTAAATCTATAACTTATAATCTCCAGGAATCTGCAAAATTATCATTCCACAAGCATTATATCCTTATATATAGAGTTTATCCCGCCGATGTTATGCAGGTTTTCGTGTTTGTTTTCTTAGGTTTAACAGGTTATTTTGGACAAGGAAATGTTTGTTGGATCAAGCTTATGGCGATGCATTAGTCATGGAGCTTCATCATTACCTTGGAAGAAGATCTAACCGTGTTACCACATTATCCACCGAGCGAATCAGGGGAGTATTTGATTTCATTCTTTTACTTTATACTTTTACATTTTGTTATTTGAACATTGGGGACAATGTTCATCTTAAGTGTAAGGGGGGGGGGGGTAAAAGTACGATTAGAGAATGCTATTACGCTTGATTTTTGTTTGTTTAATAATAGATGTGTAATAAAACTGAGATAAATACCTGTTAGGGCAATTTTAGTGCCAAATTTAAAATTTTTTACAACATATAGGAGTGAAACTTTGATCTTAATGAGCGTCTCACGGATAGGAGTTATATGACTAGCACAAAAACCGTACCACTAAAAAAATTTTCCACCCCCAAATATGTGAGGTTCGCCCCTAGAATTGGTAGGAAAAGTATTTATGCTATGATGTGTGTACCGGTAGCACTTAGATTCTAGAACTTGCGTTAGGACCATTCCAAGGCCACAAGTGAGACTACATTCGTGTAGTTAGATTTACTACATGATAAGAGGCATTAGGATTAACCCATTGTTTTACACCTGTGTTTTTGTTATAATTACATTGGCTACATTGGTCAAGTAATTCTCCCACACCCTTTGCGTTGTGCTCATTTTTAGTACACGATACCCCTAGTACACCCCTCAGAGCCTATCTTTTCGTTTCTAACTTTAAGCATTTTACTTAAAGGAAGAATTTGTTACACCCCACTAAAATGTACACCCAAATCGCCTTAGCCTACCTTGTATGCACTCATTTTTAGTGCATTATTGTTACAACATTTGTTTAAACCCAAGTTAATTATCTAATTGATTACATGGTTGCTAAGTCGAGTCATATCCTTGTACATATTGTTTTCGGATGATCGGGACTCATGGGTAAAGTACTAGTGTAATGGAGTAATGGGGAAGAACATCATTTATTACCCCCGTATGTGCTAAATATTTTAAAAGTACTCCAAGTGTTTTGATTATCTTAATTCGAGTCATTAGAATAGTAATTTGTAAAGTTATGTAAAAGTTCAAGTGTAAGGGGAATGCAATGCCCCTATGATGTATTATTTTGGATGGTAGGGCAAAAGTGTATGCAAAAAAAAAAAATAAAAAAAAATAAAAAATAAAAAAAAAAAAAATCGAAAAAATCAAGAAATATACAAAAAAATGAGAAAAAGAAAAGTAGAAAAAAACATACTGACTACCATCCCGTTTCATTTTATATTTATTTTATGTTTTTGTTATTTTGTTTTTAGCTTAAGATCGAGTCGAGTCTTGGCTTAGCAACATTGTATAGTACATGTAATTGATCAAGATCTTTAACTCGCCACCAGTAAAATATCCTTTATCCAACAAAACCGTGTTTTCCTTTTCCCTACACCTCACGTTATAACCCATGTAAAAGCCCTCTTTGATAGTTTATCTTAGGTGCTTACGCCTAGTGGAGGAGGTTTTCGATCCTTTCCCAAGCCTATGGTAATCTATTTGCTATGACAGGTAGTGAGAGATATATTATCCGTTTTCATTTATGAGATTTATTTTGATGACACTTGAGAGATGTGAGTATCTAAACACTACTTGTGAGGTGCTAGTTTATAATCTCCGTGCTTATTATGATTAAAGTGGAACGAATATTTGTTGTAATTACTTTTATGTTAGCATTAAATGACCCCTAACTTGTATTTTGATTAGAATAAAAGCACATTTGCTTGAGGACAAGCAAATCTCAAGTGTAAGGGTATTTGATGAAGCGAAAAGTGTACCGCTTTTAAGGGGTCATTTAAGCCCTAAATCGTATTTATTTGATCAAATATTGCCCTAAATCGTTCCTTTTGTCAATTTAGGTACTTTTGAGGAGAAATCTGGAAAAGGAAGCATTTTGGTCGTTTTTGGAGCATAAAAGTGAAGAAAACGACAAAGTCTCAAAATCATGCTAAAAGTTACCTTTGACGGCGTCAGGATTATCCCTGGACGGCGTCACGGCTTGGCAATAAAATGGTGGATGTGAAAATTACTCATGATAAGCCAGTGAAATTTGCATGAAATTCTGACGGCGTCACGCTTTAATCTGATCAAGGTCGTCACGGCTTAATTTAAAGAGGGACGGCGTCACCCCTAAATCTGACGGCGTCAACCCCTGATAAGCCAGAACGGATTTTGGAGAGCTAAAGAGGGACGGCGTCAAGAAGGTCATCCGGGAACCCTAAAAGCGGCGAGGTGACGGCGTCACACTCCATAACGTGACGCCGTCAGATTTGAAAGTCTATATATAGTTTTACAATTTTTTGTCATTAGTGTGGAACTTATTGTGGAACTTATTGGGGAACTTTGTGTGTGAAAACCCTAGGACGAATTTGGCAGATCTTTCAAGGCTTTTTGCCTTGAGATCTTCCATGTTACATTGAAGATAAGTTATCAATTAATCATTCAATATGTCTATGTGTTGTTTGATTCTATCTTGTTCTTGTCTTTTGTTTAACATGCTAGGCTAGATTTATCTTGTGTTTGCTTAGATCTAATGAAACCTAGCTATTGATTATTAGTTATTAGTGTGTTGTTAGTTGTATTGGATGATTGTTCATCTATGTTAGGCTTAAGAAAACTGGCTAACTTCCTATTCGGTAACTTGCTTGAACGTCTTAAGAAACATGAACCAATGCGTACTAAAGGTTTTTATGGTTGTATTTAATGCACAAGCGAATTCTAGTGATCCCATGTTAGGAGCTTCCTAGCCGGCTCGACATAGGAGTGAAGTAGGAGCTTGTAGAGTTGGGGAAGTACGTACGCCACCCCACGATTGGTATTAAGGAATACACCCGTCATCCACGCAACTAATACACACTAATCAACCGGTAAAAGATAGTTAGGGAGTAAGGAAATCTAAGTAAACACATTTTCCTCCACATAAGTTTTCACCAACCTTTTCATTTTTGTTATTTTATTTTATTTGCATTTGTAGTAACTTGGGTTAGTTGACTAGCAACTAATTCCGCCCACTCTTTCAAACCCGAGATTTTACTTGCTTTCATAAAAAAATATAAAAACATAAAAAGAATCTTCTCTCACCCTTAGACCTATTAGAGTAATTTTTCATACCTAACGAACACTATTCCCTGTGGAGAACGATCAATCCCCCGTACTTACCACTACACTATACTACATCGGTCAGGTACACTGCCTGGTGGGGTTGTAAGCCTCTTGAGATCCCTCGAGAGGTTCAACCTGTTGTAAGGTTGCAAAACCACGCATCACATACAAACCCTATGGATTCGCTCAACCTTTGACCCGGTTAGGGCAAACAAACGAACTACTTTAGTGTTGACTCGGTTAGGGCAAACAAATGAACTATGGGTGTATAACAACGTAACCCACTACTTATTTTATCAATATTTGCATTTATTACAATTATCACCCAAACTTGGAACTTTTGTAATCAACTGTTTTACTTATAAACTCTACAAACTCACTAACATTTGTGTTGACACTTTTAGCATGTTTATCTCAGGTCCATAATGAACGAGGATGGCACGGAGGAGCACGGATACATCAAGAAGGCTATAAATTTTATTATCATTCGGAAACTTATTTTGTAAACCTTGAAACCTCTGGGACCTCATTTTGTAAACTCTGATCTTCGAATGATAAATCTTTTAAAACGACTCAATTAAAGATCGTTTTCTATTATTATAACTGTTGTGCCATGAGGTAACACCAAGTTTGAATTCCGATGCGTATCTTGAAATTGGGGGTTTTACAGATTGGTATCAGAGCTATAGTTATAGAGAAACGGGTCTAATTGAGACCTGAACTATAACCACTTTTACAAACAAAAAGTTTTATAGCCTTTCGCTCTCCGTGCCTTCCATCCTCCAGATGATTATGTGACTTTTAGGTAGTTTATACTACACAAACATATTAGTATATTGATATATACACACTCGACATACTTTCGAATCACTTTATATAAACAAAGAACTAAATACATCTGCGTGTGCCTGTTCTAGGGCATTACGGCACAACCACACCTCCCCGATCATGTACCAACTCGTACACTTTTTCGGTCTAGGAAACTTTCCCAAAACATTGTAACTGATTACAATGATCTCTAAACTTTTCATGACCTTACGTAATATTGTTTTACCTAAAACCTATCACAATATTGTTTTACGTAATATTGTGTTACCTAAACGCATAATCAGACAACAAAAATGTACCTTGTCTAAAAAAGCATTATCAGATTTCCTCAATGAGTACCCTATACCCAAAGAATTTAAGGTGATGCTTCCGAGCACAAACCAAAACATCTTCGATGCACCCGAAGGGTATGTGGGGTTGTATGTGCATGCTTTTACCCAGTCAAATTTGAGGATACCAATCCACCCATTAATTTTAGAATTCTTACAATACTATCAGGTACACATATCTAGGTTAAACCCGTTTGGCTTAGCCAAACTCACCACCTACATTGTCATGTGTAAGGCGTACGGGTATGAGCCCACACTGACAGTGCTCAGGGGCTTTCTTAACCTGTACCCTGGTGGAGATTGAATAACCCTGGCAAAAAGGGGTGAGCATGATGTGGCTTGTTTGGTCACAAAACCTTTTTCAAACGTAAGGAACTGGAAGGGGCAATTTTTCTATGTACAAAACACGATAATACCTCCACAATATCCAGCTTTATTAAATGAAGCGTTCCAATTCAATGAAAAGTGATTTAATGATCCCTTGTCGTACACCATAAGATGGAGTCCAATTTACTAGTGTCTTGCTCGCCATCCTATCGACGTCCAGACGTTCCCCGAACCGATTCTCTTCATGGCTGGTATAGTTGACCATTGGGAAGGGTCTCCTTTGAAGCCTGAGATAGTTTGTGATGGACAAAGTATGTACATTCTCATTTAATTAAAATAAATAACTTATCTAATGATATTTATCTTTTTTCTCTTTTTGTTGTAGAGATGGCCTTCCAAAACTTTGTAGTATCTGGTGGTGCAAAGGAAGTGAGCTTCATCCCGAACGATCCCAACGATGCAATTTATGGAGTAGGCTCTCCATTTGTTTCACTCAACAACAACAATGTGGATGCTCAATTAGTGGAACCTTTAGCAACAGTACAACCTTCAAAACCTTTGAACATAGAGGAAGCTCCACAATTGGTGGAAAATGTTGTTGATTCTGACGATCCCCCCTCCGAGGGTGATCAGGTGATGATCATAGGGTCCTCCAGTATTGTGGATAGAGTGCGGAGCAGGAAAGGAACCAGTGCAAGATCCGTGAAGGCTACTCCCAAAAGGAAGTTAACGCTACCAACCCCTCCGTCAAGAACCACAAGACAAAAAAGTTCGCATGTTAAGACTTTCGTGCCTTCAACTTTAGAGATTCTAGATGATGACATCCATGGTAAGTGAAGATCTTCTATACTTAATGATCCTTAATACGCCATATAGCTAATTACTGTATCGTATGCAGGTTTTCCCAACACTAAAGAGCTTCTGAACTCCCTTACCTGTCATCGGTTGGTTGAGAATGTGACCCCTGCTAGCTTGAGGGGGACTCTGGACAATATGTCCATGGAAGAGTTGTGCAATTTGCATGATAAGAGCTACACCAGGCAAGCTGATGCGTGGTTTTGCGACCTTACAACAGGTTTTACCTCTCGAGGGATCTCAAGAGGCTTGCAATCCCCACCAGGCAGTGTACCTGACCGATGTAGTATAGTGTAGTGGCAAGTACCGGGGGATTGATCGTTCTCTAGGGGAATAGTGTCGTTAGGATTGAAAAACTACTCTAATAGGTCTAAGGGTGAGGGAAGATTCTTTTTGTATTTTTTTATATTTTAATAAAAGCAAGTAAAATCTCGGGTTTGAAGGAGTGGGCGGAATTAGTTGCTAGTCAACTAACCCAAATAACTACAATTGCAAATAAAATAAAATAACTGAAAATAAAAAGGTTGTGGAACTTATATGGAGAGAAATGTGTTTACTTAGATTTCCTTACTCCCTAACTATCTTTTACCGGTTGATTAGTGTGTATTAATTGCGTGGATGACGGGTGTATTCCTTAATACCAATCGTGGGGTGGCGTACGTACTTCCCCAACTCTATAAGCTCCTACTTCACTCCTATGTGGAGCCGGCTAAGAAGCTCCTAACATGGGATCACTAGAATTCGCTCATGCATTAAATACAACCATAAAAACCTTAGTACGCATTGGTTCATGTTTCTTAAGACGTTCAAGCAAGTTACCGTATAGGAGGTTAGCCAGTTTTCTTAAGCCTAACATCGATAAACAATCATCCAATACAATTAATAACACACCAACAACCAATAATCAATAGTTAGGTTTCATTAGATCTAAGCAAACACAAGATAAATCTAGCCTAGCATGTTAAATAAAAGACAAGAACAAGATATAATCAAACAACACATAGATATATTGAATGATTAATTGATTACTTATCTTTAATTGAACATGGGAGATCCAAGGGTATAAAACCCTTAAAAGTAGCAGAAAAATCGTCTTAGGGTTTCTCCTCACAAAGTTGCACACTAATGACTAAAAATTATGAGAATATATATAGAAAATCAGATCTGACGGCGTCACGTTATAGAGCTGACGCCGTCACCTCGCCGCGGTTAGGGTTTCCTGATGGCCTTCTTGACGCCGTCCCCTTTTAATCATCCAAAATCCTCTCTGGCGCGTCAGGGGTTGACGGCGTCACAATGGTGCTTGACGCCGTCACAGGTACTTTTCCAGCCGATTTTGAGACTTTGTCGTTTTCTTCACTTTTATGCTCCAAAAACGTCCAAAATGCTTCCTTTTCCAGATTTCTTCTCCAAAGTACCTAAAATGACAAAAGGAACGATTTAGGGCAATATTTGATCAAATAAATACGATTTAGGGCTTAAATGACCCCCTAAAAGCGGTACACTTTTCGCTTCATCAAATACCCTTACACTTGAGATTTGCTTGTCCTCAAGCAAATGCGCTTTTATTCTAATCTAAATACAAGTTAGGGGTCATTTAACGCTAATATAAAAGTAATTACAACAAATAGTCGTTCCACTTTAATCATAATAAGCACGGAGATTACAAACTAGCACCTCACAAGTAGTGTTTAGATACTCACATCTCTCAGGTGTCATAAAAGTATATCTCATAAATGAAAATGAATAATATCTCTCACTACCTGTCATAGCAAATAGATTACCATAGGCTTGGGAAAGGATCAAAAACCTCCTCCACTAGGCGTAATCACCTAAGATAAACTATTAAAGAGAGCTTTTAAACGGGTTATAACGTTAGGTGTAGGGATATGATAAACACGGTTTTGTTGGATAAAAGATATTTTACTGGTGGCGAGTTAAAGATCTTGATTAATTACATGTACAATATGGCGTTGCTAAGCCAAGACTAGACTCGACTTAAGCTAATGAAAAAAATAACAAAAAATAAATAAACATAAAATGAAACGGGATGGTAGTCCGTATGTTTTTTCTACTTTTTTTATTTTTTTATTTTATTTATTTTTTTTTTTGTGTGCATACACTCTTGCCCTACCATCCAAAATAATACATCGTAGGGGGGTTGTATCCCCCTTACACTTGAACTTTTACATAACTTTACAATTAACTATTCTAATGACTCGAATTAAGATAATCGAAACACTTGGAGTACTTCTAAAATATTTAGCACATATAGGGGTAATAATGTTGTTCTTCCCCATTACTCCATTACACTAGTACTTTACCCATGAGTCCCAATCGTCCCAAAACAATATGTACAAGGATATGAATCGACTTAGCAACCATGTAATCAATTAGATAATTAACTTGGGGTTTAAACAAATGTTGTCACAATAATGCACTAAAAATGAGTGCATACAAGGAAGGCTAAGGCGATTTGGGTGTACATTTAAGTGGGTGTAAACAAATTCTTACTTTAAGTAAAATGCTTAAAGTTAGAAACGAAAAGATAGGCTTTGAGGGGTGTACTAGGGGTATCGTGTACAAAAAATGAGTACAACGCAAAGGGTGTGGGAGAATTACTTGACCAATGTAGCCAATGTAATTATAACAAAAACACAGGTGTAAAACAATGGGTTAATCCTAATGCCTCTTATCATGTAGTAAATCTAACTACACGAATGTAGTCTCACTTGTGGCCTCGAAATGGTCCTAACGCAAGTTCTAGAATCTAAGTGCTACCGGTACACACATCATAGCATAAATGCTTTTCCTACCAATTCTAGAGGCGAACCTCACATATTTGGGGGTGGAAAATTTTTAGTGGTACGGTTTTGTGCTAGTCATATAACTCCTATCCGTGAGACGCTCATTAAGACCAAAGTTTCACTCCTATATGTTGTAAAAAATTTTAAATTTGGTACTAAAATTGCCTTAACATATATTTCTCTCAGTTTTATTACACATCTACCATTAAACAAACGAAAAAATCAAGCGTAATAGCATTCTATAAGGTATCGTACTTTACCCCCCCTTACACTTAAGATGAACATTGTCCCCAATGTTCAAATAACAAGATGTAAAAGTAAATAAGGTAAAAGAATGAAATCAAATACTCCCCTGATCCGCTCGGTGGATAAAGAGGTAACATGGTTATATCTTCTTCCAAGGTAATGTTGAAGCTTCAAGATTAAAGCAGCGCCAAAAGCTAGATTCCACATACATCTCCTTGTCCAAAATAACCTGTTAAACCTGAGAAAACAAACACGAAAACCTGCATAACATCGGCGGGATAAATCTGTATAAGGATATAATGCTTGTGGAATGATTATTTTGCAGATTCCTGGAGTTTATAAGTTAGAGATTTAATAAAGCATTTTATGATTCCGGAAGAAAAACAAAACTTTCAAAAAAAATTCCAGAAAATTGTTCCTGACGCCGTCAGAAGTGATCTGACAGATTTTTCATGTTAAGTTTCCGGAAAATTTCTGGAAAAAACTCAATCCTTATTTCCTGGAAATCCTGCAAAATATCATTATGACTCGATACAAGCATTTTACTCAAACAATTACTAATATGTATGTTAATTTAATATTGTTATGATTCATGTTCATTTGTTCTAATAAACCGATTTGGATTTCCCTTACACTTATCTTTTGCAAAATACCTTTATATGTAGTTAAGACGAAGTTAAAAACAAGATAAAGCATTTTCACAATTTAGTTTCGAACATGAATCAATAATAATAAAAATTAAACATACATACGGAAGCAAATAAAATCAAACAAACAAATAAATAAACATACAAAGCAAATAAAGCTTGGGTTGCCTCCCAAGAAGCGCTTGTTTTTGTTCGAGTCACGAGCCTGACTCTACCCTTATTTAACGGAAATAGGGGAGGTTTTCCCTACACTTAGGGTTAAGTGCGGGTGATAGTAGCGATACACACCAGCTCGGTAGGAGTATGCCACGTGAGGAAAGATTGGTGGATGAATTATATGATCAAAGGGGTGTGCTCCTTTCATCATAACCTTACCTAGTTCACTTTGGTCAATGGGTGAGTTAAAGTGTTCTCCTAAAAAGGGATCATTTTCTAACAACTTCGAGAGACTCCTAATTGGGAATCCATCTTGACCCAATAGACCCGGTTTAAACCCATAATGTTTCTTGTGATCAATCATGAATGGGTGATGTAGACATGTAAGGTCATTTTTCACTCCTATATTGTCTTCCTCACTACAAGGCTTAATGTCTACTACCTTAAACTTAAGACTACCCGGACTATATGTTTTGATGGATGGATCGGGACCTAATTCAATTCCTAAATTTTCATCCAAGGATGGAAGATTAGGTAACGGTTTTGGTTGAGGCTCCGGCTCATCAAAACTAGGAACTTCCATAGGACTAAAAGAAAGGTTGTGATCACTAAAAGTATTCAAACCTATTTCTTCTAGTTGTGTTTGGTCCAAGGGCTCTACCTCTATTGGGGTTCCTATAGTCTCCTCAACTTCTTCCGGGTAAGTCACGGGCGGTGTGTGTGCCTCAAATGATGGTAGGACTTGTGGGGTACTTGGTGGGCTTATGTTACTTACCTCATCATTCCTTGTGTCAAGATCACCTATATCCTCATCATGTGTTTTAGTAGAATCTAACCCTAACATTTTCCCTAGTATCTCAAGTGCTTCTCTAGGCATCTCAACTTCTATATCCGAATCATAAGGATCATCCTCAATATTCTGACTGCTATATTCAAATTGCCCAAAAGATTCATCATGTGTTTCTTGAGATTCATCGTCATCGATCATAAAACCTAGGTCTTTTTGATCAATGTGATCATGCTCGGCTAGATCCTCCATCACATCAAGATCACCTAAGTGTTCACCCTGTATTATGGTAGTGCCTAACCATGACATGCAGCTAGGTGGCTCAACTCTACCCTCATCCCCAAACAAACTTGTTTCATGATCCTTGAAATTTGTGGTCAATTGACTTGTATTAATGTTTGTTGGGTTGTCTACTATATAATAATATTGGGCACAATTCTCAATAGCTTCCCATGCTTCTTCAGCACTTAATTCCCTAAGATCCCTGCCGGCAAAATGGTAAATGTCCCTTTGGGCATGTCGGTCGACATGATTGTAAAAGATTTGAGTTAGGGACCAAAAATCGAAGTTATGATGAGGGACTTTTTGGAGTAAATATTTAAAACGAGTCCATGCATCATAGAGAGGTTCATCTTTATGTTGTTTAAACATCAAGATGTCATATGGAGTGGGTGAATTACGTGGTTGGTAGTATGGTGGATTCGCGTTCTCCATAATGGTGAACGGAAGAGTCAATGGAAATTACGAACAAACACACAAAGAAAAAGATAGACTAAAAAAAACCTAGAAAAATAAAATAAAAATCTCACTAGAAAGGAATCTAGTGAGTAGACCTAATAAAATAAAAATTCAACCTAAACAATAACTATTCCCCGGCAGCGGCGCCAAAAACTTGTTGCGTGGTTTTGCGACCTTACAACAGGTTTTACCTCTCGAGGGATCTCAAGAGGCTTGCAATCCCCACCAGGCAGTGTACCTGACCGATGTAGTATAGTGTAGTGGCAAGTACCGGGGGATTGATCGATCTCTAGGGGAATAGTGTCGTTAGGATTGAAAAACTACTCTAATAGGTCTAAGGGTGAGGGAAGATTCTTTTTGTATTTTTTTATATTTTTATAAAAGCAAGTAAAATCTCGGGTTTGAAGGAGTGGGTGGAATTAGTTGCTAGTCAACTAACCCAAATAACTACAATTGCAAATAAAATAAAATAATTGAAAATAAAAAGGTTGTGGAACTTATATGGAGAGAAATGTGTTTACTTAGATTTCCTTACTCCCTAACTATCTTTTACCGGTTGATTAGTGTGTATTAATTGCGTGGATGACGGGTGTATTCCTTAATACCAATCGTGGGGTGGTGTACGTACTTCCCCAACTCTATAAGCTCCTACTTCACTCCTATGTCGAGCCGACTAAGAAGCTCCTAACATGGGATCACTAGAATTCGCTCATGCATTAAATACAACCATAAAAACCTTAGTACGCATTGGTTCATGTTTCTTAAGACGTTCAAGCAAGTTACCGTATAGGAGGTTAGCCAGTTTTCTTAAGCCTAACATCGATAAACAATCATCCAATACAATTAATAACACACCAACAACCAATAATCAATAGTTAGGTTTCATTAGATCTAAGCAAACACAAGATAAATCTAGCCTAGCATGTTAAATAAAAGACAAGAACAAGATATAATCAAACAACACATAGACATATTGAATGATTAATTGATTACTTATCTTCAATTGAACATGGGAGATCCAAGGGTATAAAACCCTTAAAAATGGCAGAAAAATCGTCTTAGGGTTTCTCCTCACAAAGTTGCACACTAATGACTAAAAATTATGAGAATATATATAGAAAATCAGATCTGACGCCGTCATGTTATAGAGCTGACGCCGTCACCTCGCCGCGGTTAGGGTTTCTTGATGGCCTTCTTGATGCCGTCCCCTTTTAATCATCCAAAATCCTCTCTGGCGCGTCAAGGGTTGACGGCGTCACAATGGTGCTTGACGCCGTCACAGGTACTTTTCCAGCCGATTTTGAGACTTTGTCGTTTTCTTCACTTTTATGCTCCAAAAACGTCCAAAATGCTTCCTTTTCCAGATTTCTTCTCCAAAGTACCTAAAATGACAAAAGGAACGATTTAGGGCAATATTTGATCAAATAAATACGATTTAGGGCTTAAATGACCCCCTAAAAGCGGTACACTTTTCGCTTCATCACAAGCTGTGCTAGACAATCATCTCAACTCCCGAACAAGAGATATGGTCCGTACGGTGAAGGCTACGAGGGAGAAGATGGATGCCATCTTGGCCAAAGAAAAGAGCAAGGACCTTGAGTATGCCAAGTTAAAAGCAAAGTGTAAGGAGGCCATGGAGGATTTTGAGAAGAATCCTCTTGTTCAAGACCTTCGAGCCAAAGTTGACAGTCTCGAAGGGCAACTGAAAGAGGAGGCAATGGTAGTTGGCTATAAAGCACAGGTTACCACTCTTGAATCTAAGTGTGCAGGTCTTGAGGCTAAGAGGGCTAGACTTGGGGAGCAGGAGATCAAGCTACGCGAGGAGGTAGATGGTTTGAACCTCCGTTGCAAGAGCCTGAAAAAAGATAGAGCTGATGTGATGTCAAAGGTTGTTCCATACATAGCCATGGAATTTTACCATAGTGATGAGGTAGGAGAGATCGTGGGAAAGCTGGTGAATGCCGCCATTTTTTATTGAAAGTGCACAACGTTGGAGGAGACTGCCGAGACCAAAAAGCCTGTGGTCCTTTCGGAAGTACCCTACTACCGTCCAACGTCTGAGCAAGAATATAATGATGCTGGAAATGCACACACTACAGCAGAGTACCCCTTTCTCACCGAAGCAACCAAAAACCCATCAGCATCCATAGAAGAGCTCCTCTCCAAGAAGCCCCACAAGATTCAACTGCCTTCTCCCAGCAAGAAGACTCTATCTATGAACCCGTCATCTCCCCATCAGCAAGAGGATCCCATGTCATCAAAGAATGCTTGAAGACTACCCTGTTGGCAGGTATTTGGCCCCAAGGGTGGTATGTACCCTTAGACAATTTGAATTAATGCTTGATAGGCTGGTGCCTGTTGTCAACAATTTAACTCCTTTGCTTGTTGGGATTTGTCCCGTCTCTTAGACAATGTTTGAATGTTTTGGTTGGCTTTGGCCATAGTTTATCCATTTAATGCAGGTAGGGGACAATGTCCCACCTTGAACATCATGCTTTTCTTCTTTTACGTTGTCTATAAACGTAAATATACGACGTAAGGCTATAGTAGATAGATAAACTTATTGTGTGTATTTTGAATAACGAGTTTAGCAATCGTATAATTTAATTACTGACAGAGGGTCTTGACCCACTCCATCTTTGTCCTTAAGATACAAAGGGCTTGGAATACCCTAAGACTTTTAGGAAAGTTAATGTGAGTTGTAATGGATGTTATTTTCATACAAGACATATGTGTCTTGAATCATCCTTCGACATTGAAACTTGTAAATTACTTGGCTGAACAAATCTTTGTTGTATAGAACGAAACAAGAGATTTGAGGAAAATGCGTTATATCATTAATTGGGTAGGGATGATTACATCATTTTAAGAAATGAAAACTATGATGCCTACCATTAATGCTTCTTTCCCAAAATGAGAAGAATGCGATACATGAATTTGAAAACAAACTAAATGTTTTAAAAGCAGTAAGTCTTATATGTAAAACTTACGAAGGTTAGTACCATTCCAAGTCCTATCCATGACATCTCCAAGAGTATTTTGAGCTTGTATGCTCCGTTGCCGTAGGCTTCAGATATGACGTAGGGTCCTTTCCATGTGGGCCCTAGCTTTCATTCATACTCAGCTTTTGCTTGCGCTGTTTAGCCGAAGGACATATTCACCCGGCTTGAACGTTTAAGGTCTAACTCGGTTGTTGTAGTACTTCTCAAACTTTTGTTTATAGATAGCCTCTCTGATTGAGGCTATTTCTCTTCATTCTTCAAGTAGATCAAGGTTTTCATGAAGCCTTTCCTCATTCTCCGATGTCTCGAAGTTCATGGTACGTTCTGTTTCAACGCTTATTTCCGAAGGTATAACGGCTTCTGTTCCATAAGTTAGGCTAAAAGGAGTCTCCCCATGACTTGACTTGGGGTGAGTCCTATGTGCCCATAGAACTTGTGGTAGTTCATCTACCCAACCATTGTGGCTTCGACCTAACCTTCTTTCTATTCCCTTGACAACATCCCTGTTTGTTACTTCAACTTGTCCGTTACCCTGAGGGTGATACACCGAAGTGAACGATTGTTTGATCTTTAGACCTTTGCAGAAAGTTGGGAATACCCCTTCGGCGAATTATTTCCCATTGTCAGAAATGATAATGTGGGGGACTCCAAATCGGCAGATTATGTGTTCCCACAAAAACTTTTCCATGTGCCTTCCTGTTACTGATGCCAAAAGTTTGGCTTCAACCCATTTAGTGAAGTAGTCTATGGCTACGACCAAGAAATTTACTCCTACTGGGGCTACTGGTAGGGGTCCGACTATATCGATTCCCCACTGGCAAAAAGGCCAGGCAGACGTTACGGAGGTCATGTCTTGCTTTGGCAGTCGTGGGACCTTAGAGTGAATCTGACATGCTTCACATTTTTGTATTATTTCTTTTGCGTCCCTATGCATCGACGGCCAATAATATCATAGCTTCGTTATCTTCGAAACAACAGAGCGAGGACCTTCGTGTAAGCCGCAGGATCCCTCATGAACCTCGTAGATGATGTTCGAAGCTTGCTTTGGCCCCACACAACGAAGTCATGGAGATAAGAAAGACCTTCTATAGAGATTGTCCCCAATGATCCTGTATTGGGGAGCCTTGATCCTAACCTTTCTTGCTAGCTTTGGATCTTCTGGTAAAATACCACTTATCAAGTATTCTCTTATTGGAGTCATCCAATTGGATCCTTCCTCAAGAATGACATCGGATACCTCTCCTCGTTTGATCGATCTTTTGGCCAATACTTCGACCAAGACCTCGTTCGTTAGATGAGCAAATGCCATTGAAGCTAGCTTTCTTAATGCATCTGCTTTCTTGTTTTGGTTCCTACGAACATGCTCTATATTGTAGGACTCGAATCCGTGGAGGAGTTCTTTAGCTTTTTCCAAATATTGCTTGATGGTAGGCTGCCTTGCCTCGTAAGAGCCTTTAATTTGGTTTGCTACTAACTATGAATCAACAAAAATGGAGAGATCACAAACCTCCATGTCCTTTGCAAGTCGAAGGCCAGCTAACAAAGCTTCATATTCAGCTTCATTGTTCGTAGCTTCGAACTCAAAACGTAATGCATAAGTGTACTCCTTTCCCTCTGGACTGACCAACATTAGACCTGCTCCCGAACCGTTGGGGCTTGAGGCTCCATCAGTGTACAATTTCCACCCTTCCTTCGTCTTCAAGGGTTCCTTTTTCGAAATTTCTTTGTCTTGACTGGGTCCGGAGGGTGTTTCGGCAAGAAATTCTGCAAGTATCTGGCCCTTGACGGAGTTTCGACCTTTGTACTCTATCTCGTGCTCTCCCAGTTCAATAACCCATTTGGCTATCCTTCCTGACATCTCAGGCTTTGACAGTATCTGTTTGATTGGCTTATCAGTCAATACCGTGATGGGATGAGCTTGGAAGTACCTTCAAAGGCGTCTTGCAGCATGAACTAAAGCTAGAATTAACTTTTCCAACTCTGGGTAGTTCAATTCAGCTCCTTGTAAGACTCTACTAATGAAGTAAATTGGGATTTGTTTCTTTTCCCTTTCCGCCAAGAGCACATTGCTGATGCTTTCGAAGGATGCTGCAATGTACATGCATAACACTTCGCCTTTGATTAGGGCTGTAACTGTTGGTAATATCTCCATAAATTCTTTCAACTTTTGGAAAGCAGCTTCTGCCTCTGAACTCCATGAAAAATTCTTCTTATCTGTACACCCTTTGAGTGTCTTGAAAAATGGCAAAGACCGGTCTGCACCCTTTGACAGGAACCTACTAAGTGCTGCGAGCTTCCCATTTAGGCTTTGTATGTATTTCAGTGACTTCGGAGCTTGAAGATCTGTGATGGCTTTGACCTTTGAAGGGTTAGCTTTAATCCCTTGCTTTGTAATCAAATGTCCCAAAAATTGTCCTTCTTCGACGCCAAAAGAACATTTCTTTGGGTTGAGCTTCATGTTGATTGCCCTTAATTGATCGAAGGTTGCTTGGATGTCGGAGAGTAAGTCTTCTTCGGTCCTGCTTTTGATGTCCATATCATCAACGTAAGCCTCCAAGTTTCTTCCTATCTGTTTGTTGAAATCTTTGTCGACCAATCGTTGATATGTTGCCCTTGCGTTCTTTAAACCGAAAGGCATTTTCTTGTAACAATAGACACCCTTTCCTGTGTAGAAAGTTGTCTTCTCCTCATCTTCCTCCGCCATTTGTATCTGATGATACCCTTTGTAGGTATCCAAAAAGCACTTCAAACGAAACTCCGAGAGAGACTCGACCTTCCAATCAATTTCTGGAAAGGGGTAGCAGTCCTTTGGGCAAGCTTTGTTGATGTCGGTGAAGTCGACACACATACGCCACCCTCCATCACTCTTCTTTACCATAACTGGATTTGCTACCCAGGTTTGGTATTTCACTTCTCTAAGTATTCCTGCTTGTACAAGCTCATCCACCTCTTTGCAGGCGGCTGCGTTCCTTTCAGGAACTGGGCTCCGTCGCTTTTGCTTAATTGGTTCAATGTGTTTGAACTCATTAAGCTTGTGCTCTGTGCCGAAGGGCTTGCCATCGATCATAAGTGTCCTAGGGACCCCTGTCATGTCTGAGTACTTCCATGCAAAGACGTCTTTGTTAGATTTGAGCAGTTTCTCCAAGTCTGCCTTGAAGTTAGCAGGGAGTTGCTTCCCGATTACCACCGTTTGCTCCGGATAGAGCTCATTTACCACAATGCTCTCTTCAGCATCTGCACAACTTAGAATGACTTTCGAAGGTTCCTTAGGACTTTCTCTGATTTTCTTACCAACGTCTCCTGCCTTTCCCTGGTTATAGCTGAAAAGTACGGTTCCTATTCCATATGGTGTATGGAATTTTACCGCTGCGTGTATGGTGGAGATTACGATACCCATCTTTTGCATGGTGGTCCTTCCTATCAATAAGTTGTAGGTAGAATCGGACTTACGATTGCGAAAGTGAGGGTTTCTATTCTTTCGAGCTTTCCTTCTCCAATCGTTATATCTAACGGTACTTCTCCCAAAGGCCACGAATGCTCACCTAAGAACCCCACCAGAGGTATCTTCGAATCAACTCGCTGCGACCTGATTGAAGGCTTTAGTTTTAAGAAAAAATGCTCATATATGATCTCGCAGGAGCTTCCGCAGTCTATGTAGGCTCTGTTTACTTCCCGGTTGGAAATTAAGACTTTGATGACTACTGGATCGTTCGAAGGAACTTTGCCTGTAATGGAGGGAAACCTTACTTCCCCTACCTCATTTATCTCCTTCTCCGTCACTTTTCTTTTCAAGCTTGCTTTGCCCCAATGAACCATGAGTATTGGGGCTTCGGGAGGAGTGGTGTCTTTAGCCAATTGAGTATCGGAGACTTTTCCCTTGCCCTTCTTTATGCCTTTCACCAGATGTGCCAACTTTGCGGACTTTACGGCCTCTTCTATCTGCCTCTTTAGTTCTCTGCAACTATTCGTTTCATGGCCATAGTCTTCGTGAAAGTGACAATACTTGGTTGTATCTCTGTTTTTCCCCTTGCTTGTCATGCGAGGGGGTGGTTCGAAAGCTTTAGAATCCCTCTCCGTTGCGAGTATTTCTTTCGGAGATTTAGTCAGGCTTCCTAGCAACCCATGGTTACGACCATTGTTGTACGGAGTGAACCTGTCTCTGTTTTTGTTTTTGTTCTTTGATCCTTCCCACGAAGAATGCTTTGAGAACTTGCTGTGGCTTTCTCTATTTTCGATCGGAGCACCATTGGTAGATACTTCCTTCGCTTCTATCCAAGTGTGTATCTTTTCCATTAAACCCTTGTAAGTTGCCGGAAGGTCAGTGGACAAGAATTCCACCAAGCTTCGATTTCGTAGGCCATGTACGAAACCAGAAATGCGCTGATCTTCATGTAGACCCAAGATCTGTAGAGTGTCATCGGTGTACCTTTTGATGAAAGCCCTTGTGCTTTCGTTCTCCCTTTGTTTAATGTTGTGCACCATTAGATGGGTCCTTGTGAACTTCTTTTGCTGGCTAAAATGTGATCGGAACTTAGCCTTCAAGTCATCAAGGTTGACAATACTACATGGCTTTTGTCCATTCCACAAGATATGAGCAGAGTCTCGTAGGGTATATGTAAACATGTGATAGGCTACAGGCATGACCCACTTTTGCATCCTAATGGCCCCTTCGAACAAATGTAAAAAGTTTTCTGGATCCCCCTTCCCATCATAAGTACTAATGTGAGCAGTCATTTTCAACCCATCGGGTAAAGGGTAGTCTTCTATCCACCTTACGAAGGGTGTAGCAGAACCCATAGGCTTCGAATACAGGCAATTATAAGGTGGTGCACACATAGGGATATCATTATATGGATTATGGTTTGGGGGGTACTCCTATAGGAGTTTGGTTAGGGTAAGATTGGTATATTGCATTCATGCCAGAAGGATAACCATTTCCCATGGTGTATGGAGGGTACACCATAAGATGCCCGAAGGGTATGTTCCCATAAGATTTAGGGAGACTATGGTTGTTGGACTGTCCATTTACCGGGGGATACAAACCCAGAGGGTAAGACCGAGTTTGGAACGAGGGGTAAATACCATTGGGAGAAAGATTTCCTCCCATATTAATCGGAGGCGGATTGCCTTCTACGCTAGATGCGTGAGAAGGCTGCAACGGAACCCCTGCTTTAGTCCTTCCAAGATAAGTTGCTAACAACGGAGATAGATTCACCTCCGTCTCTTCCCTTTGTTGGCTTCTTCCATTGGACCCTTCGGCTACCGCTCCTTCTCTCCTGGTCAGAGCCCGTTCAGGGACTCCTTCGAACCCAACAGACCTTCGGCTTAGCCTTCGACCAACAGGTGACCCTATTCTCAGGGCTGAGTGTGTTGTTCCCTGTGCCTGAGGCCTAGGCTCCATTTCCATCTCTTCATCGTAACCATCACTAGAATATTCCAACTCCCTTCGCATCTCAGCATTCCGAATTTGCATTCTTGCGAACCCTTAAGAGAGATTCCAATTCCTCAAGGCTGGCTTTGACAAAGTCTGGGCTAATGACAGGTTCTGGGTTTGCAGATGTCGAAGCATGATGGTTAGGTGTTATTTATGGGTGAGATCGTGTTGTGAACGTGGAGGCAGTAATTAGGGGGAAGTTGTTAGGGTCATTAACTGGTATTGGCGCCAGTGTCGAGAAACCCGTTGGGGGAGTATCTTCTCTTCCTTGATTCATGCTGGATATGTAGTGAATGTAGTTAATTGGTTATAAACTTGGGAATAACGAGACCAATTGTAGCGGGTCTCACGGATGGCGCCACTGATTGTACAATAAATTGCACGACCAGGCCTTCGATAGTGATCAAAGGATATAAGGGGTGTTGAGGTTGCGCCAAGCTTGTTGTTAACCTGAAATAAGAAATACGAAGACACTACGTTAAGTGATTGCGCAGGGGTTGGACCCTGCGAACCACCTCCGGCGTGCGAATAAGTAGGTGATATGATAAGTTGGTAAGTTTGAAGTGAAATGAGAGAGTCAAGTTCAGCATACCATTGTTCTCAGCCCGTCTAAGCTCTTTATAGGGGAGGAAATAGGCCTTAGAGAGCTCTTGCACAAATATCGGAGATCATGGGGGCGTCCCATGATTTAAGGTAACCGCTAGGGCTTAGTGACCCACTATCTCTTTCTTGGCGGGAAAGCTCAAGGAAAAAGGGGACGTGGGTATGACCAAGTCAAGGTGTTCTCCTCTCTAGTATCCTCGAAGGGTGTACCCTGAAGGGCTTAAGGTTTCGAGTGAAGATTTTAGGAGGTTGACCTGGACCTTCGAGAAGAAGGCTTCGTACAGGCTCGAAGGGGTGTCCTTTGACCTGTTCGGAGGGTACATCAACAACATTTATCAAGTTCTCTTCCGAAACTTTCATTATTAAAAGTCTATGATTCTAGCCCAGTGTGGACTATTTTTCTTTTCCACGCGTATGAGTGTTTTTTCAGAAATTCTTAAGTAGGATGATTTACAATGTCTTTATTTGAATGGATTGGAACGCCTTTTTATTTAAATAAAGAAATTGTGAATCACCGAACCATAAGTTTATATTTCTTTATTTACATTGTTTGGGACGCCTCTCTATGTTAATAATGAATTATAAATGAGTGGGCTTATTTGTATCCGATATGATATGAGTATGAACTCAAACTTGAGAATCTCCAATATTCTATTACTCAGCAAAAATCTTAAGACCTCATTTGAACTACCTTAGTTCATTCTTAAGTTATCACTTTTACCGTTACAAATCCTTACAATCATGAACTATTTATGGAGTTAATAGACTTGTTTCACTCTTGAGCTAACGGATTTGGTTCAATCTTGAACTAACAAACTGATTTCAATATTCCACCTACTATGCTTGGATACGTAAGATGCCTACTTTACTTAGGTGCATGGACACCTACACATAAGCTCTTCCACGAGTTCCTTCCATTTTTTGACCTTTATTTTAGAGACATTGTTTCTCGAAACTTCCTCACTCTCCAAGTCACCACACCGTTTGTTATTGTTGTTACTGTTGTTATTTTTGCCCTTATTGAATTCTTGAGCCGACCGAGCTCGTACAACATGATCCACTAGCTTATGAGACATCTAAATTGTTTCATCTAGTGTGAGTGATCAAACGAAGTTACGTTCTCTTGAATACTGAGTGGAAGTTCTTAGATGAACTTTTCCCATGACTTCTCATTGGTTGAGACCATTATTGGGCACACTATTGCCAACTCTTAAAGCGAAGAATATATGTTATGATATCAACACGTCTGACAGCAAGGTTCCAAAATTTCACCTTCATTCTTGCACCTCATTTTGAGGGCAGTACTTCTTAATCACTAACTTCTTCAACTTATTCCAAGCAATCTTGTAAGCATTCTCAATACCAATAGATTGTGCAACAACATTCCACCATGAAAAAGCATCCTCTAAAAGTATGCTTGTGGCATATTTGACCTTGTAGTCTTCAGCATAGTTGCTGATTTGGAAATACTAACTCTATTCTCTCAAACCAACGAGTCAAACCAACCACTCTCTCTATGCTTTTGAAATTGCTGAATTTGAAACTCATGAAATCCTTGTGAGAACAACCTCTAACTCCTGGCACAACAATCACTCGAGGAGGCGCCACAACATTTGGTTCTCCAGCGTTTTCAGCTGGCCTTGCCATATCTGGTCCTCCAATTGGCCCTGCAATATTAGGCCCTTCAGCTGAGTCCTAATATTAATCAGAGCATTCTTGCTCACCCATCAAAACATTAAAAGAGTTCTTGATTTCACCTGGGAATGTGAGATCAGAATTCACCACAAATACCTACACCTTTTCCCAGACACCTCAACAGTAGACGATACAAGATCCTGACTAGGAATGGTCTGGTAGCTTACAGAATTGAGCTATTACCAGAACTTAGTGGTGTACACTACATCTTTCATGTGTGCGATACGAAAAGTGTCTTTCTGATTGGACACTCACTATTCCTCTGGAAGAGATCCAGATTGACGAATGTCCGAACTTTATCAAATAACCTATCAAGATCATAGACCGTAAGGTCAAACGACTTAAGTAAAGTAGCATTCCTATTGTCCAAAATTTGTTAAAATTTTCAGTAAGAACTCAAATTCACGTGGGAGCGTGAAGACCAGATGCGTCGCAAGTACTTCCATCTTTTGTTGAACACACTGTCAGCAGATAACACCCACTGAACTTCGGGATGAAGTTCCACTTGAGGGGTGGACACTGTAACAACCCGTAAATTTTCATAAGGCAAAATGACTATTTTACCCTTTGACCTTGACTTTTTTTTGACTATTTGACTTTTACCATAACGTAAAAGCAAATACTGTAAGCGATAGTTAACCGGTAACTTCCCAAGTTAAATAATTCGCTCTGATTCAAATTATTACTCTCTGAACGTTTACGTTCACCTTTGTCTATTTAACTAGAGGGTATATTGCGTTTACTGCGTACCGATACCACAATAATAATGGTTTACATTCGATAATCATTATTCGAAATCAATAGTTTCGTTTTTATATTATTTTTATAAAAACGTCTCCAGAAATATATTTCTCGCAATTACCAATTCAAGGTATCGAGTTTACATTCTAACTCAACGGGACACGAAGTACACGGGCATAAAATAAATAAAATTTATATATTCATTTAACACCACCACCGCCCCTCTACTTTTTATCTTCTTGTAGAAGATCAGATTTCATATCTTATCTTTCTCACTCTCTAATAATTAGCTCTATCTCTCCCCTCTCTCTCTAGTATACGGCACCACCATTACCATCGAGCACAGCTGCCACCCTCATCACCAAGACAAGAGGGTGCTATGATTTTGATAAGGGTCGCGTTAGGTTGTGACTGGGGTTCGTTTGAATCGTGTGCCGCCATCTCCACCACCTCATCCCACTTCTTCTTTTCGATAAGTTGTAAGTCATCACACAATCCATCTCGTCATTCTCTTTTTATTTCAAAACCGATTATCAAATCGTTATCAAAGTTTTCGTAGAATTAAAACTATAATAAAGATGTTTAATAATCAGATTCGTGTGGTTTCAATCATTAAAGTGGTGTTTGATTGAGTAGTTTTGACTCGGGTTGGGTATGAAACCCGAATCAGTATCGGGTTGGGTATGAAACCCGAATTAGTCTTGGTTTGTTTCTCGGCTGCTAACAGCCCACCCCCAAGAGGGTGTGGGTTTGGTTTGGTCCGAGCCACGGCAGCCCCAAGAAGGGGTTGTCGTTGTGATGGTTGTTGTTTCTACACTCGGGTCAGTAGCTAAACCCGAAGGGGGATTTGTTTTGGCTTATTTTTATTAGCCTATTTTTGTGGCTTATGGCTTGTGTGGTTTTGTGATGGGGTTCGGTTTAAAATCACACCACCAGGAGTGTGTTTGTTTTGTTTGCGTTCGTGACACAGCCACCCCAAAGGGTGCGCTTGGTTTGTTGATTTCGGTTCAAGCAAGACGCCCACAAGGGTGCGTGTGGCATGGGCTTCGATCCACCAAGACAGCCGCAAGAGGCGCTTGGTTTGGTTTGTTTAGTTCGACCCACCACCGAGAGCTACCAAGGGTGCGTTTTGTTAAGAATCGTTTATAACTCAGGTTGTTTAGACCTTCTATCTAGGATTACACAATAACAATGATTAAACACATACGCAGCGGATAAACACAAAACAATCATTATTATTGAACAAGGTTTTTCTCGTCATCTTCTCTACCAACTAACATACAAATCACGAACCCTAGGCGTCTACACTAAGACTTGACGCCTAGTTACACACACACCTTTTCCTGGAGTTACATCTCTAACTCCTGTATAAAATAAAACACGCCCCATCTCTTTATAAACTAGAGATTATGGTTACAAAGACTCATTACATAATACATATTTAGTCCTTCGTCTTTGTCTTCATAAATCCTTCATCTTTCATCTTTTGTCAATATCAACTCAAATTATAATTCCTAACAATCTTCCCCTAGTTTATATGACAAAACCAAGCACGAATGAAAGATGATCTTCCCCTTAATCCATGAATATCATCAAAGCTCTTCAAGTTGCAATCTTCAAAATATTCTTCTTCCCCTTTTTGTCACCATCAAATAGGGAACAAAAAGTAAGCAACCTTGATCTTCACAACCACGAATCAATATAACACGTCCAATCCATCTTTCCAATGTTTCAAATTACCCACCATTAAGTTTTCCGCACTAAAAATAAACTTGAAACAGTAGAAATCAAAACAAGCAGTAGTAATACCAACTAGCAGTAGAAAAACCTTCACCTTGATGTAGCATAACCTCGATGTATTGAAGAAGAAAACTAACTATTACCAATTCGATGCTGAAGTAGAATAAACCAACCTTGTGTCCTATATCTTGTACTAAAAACGAATTCGAACGTATACTTAACGTATAAGGAGATCGCAATCCCTTGACAATAATCACTGAGCACAATAACGTAACTCCTTCAAGTGTTTGTCAATTCGTAGTCTCTTGAACGAACGAACAAGTTACCTCCTGCTAAAAGGTATGATAAAACACAACCTTGAAAAATTCCACTTCACCGTCAAATAAGAAATAACTAATCATCTTCGCCAATAAGAAAATAAATTCGAGCCATAAATATTCAACGAACATAAACCAAATCCAAAAACTCTCCTGGTGTGTGTCACTTCCCCTGTGTGTGTGCCAAATCTCCAATCAACCATATACGCTTCCCCTCAATTTTATAACCTCATGCCAACCACTGACATAAGTAAAACCTCCTTCGACTTTAGTGTTGTACATGAAAAGAATAATCTGATAAATACATTCCAAATACACCAACCCATGATCTATCCTTGGACCAATAATATGAGACCGTCCCATTATCTCACTGTATCATAGAAATGTATACTTTGCCACTTTGCATAGAATATATGTCATGCACTTATCACGTATTGCGAAGAATAAAAGTCAAATCCTACCATGCATAATAAATAAAAGCCTTCACCATCCCATAATAGATATTAAAGAAAAGATCAGCCACCGTTCCATTATATCTTTCTCTTCATCAATATAACAGTAGCACGCAAAGATGTGAATAGACCATGCAATCATCGTCCAGCAGTACCATTTACCAAGAACAGTACAAAGTCTAATATCGAGAGCAGTACTAACTGTGTTAAGCTAGCAGTACAAACCAACAACCAGTAGTACGAACTTGTGAACGCGAGCAGTACTAACTAAGAAGACCCAGCAGTACAAACTGCTGATCAAAACTCATATTCGTACCACCATAAATTCCAGTAGACCAGGGATCTTCCTTTCCCAATTCATCCGAATCACATGCACCAGTATCAATTGCAACTTCGTACTCAGATTCCAAAATTACTCGAATTAAAAGAATATAAACTATGCATGATCATAAACTTTACTGAACATGACAAAAACCAATCTTTGTTATTAGTGGGTGATAACAATAATTAAATCAAACCTTCACCGACCCACTAATATTAAAAATTAGAAGACAACAAACTAGCCCCACATGAACAGATCATTGAATTTATCATTGACTCTATTAATACTGATACGCATGAACCTCCCGAATCTAATTATCATTGACCCTACTATATTGATGAAGATTCGTTGTAATCACTGATCCACGAAAAGCAAATAGTACGAGGTTTATTTTGTTAAGAATCAATTAACAACTTGCACAAAACGACAGAAAAACCAATTTAATGAGTTACCATGTTGTATCTTGTCGCTTCAACAGATCGACACAAAAAAAAATTAAATTTGTTCATACCTTTTAAAAACCAAATCATACCTTCATAAAAACTGCTTCATCTTCGACAAATAAACCTTGTAACATCCTAGATCACGAGCCCCTTGTCTCTCATACCACATGTTAAGAATCATTTATAGCTCAGGTTGTTTAGACCTTCTATCTAGGATTACACAATAACAATGATTAAACACATACGCAGCGGATAAACACAAAACAATCATTATTATTGAACAAAGTTTTTCTCGTCATCATCTCTACCAACTAACATACAAATCACGAACCCTAGGCATCTACACTAAGACTTGTCGCCTAGTTACACACACACACCTTTTCCTGGAGTTGCATCTCTAACTCCTGTATAAAATAAAACACGCCCCATCTCTTTATAAACTACAGATTAGGGTTACAAAGACTCATTACGTAATACATATTTAGTCCTTCGTCTTTGTCTTCATAAATCCTTCACCTTTCATCTTTTGTCAATATCAACTCAAATTATAATTCCGAACACGTTTGACCTGTTATTCTCAGCCCCAACCAAAGCACCAAAGGGTGCATTGGGCTTGTTTACTTCGACCTACACCGCGACCCAATTAGTGTGCGCTTGGTTTGCTTGTTACCAATTGTCACAGCCCATCCAAAAGGGTGATTGTCTGCTGTAATGCAGCCCCAACAAGGGGCGTTTGTTTGCTGAAATGCAGCCCCAACAGGAGTGTTTGTTGGCTGCAAAACAGCCCCAACATGGGGTGTGTTTAATAGCTTTGTTTGTTTGTTTTGTTTCTAACTCAATCAACGCCCACGAAGGCTTGTTTTGGTACGAGTTAACAACAGAACATCAAGGGGTGTTTTATACTCACTATATCTGTATTTATGTTATACATGTGTTTTGCAATCTGTGATTGAAACTGAATCTGTATATGTTCCGTGTTTGGTTTGCTTCACGGGCCGAGGCCCAACAAGATAAACATGGGTGTGTTTGGTTATGACATTTGGGCCGAAGCCCATAATTTAAATAAAATGGATTTGTGTATGTTTAATTATTAAGAACGCGAATATTGGACTAACTCATTTATTTATTGTTAACATTTGCGTTTATGTGTACGCTTCGACTAATATTTTGAACAACAGATACTCGGACTAAAAATATTGAATCGGGACTTGGACATTGAACCTATATGGATCGACATCATTTGAACATTTAACTTTTGACGGACTTAAGATACCGGATTAGAAACATTGGACATATTGGACTCATGTTAGACTTATGTTGGACTATTAGACTATTAGACTTAATAAATAATTAATGGACTATTTGTATATTGGACTATTATCGGGCTATTAAGCCCAATAACCAATAAATATAAGTTGAAACTTCTAAGACTAGATATTAGTTAAACTTAACTAATCTATATATCTCTCGTTTAATCATTATTTGATCCTTACGTGTTTATTATGTAACCACTGTGAAAATCCCACGTTATAATAATCTAGCACTCAGAATAATTATCCTTTTTCCACGTATAAATTTTTTTTTCCGATTGTATCTCCTATCTTATGTGACGTAACTCACATTTTAGATAAACGTGCTCCCACGCAACGCAACCTAACCTAACGAATTTAATGTTTATTTATTATAAACATTTCCTTATGAGATATTACAACCTACCATTTGCCATTTTACGATAATTCACGAAAAGACGTATAAACTTAACTTCTGTCAATAGTTAGCATTTCTAGCAAAACCCTAAATTATTATAACAACAATTAGGCATAACTAAACCATAAAACCAATGTACAAGTTACTAAAGCACAAAAACCCTAATTCCACTATAACTCCCGATAAAACCCTAAAATTCACAAAACTATGATTTTATTTAATAAAATCACAAACCCTAAATAATATATAAATATATTTTACAAAATATTTAGGTACAAGTCTTTTTAAAGCAATGTACAAGTTCTTTAAGCACAAAACTCATTTATTCTTATATATATATATATATATATATATATATATATATATATATATATATATATATATATATATATATATATATATATAACTCTAAAAATTATTTATTTTAAAATCTAAATCACATATTTATTTTTCCTAGTAAATATGTAAACTTAATAAATAATTTTACAAGTCTATAAAACCTACGATACAACCCTTTAATGCACAAAACTTAAAAATCACCTTTATATATATTTAAAGCTTACTAAAAATTACATAAAAATTACAATAATTAGGGAAACATTAAAAATGTATTTTTCTTAATTTCTAAACCTAAGTACTATCATCTTAAGCCTATTATACAACTCTCCTTAAGCACAAATCGATTTCTACCTATTAAAATTCAATTCGATATATACTAAATTACATATACATTTTTCAAAAATAATATTTAACACAAGGAACTAATTAAATCTTAGAAACTAAGTTAGTTACTCTCTAATTCCCTAGTGTACACTTAATAAAGCACATGACACTACACACTTATGCACAAATCGAACCATAGTCATCTCCTAGTTAGAAATCGACTAGACTAGAACAACCCTTGACATCATAAAACATTTTCTTAACTCTCAATACATCCACATGGCTGCCCTCTCCTGTAAACACACCTCTTTGTCTCAAAATATCAAATACTAGGTTAAGAAATAAGCACCAATTGTATGGCAAGGGAATAGCCACATCACCACTCTTTCCCCCTCCTCCCAAGTGGCACTCCTTGCAGTTTCTGTCAGCCAATGTCCCATAAAATCTCCATAGAAAACCCTAGATCAATTCCCTTTATAAATAACGAACCATGATTCCTTTTCTACACAAACCATTCGACCTATCACTAACCCTTCGAACCACCACAAACAGCCTCAACCCTTTACACTACTGATTCCCTTAGTCCTAAATAAGCTAAATTAAGTCTAGAGAAGCAGTAGGAGCAAGCTAAGTCCAGCAAGGAACAAGTACGAACCATATTTCACTAAAAACATCTCTAGTCGACTTTTTCAAAGGAGGTATGTTCTAGTCCTTTTCATTTACTTTCACATAGTTATTTTATGTCTAAATAAAGTTTAGAATATGTATTAAGAGGTGTTATAACTCAGAAATAGCTAAAACACATTTTTCTTAATTCTTACTTATATCGAGTACATATATACAAATAAATTCGAAATGAAGTTCTAATTGATCTAGGATAGTAAAAACAGTCTAGGAACTCTTTGAACATGTTATAATAACTAATCATATCATAAAAACATAGGGTCTAAAAATCGGATTTAGAAAAATACGCGTTTTTCTTTTCTTTTTTCACCCAGTCGACCACAGCAGGTCTCCTGCTTTGGACATCGTTTTACCCTATCAAACGTATTTCAAAAATTCTGATTTTCGACATGCTTAAAGTATATTAGAAGGTCTAAATGTAGGAAAAAGAATCAAGAATTTTCGTTGAGTAACGAAGGAAAACAAGCCATGTGAAATCTGCGTTTTCTGTGTCGAATAAAATTTGGTACGCAACTTTCTGAAATTATTTTCGTGGTCGTGAGTTCGAACCAAGTCCCAATATTTTGCAAAAATACTTTCATAACTCTTATACACACTTTAGAAAAGGAGTCGTAAAAAGTCTCAACTTGAATCGTCGGAAATAAAATGTTTTTGAACCAAAGGATGACGTGTAAAACAAAGTAGGAGTCTCAAGGACCAAACTTGCCAAAACTCTATAAAGTTTCATGTTTTGGATCTGTTTTGCAGTCGAGTAAACCCTAGGGGTATAAACTGTCACTTTTCGAAACTTAAGGGTAGAAAATGTAACTTAACGAAAGATCAGGGGTAAAAGATGTTATTTTCATAAAGTCTAAGGGTAAAAGTTGTCAACCCTAGATACTTTAGGGTCTAAAATGTAAATATACTTAAAAACTTTAATTTAATTTAATATTATTATTAAACTAATATAATTAATATTATTATTATTAATCTTATTATTATTATTAGGAATTTAAACCTAATATACGTTTTGAACCGTAACTAACAAACGAAGAATTTTTTTTAACGAACGGACATAATCGAAACTTACAGATAAGAAGATAAGATAAAATCTTACTTTTGAAACTACATATTGGCTCAATTAAGCATTTAATCATCAACTAAAGTATTACGAAACGATCAATAGAAACTTATATAATCAGAAACAGATACTGAAAACTTGACATAACCAACTCAGGTTGCAAGCCGGAGACGTTTATCAACTCTACATTTATCAACTCTAATTAACTTTGTTTTCCATCCAGACTGCTCAGGTGAGTTCATAGTCCCACTTTTTAATTACGTTTTTCTAAATATGTGGGGAGATACATGCTACTAAACCGAACACAAGTACTTTTCCGTATGCTTTTCCTGATTTATATTGCATAAGTTTAACTGTTGCCTATTTAAAAGACCCTCTATCATGAACCACTAATCACTTCCGGGTGAGCGCGAATATTATGAATAGATCTATTGGATTGACAATCCCGTTGTGTTGCTGGATAAGTAACCCAATGCATTTTATTTGAAAACGTTTAATAAAGAGTTTAGGCAGACTCCTACTCGAGGGCATAATTGCTACATTTAATTATGTAGTGATTTACATCATAGCTTATAACTATGATGTCCATCGTGTTAACGTCTTGCAATTCATGAGACTTAGAGCAATATATAATAAACTGCGATATAACCGATATACTTTCTATCTGGCTTGTGTTCAAACTGATTTAACGTTAAACGCTATGGATTCACTCAACCTTTGTGTTGACTTTTTAAGCATGTTTATCTCAGGTAACTTGAAGTACGATTTGGCACGGAGTGGCGGTGGACTTTCTTTTAAAAGAGTGTCCGTTTTGTTATCATTCAAATGAATAATATATCATTTATAACGTATTTCGAAACCTCCTGCTGGGACCTCTACATGTAAACTCTGATTTTAATAAATGAATGATAACAATTTTATCTAAAAACGTCTCATTTTTGAGTCGTTTTCTATTATCATGACTGTGAACCGTGAAGTAACTCCCCAACTTATATTTTCGCTGCGAATATCGAAAACGGTGGTGTTACAGAGTGGTATCAGAGCTCATGGTTATAGAGAACCAAATGTTTTCAAACATTGGACTATAACCGCTTTTCTCAAAAACTTAACCCAAAAGTCCTCCGTGCCACAACACCACTGAAACGTTACTATTATATGTTTAGTTCTAATTATTTAGCTGCATAGTAAGATGTTTATAATTACCGGGTGGTTACAGAACCCTGCCTTTCCTTACCCATTCTATTCTCTTATGTCGGACTCGGATATTGAAAAATATCACGACAGTACCGGACATCATGATATTACCTACATCCCCGTCACCTCTACCACGTCCACTTTCCTACATATATATCGTCAGATTCCTACATCTTTACCTCCGCCTCCACTATCATCTATAAGTTTCTATCCCCCATCTGTCCCATTCGAACTTAGAGAAGAAATTAGGACCATTATCGTCCGATATCATACTTTACCCCGATTACCTATTCCCGACTTTCCTAATTCCACCGCGAGTTTTTGAGATGAGTAAAAGCTCGCAACCGACACAGGAACGACAACCGACTATTTTCACCCTGCTGACATAATTAGAACGGCAAGAAGAACAGATTGAGACTGCTTAGGTCATTACGACAAGCTGCCTCTAGAATGCATCGAGGGTATAAAATAGAGAGTTGAAGATTTAGAGGCCATGAAGCAGAAGATGGACGAGAATTGTGAGAAGGCAGAGGACCGTCATGAGCAGCTGAGACAAGAAATACCTATGACGAATTGAAGATATTAGAAGAGAAGAAATGAAGAAGAAATGAAGAACTAACGACAACTCAGACAAAGATCACTATTTTGGAGAAAATAGTGGGAGATATGCAAGATAGATATTAAGAGTAAATATATCCTCGTCAGCATGATCGTCAAACTGAAAGGTTGACTCGAAAGAGTTTTTGGTAGCCACTAAAATCAGATTTATATCTACCAGCTTTTGTACAATATCTTGACCATGAGATATATGGCATAAATATGACGCTTGTACTAATTTTGTTATATATAACAAATTAGCAAGTTATTTATGACTATATGTGGTTTTGATTTTGTTGTATTTTGCTGTGTACGGTATCGGTTGACGTGGACCAGTGATGATCATCTTACCTCCGCGCATGATAGTATTTGGACATGTTATGACCGTATGATTATCATGAGTTTTACCTTGATAATCTAACATGTACAAAATATAAACGTATGTTTTATTATGGTTTTAATAGAAATATGCCTCGCACTTCCCCCGAACCACCCATGTCCCAAGCTGCTATCCGAAAGCTTGTTGCAGACAGCATTGCTGCAGCCTTAGAGAGTCAAGCAGCAGAATTTGCTCGTACTGGAAGCTCAAGCCGACCTAATGGAGATAGTGAGTCAGCTAATGCTCACAAGTGCACCTACAAAGACTTCATGAACTGTAAACCAACTTTCTTTAAGGGAACAGAAGGAGCAACTGAATTAGCTCGTTGGTTTGAACGTACGGAAGTAGTCTTTGTAAGAAGCGGGTGTACTAATGACTGCAAAGTTGCTTTTGCTACGGGAACTTTATTGGATGACGCCTTGTCTTGGTGGTCTGCTACTTCCCAAACCATGGGTATTGAAGCAGCTCATCAACTGACTTGGGAAGATCTCAAGAAGAAGATGTTGAAGAAGTACTGCCCCCATACTGAAATTAAAAGGCTGGAGGATGAATTCCACCAACTGGTTGTGAAGGGAATGGATATCAGGACATACAATAGAAGGTTTCAGGAACTTGCTCTCCTGTGTCCAACTGTTGTACCTGATCTCGAGAAACTGCTGGAGAAATATACAGAAGGATTACCTCGAAGCATTGAGGGAAATGTTACGGTGTCAAAGCCTCAATCTTTGGAGGAGGCCATGTCTGTAGCTCAGCAGTTAATAGAACGAGAGATAAAGCGCAATTCCATTCAAGGAAATGATGATCACAAGCGAAAGCTTGATGATAGAAGGATTACCCATCACCACAACAACTACCAACACGATCGTAACAATCACCACCATCAACAGAATCGCCGACAGGAGACTGCTAAAGCCTATACCGCCACACCTGCTGAGAGGAGTGGTTATGTTGGAAGAAAACCGTCTTGTAATCTATGCCTGTTGCACCACTATGGTCCATGCACTGTTAAGTGCGCAAGGTGTCATAGGATTGGACATCAGAACAAAGATTGTAGAGCAACAGGAGCCAACCTACAGCCGATAACCGTAACTTGATTCGGATGCGGTGAGAAAGGGCATTACAAGAGCCGATGCCCAAAGTCAAAAGACGACCAGAACAACGGTTCCCGCGGAAGAGCGTATGTGCTAGGAGATGGGAACACACAGCCAAACCAAGACTAGTGCAGAAGAATGAGAACTCGTTAAGATCCCGACAACGTCAAGTAATGATATCCCTATTTAAGCAGAAGATAAACCTCCGTTATAGCTAAATAAATCATATCGTAAAACTTCCTAAGCCTATTTCCTATTGTACTCTACCCTAGTTGCGATGGTGTAACGACTATCCGTCTATCGTATAAAATCCTTACCTTGTAATATTTCCGTAATAATCACAATGTACGTTTCTATTCCATTTGATCTGTTTGTAGTCACTACATTGACATCTCAATAGAAATTCGGTTAACATTAGTTTTGATTATTCCGCAAGAATTCCACTCGAACCCTAGAAATCCCTGAACTATCATCATAGTATGAACATAATTTTTGAGAAAAGCAATTATGTGATCATTTTACAAAAGCAAAACGTTGAACACCGTCTAAAACTTTTGAAGAAATATAAGTATCATCATGACTGGACCAAATATCACATAATTCGGTCCTTAGTTATGCATAGCCTGGCCAACTATGTATAATTTAGGAAGAATCATGTCATAAGTGAAACAGTTAACTTTTCAGATTTTCAAATAACGATTTTCATTCAAAAGTAAAATTTTGAGACAAAACAAATTGTTCATACTAATTCCATTTTAAATGTCTACAATTACTACCCATCACCTTAAAGATAAGAAAATCAAGTTCGGACAAAATACCCGAACCTTTTCCCTCACAACATAGACTGAATCTCGGGACGAGATTCCTTTAACGGGGGGTGACTATAACCACTGTGAAAATCCCACGTTATAATAATCTAGCACTCAGAATAATTATCCTTTTTTCACGTATAATTTTTTTTTCCGATTGTATCTCCTATCTTATGTGACGTAACTCACATTTTAGATAAACGTGCTCCCACGCAACGCAACCTAACCTAACGAATTTAATTTTTATTTATTATAAACATTTCCTTATGAGATATTACAACCTACCATTTGCCATTTTACGATAATTCGCGAAAGGACGTATAAACTTAACATCTGTTAATAGTTAGCATTTCTAGCGAAACCCTAAATTATTATAACAGCAATTACGCATAACTAAACCATAAAACCAATGTACAAGTTACTAAATAACAAAAACCCTAATTCCACTATAACTCCCGATAAAACCCTAAAATTCACAAAACTATGATTTTATTTAATAAAATCACAAACCCTAAATAATATATAAATATATTTTACAAAATATTTAGGTACAAGTCTTTTTAAAGCAATGTACAAGTTCTTTAAGCACAAAACTCATTTATTCTTATATATATATATATATATATATATATATATATATATATATATATATATTATATATATATATATAACTCTAAAAATTATTTATTTTAAAATCTAAATCACATATTTATTTTTCCTAATAAATATGTAAACTTAATAAATAATTGTACAAGTCCATAAAACCTACGGTACAACCCTTTAATGCACAAAACTTAAAAATCACCTTTATATATATTTAAAGCTTACTAAAAATTACATAAAAATTACAATAATTAGGGAAACATTAAAAATGTATTTTTCTTAATTTCTAAACCTAATTACTATCATCTTAAGCCTATTATACAACTCTCCTTAAGCACAAATTGATTTCTACCTATTAAAATTCAATTCGATATATACTAAATTACATATACATTTTTCAAAAATAATATTTAACACAAGGAACTAATTAAATCTTAGAAACTAAGTTAGTTACTCTCTAATTCCCTAGTGTACACTTAATAAAGCACACGACACTACACACTTATGCACAAATCGAACCATAGTCATCTCCTAGTTAGAAATCGACTAGACTAGAACAACCCTTGACATCATAAAACATTTTCTTAACTCTCAATACATCCACATGGCTGCCCTCTCCTGTAAACACACCTCTTTGTCTCAAAATATCAAATACTAGGTTAAGAAATAAGCACCAATTGTATGGCAAGGGAATAGCCACATCACCACTCTTTCCCCCTCCTCCCAAGTGGCACTCCTTGCAGTTTCTGTCAGCCAATGTCCCATAAAATCTCCATAGAAAACCCTAGATCAATTCCCTTTATAAATAACGAACCATGATTCCTTTTCTACACAAACCATTCGACCTATCACTAACCCTTCTAACCACCACAAACAGCCTCAACCCTTTACACTACTGATTCCTTTAGTCCCACATAAGCTAAATTAAGTCTAGAGAAGCAGTAGGAGCAAGCTAAGTCCAGCAAGGAACAAGTACGAACCATATTTCACTAAAAACATCTCTAGTCGACTTTTCAAAGGAGGTATGTTCTAGTCCTTTTCATTTACTTTCACATAGTTATTTTATGTCTAAATAAAGTTTAGAATATGTATTAAGAGGTGTTATAACTCAGAAATAGCTAAAACACATTTTTCTCAATTCTTACTTATATCGAGTACATATATACAAATAAATTCGAAATGAAGTTCTAATTGATCTAGGATAATAAAAACAATCTAGGAACTCTTTGAACATGTTATAATAACTAATCATATCATAAAAACATAGGGTCTAAAAATCGGATTTAGAAAAATACGCGTTTTTCTTTTCTTTTTTCACCCAGTCGACCACAGCAGGTCTGCTGCTTTGGACGTCGTTTTACCCTATCAAACGTATTTCAAAAATTCTGATTTTCGACATGCTTAAAGTATATTAGAAGGTCTAAATGTAGGAAAAAGAATCATGAATTTTCGTTGAGTAACGAAGGAGAACAAGCCATGTGAAATCTGCGTTTTCTGTGTCGAATAAAATTTGGTACGCAACTTTCTGAAATTATTTTCGTGGTCGTGAGTTCGAACCAAGTCCCAATCTTTTGCAAAAATACTTTCATAACTCTTATACACACTTTAGAAAAGGAGTCGTAAAAAGTCTCAACTTGAATCGTCGGAAATAAAATGTTTTTGAACCAAAGGATGACGTGTAAAACAAAGTAGGAGTCTCAAGGACCAAACTTGCCAAAACTCTATAAAGTTTCATGTTTTGGATCTGTTTTGCAGTCGAGTAAACCCTAGGGGTATAAACTGCCACTTTTCGAAACTTAAGGGTAGAAAATGTAACTTAACGAAAGATCAGGGGTAAAAGATGTTATTTTCATAAAGTCTAAGGGTAAAAGTTGTCAACCCTAGATACTTTAGGGTCTAAAATGTAAATATACTTAAAAACTTTAATTTAATTTAATATTATTATTAAACTAATATAATTAATATTATTATTATTAATCTTATTATTATTATTAGGAATTTAAACCTAATATACGTTTTGAACCGTAACTAACAAACGAAGAATTTTTTTAACGAACGGACAGAATCGAAACTTACAGATAAGAAGATAAGATAAAATCTTACTTTTGAAACTACATATTGGCTCAATTAAGCATTTAATCATCAACTAAAGTATTACGAAACGATCAATAGAAACTTATATAATCAGAAACAGATACTGAATACTTGACATAACCAACTCAGGTTGCAAGCCGGAGACGTTTATCAACTCTACATTTATCAACTCTAATTAACTTTGTTTTCCATCCAGACTGCTCAGGTGAGTTCATAGTCCCACTTATTAATTACGTTTTTCTAAATATGTGGGGAGATACATGCTACTAAACCGAACACAAGTACTTTTCCGTATGCTTTTCCTGATTTATATTGCATAAATTTAACTGTTGCCTATTTAAAAGACCCTTTATCATGAACCACTAATCACTTCTGGGTGAGCGCGAATATTATGAATAGATCTATTGGATTGACAATCCCGTTGTGTTGCGGGATAAGTAACCCAATGCATTTTATTTGAAAACGTTTAATAAAGAGTTTAGGCAGACTCCTACTCGAGGGCATAATTGCTACATTTAATTATGTAGTGATTTACGTCATAGCTTATAACTATGATGTCCATCGTGTTAACGTCTTGCGATTCATGAGACTTAGAGCAATATATAATAAACTGCGATATAAAAGATATACTTTCTATCTGGCTTGTGTTCAAACTGATTTAACGTTAAACGCTATGGATTCACTCAACCTTTGTGTTGACTTTTTAAGCATGTTTATCTCAGGTAACTTGAAGTACGATTTGGCACGGAGTGGCGGTGGACTTTCTTTTAAAAGAGTATCCGTTTTGTTATCATTCAAATGAATAATATATCATTTATAACGTATTTCGAAACCTCCTGCTGGGACCTCTACATGTAAACTCTGATTTTAATAAATGAATGATAACAATTTTATCTAAAAACGTCTCATTTTTGAGTCGTTTTCTATTATCATGACTGTGAACCGTGAAGTAACTCCCCAACTTATATTTCCACTGCGAATATCGAAAACGGGGGTGTTACATATTACCTTTTATACTTATGCTATATGTTTTATGCTTTGGCGTGCGTTTTGTCTGATTCTATGACTTCATACCACCACATAAATGAGATACTAAACTTTTTACAAACATTGATACAAATATTCCACGAAAACTAAAACTCTCTGTCTTTTGAAACTCATACGCATCGATTACTTTCCACGTGTCATATTTTGAGACAAGCTTATATTCATTAGGTTATGCCGATTCCGTATCATTGAGCTATACTTCTTTATACTATTCTGCCATACTCCTTGTCACCGTTGTGTTACTTACGTCACTACACTCCAAGGTGAGTCATAGCCCCTCTTTTACTTATTTTGAACTCTTTGGGGGAGATACATGCTCGTCTTACTTACAAATGTTACTCGTTTACCTTAAACGTTGTACTCAGCTGATGACACACTCTATTCGTTTATTGAAACCTAATACTTGCTTTTACTTACACATATACTTTAAAATTTTACGAATTACCGTGAGTTCATATACCCACTTTTATCCGTTTTTCTATCTCATAGGGAGATACATGCTACAAACATGAACACAAGTATTTTTCTGTATGCTATACCTGATTGATATTGCCTAAGTTACCACTATTGCCAAAAGTCCCTTATATCATGAACCATTACTCACTTGCGAGTGAACGCAAATATAGTGAATAGATCTATTGGCAGTTGATGCTCCATTTGAGTTAGCCGGAATGGTGACTAAATGCACTTTATTTGAGTAAACAATAGGAAGATGGCAATATCCTACACGAGGGCCTCATACTTACACCATTTTATGGTGTATTTTATTTATATCATTTCTATGGTATCACACATGTTAACGCTTGAGTGTCATGAGACTTAGAGCAATAATATGATACTGTTATGATACGGTACTGTCACTACTGAATTTATGGGTGTATAACAACGTAACCCACTATTTATTTTACTATAATTGTATTCTTATACAATTATCAAACTTGAAACTTATGTTCAACTGATTTGCATACAAACCCTATGGATTCACTCAACCTTTGACCCGGTTAGGGCAAACAAACGAACTACTTTTGTGTTGACCCGGTTAGGGCAAACAAATGAACTATGGGTGTATAACAACGTAACCCACTACTTATTTTATCAATATTTGCATTTATTACAATTATCACCCAAACTTGGAACTTTTGTAATCAACTGTTTTACTTATAAACTCTACGAACTCACTAACATTTGTGTTGACACTTTTAGCATGTTTATCTCAGGTCCATAATGAACGAGGATGGCACGGAGGAGCACGGATACATCAAGAAGGCTATAAATTTTATTATCATTCGAAAACTTATTTTGTAAACCTTGAAACCACTGGGACCTCATTTTGTAAACTCTGATCTTCGAATGATAAATCTTTTAAACCGACTCAATTAGAGATCGTTTTCTATTATTATAACTGTTGTGCCATGAGGTAACACCAAGTTTGAATTCCGCTACGTATCGCGAAATTGGGGGTGTTACAACACATGCATCTAATAACTAACGACGAAATTTGGTTAGCTGAACAACTAACGACTTGACACATAATGTAATAAAAAGTGAACAACTAACGATGAAATTTGGTTAGTTCTTTACCTAAAAAAGAAATTTGGTTAGTTGGTTTATGTCTTTTCAATTATTCTATAGATTAAACAATTAGAGCATTTTATTACATGAAATCACAAAGTTACAATTTTCCATCTTTCTTTTTAACAACTCTCTTTCTTAAAATCGCGTTATACAAAAGACCTACGGGTAAGGACTCAATATTAGATGATAAATAAGGACCAAGCCTGGTATGTGGGGTTGGGTCTATTAGGTTTTCATTATGTATTTCCTCTATATATATCGTATCAATAAAACGTATTACCTATGAGGTTTTCAATGTCTAACATGGTATCAAAGTCCACAAAATGATCCTAAAACCCTACTCAATAGTTCCCTTTAAACCTTTTCTCTTTTGTCAACCGTTAGTATTAGTTTGATTACCAGTTAACTGTGGTGTTTTTACTTTCTTCGATCGTTGGTATTAGTTTGATTACCAGTTGACTGTGGTGTTTTTACTTTCTTCGATCGTTGGTATTAGTGATTACCAGTCGAAGTTTGTGGTGGTTTTATCTTCTTCGACTGTTGGTACAAGTGATTACCAGTCGAGATCGACTTCTGGCTATTGTGTTTTTCTTGGCAGCAATCTACTCTCGTGGTCCTCTAAGCATCAACCAACGCTTTCTCGTTCTAGTGCAGAGGCAGAGTATCGTGGTGTTTCCAATGATGTTGCTGAGATCTGTTGGTTGAGGATCCTGCTGCATTAGCTGCATACGCCTTTGTCTTCCGCTACGTTTGTCTACTGTGATAATTTTAGTGCAGTTTATTTTTCTTCCAATCCGGTTCTGCATCAACGTACGAAGCACATTGAGATAGATATTCACTTTGTACGGGATTTAGTTGCTGCTGGTCAGTTTCGGGTTCTTCATGTTCCATCTCGTTATCAGTACGCAGATATTTTTACTAAGGGCTTACCGTCAGCTTTGTTTGAAGAATTTTGTACCAGTTTAAGAGTCCGATCTCCTCCCACTCAAACTGCGAGGGAGTGTTAGTCGATATTATTATGGTTGTATTGGGTTATTATTTGTATTAGGCTCAAGCCCGGGTTCTAAACTCTTCATTGTAACTCTATTTAATGTACCGATTCATGGAATGCAATACAAGTCGATTCATAACACTTACACTCATATGTATCGTAATTCATTTGTCCTATGAAAACTTTTCTCAACGAATCATTTTACTTATTGTTATTTTACGAGATGATCAATTGTTTTCTTGTTAATTTCATGTTTTAGATGGTATGAAATAAGATTTTGGCATTTTCACCATTTTGTCCGCGTTATCTCCCCATCCAATAGGGACGATATCCTCATCTCCATCAGATACTTCTTCAATCAATCACCTCCTTGTCTTCCATATCTCATCATTTTCATTATGGACTTGTTCGTCCATTTTTTCATCCCCCTCTTGAACAATGGAAATGGTATTCATGTGCATAGTAACGTGAGCATCTTTGTCCTCTCTTACCAATACTTTCGTTAGAGCTTTTTCTCTCATAAATTCTTTGACCATCTTCATCATTTCCTCCATCTTACGATTAACTCCTCCCTTTGCTTGTAAATGGTGGTGTTTGCGGCTTAATGTAACATCCGATAATTTTTCAAACCCTTTTCACTAGCCAAATATTTATTTTTGCATCACCTTAGTATTTAAACTTTATCCTGAACTTATTTGAACTTGAGAAACGTGAGAGTTATTCCTTTATTATGTCAGCACAACCTAGAAAGCACGAAACGAATCAAATTTGTCAAATAAATTAACTTCGAGAAAGTTATGCATATTTATACTCGTTTTTACTGGGAAAATTATTTCGAGAACAATGGCGCAAGTTTCGTAATTTTTCGAGCCCGTTTGTTACGTCAAATGGGTCCCACAGTGATTATTGTAAAAGTTTCACAAACTTATCAAATATACCCCCTCTGCCCGAAAGTTACACCGCACCCCCTCTACTTTAGTTTGTCCATCTTTAGTCCCCCGCCCCATATAAAAACCATTTTCTTTATATTTTATTCTCATAACTCACACACACACTTATAATTTTCTCTCTCTACCTCCACCTCACCGGATCTCCACCACCGGCCACCACCGCCGTCCGCCAGCCGCCACCATTGCCGGAAAATATTCCAGCCAACCCTCAAACTTCACCACCACATAGATCGAGACCCCTAGATCGTTTCTGGAGCGTTTGAGCTCACGAGGAGCTCGTTTGATACCCAAACACCGCCACCACAGTCAACACCGCCACCACAAGACCACCACCATTTCAACCCTTTCCTTCTCGGTAAAACCCTCACGCGCCCCCTTTCCCTTTTATTTTTAATAAAACCGAAAACCTAAACCTAAAGTTTTTAATAAAATCATTTTTATTACAAATCTTTATTTAAAACCCTTTTGTTTTCATCAAAATCGTGTGGATCTAGTTGATTTGTTCTCGACTCGGTCCGAGTCACTCGTGTAACACCCCGAAATCGGATCAGCAAAAGCATACAAGTCGTGGGGTGTTATTCAATAGTTATCACAACACAAGGTTCAAAGAACGGTTTTACTTAAGCCGTTTTAGAAGAAATTTGATCATTGAAAACATTCAATTCACATTATAAAAAAAATAGTGCGGAAAATATAGATCCATAGAAAGAATTAAAGCGGTCCCAAATAGTTTTCAGAGTCATCTATGACCATGCCATGCCTTTCGCCAAGCTCCTCCAAAAGTAAGATATGCAGCGGAAAAGATCTAGCACCTGAGATAAAACATGCTAAAAGTCAACACAAAGGTTGAGTGAATTCATAGGTTTAAGTAAAGTATTTGATCACAATATTTCAAGTTTAAGAGAAAGTGGGCTGCGTTGTTCTACACCCATAACATAATCAGTGGGCCAGTTGTTAGCACCCATAAATCCAGATGTTACCACTGCACTAAGCTAATGACACACAAAACGTTAACCGGCACCAGTAACCCTGGCGTAAGTCGATAGTAACCGCGGATTTCATAATATAATAATTTCCCCCAGAGCTAGGTATCTTGCCAAATACCTAGGTAACTCAAATATAGTACATCACATGCGGACCGACCTTAGTCAACATGGCGGGATGGTCAAATCCTATAGGCCTATAAACTATATTCGCGCTCACTCGCAAGTGATTAATGGTTCATGATCGAGGGACTTGCTTTTGGCAAGGACGGTACTTAGTGCTTATCAGATGTTACACAAAGTTTTCAGTTCAAAGAACAGTTTTCAAACAATTGTGAACATAGTAAAAATAGTAGCATGTATCTCACCCCAAGTAGTTGCAAAATAGTTAAGATAAATAAGAGTGGGGCTATGAACTCACCTTAGTATGCAGCAATGCAAGATATCACAACTAGCATCAAGTAGTAAGCACAACAATATCAATAAGTAGTAGAGCACAACGGTACTGGTTCGACACAACCTAGTAAGTAACATGTTTCAGAAAATAATCCTCAAGTAATTTATGAAGTAGTGTTCGTTGAATACTCGTGTTAATATAAAAGGGTTTAGTTTTCAATGGCGATAAAAGAAGTAATCATTTGCATCTCGTGTGGTTTTTAGAAAACATAGTATCAAGATTAAATCAAGTTAAGACGATGAAAGTCGGTGAAACACAATCAACACACCGAAAAAAGGAATCAAGAAACGAAGAGGAAATAAATAAAGAAATAAGAATAATAAAGAAGAAAGAAGTAATAAGAAATAAAAGAGAAATAAGAAAGAAAACGTCAATAAGTTGTTTCGGTGTTTTACCCGGTAACCCAAATAGTTGAGAAAACGTTATGGTTTAGGAAATAATTGTTTAGTTGATAGAAGGTTTAAAATGTTGATAACTTGGTCAATAGAAACACTTATAATATTTATAAATCATAATCGTTTTAAGTTATAAAATGGTTTTTATAAAATTTGGACATGACGTGTCCATTTATACGATATTTTCCAAGTCGTTACGACTTATTGAATATCAAGTTTCAATTATTACGAATTATCAAATTGCTACAATGTTATACCAATTTTATACAAATATTACAAGTTTTTATCAATTAATACAATTATTACAACTTTACAAGTTTTAAATAATTTATCCATCGTTATCATTCGCGTATATATTAGTGTCGGGTTTATTGACTATTTTGTGCCCAAAATCGTCCATAAGTCCTTCGGCTAATACCGTAAATCCAATAACGAGCATCCATATCATCCAAAGCATAGGTAATAGTAACAATGTCCAATATTCAGTCAATATCCAATTAAGTATTCCCCAAATAATATCCGAAACACCAATAATGACAACAAAGGATAATAAGTTAGTCCGTGTAATAAAATTTAAAAACAAATAAAACTTATAACCAAAACGTAAACATGCCAAAATAATACATTGGGCTTCGGCCCAATTGATACCAAACGCACCCTAAAGTAAATACATGTGGGTTTTGGCCCAAGCTTAAGACCAACACATGCTAAGGAAAGGGCTTAGCCCTTTTAGCAAACCAAACACTAACACCCATTTGGTGTTACTACTCATCTGGAGACACAAACGAGGCAAACAAACGAAGACCATACTCATTCGACACCCCCGTCGAGACACACTCAAATGAGTATTCCCTCTTGGGGACTCGTTAAACCGAACTGAAAAAATGCATTTTTTGTGGCGTCTCACTTGACCAAAACCAATAACAAACATAATACAAACACAAACCATACACCCTCCTGTCGCGACTCTAGAATTGAGCCAAAATACAATATGAATCGACACTCTAAACCTTTACCCAAGGTTCGTTTAACCCAAAAACAACTATTCGTGACTCCCTTGAGTCACGACTCACCACTATACGAGACCCAACATCAATCGGTTAACCTCAAAACACAATCAGTCATTAAAATAAATGTACAAGAACGATTAAAAGCTTAAACATAACGGAATAAATACAAAATAAGCATGTATAGCTCTGAGTCAACTCAACTCGTGAGTTGACTCGGACGAGTCAAGCGACTCAGTAGCGAGTTCGTCCGAGTTTAGGTATTAGAAACTAGATCCACACGAGTAGTTGTAGAAAACATAAGGTTTAATTAGTTTTAGATCCAAAATCGTTTTTATTAGTTTATATTCGATTAGGGTTTCGAATAAAAATGAAGATAATAAAGAAAAGTGGCGCGTGGTCTTACCAACGAGAGAAGAGAGAGAGGAAAGATGGTGGTGGTATGGTGGTGTCACGGTGATGGTGTGGCGGTGGTACCCAAAACGCGAGCAAAGCTCCGTTTCTAGCTTCCAAAACAATAGATCCGAACCTCCTTGACTTGATCTACATGTGTAAGGTATAAAAATGACTCGCCGGAAATTTGCCGGAGAACGGAAAACGACGCCTGAATATTAAGAGTAGTGAGAGAGGGTGATGAATGAATAGTAAAACCCTAAATGAGGCCTTTTATACCCTAGGAGGGGCTAAACCTAGACAAAAGAAAGTGTAGGGGCGAGCATTGTAATTTTGGGTGTGGGGTAGAAAGTGTAATTTAGCTATTCTTTTAATAAAATCCTTGTGGGGCCCATTTGACATAGCAAATGGCCATTTTAAATTACGAGACTTGCGCCCTTGAGTCCAAAATTTTTTTTCCAATGAAAACGAGTATTAATATGTATAACTTTCTCGGAGTTAATTTATTTAGTAAATCGATTCGTTTCGTGTGTTTTAGGTTGTGTCGGCTCAATAAAGGAATAACGCTCACGTTAAACAAGATATCCAGGGTTTTTCAAACCCAAGCAAGTTGATGAACTCAAATAAGTACATTTTATTATCATCATTTATCATATTTATTTGACTTGTTTTATTATATTATATATGAGAATTGATACGTTAATGTTTACTTTTGTAATTCTCAGGTAAAAACAAGTATTATGTGAAACTTGGCGATTTTGGACCAATTATGGAGCAAAACAAGCAAGATGTTAAGAGTCTACTGAAATGTACAAGATCAAGATCATTCTGCTCCAGATACGCCGCATCATACTTCGTACATACAGCGCATCACTATCAAGATTTCACAAGTTATAATCCAAGACGGCAAAGGACATGCCCCGCATAGATAAATGGAGTTACGCCGCATCTTAAGGCGGTGTACGAATATTCCTGAATATATTAATCTTGGACCCCACGCGAAGTTAAGTCAATGCGCCGCATCTACTTATCCTATGCGCCGCATCTAACCCTCAGACAGAAACTATAAATACCCCAAGGCCAGACGAATTTCGAGACTTAGATCCTTTAGAGACCAAAGACAGAAGAAACCTAAGAGCCGAATTCAGACGTGTTAGCAGCACAAGACACACCCTAAACGAAGATACAAGAGCTGTAAGAAGGTCCTGCATGTATTCAATTCATTAAGTAGTTTTGTTTTATTGCATTAGTACACTTTAATTCATCAGGATTGATGGGCCGATTCCATGTGACTACGGAAAACCATGGGCACCCCTTAAAATTGCTTTCCCATTAATTAAAGTTTATATGTTGATGTCTTTGGTGACTTTTATTAGTGCATTGATAACCTCTGTGTCTAGCTGAGCATTGCTTGGGTCGCCATGCCCCTTCCTCGCCTATTTGTTCTATCGTTTCTAGGATAAATAGGATAGACATAAGTAATCATTAAGGGTTTACTCGCCGATAAGATTAGAGCCAACGAGAAAGGGTTAATTATATACACTTCATATAAAACTAGCAATAAAACAAGTGACAAGCTACTTAATTATCAGGACAGGTCTTCTTATTGTCTCAAGTAGATAATACGTTCCACTCTTAGTGATCGACACTCTACTTACCATTATATTCATACTGACCGGGTACACTGCTCGTTAAAGTGTGTGTTATTGATAAGTCGGCTAAATATAAATTTAAAACTTGAATACTGCTAAAACCACAACGACATCACGCGCGCACCAAGTCTTTGGAGCCGCTGCCGTGGATATAAAAGAATTAGAGCAATACACGCACACATCAAGTTTTTGGCGCCGTTGCCGGGGAGTGAATTGTTATTATCTGTTAATTTGATTAGTATTTTAATTAGGTTTTAATTTTTAGATTCTAACCGCTAACCCCGTTGTATATTAGATAAATTGCATTCATTGTATTATTTGCATATTTTCTGTTTTGTGTGTTTTTATTTTCTTTAATTTTTGTTTCTTTTTGTTTGATTTTATTTTTGTTTTTCTTTTTATTTTTTCTGCATTCTGCTATCGTTGAATTGAACTGATACAAACGATACGGCGCATCTATTTTCATAGATACGGCGTATTGCGTTTAATTTTTATAAAATACAACGCGTTTAATAAATTCGAGTACGACGCATCTTTCCCCAAGATACGGCGTATTCTGTTTTTAATAAGAATTTTTTCTAAACCGTAACGCCATACGACGCATCTGTTTTAACAGATACGGCGTATTGTCTATTTAAATTAAAAACAGTTTTCGAATTATTAAACAGATACGACGCATCGATTTTTATCGATACGATGCATCTTCTGAATCCAAAATCTTGTATTTTGAAACGTAACGAAAATACGGCGCATTAGCTTCTGTTAATACGACGCATTTAATTTTTTTATAAATATAATCGATTTTTGATTAATTAAAACTGATACGGAGCATTCTAAAATTCTAAGCGGCGTATCTGTTTTCTGAATATAAGTCTGATTGAATTTTAACGATTATAAGATACGGCGTATCCAACTTTTTGGATACGGCGCATCGTCTACAGATATCAGCAAATTTTATTTTACTTTGATTGTTTCACTCTTCTTTTGCACGAGTAAGTTTTATTTCAGGAAGATGGACGATCCGGATATTACAATGGAAGAATATGTTAGGTTTGAAGAGGAAAAAGGCTTGAGCAATAATCAGATGTATAACTGGAAAAGAGCAAGATATGGTGCACAAGTCATTGAGACGAAAGAAATCACTATGGAAGAATACTTGATTTTAGGACACGAAAAATCAAGGAAAGAAAGAAACAAATTGCCATTTCAACACACTTGGTGTATGTCAAATGATGATGAAGAAGATTCATATACCATGAAACCAATTCCGGCAATTGTTATTGATAGTACTTTTTCTCCGGAGATTGCACAAGATGATGTGTATACGGAACCCTACGTTGAAGAATATTCTGCAATCGTATTACCACCATTAGACAATCCAACGGATGAAGATGAAAAGTATTCTAATTTTGATTTCGAAACATTTGACGCCATAGTTTATGATGACATACCTCAACCAGATTTTGACCCAACGAGGGATTTTGAAGAAATCTGAGATTACTTATTTAAGGATGAAATTTGGGACGATGCTGAAATTGCAAGACCACTAGTTGAAGATGGAGATTCACAAGATGAATTGGAGTCACTTACAACACAAAGTGGTACAAATTTATTTAATATTATTAATCCCGTTACTAATAATCTTGCTAGTTTTCCTAAACAGGTTGCAAAACGCAAAAATGATGAGGTGAAATTTATTACACTACCTATTGAAGCACATGAAGCACCTGTGATCAACCCGTTTTTGGTGGAGCTCGAGGAAGAGTTTGGTGATGAGCTCTTAAACATTGCTATGATTGATGAAGATGATGATTTCGACCCTATGAAGGTTATTGAGGAACTCAAACTTTTACTTGCCAAAGACCCTTTCTCATCTTCTGCAGAAGTCAAGGGACGCCTTACTACCAAAGAGACTAACCAGGAAGAAAGGAGACTCATTTTTCCTCAACACACTACTCTTTTAGATGGAATGGTCAAGTCATCCAATTTATCAACCAAACCGGGTAAGGATAGGAAAGATGAACATATATTGCCAAGGTATGATCTGTATGCATTTCTTCCATCTTTACTAGCAAATTTACACACTTTTCGTGTTTATTACTACTATTACCCACACTTGATCCCAGGTGGGGGGAACAACACCTTAATACACAGTAAATAAGGGTGGAGTCAGGCTCGTGACTCGAACAAAAACAAGCGCTTCGTGGGAGGCAACCCATGCTTATCTTTTATTTTATTTTCTGATTTTGTATTGAGTCTGTCAGACCTGCAGAAGATACGGCGCATCTCAATCCTAAGATGCGACGCATCGCCTGCAATGGTCATATCTTATTTAATTTTCTGCATTTTTATTTTTGACTTTAAAACTTTCTGTCAGTTTATTTTAATGCGGCGCATCCCTGGTTAAGGATGCGACGCGTCTTTTATTCTGATTCGTATTTATTCCAGGCTCGATACGGCGTATCTTCTTCCATAAGATTCGGCGTATCGACTGACCTGATGATTTTCAGTTTTAATTTTTAAGTTTTATTTTTACTAACTACTAATGTATTATGCAAGTTTGAACTTTCTTAACTCAGGTGTGTTAAAGCCTGAATGGTATTATAGATTCCTGCATTTCTTGTGGATACATCATTTTTGAAGCTTAACCGTTCTCATCCACAAGAAAGTTGATTTTTGCTCTTATACGAATAATGGAGGATCATACCGAGCAAATCTCAGGGGAGTTTTTCTGTTCTAATTCTTTTATTTTCCAGTTTTTAATCTTTGACACAAACAACGAGGACGTTGTTTAACTTAAGTGGGGGGATTGGAGAATTAGAACACTTACTTGTCCTAAACTTTTTCAAAATATGCTTAAAATGCGCTTAATATATCAAAATTTAAAAATTTTTAGCATGTTTATGTTTAAAGTCTAAATTACATAGCTGCACACATAACATTATTTCAAAAATTGTGAACTTTTCAAAATTCACAAATCTATGAGTGTGCCGGTGATTTGTAAACTTTAGAACTTGGCTTGTATACTATTCGAGACCACCATAATAAGTATTATCTATATAATTGGAATGACTTGTCTAAATTGGTAAATTTCTAGGATTACACCAAAATAGCCTTTATATGTTATGTGATATTAACTAACTACATTGGTTAGTTAACCCCCGTATAAACCCTTTGTTACTCTCACTTTTAGAGTAAGATACCCCTAGAAAAACACTCAGAGCCATTCCTTTCGTTTCTTACACCTTTGTTATAATGTTTCGTTACACCCTTACACCTTAGCCTACCCTGTAGATTAAAATCCGTGGTTGGTTAATTGCTTTAGGCAAAGTGTGTTTCCTTACATTACCTGTGTTCGCGTGCGTAATTCATTATCTTTGGTTGAGTCAGGAAATTGCACAATGCAATTGGTATGAAAGTAAATATTGTATATCTTTGAGTTTATTTTTCGTGTGTTTACTACTTTCGCTATTACAGTTATTTCTGAAAGTATGAAGAGTATGAAAAAATTATCCGGAAAAATAGTGTGTGTTTCAAGTGTCTACCTAAAGCGTGTGTTTCAAGTGTTAAAGCGTGAGTTATTCAATGATATGAGTCTTATTCATGGGATGGTTGGGAAAGTAATTTACCACACTTAGGATTTTAATTTATCTGTTTTGTTTATTTTTCATTTTACACCAATTTGTATCCCAAATATTATCCATACCCTATATCATTCTTTATCCAAACCTTTGATTTATTGAGATTAGGGATTTGAGCAATCTTAAGTATCGTAGTCGTGGATTCGGCTATGTATTTATGATTTTGTCGCCCTTTTTGATATAATATTATTGGTAAAGATTACTTGGTCCTATCTTTAGCCTATTCGAGTTAAGGATTTGAGCAATTGCAAGTATCGTGGTCGTGGATTCGATCATGTATTTGTGATTTTGTCGCCTTTTCTTGAATTTGAGATCGATAGAGATTAAGAAGAATGATTAACCCTTAACCAACAAACCCTTTTTACCGCTTTAGACTTGTTATTCCTTAGCTTTAGTGGGGGAGATGCGTATACTTGCCAAGCTTATGATAGAATATTCGTCACGACTGGACAGTTAAACGATTAGATTTGCTTTAATCAAAATATTTTATTTTATTCTAATTCGTTAAGTGTTTGGTTGTATGATTATGAAAAAACGAATACATGCTTAAATATAAAAATAAATCCTAATGTCTTTTAGGATACATGTTCATAAAATTTATTCTAAGGTTTACTTGGGGACAAGTAAAGTTCAAGTGGGGGGATATTTGATGAACTCAAATAAGTACATTTTATTATCATCATTTATCCTATTTGTTTGACTTGTTTTATTATATTATATATGAGAATTGATACGTTAATGTTTACTTTTGTAATTCTCAGGTAAAAACAAGTATTATTTGAAACTTGGAGATTTTGGACCAATTATGGAGCAAAACAAGCAAGATGTTAAGAGTCTACTGAAATGTACAAGATCAAGATCATTCTGCTCCAGATACGCCGCATCATACTTCGTACATACGGCGCATCACTATCAAGATATCACAAGTTATAATCCAAGACGGCAAAGGACATGCGCCGCATAGATAAATGGAGTTACGCCGCATCTTAAGGCGGTGTACGAATATTCCTGAATATATTAATCTTGGACCCCACGCGAAGTTAAGTCAATGCGCCGCATCTACTTATCCTATGCGCCGCATCTAACCCTCAGACAGAAACTATAAATACCCCAAGGCCAGACGAATTTCGAGAATTAGATCCTTTAGAGACCGAAGACAGAAGAAACCTAAGAGCCGAATTCAGACGTGTTAGCAGCACAAGACACACCCTAAACGAAGATACAAGAGCTGTAAGAAGGTCCTGCATGTATTCAATTCATTAAGTAGTTTTGTTTTATTGCATTAGTACACTTTAATTCATCAGGATTGATGGGCCGATTCCATGTGACTACGGAAAACCATGGGCACCCCTTAAAATTGCTTTCCCATTAATTAAAGTTTATATGTTGATGTCTTTGGTGACTTTTATTAGTGCATTGATAACCTCTGTGTCTAGCTGAGCATTGCTTGGGTCGCCATGCCCCTTCCTCGCCTATTTGTTCTATCGTTTCTAGGATAAGAGGGATAGACATAAGTAATCATTAAGGGTTTACTCGCCGATAAGATTAGAGCCAACGAGAAAGGGTTAATTATATACACTTCATATAAAACTAGAAATAAAACAAGTGACAAGCTACTTAATTATCAGGACAGGTCTTCTTATTGTCTCAAGTATATATCTGTGTACGTGTGTGCTAATCGCTGATTCGTGCTCATTAGTTTAGTTTATTATTTAATCATAACCAAACCGTGCCAGTCTCTCAGGCTGAATCCCCCTTGCGTTAGTGATGCGTGGTTTTGCAACCTTACAACAGGTTTTACCTCTCGAGGGATCTCAAGAGGCTTACAACCCCACCAGGCAGTGTACCTGACCGATGTAGTATAGTGTAGTGGTAAGTACGGGGGATTGATCGTTCTCCACAGGGAATAGTGTTCGTTAGGTATGAAAAACTATTCTAATAGGTCTAAGGGTGAGAGAAGATTCTTTTTATGTTTTAATATTTTTGTGAAAGCAAGTAAAATCTCGGGTTTGAAAGAGTGGGCGGAATTAGTTGATAGTCAACTAACCCAAATAACTACGAATGCAAATAAAATAAAATAACAGAAAATGAAAATGTTGGTGAAAACTTATGTGGAGGAAAATGTGTTTACTTAGATTTCCTTACTCCCTAACTATCTTTTACCGGTTGATTAGTGTGTATTAGTTGCGTGGATGACGGGTGTATTCCTTAATACCATTTGTGGGGTGGCGTACGTACTTCCCCAACTCTACAAGCTCCTACTTCACTCCTATGTCGAGCCGGCTAGGAAGCTCCTAACATGGGATCACTAGAATTCGCTTGTGCATTAAATACAACCATAAAAACCTTTAGTACGCATTGGTTCATGTTTCTTAAGACGTTCAAGCAAGTTACCGAATAGGAAGTTAGCCAGTTTTCTTAAGCCTAACATAGATAAACAATCATCCAATACAACTAACAACACACTAATAACCAATAATCAATAGCTAGGTTTCATTAGATCTAAGCAAACACAAGATAAATCTAGCCTAACATGTTAAACAAAAGACAAGAACAAGATAGAATCAAACAACACATAGACATATTGAATGATTAATTGATAACTTATCTTCAATGTAACATGGAAGATCTCAAGGCAAAAAGCCTTGAAAAAGCTGCCAAATTCGTCCTAGGGTTTTCACACACAAAGTTCCCCAATAAGTTCCACACTAATGACAAAAAATAGCAAAACTATATATAGACTTTCAGATCTGACGGCGTCACGTTATGGAGTGTGACGCCGTCACCTCGCCGCTTTTAGGGTTCCCGGATGACCTTCTTGACGCCGTCCCTCTTTAGCTCTCCAAAATCCGTTCTGGCTTATCAGGGCTTGACGCCGTCAAGATTATGCGTGACGCCGTCCCTCTCTAAATTAAGCCGTGACGACCTTGATCATATTAAAGCGTGACGCCGTCAGAATTCCCATGCAATTTTCACTGGCTTATCATGAGTAATTTTCACATCCACCTTTTCTTGCCAACCATGACGCCGTCCAGGGATAATCCTGACGCCGTCAAAGGTAACTTTTAGCATGATTTTGAGACTTTGTCGTTTTCTTCACTTTTATGCTCCAAAAACGTCCAAAATGCTTCCTTTTCCAGATTTCTTCTCAAAAGTACCTAAAATGACAAAAGGAACGATTTAGGGCAATATTTGATCAAATAAATACGATTTAGGGCTTAAATGACCCCTTAAAAGCGGTACACTTTTCGCTTCATCACCCTTGCGTTAGATTAGTTTGTATAGCTAACTTAAGATATTAAAATACTGATTAGAATAACTAGATAATACGTTTCACTCTTAGTGATCGACACTCTACTTACCATTATATTCATACTGACCGGGTACACTGCTCGTTAAAGTGTGTGTTATTGATAAGTCGGCTAAATATAAATTTAAAACTTGAATACTGCTAAAACCACAACGACATCACGCGCGCACCACGTATTTGGAGCCGCTGCCGTGGATATAAAAGAATTAGAGCAATACACGCACACATCACAAGTTCAGAGAAGTTTAAAAGCTAATTGATTTCAAAAATAAACGTTTTGGCTAGTAAAATAAGTTTTGGAAAATAGTCGGCTGTTACATCACATACCCCTAAAAAGGAATCGCGTCCTCGCAAATTAGTTCAAGTTATCTGTCGGAACGATGTCGGTGGAAAGGTTATGGTACTTGTAACAGATTTGGGTCTCACTAGGTTGTTCTAAGGGTTTCTCTTTGCTTGTGGGAGGGTATTTAGGTCGTCTGCTATAAGTCGTTTCCTTCTAGTGATTTGGTGGGGGCCTGGAGTAAGTTAAATAGGATGAAACAGTTTAAGTCTTAACTACACGATGTTTCACAATTTTGTCAGCGTACTCTCTTCTCAAATCCTCACGGTCTTAATCCAATATATGGTCCATATCCTAGTGACACAAAAATTCAACTTGGTACATGTAAGGTGGTAAAAATGGCATGATGGCTGGTCTTCAAGATTTTTGTTTCGAAATTGTATGTTTTCCTCTTCAGAGGAATGGATGAAGCTTTTGTTTGAAAAGTGTACCGCTTTTAAGGGGTCATTTAAGCCCTAAATCGTATTTATTTGATCAAATATTGCCCTAAATCGTTCCTTTTGTCATTTTAGGTACTTTTGAGGAGAAATCTGGAAAAGGAGGCATTTTGAACGTTTTTGGAGCATAAAAGTGAAGAAAACGACAAAGTCTCAAAAATCGGCTAAAAGTTACCTTTGACGGCGTCAGATTTTACTCTGGACGGCGTCATGGCTTGGCAAGAAAAGGTGGATGTGAAATTTACTCATGATAAGCCAGTGAAAATTGCATGTAAATTCTGATGGCGTCACGCTTTAACCTGATCAAGGGCGTCACGGCTTAATTCAAAGAGGGACGGCGTCACGTTCAAGGTCTGACGGCGTCAAGCCTTGATAAGCCAGAACGGATTTTGGAGAGCTAAAGAGGGACGGCGTCAAGAAGGTCATCCGGGAACCCTAAAAGCGGCGAGGTGACGGCGTCACACTCCATAAGGTGACGCCGTCAGATCCAAAAGTCTATATATAGTTTTCTAATTTTTTGTCATTAGAAGAGGACTTAGTGTGGAATTTTTGGGAGAAAACCCTAAGACGATTTTAGCATCTTTTTCAAGGCTTTTTGCCTTGAGATCTTCCATGTTACATTGAAAGATAAGTTATCAATTAATCATTCAATATGTCTATGTGTTGTTTGATTTTATCTTGTTCTTGTCTTTTGTTTAACATGTTAGGCTAGATTTATCTTGTGTTTGCTTAGATCTAATGAAACCTAGCTATTGATTATTGGTTATTAGTGTGTTATTAGTTGTATTGGATGATTGTTTATCTATGTTAGGCTTAAGAAAACTGGCTAACTTCCTATTCGGTAACTTGCTTGAACGTCTTAAGAAACATGAACCAAATGCGTACTAAAGGTTTTTATGGTTGTATTTAATGCACAAGCGAATTCTAGTGATCCCATGTTAGGAGCTTCCTAGCCGGCTCGACATAGGAGTGAAGTAGGAGCTTGTAGAGTTGGGGAAGTACGTACGCCACCCCACGATTGGTATTAAGGAATACACCCGTCATCCACGCAACTAATACACACTAATCAACCGGTAAAAGATAGTTAGGGAGTAAGGAAATCTAAGTAAACACATTTCTCTACACTTAAGTTTTCACCAACATTTTCATTTTTGTTATTTTATTTTATTTGCATTTGTAGTTATTTGGGTTAGTTGACTAGCAACTAATTCCGCCCACTCCTTCAAAACCGAGATTTTACTTGCTTTCATAAAATTATAAAAACACAAAAAAGAATCTTCCTCAACCCTTTGACCTATTAGAGTAGTTTTTCATACCTAACGAACACTATTCCCTGTGGAGAACGATCAATCCCCCATACTTACCACTACACTATACTACATCGGTCAGGTACACTGCCTGGTGGGGTTGTAAGCCTCTTGAGATCCCTCGAGAGGTAAAACCTGTTGTAAGGTTGCAAAACCACGCATCAAGTTTTTGGCGCCGCTGCCGGGGAGTAGTTATTGCTTAGGTTGAAATTTTATTTTTATTAGGTCTACTCACAAGATTCCTATCAAGTGAGATATTTTCTTTTTATTTTGTAGCTTTCTCGTAGTCTATCTTTTCTTTGTGATTTTGTTTGTAATTTGCTTCAAATGGACTTTTCACTTAGATTTCTAAGATTGCAAGATATGGTTGAGTGGCTAGAACACCAAGAAGTTCAAAATACCTCATTTAGAGACACTTATGAATCATATGAGCCTTCACCTAGGATAGATTCTTATGAACAACCTCCATGTTTAGGATCTTGTTTTAGTGAGGCTAATAGGAAAAGCGACCTAGTTTGCCAAGGAATTGTGGATAGAGCCGTATCAATAAATCATAAGTTGGATGAAGCACTAGGTTTGTTATTATCACTACCTAAGAAAACAATTGACGAGGATATAGGTGATCTTGACACGTGGAATAATGAGGTAAACACCATAAGCCCACAAAATACTCAACCATCATTTGAGGCGCCCACACCGCCCGTGACTTACCCGGAAGAAGTAGAAGAGACTTTAGGAATTCCGATGGAGGTAGAACCCTTGGACCAAGCACAACTAGAGGATATAGGTTTGCAAACTTTTAGTGATGACCTTACTCATAGTTCTAGGGAATTTCCTAGTGTTGATGAATTGGAACCTCAACCTTTACACAACTTTTCATCCTTAGATTTACATCTAGGAGAAAAAAGAGGAACCGACCCACCCATCAACCAATATTATCCGGGTAGTTTTAGGATGAAGGAAGCCATTCACTCACCCCCTTCACCTCACGTGGCATATTCACACCCTAAGGGTGTGTATCGCTACTTTCACCCGCACTTAATCCTAAGTGTAGGGAAAACCTCCCCTATTTTTGTTAAATAAGGGTAGAGTCAGGCTCGTGACTCGAACAAAAACAAGCGCTTATTGGGAGGCAACCCAAGCTTTATTTGCTTTATTTGTTTGATTGTTTGTTTATTTAATTTTATTTGTTTCCGTATGCATTTCTTATTCTTTTTGTTTACTGTTCATGTCTCAAATATAAATTGTGAAAATGCTTTATTTTGTTTTTAACTTCGTCTTAACTACATATAAAGGTATTTTGCAAAAGATAAGTGTAAGGGAAATCCAAATTTGTTTTTAAGAACAAGATTGAACATGAACGATAACAATGAGATATAAGCATGCATATTAGTATTTGTTTGAGTCAAATGCTTGTATCGAGTCATAATGATGTTTTGCAGGATTTCCAGGAAGTAAGGTAAAGGTTTTTCCAGAAATTTTCCGGAAACTTAAAATGAAAATTTTTGTCAGGTCATTTCTGACGGCGTCAGGGTTTATAACCTGACGGCGTCAGATTTAATTTTCAGAAATTTTTGAAAGTTTTGTTTTTAAAAAGTTTTTATTAAAATCTCCAACTTATAATCTCCAGGAATCTGCAAAGTTATCATTCCACAAGCATTATATCCTTATATATAGATTTTATCCCGCCGATGTTATGCAGGTTTTCGTGTTTGTTTTCTCAGGTTTAACAGGTTATTTTGGACAAGGAAATGTTTTTGGATCAAGCTTATGGCGATGCATTAGTCATGGAGCTTCAACATTACTTTGGAAGAAGATTTAACCGTGTTACTTCATTATCCACCGAGCGAATCAGGGGAGTATTTGATTTCATTCTTTTACTTTTTACTTTTACATCTTGTTATTTGAACATTGGGGACAATGTTCATCTTAAGTGTAAGGGGAGGGTAAAAGTACGATTTTAGAGAATGCTATTACGCTTGATTTTTGTTTGTTTAATAGTAGATGTGTAATAAAACTGAGAGAAATACTTGTTAAGGTAACTTTAGTGCCAAATTTAAAATTTTTTACAACATATAGGAGTGAAACTTTGATCTTAATGAGCGTCTCACGGATAGGAGTTATATGACTAGCACAAAAACCGTACCACTAAAAAAATTTTCCACCCCCAAATATGTGAGGTTCGCCCCTAGAATTGGTAGGAAAAGCATTTATGCTATGATATGTGTACCGGTAGCACTTAGATTCTAGAACTTGCGTTAGGACCATTCCAAGGCCACAAGTGAGACTACATTCGTGTAGTTAGATTTACTACATGATAAGAGGCATTAGGATTAACCCATTGTTTTACACCTGTGTTTTTGTTATAATTACTTTGGCTACATTGGTCAAGTAATTCTCCCACACCCTTTGCGTTGTACTCATTTTTAGTACACGATACCCCTAGTACACCCCTCAGAGCCTATCTTTTCGTTTCGACCTTTAAGCATTTTTCTTAAAGGAAGAATTTGTTACACCCCACTAAAATGTACACCCAAATCGCCTTAGCCTACCTTGTATGCACTCATTTTTAGTGCATTATTGTGACAACATTTGTGTAAACCCAAGTTAATTATCTAATTGATTACATGGTTGCTAAGTCGAGTCATATCCTTGTACATATTGTTTTGGGACGATTGGGACTCATGGGTAAAGTACTAGTGTAATGGAGTAATGGGGAAGAACATCATTCATTACCCCCATATGTGCTAAATATTTTAAAAGTACTCCAAGTGTTTTGATTATCTTAATTCGAGTCATTAGAGTAGTTATTTGTAAAGTTATGTAAAAGTTCAAGTGTAAGGGGAATGCAATGCCCCTATGATGTATTATTTTGGATGGTAGGGCAATAGTGTATGAAAAAAAAAAAAAAAAAAAAAAAAATCGAAAAAAAATCAAGAAAAATACAAAAAAAAAATGAGAAAAAGAAAAATAGAAAAAAACATACGGACTACCATCCCGTTTCATTATATTTATCTTATGTTTTTGTTATTTTATTTTTTAGCTTAAGATCGAGTCGAGTCTTGGCTTAGCAACATTGTATAGTACATGTAATTGATCAAGATCTTTAACTCGCCACCAGTAAAATATCCTTTATCCAACAAAACCGTGTTTTCCTTTTCCCTACACCTAACGTTATAACCCATGTAAAAGCCCTCTTTGATAGTTTATCTTTGGTGCTTACGCCTAGTGGAGGAGGTTTTCGATCCTTTCCCAAGCCTATGGTAATCTATTTGCTATGACAGGTAGTGAGAGATATTATCCGTTTTCATTTATGAGATTTATTTTGATGACACTTGAGAGATGTGAGTATCTAAACACTACTTGTGAGGTGCTAGTTTATAATCTCCGTGCTTATTGTGATTGAAGTGGAACGATTATTTGTTGTAATTACTTTTATGTTTGCATTAAATGACCCCTAACTTGTATTTTGATTATAATAAAAGCGCATTTGCTTGAGGACAAGCAAATCTCAAGTGTAAGGGTATTTGATGAAGCGAAAAGTGTACCGCTTTTAAGGGGTCATTTAAGCCCTAAATCGTATTTATTTGATCAAATATTGCCCTAAATCGTTCCTTTTGTCATTTTAGGTACTTTTGAGGAGAAATCTGGAAAAGGAGGCATTTTGGACGTTTTTGGAGCATAAAAGTGAAGAAAACGACAAAGTCTCAAAAATCGGCTAAAAGTTACCTTTGACGGCGTCAGATTTTACTCTGGACGACGTCATGGCTTGGCAAGAAAAGGTGGATGTGAAATTTACTCATGATAAGCCAGTGAAAATTGCATGTGAATTCTGACGGCGTCACGCTTTAACCTGATCAAGGTCGTCACGGTTTAAACTAAAGAGGGACGGTGATGAAGCGAAAAGTGTACCGCTTTTAAGGGGTCATTTAAGCCCGAAATCGTATTTATTTGATCAAATATTGCCCTAAATCGTTCCTTTTGTCATTTTAGGTACTTTTGAGGAGAAATCTGGAAAAGGAGGCATTTTGGACGTTTTTGGAGCATTAAAGTGAAGAAAACGGCAAAGTCTCAAGAATCGGCTAAAAGTTACTCTTGACGACGTCACAATTAACATGGGACGGCGTCATGCTTTGGCAAGAAAAGTTGGATGTGAAATTTACTCATGACGGGCCAGTGAGATAGCATGTGAATTCTAACGGCGTCACGCTTTAACTTGATTAAGGGCGTCACGGCTTAAATCATAAGGGGACGGCGTCACGTTCAAGGTTCGACGGCGTCAAGCCTTGATAGGCCAGAATGGATTTTTGAAGAGCTAAAGAGGGACGGCATCAAGAAGGTCACCCGGGAACCCTAAAAGCGGCGAGGTGACGGCGTCACACTCCATAAGGTGACGCCGTCAGATCCAAAAATCTATATATAGTTTTCTAATTTTTTGTCATTAGAGAGAGCTGAGTGTGTGGAATTTTGGGATAAAACCCTAAGACGATTTTAGCTACTTTTTCAGGGCTTTTTGCCTTGAGATCTTCCATGTTTCATTGAAAGATAAGTTATCAATTAATCATTCAATATGTCTATGTGTTGTTTGATTCTATCTTATTCTTGTCTTTTGTTTAACATGTGAGGCTAAATTTATCTTGTGTTTGCTTAGATCTAATGAAACCTAGCTATTGATTATTGGTTGTTAGTGTGTTATTAGTTGTATTGGATGATTGTTTATCTATGTTAGGCTTAAGAAAACTGGCTAACTTCCTATTCGGTAACTTGCTTGAACGTCTTAAGAAACATGAACCAAACGCGTACTAAAGGTTTTTATGGTTGTATTTAATGCACAAGCGAATTCTAGTGATCCCATGTTAGGAGCTTCCTAGCCGGCTTGACATAGGAGTGAAGTAGGAGCTTGTAGAGTTTGGGGAAGTAAGTACGCCACCCCACGAATGGTATTAAGGAATACACCCGTCATCCACGCGACTAATACACACTAATTAACCGGTAAAAGATAGTTAGGGAGTAAGGAAATCTAAGTAAACACATTTCTCTACACATAAGTTTCTCACCACATTTTCATTTCAGTTATTTATTTTATTGCATTCGTAGTAATTTGGGTTAGTTGACTAGCAACTAATTCCGCCCCACTCCTTCAAACCTGAGATTTTACTTGCTTTCATAAAATTATAAAAACATAAAAAGAATCTTCCTCAACCCTTAGACCTAATTAGAGTAGCCTTTCATACCTAACGAACACTATTCCCTGTGGAGAACGATCAATCCCCCGTACTTACCACTACACTATACTACATCGGTCAGGTACACTGCCTGGTGGGGTTGTAAGCCTCTTGAGATCCCTCGAGAGGTAAAACCTGTTGTAAGGTTACAAAACCACGCACCAAGTTTTTGGCGCCGCTGCCGGGGAATAGTTATTGTTTAGGTTGAATTTTTATTTCTATTAGGTCTACTCACTAGATTCCTTTCTAGTGAGATTTTTATTTTATTTTTCTAGGTTTTCTTTAGTCTATCTATTTTCTTCGTGTCTTTGTTCGTAACCATACCGTCCGACATCATGGAAGATGGTAATATCCTTAACCCCCACAACCCACCACCACAACAACCACCACCACCTCCTAGAGCCCGTACTTTAGGAGAGTATTCCCGTCCTAGCCACCATGGCTATCGAAACACCATTGAGCTCACTCAAGGAGCCAATATCACACCCTTGCGATCCGACACCATCCGGTTGGTGCAAAGCGGATGCGCATTCCATGGACTTCGTTCTGAAGATCCTAATCAACATCTCAAGGACTTTCTTAAAATCGTTGATTCTATAGACCTTGATGTTGCCACTCGAGAGACGACCCGATTGCGTCTCTTTCAATTCTCTCTGCGGGACCAAGCTAGTCAGTGGCTAGAACGTCAACCCGCAGGATCCATCACCTCTTGGGATGATCTCACTACTCGTTTCCTTGCTCAGTTTTTCCCACCGGGAAGAACTACCAAGCTAAAGAATGATATCTTGATGTTCCAACAATGTCAAGGCGAAACTCTCTACGAGGCATGGACTCGATTCAAGGACTTACTCCAAAAAGTCCCTCACCATGGCATAGAACTTTGGCTCCAAGTCCAAATCTTCTATGACCATATCAATCTCTCCACGAGGCAAACCATTGACCAATCGGCCGGTGGCAAGCTACGTGATCTAAGTGCGGAACAATCATGGGCTCTCCCAAAGGATCTTGCTCTTTATGACAACGAAAGTTGGAGTGATCCCCGTGATTTGAATAAAACGGTCAAGGCAATATCTTTGCCTTCTAACAATTCAAGCACTTCCGACCGTAGGATCATAGAACTTGAAGACCAAGTCAAGTTTCTCATGAAATCCTACGAGGCTCCTAAACCTTCAAGCCAAGTGAACAAAATCACTTCTTCATGTGAATTATGTAGTGGTCCCCACGACACTCGTGATTGCATGGAACTCCCCGAACAAGCTTTTGTGGACTACGCATCCTCGCGTACCAACGGAGCGGGAGACAAGTGGTACACTTTCAAACCCGAGCCAAACCATTACGGTGATTCATACAACCCCTCATGGAAAAATCACCCGAACCTTAGGTGGAAACAAAACCAAAACTCACAACAAACCAATTCTTCCAACCCACCTAATCGTTTCCAATCAAGCGGTTCCAACTCGAACCGTACTTTCAACAACAATCCTTCTGGCAACGGTAGTACCAATAACTTTGAAGGATTGATGTCTCAATTTATGGCATCTCAAGAAGCTCGGATAGCTAGATTCGAATCCGAATTCAATCAACAACAAACAGAGATGACCAACAAAATTGACAACTTGTTGAAAGCCCTCAATAACCAAGTGCTATCACCTCCACATAAGGACGCTAGGAACACAAATAGCGGACCCCAAGTAAAAGACCCCTCTTCATCCAAACACGTCCACTTTGTCAACATTGTCACTATTAAACCAATTGATAGGAATGAGGATAATAGTGAACCTAAGGATGAGGATAAGAAAGTCGAGGTTGATAAGGAAGTTAGGACAAGTGAGATTGAAGAAGTAGATGATGATGAGGACTACTTCAATAGGCTACCCACTAAGGAAGAGCGCGCATATCATACAAACTTATTCGATGACCCCAAGACACCATACTTCCTAGGTAGACCAATCATTGAAATAGGCGACCCTTCTAATCTCAACGTACCATGCAACATCGGACATCTACATGTGTGGAAAGCTTACATCGACCTTAGATCACCCATAAACATCATGACTAGAGCCCACTACAACTTGATAATGAAGAATCGACTTGGGTATAGGATGTTCCCTGACAAGGGTTGGATGAGTAACTTCACGGGAAGAGTTAAGGGATTACCGGTTTATGTAGGAAACTTCACCTATGTCACCGACTTTGTAATTGTAGAAGATATCCGCCCAATAGTCGATGCATCCTTGACTCAAGTGGTTTTTGGAAAACCATTTGTTGAGGTCTCTGGAATGACTTATGAACCTTCCTTAGGGATAGTTAGATTTAAGGATGAGACCGATGAAGTAAGCTACCAAATGCCATATAAGATAGAACAATTCCAACACTTGTCAAATGTTGAGAAGGAGCTCAAGCAAGCGGTCTACTATAGGAATGATGAGGATAGAAGTAAAGGAGAAGACTATGTTATGGAAAGGATATTCGGTTTCTACAAGGATTGTTTGAAATTAGGACCGGAATATAAAACCGGGAAGGAGAATGGCCTAGGAACCGTGACCGATGATGGAGTCACGTAATGTACGTGACTTTGAGTCTAGCTACAAGACTCGTTAATAAAGAAAAGCGCTTCTTGGGAGGCAACCCAAGCTTTATTTGCTTTATTTGCTTTGTGTGTTTATTTATTTGTTTGTTTGATTTTATTTGTTTCCGTATGTGTGTTTAATTTTTATCATTATTGATTCATGTTAAAAAGAAAATTGTGAAAATGCTTTATGTTGTTTTTAACTTCGTCTTAACTACATATAAAGGTATTTTGCAAAAGATAAGTGTAAGGGAAATCTAAATCGGTTTATTAGAACACATATGAACATGAATCGTAATAATAATAAATTAGCATACATATTAGTATTTGTTTGAGTCAAATGCTTGTATCGAGTCATAATGATGTTTTGCAGGATTTCCAGGAAGTAAGGTAAAGGTTTTTCCAGAAATTTTCCGGAAACTTAAAATGAAAATTTTTGTCAGGTCATTTCTGACGGCGTCAGGAGTTATAACCTGACGGCGTCAGATTTAATTTCCAGAAATTTTTGAAAGTTTTGTTTTCGTAAAAAGTTTTTATTAAATCTCCAACTTATAATCTCCAGGAATCTGCAAAATTATCATTCCACAAGCATTATATCCTTATATATAGATTTTTTCCCGCCGATGTTATGCAGGTTTTCGTGTTTGTTTTCTCAGGTTTAACAGGTTATTTTGGACAAGGAAATGTTTTGGATCAAGCTTATGGCGATGCATTAGTCATGGAGCTTCTACATTACTTTGGAGGAAGATCTAACCGTGTAATTTCATTATCCACCGAGCGAATCAGGGGAGTATTTGATTTCATTCTTTTACTTTTTGCTTTTACACTTGTTATTTGAACATTGGGGACAATGTTCATCTTAAGTGTAAGGGGAGGGTAAAAGTACGATTTTAGAGAATACAATTGCGCATGATTTTTGTTTGTTTAATGATAGATGTGTAATAAAACTGAGATAAATACTTGATTAGGGTAATTTTAGTGCCAAATTTATAATTTTTTACAACATATAGGAGTGAAACTTTGATCTTAATGAGCGTCTCACGGATAGGAGTTATATAACTAGCACAAAAGCCGTACCACTAAAAAATTTTCCACCCCAAATATGTGAGGTTCGCCCCTAGAATTGGTAGGAAAAGCATTTATGCTATGATGTGTGTACCGGTAGCACTTAGATTCTAGAACTTGCGTTAGGACCATTCCAAGGCCACAAGTGAGACTACATTCGTGTAGTTAGATTTACTACATGATAAGAGGCATTAGGATTAACCCATTGTTTTACACCTGTGTTTTTGTTATAATTACATTGGCTACATTGGTCAAGTAATTCTCCCACACCCTTTGCCTTGTACTCATTTTTAGTACACGATACCCCTAGTACACCCCTCAGAGCCTATCTTTTCGTTTCGACCTTTAAGCATCTTACTTAAAGGAAGAATTTGTTTACACCCCACTTAAATGTACACCCAAATCGCCTTAGCCTACCTTGTATGCACTCATCTTTAGTGCATTATTGTTACAACATTTGTTTAAACCAAGTTAATTATCTAGTTGATTACATGGTTGCTAAGTCGAGTCATATCCTTGTACATATTGTTTTGGGACGATTGGGACTCATGGGTAAAGTACTAGTGTAATGGAGTAATGGGGAAGAACATCATTTATTACCCCCATATGTGCTAAATGTTTTAAAAGTACTCCAAGTTTTTCAATTATCTTAATTCGAGTCATTAGATTAGTATTTGTAAAGTTATGTAAAAATTCAAGTGTAAGGGGAATGCAACGCCCCTATGATGTATTATTTTGGATGGTAGGGTAAAAGTGTATGTTAAAAAAAAAAAAAAAAAAAAAAAAAAAATCGAAAAAAAAAAATAAAAAAATCAAGAAAAATACAAAAAAATGAGAAAAATAGAAATAGGAAAGACATACGGACTACCATCCCGTTTTATTTTATGTTTGTTTTATATTTTTGTTATTTTGTTATTTCGTTTTTAACTTAAGATCGAGTCTAGTCTTGGCTTAGCAACATTGTATAGTACATGTAATTGACCAAGATCTTTAACTAGCCACCAGTAAAATATCCCGTATCCAACAAAACCGTGTTTTCCTTTTCCCTACACCTAACGTTATAACCCAATTAAAAGCCCTCTTTGATAGTTTATCTTAGGTGCTTACGCCTAGTGGAGGAGGTTTTCGATCCTTTCCCAAGCCTATGGTAATCTATTTGCTATGACAGGTAGTGAGAGATATTTTCCGTTTTCATTTATGAGATTTATTTTGATGACACTTGAGAGATGTGAGTATCTAAACACTACTTGTGAGGTGCTAGTTTATAATCTCCGTGCTTATTATGATTGAAGTGGAACGAATATTTGTTGTAATTACTTTTATGTTTGCATTAAATGACCCCTAACTTGTATTTTGATTAGAATAAAAGCGCATTTGCTTGAGGACAAGCAAATCTCAAGTGTAAGGGTATTTGATGAGGCGAAAAGTGTACCGCTTTTAAGGGGTCATTTAAGCCCTAAATCGTATTTATTTGATCAAATATCGCCCTAAATCGTTCCTTTTGTCATTTTAGGTACTTTTGAGGAGAAATCTGGAAAAGGAGGCATTTTGGACGTTTTTGGAGCATTAAAGTGAAGAAAACGGCAAAGTCTCAAGAATCGGCTAAAAGTTACTCTTGACGGCGTCACAATTAACATGGGACGGCGTCATGCTTTGGCAAGAAAAGTTGGATGTGAAATTTACTCATGACGGGCCAGTGAGATAGCATGTGAATTCTGACGGCGTCACGCTTTACCTTGATTAAGGGCGTCACGGCTTAAATCATAAGGGGACGGCGTCACGTTCAAGGTTCGACGGCGTCAAGCCTTGATAGGCCAGAATGGATTTTTGAAGAGCTAAAGAGGGACGGCGTCAAGAAGGTCACCCGGGAACCCTAAAAGCGGCGAGGTGACGGCGTCACACTCCATAAGGTGACGCCGTCAGATCCAAAAATCTATATATAGTTTTCTAATTTTTTGTCATTAGAGAGAGCTGAGTGTGTGGAATTTTGGGATAAAACCCTAAGACGATTTTAGCTACTTTTTCAGGGCTTTTTGCCTTGAGATCTTCCATGTTTCATTGAAAGATAAGTTATCAATTAATCATTCAATATGTCTATGTGTTGTTTGATTCTATCTTATTCTTGTCTTTTGTTTAACATGTGAGGCTAAATTTATCTTGTGTTTGCTTAGATCTAATGAAACCTAGCTATTGATTATTGGTTGTTAGTGTGTTATTAGTTGTATTGGATGATTGTTTATCTATGTTAGGCTTAAGAAAACTGGCTAACTTCCTATTCGGTAACTTGCTTGAACGTCTTAAGAAACATGAACCAAACGCGTACTAAAGGTTTTTATGGTTGTATTTAATGCACAAGCGAATTCTAGTGATCCCATGTTAGGAGCTTCCTAGCCGGCTCGACATAGGAGTGAAGTAAGAGCTTGTAGAGTTTGGGGAAGTAAGTACGCCACCCCACGAATGGTATTAAGGAATACACCCGTCATCCACGCGACTAATACACACTAATTAACCGGTAAAAGATAGTTAGGGAGTAAGGAAATCTAAGTAAACACATTTCTCTACACATAAGTTTCTCACCACATTTTCATTTCAGTTATTTATTTTATTGCATTCGTAGTAATTTGGGTTAGTTGACTAGCAACTAATTCCGCCCACTCCTTCAAAACCGAGATTTTACTTGCTTTCATAAAATTATAAAAACATAAAAAGAATCTTCCTCAACCCTTAGACCTAATTAGAGTAGCCTTTCACACCTAACGAACACTATTCCCTGTGGAGAACGATCAATCCCCCGTACTTACCACTACACTATACTACATCGGTCAGGTACACTGCCTGGTGGGGTTGTAAGCCTCTTGAGATCCCTCGAGAGGTAAAACCTGTTGTAAGGTTACAAAACCACGCATCAGACGGCGTCACGTTCAAGGTCTGACGGCGTCAAGCCTTGATAAGCCAGAACGGATTTTGGAGAGCTAAAGAGGGACGGCGTCAAGAAGGTCACCCGAGAACCCTAAAAGCGGCGAGGTGACGGCGTCACACTCCATAAGGTGACGCCGTCAGATGTAAAAATCTATATATAGTTTTGCAATTCTTTGTCATAAGTGTGGAACTTAGTGTGGAATTTTTGGGAGAAAACCCTAAGACGATTTTAGCATCTTTTTCAAGACTTTTTGCCTTGAGATCTTCCATGTTACATTGAAAGATAAGTTATCAATTAATCATTCAATATGTCTATGTGTTGTTTGATTTTATCTTGTTCTTGTCTTTTGTTTAACATGTTAGGCTAGATTTATCTTGTGTTTGCTTAGATCTAATGAAACCTAGCTATTGATTATTGGTTATTAGTGTGTTATTAGTTGTATTGGATGATTGTTTATCTATGTTAGGCTTAAGAAAACTGGCTAACTTCCTATTCGGTAACTTGCTTGAACGTCTTAAGAAACATGAACCAAATGCGTACTAAAGGTTTTTATGGTTGTATTTAATGCACAAGCGAATTCTAGTGATCCCATGTTAGGAGCTTCCTAGCCGGCTCGACATAGGAGTGAAGTAGGAGCTTGTAGAGTTGGAGAAGTACGTACGCCACCCCACGATTGGTATTAAGGAATACACCCGTCATCCACGCAACTAATACACACTAATCAACCGGTAAAAGATAGTTAGGGAGTAAGGAAATCTAAGTAAACACATTTCTCTACACTTAAGTTTTCACCAACATTTTCATTTTTGTTAATTTATTTTATTTGCATTTGTAGTTATTTGGGTTAGTTGACTAGCAACTAATTCCGCCCACTCCTTCAAAACCGAGATTTTACTTGCTTTCATAAAATTATAAAAACACAAAAAAGAATCTTCCTCAACCCTTAGACCTATTAGAGTAATTTTTCATACCTAACGAACACTATTCCCTGTGGAGAACGATCAATCCCCCGTACTTACCACTACACTATACTACATCGGTCAGGTACACTGCCTGGTGGGGTTGTAAGCCTCTTGAGATCCCTCGAGAGGTAAAACCTGTTGTAAGGTTGCAAAACCACGCATCAGGAATGGATAAAAATTTTGTTTGAAAATTTTATTTGAGTATGTGTTTATACAAGTTCGACCAAAATAACTTTCCAAGTATCACAAATTTCTCTGTTGGGGAAATTTAATAGTTACGTAAGATACATTTTCAAAAGATTGAAAGTTTTGTTAAACGGGTTTTTAATCATGGTATAGAGAAGGTAATTTTCACAAAAATTGACGTTTGACACTTCTCAACAAAAGTTTAATAAAATTTGACCAGAAGAATTTAATCCTCAAAATAAGTATTTCAGAAAAATATAACTACGGGTTTCAAGGTTGACATAAGCATTTTAAGAAGGATCCTTAAAGGTAAGAACATCAAAGAAGAAGGGTAGTTGAGCATGTACGTCCACCTATGTTTCTAAATATCCAAGGAAAAGATCTAGTTGCCAATGCTGAGTGGGGTTCAATATTTAATATCAGGCGAAGATCATAAATGTAAGTATCCAACTTGTTTATACAGTACTAAAAGGTATCCTGACAGAAATTGTTGTACTGGCGGTCTGAAAGGGATAACTTGGTGCTAAGGGGTATCTTGACTTAAACGGTTGCACTAGTGACCTGAAAGGTCTGAATCAACTCGATACTATGTTGAGAAAATTCCTTCCGGTTTACAAGGTGAGCTCGGGTATCAATAGTTGCTAGGTAGGCTAAGATCTCTTGGCACTCTGGTGCAGAAGTCGTGTCACATAAAAGAAAGTCAGAGCTTTGCAATGAAGTGGGTTACATAAAAGAAAGGGGCTTCGAGTCGATGTTGTCTAGAATTCCTAGAGGGTACTATATCTTAAGAGCGATGGTATATTGAAAACCTAGTTCAACGCATGCACTACTAATCAGGGAATCTAATCGCATAGAGCGAATGAGGTAATTTATTTAGTGATGAAATAATATCAAGGCTTGGTAGGTTGTTATCTATAGTCTCAGGAGAAAGTGTGGAACCCACTTCTAAGGTTCGATTTACTTGCAAAAAGGAAAAATATTGGTTATTCTGTTTATGAAGTATTTGTATGAAAACACTTTTCATGGAAGTAATTGGTTTACATGGTGATTGTAAAATGCTTTATAAAATAGTTTGTAGAACAGTTTATAGAGTGATAGAGAATGACTTATCATTTATAAAATAATAACAAAATCATAGTTAAGTTTGTGATACATTAGCAAGATAAAGATCTGGTTACACAATAACTTATGAGATGATTTGTAAGACAATGCATAGAGTAATAAGAAAATCATTTGTTATCTGTAAAATATTAGCTAGCTGTAGTTTACTTAGTGAATTAGTAGCAAAACAGTTCGTCGGGTGACAGTAAAATAGTTTTGGGAAGTAATGGTGAAATAATTTGTAAGATAATAATAACACAGTTTTATTGTTTTAAAATCAGACAGTGGCTAAATCAGCTCACAGGAGAGTAAAATGGTCCATAAGGCTGTAGTAAAACTTGTAGGATAATTGTAACATAATTTACAAAATTTTTGTAAAACTTCTCGTTGGTTTATGAAACAGTAGTAAGGTAGAGAATCGGTTTATTACTTAATAATAAGATAGCTTGTATAATGAGTTATAAAACAATTTATATGGCAGTGTGAAAACAATTCATCGTTTATAAAATAATAACAAAATTGCAGTTTGTGATATATTAGTAAGACAGTAAATCGGTATGTAAAATAACTGGTGGAATGATATTAAGAAATCACTTCATTGTTTATAAAATAGTGGTAAGGTCAGAATTTTTGTTTTTATGATATAGTAGTAAAACATTTTGTAAGATGACCGCAAAAATGGTCGGTAAAATAATTGAAAACGGTTTGCGTGAATGCGTGTGTAATGGTAATAATAATGGAATGTGAAATGATGTAGTGAATGGGTTGGTTACTCATAGAAAAGCTTGATTAGATAATTGTTAAGATAACGAATTAAAAGTGAAATAATATGATGATAAGTATGTTATAGTATGTAGTAATATCATAGTTGCATTTGATACTTTGATTATTAAATGTTCATAATAGCGAAAATATAGAATGTAATTGAAGTATGATGGTGCGTAGATAACCAAAATGGGATGAATCAAAATATGAGAGTAAAAACGTGGTAAGTTACGAATGTGTGTGAGAATAGGGTAAGTATATACAAAGTTAAGGTAATGATTTGAAACTATTTATATCGCACCTAATATGCCCCATCAGCGGCGACTATTAAAACGAAAATGTTGAAAAATAAAACATGTTTAGGATGTGTAAAAAGGATAACGAATGCTATTGAGTGTGCTATAGTTGAAAATCCGTGTAAAGTTTTAAATGTGGAAAGAGTTGGGTAGACAAAAAAGGTAATAAGTAAAAGCGTTGAAAAATGGTTAACGAGGATTAATGTATGCAAGTTGTAGTGAACATGTAATCACATAGAAAATGTGTAAATATATAGGTAGGTTTCATATATCTTTTGACGCTTGTTTAACTAAACAGAAATGAGTGTAACAAGTGGGTGTTAAAAAGTAAACGGCTTGGATCTATGGTTAAAGTGTAAACGGGTGGAATGGTTAATGATCCTTCGAGGTAAATGGTTTATGATCCATGGTGTGTACAAAATCCTAACCAACAGAATTCAAATTATCTAAACCAGTATCAACTTCAAAACACGAATACTAGGGCGAACCTCGTTATCATGGATAATACATGTAACTCTACTTACCACCTAGGGTTAATGTTTTCTCATGAGTACTATTATCTCCTTTACAGTCTTCAAGGTCCAATTCGTATGGCTAAACCATAAAGGTGTCCATTTCAATTGATGGGTCACTTCCTAAGGCAACTAATGAGATCGTCTGACTCATCGGCTTATAATGCGGTGTACTCGAGCTTTCTCACAAATTGAGGGGCCGGGGAAAACATGATATGTGACCGAATGGCCTAGGGTAATACCAGAGTAGTAATGTCTTCAAAAATGGCTTTCAAATAATATTCCTGAATAGTGTTTCTGTAGGCTACTAGAAATCATAACACAACCACAAGATTAAAGCTAGATCTAATTCTAGAGAGAGAGAGAAGTTGGGAAGTTTTCTAGAGAGAGAAAGTGAAGAGAAAAATGTGAAGGTTAGATTAGGTGAATGAAAAGCTCCAACCCTTCCCATACTTGGGAAGGGGTATTTATAGTTCTAGCTAAGTTGCCCCTAGTGGGCTGTGGAGTGAGCTGACAGAGGGTAAAGACCCGACCCAACTCCACAAATATTAATATAACTAAACTAATATTAATAATGCTAATAATCATACGAGCTACTTTAATGCCAAAGAGTACTCGGGGTGACCGAGTCTTCATATGAATATTTATATTCCTAACAATCTCCCCCTAAGGGAGGTCACCCCGAAAATTACATTTTGAATTCTAGTATTCTATCATATGAATTTGACTTCGTAGCTCTTAGTCTTTGATTCTTCAAATTCATTAGTCTTTGTATATTCAGCAGTGAACTTTTGATGACGTTTCTTCTGTCTTGGATGATCTTTGGTGATTCTTTGATGTCATCATCCAATGTATGTCTCCAAGTCATCTTTTAGCAGTATGTCTCCATGTGATGTGCTACTCTTTGAACCGACATGCTCACATTTTTCTGGATCATGATTTTCAGCATCAGAGTTGCGAAAGCAGTGTTGAGGGCCTTTCAATTATCATGATTTCTTTGATTATGATAATGGTGAAGTGTGAGCATAGGGTGATGGACAGGAATCTTTTCGACAATCAGCTGCAACCGCTAGGTATTCCTGCATACGACAGTTAGCAATAAAACGTCCGGTACTTACAGGTTCGGACTTCGAGATTGTTAACAGCATAGTGTGAAAACTCTCTCTACTCCTTACCAAGGCCGTTCCTAAATCGGAAACCCCCAGAGGGCTTACAAGATCTACCGTAGTAAATCAACGATTAGGTGAGTCGCTGGAGCTCACTCCACGACTGTAGACCGTTTGAAACTGCCGCGACCACTAAGCGTAATTCACAAGGAATTACCGAAGTGACCTGCTTTCAGGGCTGTTTGATATTGACCCTGGCAAGAATTTCTATTCAATCACTGAGAGTTACATTTGTAAACTCTCTCATAAATGTTCTGGCAGATTGCTAAGATCTGCGTAGGACTCATAAGTTTACACCTGGTGTCCTTAATGTTGAACAACCAGTATAGAAGTAACATGTGTTCCTATTGAGATCTTATGATGCATCTCTTGGCTCTAGACTCGATAAGTGCAATTTTGGTAGTCGGAGACTGGAGCGGTGTCTCCTGTTTCAATATCAACATAGCTCGTAATGAGCGGTCGATAGATTATGCAGGGTTCCCCGTGAGAATGAAACAAGTCATTTTAAGAGAACTTGAGTGGCTTAGAAGGTTTTAGTACAGTGCGTCACTGGGTCCATGACGTCTTGTCTTCAATACCGGTGTCACCTTAGTAACCACCAGTAGCAAATGAATTGAACCCGGTTTCTGCCCTAAGGTTGAATAAATGGAGGGCTATTTCTTTTCACCCTTTCTCATTACTTTTCTTTTTAATTCTTCAACCCCTTCTTTCTCTTTTCTCATAGTACTCCTTTTTTCATAATCATACCTAAGGACTTTTCTAATACTAACTATTCGGTATTGTCCTTGGGTAGATCCCTCCGGCTCTGGCGGATCATAGGACGGTTTTCCTAACCTTAGCCACCTTATAACTTCAGGACTATCCTATGTTGCCGTTAACCAAAATCCTTGAAAAATCTCTTAAAGTGTTTATGATTATGAAACACATTTTGTCAACACTTTGAGAGTTTTATACTTTTCAAATGCTCCCCCTTAACATGTGCTTGGATGATTTTGTTATAAATTTGCACATGATGGGTGGAGTTCACACTTTTTTTGAATTGATCCACTTTCAGTGAACCTGACCGATTCGAGACACGCTTACATCACTAGTTAGACTAGCTTGAAATTATTACCCGGCCTGGTCAAGTCCACAGAAAGTTTCTCGAAACGGTACACTCTACTTAGACACGTCCTTTTCGAGACATGCTTACATCGCTGGTTAGACCAGCTTGAAATTATTACCCGGCCAGGACATTTCCTTTTGATCAATGATAGTTTTTGTTTCGTCAATTCATTCGTGAAGTCTGAGTCGCACTTACATGAGATGCCACATCCATTTTCATCCATTCGCTCCCCCTCAATATGTTCATCGATATACGAAAGAGTTTAGCACATATGGGAGAGCCTACACTTGAGTACAAAACATCACATTTTTATCAGATTTCATATTTAAATCACATTCTCTCCCCCGATCAAAAATTTCAAACCATTTGAGATTTCTGATCCCAATTGATTTAAATAAGTTAGAAAATTTGGGAGAAAATGTGGTCAGTTTTAATATGTGCTGATAATGGAACATGCAACTGCTCCCCCTTAATTTATGAGGGATATTCACTAGTTGTTATGTACAAGATAACTGTTATGAGACAAATGATATTTGACCTTTTTGCGCAGACGATGTGATCATCCGCTTCTCTAAGGGAGTCAGTAGTCAACATCAATTATCCATCCATCAACAAAAATTTCCCAAATATTGTAGATCCATACTTGGCGAGACCAGAATAAGTAATGCTTTGTTGAAATGAAGGTGGTGGTGGTGATGAAAGTGTTGTTGTTGTTGTCGCTGATGTTGTTGTTGTGGTGAATTCGGAGCCAGTTAATAGAGTTTGAACATCTGATCAATTGGTTAGAGCGGGAACAGGTACATTCATATTGGCCATGGAATCTGCATAAGAATATCAACACAGATATACATACATACAGATTCACTTTCAATGACAGCTACCACATAGCAGCTTGCCTACTCATAATACCATATTCATCTCATAATCAAACCACAGTCAGGAAATACATCAAACCGCTATCTAGCATGAAGAGCAATCAGCAATCATGAACATGGCAATTCACTCATATTTCAACATTCAACTCAGGATCTTAGGGACAAGATTCTAACATGATAGCTACATACCTAAGCATATCCTGAGTGTACATGCACTGAATCAACAACAATTAAGCAGCTATCGACTAACAAAAATTAATCAACATTTGAAACTCATTCAATCAAATCATACAAATGCTAGTGGAGTATTAAAGAACATCAAACACAATGGGTTTTCTAACTCCTTTTAGATTTTGGTTTTTAAAGTATTTAGGGGATTAAACGAGGATTCCAGAGTGACACAAATGGACCTTATAGTTACATAAAGCTAGGATACTATAAGCAAATTGCACATAATGCCCTAATCTTTCTAACAACTAATACATTTGGCTATTTGAGATAAAGCTTAGTAAGTTCCTCTTCAACAAATACCCCATTAACTACAAAACCTTTTCTAACAATTATGAGATAACCAAGAAACTCATTTGATGATATAAAATTTGAAATCACTCTCCCCCTCAATCAATGACCCGTATTCTAGTTAAAGAGCTGTAGTCATTGATTGTGAGATAAATTTTATGCACAATCCAAGTCTGATAGAATTTCAACCAACATGTTACCACCATGTGTCTCACAAATAATTTTCAAAAGAATCATAGAAGGAAAATTATTTACATACAAAGAAGATTTCTCTTCCTTTACAAGAATATGCACTGAAACGTACATCAAAAGAGGAAAACATGGATATAAAGTAATCCATGCCCGGGTGAACTTCACCCAGTGGGAGGAACAACCGTCTTTTTGGCGACGTGCTTTCCCCATTTTGAAACGCGGGTTGCTATCTAAAGTAATAGCAAGCCATCATGACATGTTTTAACAATTCATTTTAACTTCTGCTCGAGCTTCATTTAAAGTCCCGTGTCATTATTGAATGACATTTCTAGGACCGTAAATGTTATCGATAAACAGAAGACATTCCTAGAGGAAACTATTTTTGGTATTTTCTATTTTTCTGATTTTTATGGTTTTTCTTGGTTTTAATATTTTTCTATTTACATTTTTCTGGTTTTATAATTTTCTATTTACAATTCGGTTTAAGATATGTATAAACTATATTATTCAGTTTAAGAAGATGTTGACATTAATACCGAAATTAGGATATCATTCTGTACATTGTAGAAGTCGGTAGTCAACATCTCTTAAACTTTCACCACTAAAGCTTTCGAGGCTCTTGAATAATCGTCTGAACTTGAGCCTTCTCAATTGTGACGCTTTGATAGCTTCCCCCCAAACCAACAATCTTATTTTTGAGTAGATTCAAAGCTCTCTTTCAAGCTTACATAAGGCAAGTGTACAACAGAATTCGTACCAAACCACATCAAATATCGCTGCTCCTTTTAAGAATAATCATTGTGATTCTCCGTTCGAGGATCATCAAATAGATCAGCAATGTCTCATCTCACGCTTGAATAATTCTTCTCACATTTCTTCCCGCTGAAGTCTGAAATAATGCATACCGAAAGTATCCAGAGACAACTTCCCCCAAGTAGTTGAAGAGATGTAATCAGTCTCATTGTATGAAGCTCAAAAACCCGAAGTAAACTCTCAATCCCATTAATGAAGTCAAAAACGTGACATCAAGATCAATTAAGACTCGGAGATGCACTTCTCTCCGTTTAGGAAATTGCAGATGAGAATTGTTACACCAAAGTCAACTAAGTCCTGAGTATAAACAATTTATCCCGTATATAGTCAAAATGATAACACCAAGACAGTACCACAAAAGCAACTGAGTACCGGATGTAGTCGAAATGATAACACCAAAACAGTACCGTAAAAAATCAAGTGTAGGATATTCATGAACTAATAAACATAAGATTGGGTGCTATATGGATCGAACTAGGAAGAAACTAGAGAGAGAAAGTGGAAGAGTGGAACCTTTAGTGAGAGAAAAAAAAGAGATATTAGATTAAGTGAGAAAAGGTCCAACCCTTCCCAAGTGTGGGAAGGGGTATTTATACTACATACATATTGTGCCCCTAGCGGGCTATGGAGCGAGCTGACAGTGGGTAAAGTCCTGACCCACTCCACAATACTAATAATAACTAAACTACTAATAATAATACTAATAATCCTAAGAGCTATGATGTGCTAATAAGTACTCGGGGTGACCGAGTCTTCAACTGAATATTCATATTCCTAACATCAAGTAAGTCCCGGATGAACACATTTCTTTCTATATGACACCAACTAAACAGAGGAATCATCATACACTAGTGTACCTCTTTAATCATCAGAAACTGTTTCTTACATCTCTTCCCCCACGTAGTTGGAATAATACACCAAAAGCCACGAGTCAAAACACTGATTTTTCTATGCGGTTATTACATTTGTCTTCCCGGAATAACTTCTATTCAGAAGAAGTATAAAGTTCATCATGTGTACTCATTGTGCGTTCAGATGTATGTCTCCTTCCCCCTTGCTGGTTTTGATATCTCAGAATCAGCAACACATTTTACGCACATATTCTTGAAATCTTGTGAGAATAGCAAAATTGGCTCAAGTGTATCAAGTGAGAATCAACCGCTACCGAAACTGTCTCTGACCATCTTTACCAACCCTTAAGTAGGCTATTTGACGAGAAGACTAATGGAGCAAACCCGATATACCGAACTTGAAACTGAAGAAGAATTCCCCGTTCTGGTGACTTAAGCTTGCACTAATGATGGAAGAACGGTGTAGAGATTTTATGCACCAAGAAAATGTCTAAGTACTCAGTACTAAACTAAAGTATGAGACATTAACACCTCTTTCGATTATCTTAAGCATAACTCCTTTGGAGAATAAGTACACGTTTAAAGTTATCTTCTTTGCAACACGTAAAATATCTTTTAAGAATGATGTTTTCTTTTATTCAATTCGATCCAAAACAAAGAAAGTGAAGGTTAGATTAGGTGAATGAAAAGCTCCAACCCTTCCCACACTTAGGAAGGGGTATTTATAGTTCTAGCTAAGTTGCCCCTAGTGGGCTGTGGAGTGAGCTGACAGAGGGTAAAGACCCGACCCAACTCCACAAATATTAATATAACTAAACTAATACTAATAATGCTAATAATCATACGAGCTACTTTAATGCCAAAGAGTACTCGGGGTGACCGAGTCTTCATATAAATATTTATATTCCTAACAGTTTCCAAAATAATACTTCCAAAATAGCGTGTCTCAAAATGGTGTGTTCAAAATAGTGTATCCAAAACAGTTCTCAAAATAGTATACCAACAGTGTATCCAAAACAGTTCTCAAAATATTATATTAATATGACACGTCTTCAAAATAGTGTAACTAGTGTTGACCATCCAAAATAGTATTCGAAATGGTATGTCAGAATAGCGTTGTCAAAGTAGCATTCCTAGAATAACGTATCTAAAATAGTTTTTCCCAAAGTAACATTTTCAAAATAACGTATCAGCGTATTCATATATTTCGTAAAATAAATAGTGTATCTCGAAAAGGTGTGTCTAAAATAGTTCCCAAGATACTACAACAATAATATATGTCTTTAAAAATAGCGAAACCAATGTTGACCATACCAGATAGTTTTAAAAACAGTATGTTGAAATAGCGTACCCAAAATAACGTATCCAAGATAGTTTTCCCCAAATAACATTTTCACAATATCGTATCGATTTATATATATACATTTCGTAAAATAACGTATCGTAGTTCATTGTTTTATAAGGGGTAGTAAGGTAGACATCCGGTATTCCCGAGGGATAAGTGAAGGGTTAGGTATCCTTTACAAAAATGGTGGCTCGAGTTACTTCATGAGGTCCTAAGGCTTCTGCTGGGTTACAATTCAACCTATTGTATGTTTTCCAGGTCTTGTCAAAGATTCATTGGTTACTTCGTTGTTTACTTCCATCAAGAGGTTCATCTTACAAGTGCTATGGAAGAGTCATTCTTAGACGACTAGTGATCTAACTCGGTTCATTCATTGAGTGTAAGGTTTGGGGTAGCGATGACTGTAACATAACCAGAAACAAAACGAGGCTAAAAAAGCAAAATCAAATCCACAACGAGACCCAAAAATCAGGAAATCAAGCAATCCAAATTCAAATAAAGCCAAATTAAAACACTCCAATAAACTCAAAATGTGTTTATTATAATATCGAACGAGTTAAAATAAACAGCTCGATTTCAAAACAGCGACCAATCAGGTCTCACCTGACCCGGTGCGAACATAACCAGACGGAGACAAATAAAAGATTCCATCTAGAAGGAGAAGTGTGGCGATTTGAAGATTATTACGATTCGTGAAGTGTTGCGATGTCGGTGCGTCATGTGTAGAGGTAAACCTTCGTGATATTCGGTGCTCGTGTACATATGCCAAACTTTTACCATTCCCAAAATTAAAGATAGAAAGTCAACTCGAAACATAATCCTGTTATAACTACTCCCAGTATCGTAAAATTCATTTCTGAGACATAGGTGATCAGGCCATGTCCCCACTATCCCTGGGTGATTATAGGTGATTAGTCTACCCTCAACCGAGGATCAATGAATTTCGGGATACTCAGTTTAGTTACACTAGTACAATGTCCTTACTTTAAAATCATTTTAAAACCACAACATTTGTCCAAAATCGGAATCAAATAATGTGGTTACGCAAGGAAATAGCGTAACTCCGTGGCAGGTTTGGTGCGTAGACGTAAGTATATGAAAATACTTATAGTGAATAGTGAACATAAGGTGAAATACAACCCACCAAATAGCAAGGCATACATCTCATCGAATATAACATTTAATATCTCAACAAATATGCTACCCAAAAAAAATTACAAGCGAGGCATCGGCTTAGCAGGCAGGCACGTGACGGTCATAGGATTTAATTTTTCGTTGAAATAGTTATAGTCTAGGTTTTCAAAAATACCCAGTTCTCGAAAATACCCAGTTCTCTATAACTTATGGCTCTGATACCATCTGTAACACCCCGAAATCGGATCAGCAGAAGCATACAAGTCGTGGGGTGTTATTCAATTGTTATCACAACACAAGGTTCAAAGAACGGTTTTACTTAAGCCGTTTTAGAAGAAATTTGATAATTGAAAACATTCAATTCACATTATAAAAAAATAGTGCGGAAAATATAGATCCATAAAAGGATTTAAAGTGGTCCCAAATAGTTTTGAGAGTCATCTACGACCATGCCATGCCCTTTGCCAAGCTCCTCCAAAAGTAAGATATGCAGCGGAAAAGATCTAACACCTGAGATAAAACATGCTAAAAGTTAACACAAAGGTTGAGTGAATACATAGGTTTAAGTAAAGTATTTGATCACAATATTTCAAGCTTAAGAGAAAGTGGGCTACGTTGTTTTACACCCATAACATAATCAGTGGGCCAGTTGTTAGCACCCATAAATCCATATGTTACCACTGCACTAAGCTCATGACACACAAAACGTTAACTGACACCAGTAACCCTGGCGTAAGTCGACAGTAACCGCGGATTTCATAATATAATAATTGCCCCCAGAGCTAGGTATCTTTCCAAATACCTAGGTAACTCAAATATAGTACATCACATGCGGACCGACCTTAGTCAACATGGCGGGACGGTCAACTCCTATAGGCCTATAAACTATATTCGCGCTCACTCGCAAGTGATTAATGGTTCATGATCGAGGGACTTGCTTTTGGCAAGGATGGTACTTAGTGCTTATACTAGTACAAAAATGGGATTTAGTCACACATGCTGTTTTTCGAACAGCCACATTTGATCCGAATTGTGTGACTAAATGTACCAGAATAAAATAAACAGCCACATTTGATCCGAATTGTGTGACCATTTCGAAATTACATCCGAGGCTACAGCCACACATTTGAATATTTTCGTGACTATACGTATCTGGTAAATTTTTTTTTGATTTTTTAGTCACTTATAATTTGGGACGTGTAACGGATACAAATAAGGTTGAAACATTAGTCACACTATATATATACATATTTGACAAATATATGTCACGCAATTGAAAAGTGTGACCAAAATCCATATATGGTCACACGAAGTAATTGTGTATGTGGCTAAATCATATGCTCAAGTTTGTCACACATTATTTAAGCGTGACTGCTAGTTTTTGTTGAAAATTTAGCCACATATGAATTAGAAATGTGTGACAACTGAAAAGTAAGTTTGAAGCATAGTCATGATATGCATTTAAAAGTGACAAATATATGTCACACACTTGAGATGTGTGACCAAATGTCATATATGGTCACACTAAACCATAGGCATACATGATTAAGTGTGACCAAAATTTGATACAAATAGTCACGTAAGTTAATATGTGTGTATAAAGTTAAGTGTTTGTTTGCCTGCCAATTCCTAATGTGTATGGTCACATTTAATTGTAGCACAATCATGTGACTATAGGCAATAGTCAAATTTTGTCACACATTATTTAAGTGTAGTCACAATTCGATACATATGGTCACACATTTCTGATAACTTATGCAATAGTCAAAATTTTAAAAATATCAATGTTTTGGCTCCATTGTAAGCATTTATGTAAGCATATTTTGTCAGACTATACATTCTAGCAGTAATAACTATACATTCTAGCAGTAATAACTATACATTCTAGCAGTAATAACTACACATGTTTATCTCATAAGCAGTAATAACTATACATGTTTAAGTCAAACTATACATTCTAGTAGTAATAACTATACATTCTATTTCTTGTCCTTGGGTCCTAGATACTCTTCCATCTTCTTGAGCAGTTCATATGCCATGTTATCATAATTAAGCTGAAGCTTGAGTATTTTCTTCCCACGCAACATCTGATGTAGAATGTCTTTGTGAAATTTTAAAGGGTAATCCTTTTCTACAAGCATGTAGATCACCAACTCATTCACAGTTAAAGCATGTACTCCACATCGTTGAAAATTTTTCCATTCTTTAACAGTATTGTGCGTTAGTCTTCTCCAACATTCATCTTCATGATTTGGTTCAAACATTACCTTCAAATAATTCCAGACTTCTCTATCATAAGCTTGTTCTGGTGTCTTATTACCAAATCTTTGTTTGAGTAATTTCCAAAGAGCTATCATATCTCGTCTATCAAAATCATGAACCATGTGAAGAAAGCTTACAAACCTTCTAGAAGAACCAGCATGCCTCTTAATATCGTAATAAATTGTTTCCCCATGAGATCCAGACTTATAATCAACAATGGGATGTTTGACAGTTAAAGGTTGTGCATCCATGGCTTCTCCTACAGAGTCAACTGCAAGTTCGGTGTGAGCTTGCATTTGTTCTTTAGCAATAGCTTGCTCAGTTTGTTCTTGTTTTCTCTTTTTACTGCTTTCTATTTCCAACTGTTCACCTGCTCTCTTTGAACTGTCATTCAAGAAGAGTTCATTGTTTCTCTTGGCAATTGCATACAATTCTTCAATGCTTTTATCATCCAAGAATTTCAAATCCTTTAGTTTCCAACTGGCCACATTCTTCAAATATCTGCACATGAGTAGATGTTTATGATGTACATATTGGGTGTTGTTGATATTAATATAAATTTACCTTTGCAACAAAAAAATAAATTAATAAAAAAATAAAAAAATACCTGCACATGAGATCTCTTCTTTGTTTTTGAGTGGGTGGCTTGTTCTTCTTAGCTGCATATCTTTGTTCTACATACAACTTCTTTTTTGCATCAAATTTTTCTTTCCGCATCCTGGCTTTTTCATCTACTGAGTACTTATCGTGCTCTTCTTTATGTACTATTTTAGCAAGCTCACAATCAGCTTCAACCTGAGCCCTTTCCTCAAACCATGAAGCTATTAACTCTACATTTTTTTGCGCTTGTAATTTTTCTGCATACTCCTTGTCTGAAAGAATCTAAGCAGCTTCTTGAGCATCAAGATCAGCCACTTGTCTTGTAAATTCTTCATCTGTAATCATTGGTTGTTGTTGTTGTTGACTAGGTGACTGAAACTTAAATTTCTTCTTAGGTTTTGCACTCCTCATCTTTGTTAATATTTAAGCCATAGTCATATCATCATCACCTTGAGTAGCAGTAACCTTATCAATAGCAGGAATAAATTTAGTCTCAGTAGCACTAACATCAATAGCAGCAATACTAACTTCAGTCTCAGTATAGAGAACTAACCTTATCAATAGCAGGAATAGCAGGAATAACTGGCTCACTAGCAGGAATAACTGGACCACTAGAAGGAATAACTGGGTCACTAGCAGGAATAGCTGGCTCACTATCAACAGTTGTAACCTTGCCCAAACGCCTATCCATCACCGCTTCATTCCCTTGGTTATCAGCAACTAGAAATTCCATTGGATCACTCTCTTCACAAATACTTTCACCCTCTTTATCCTCCCCTGAAACTTTGCCTTCATTCCCCCCCTGTTTGGGAGCATCCTTAGAAGCTTCAGAAGATTTAACCTTTTGTTTGGGAATTCTTGATCCTTTGACTCCTTCTAAATACCTAACCCTTCTCTTCAAAGCCTTTATCTCCCCACCTTGAGCTTTGATGACTCCATCTTGGGAAGAAGCTATTGCTTGCAGATCACCAATTTGTGCAGACAGCTTGGCACAGGTATCCTTCAATTCATTCAAAAGTTGCAGACTATCCTCACCACTTCGGCTTGTGTTACCTAGCCCGAGAGGTGGTTCACTGGAAAAGTTAAATTCAGTCTCATCCCTAGGATTGTCATAATAACTAATTATATGGCTAGTCATATGTGAGCCTATAGGGTCATACACATATACACTGAGGTGCCAATTTATATGTCGTGTTTATTGTATTTACGATATATAAATAACCGTAAGTAACCAGGAACCGCTATTGGGCTTCTAATGAATAAGTAATGGACTTATTGCATTGGACTAGAAAAACAAATGGGAAGCCCATTTTGAGCCCAATAGGGGCTGGCCACTTTGAGGCTTATGGAAGGGATTTGAATTGTTATTAGGTATTTAAATTACATGGAGCAATCTTCTCCTGGTTTTTAGGAGAACTAATAAAAATTAATCTCTCCCTCTCTCCTCCTAATAGTGGACGGCACAAAACAAACCAAACCTAGGGTTTGTGTTGTCTTCATCTCTTCTTTGTTTTCTTGATGATTCAAAGGAGACTAGATCGGTTACGGGGTTTATGACTAGCATCAATTGGTATTCAAGGACGTGTAGTGTGGATACGCATAGAGGTGATCTACTTTGGTCACTTGAGTTTCATACACAAATCGTGGGTATAGTTGTGTTGGTGACATCCGGATCACGCTACAAAGGTATAACTTATGTGTTATTTTATTTGATTGATCATATGGCACTATGGATCCGTTGTTGGTGATGTTTATCCGCTGCGTTTATATGTTTAATATGTTATTTATTTCATACATCACCTATAGTGGTATCACGAGCCATCATATGTTGTCATATGATCATCATGTATGCGTAAAAATGGCTAAAAAAAATGTTGTTTTTTAATGGATTTAAAGGTGTTATTTTAAAACAGCCCCTAGGGCTTAAATATTATAAATAAGTCGACCTTAAGAGGGTCATTTGTTATGCATGCATCAATTGTTTACTTGATCGGTACCCGTAAAATGGCCTAAAAACGTGTTTTTTAAGAGATTTTTAACCCGATTTCAAATCAGCCCATGAGGCTTATTTTTCTGTGGTAAAATGGTGTTAAGATGGTCCTAATATCAGTGGGTTATGATTCTATGTCCATTTGTCACGCGTACCATTCGGGGTTTTAATTCTTGTTAATTATTTCTTCGATTCGTTGGCTAACAATTTAATTCTTGTTATTTATTTTGTTATCCATGACAAATACATGCATGTTTGTCCATGGAGTTAGCCAACACCTTGTCATGATCATAATCTTAATGTATTATTATGTGAATATGCAAAGCCGATGAAAACCTAGACCACTTATGCATTGTGATGTTGTGATTGTTGGTTGTTTTTCTTGTTTTGGAGTTTGCCATTGTTTTGGCACTTTTGTAATGTATTTCAATTTTCGTTTTGCCATTGTTTGGGCATTTTACAGTAGATACAAAGTAGATTAGTTGTATTTTACTTTATATGTATTGTAAACAAGAGCTTGGAAGCAAATGGCGAAAGATTGAAGAGTTGTAGACCGAAAGTTGCTGCTGGACACCTGTTGGGAAAACGTGATTTCCCGCTGATTGGTAAGGTATTTTTTTCTAAAATTTGTTTTCCAGGTCCTCAAGACATAGGGCTACAACTTTGTCAACTGGGCTGAACGATGAGGAGGTCGTCTTCTAGGAGCATTGGGCCTCGCAAAACAGAATACTGGGCTGATAGAATCAAAGTTTCCTGTGCATTATGGGCCTTTACTTGCCCATGATTGTCTTGGGGCAAGTGGGAGCCCTCCGTGTGGTTGTGGTTTGTGTCCCTAGTTGACTCTTGGTTCTCGTGATGGCTCACGAGACCAAGCATAGGATTTTCATCGGTTGAGGCTTTGCATATTGTGGTTGTATGTTTGGTTGGTTGTTTTTATGTATGTTGTGACTACATGTAAAACGGAAAAATGTTTTCTTAAAACTTGAAACTAAACATAAACCATTTTGAACTAAGTCTTATGATTTAGTTTAACTAAGTTTAAATATGATTTGAAACTTAAAAATCATTGTTTTCTAAATAACACTTAAACTAGTTAAGATTGTTTATTTATTGATTTATTGTATTGTCCAAACTTAATTAAAATCCACCTAGGATTTATATTAGTCTTGAAAATGGACAACTTGACACACATAAATTAAAACAATGATTAGACTTAAGTTAAGAAAAGTTTTTTAACTTGTGCTACGAAGAATGAATGCATGCTTCTTTCGTACACGTTTTTGATCCACATCAAAACTATTTACCCGTCAAAATTTAAGTCACGCCGTCCAATTATGAGAACACATGCAATTACCTTTTAGCATCTGGTCAGACCTAGGCTGAATTGTAACCCAAGGTGACTATTCTCCATGGTCAGACCTAGGATTATTCTCACAGTTTTCAAATTGGATGACTTAATCGAGTAGTGTGGTCAGACCCTTACCCGAGGCAAAGATGGGACTAAACATGCCTACATGACACTAGTTGTTTGACACTAGATACCATGAGTCCCATAAAGATCTAAGAGTTGTACATGTAATACAATTGGTGATCGTCGCCTACCTATTGAATCCACCATTTCTAGTAGATCAACTGCATTAATGGTCGAACCTCAATGAGGATCTTAGCCTTTTCGTAAATTAATTGTTTTAAATTATAAACATGGGGTAGTTAATTTATAAAAGGATAATTATCGAAAATACTAAAATTGAACTTTGTAAATTCAATTAATGCAAACGCATACCGTAAACAAGAGTTTGTTCTTTTCTTGTTAAAAGGACGAACTAAGTCGATCTTTCCTTGTAAGAAAGAGACTTATTCCTATCCTTTTTCTTTATGAGGAAAAGCCATAATAAGAATATTTGAATTTTCCTAATTCTAATCAAACTCAAGGAAAACCTACTCTAGAAATTGTGATGTCTTGTAAAAGTCAAAACGGTTAAGTATGGTTACACATCTTATTCCTTCAACGTTGTTTTATAACCCTTGTTTCGGTTTTGAAACATTGAAGAAATATAAGATATTTCGACAACCAAGAACACGTGCACTTGACTTGACCTCTTTGGTCAGACCTTAGGGCCATTTCAACCCATGCCGAATTTTGCTCATTGGTCAGACCTTTGGCGATATTTGCATGTTCTTGCTTGGTCAACCTATTTGTACTAGCTACCAAACTAAAATGAGTTTAAATAATTAGAAGACGGAAGTATCAATAAACCGCAATGTGGTAAAGGCAATTACTAGCATGATTACCTAGCAGTTTGCCTTAACCCAATATGCCTACTAAGGTCCTACATACCCTTGTAGTAAAGTAGACCAATTATGGAGGAAATGCATACCAATTTTCAAGTTAAAATAGCAATGATGGCTAACCCATCATCTATATGTTAGAACTTGATGCACTTTCTTGAATACCTAAGTACATGTTTACTAGTCAAAGTGACTCACATTAGCAATAATGTGTAGATATTCAAAGAAAGATGGAAAGTATCAAATCGTTACTCACTCTCCACTGGTGACGTAACACATTGTAATGTTGTCTAATCCAGTGGGAGCTACGTGATTATATTACTGGTGACGTAACACATGTAATGTTGTCTAATCCAGTGGGAGCTGTAAGCTTTATTACTTGCAAGTTGCCCATCTTATTTCCAGATTGTCTTAAAATAATACATTACTTTCCACGTGTTAAGCATCATAGTTTATATAAGAACCATTGCATAAGTTTTATATGATAACTTTTCGCGTTCCTGATGTTGCTTCCTGAAATGTTATCTATAAAATTGTTATGCATGATTCATTATTCAAACGATAAAGTTCTACATATCTATATTTTGATTTTTGACTAAAAATCATATGTTATCTTATACATTGTCATATTGCTCATACAAACAAACGAGCGTAGTGTTGTTTGCATGCTCTCACGATGTTGTGCCATGCACAAGTGGGAAAAATCTTAATTGTGTGCAAGGTACAACATATAACAATATGACTAATTGTTTTTCTTGACTGCAAGGTAGGAAACTAAAATTCTACTAGGACTTCTACACATAAAATGTATGTTGCCCTAATTAGAACAAATATCAAGATATCATGAAAAGCTACTTCAACATATTCACTGAATTGTTTAGTAAATATGATTATGTTTTCTTGTAAACTCATAATCATGAAGTACAAAATTAACTTGAATATACTAATGAGGCCAAGAGTCGGCGCTCGTAATTACTTTAGTTGAATATGTTTAGGTCTCTTGTAAAGACACAAACATTAATTCCATTAATTTTTGAAAGACTTATAACATAAAGTAAGGCGTCAAATTTGTTATGTCTTCTTGTTAAAGACATGTACACTTACGGCGTCTACGTTAATTTGTTATGTCTTCTTGTTAAAGACATGTACACTTACGACGTATAATATTAAATGTTTATGTTTTCTAGTCAAAACATGCACATGAAGTAAAGTATGCAGTAGGCTAAAATTACTATTGATGCCATCTGGTTTGACTTGGTTGGCAGATATGTAAGCCAAAAGGTATAAGTTCATCTAATGAGTTGTGTGATAGTCTCACAACATCAGTCCTCATGGAATACCACAACTTTATGGTATGTCCATCATGGAAAATCAAACACTATTGATATTGTTTGATCTTTGATGACTTAAACTGTTTTACCTCCAAAGCTATCAAGGTTAGAAATTGGGTGTGCCATGTGTAAACTCAATATGATTCCAACCCAGAAGGAATTTAAGACACCATTGTATTATGGCATGGGATGAATCCCATTATGTCTTAATTGAAGTTCTTAATTTGTTAACTACTTAAGAGTAAATAATTAACAAACTAGAGTCAAGAACTAACGGTGTATTTTGGATGTCCCACTTGAAAACAATTTATTGTTACTCAAGATGCTGAGTATCTAGAGATTAGTCTCTACATACAAAAGCAAGTGGGAGTACCTTTAGACCTTGAAGTTATTCAAGAACTAAATACACAACCTTCTGAGTACACTTGCTAATGTCATACTATGGTTGAACATGCATATGTTAAACCATAGATTGATATCTCTCATTCATAAATCCGCAAGGATTCCTCTTGCACCTGAATGATATAGTTTTTTATATCAATGCTAAGAGATATAAGTTAGAGGATCATAGTGAACCTGCTAACTACAGAGATGTATTGTCAGATCTTGAATCTGATGAATAGCTCAAAACTATGAATGTTAAGATTCAGTCCTTGAAAGATAATCACTCTTGGAGCTTGATTGATCTCTTACTAATCAGTTAGACTGTGAGGTTAAAAATGAGTTTCTTGATGAGAAGACTCAAAAGGAAAAACTTGTACACACATTTAATGCACATGTAGTAAAAGGAGTTTACTCGTACTCAAGAAATTGACTATGATTAAATCTTACTAGCTACAAACATTAAATGTATAAAGATGATTAATTGTCATACCTGTTTTTATGTAGATGAAATATGACAATAGGATATCAAAACACTTTTCTTGTTGATTACTTTTGCGAGGACGATGAGTAATCAAAAGGGTTTATGAATCCATATAATCTTTATTATGTATACAAGATAAAAGAATCCATGTGTGGATTAGATCATGCATCTAGGAGCAGAGATCTTGAGTTAATCATAAAATCATTAATTTGATTTTGATTAATAAGATTACTCCTAAGTACACTAAGAGCAATTTGGAGCACTCTATTTATTTTCTTAAATCTCATATGTCATTAACATATTAGAAACAATATTCCATCTAAGCTAGACTTTAATCCTTAGCTTGGAATGAAGTTTCTCTTGAGGGATTTATAAAATAAGACACAAAACCTTGTTATATATATATATATATATATATATTATATATATATATATATATATATATATATATATATATATATATATATATATATATGTTTACTAGAATAAACATAAGCGGTTATTAAAGTCTAAACACAATATGACACATTATTGAGGGGAATCTCAATGATCAATCTCACTTGATGAGATTGAACACATGAAAGGAAATCTTAAGTTTGACTAAAGGATTCATCATGTAAGTCATATTACGCATTGGACTACATTTATCATTTGCATGAATGCAAGATGAGTGAATGACAACAAATATCTAAGTGAATGTCATTAGATAATTGTTAAACGAACATTAATAATGGACCTACAAAGTACCAAAGATATGTTCAAACGTTTACGGATATTGAAGGATCTCTGTTTTGTTTGCATACTTGGATGCTTATTTAACTGAGATGATACTCAATCCTAGTCTTGGTAGGATGTCATCATGAATGATGACATTGCTAACTAGATGTGCTCGACTGAGAGCATTAATGCGTTATACATTAAAAGAATAAGAATACTTTAAAGTTTGAGAAACTATTCAGATGACTATCTAAAGTAGGTGTTTGCTGGCTTCAAACACCCTATGGAATGTATTGTTGCGATACTCGTCTTGTACTTGAATGTGCACATACAAAGGACAATCATCATTCAAACCTTTCATGAGTTTTGAAACAAGTATTCTCAAAGTTTACTCAGATGACTACTTGTTGTCTTGTACAACATAATTCGATCATGGTGGGACCATCGGACCCCGACCTATGAGTAGTCTTATGCATATCTGTTTTTAGTATTTGGATAATGGAACTGCAAGCAGTCGTATTATATAATGAATTGATATACTTGGTATGATCGTCTTCATTTATACTACTGTGTTCTATATTTGCATGTTTAATCCATGAATAATTTATTTATTCTAAAATTATCCATTGTCGGTTGACGATACGGGAGTATCATCAAATTAAGACAAATGTGAGCGTGTTGGTGATTTATTTGCCACACTCACATGTTGTTCATTGTGATGAACATTGGATTGACCCAACCTACGAGAATTCACTACATGGATCGTTGTCAATAGTGAATCTCGCAAGAGGTTTTGTCTCTTATCCTCAGGCTTGAGATGCAAGCAGGTCTTGCATATGTGGAATTTCATTCCTTGATATGGTTAAACGCTGTCCTGAATAAGGTAGTTATAAAAGCCATTTTCAGGAGTGATATGAAGCATGTGAATGACACGTGTAGTCAAAATGGAATTTGTTCCTCCACTTGCTTTGGAGTTAGATACTATTGGGCCCCTCGATGATTTGAACAGATGTTTGTATGGCCATACCCAACTGGGATTAAGATGAATCTTAAATCCACTTGGTAATCTAGTTCAATATCTATATCGAGAAACATAATAGTTGAACTATTAGAATGACTTTTGATCCATGTCTAATATTCAACACGGTATCTGTAACAAAAGGATAGATGACATATAAACCATCTGAAATGAGACGTTTAAGAAACTACCCTCACATATTTCTAGGGGCATTGGCGTGTTACTAGACGCTAACCATTGCTTGTATAATTACTTGATTATTATGACGTCGCAAGTGGGAGCTGTTGGAGAATGCTCTTGTCATAATAACTAATTATATGGCTAGTCATATGTGAGCCTATGGGGTCACACACATATACACTGAGGTGCCAATTTATATGTCGTGTTTATTGTATTTACGATATATAAATAACCGTAAGTAACCAGGAACCGCTATTGGGCTTCTAATGAATAATTAATGGACTTATTGCATTGGACTAGAAAAACAAATGGGAAGCCCATTTTGAGCCCAATAGGGGCCGACCACTTTGAGGCTTATGGAAGGGATTTGAATTGTTATTAGGTATTTAAATTACATAGAGCAATCTTCTCCTGGTTTTTAGGAGAACTAATAAAAATTAATCTCTCCCTCTCTCCTCCTAATAGTGGACGGCACAAAACAAACCAAACCTAGGGTTTGTGTTGTCTTCATCTCTTCTTTGTTTTCTTGATGATTCAAAGGAGACTAGATCGGTTATGGGGTTTATGACTAGCATCAATTGGTATTCAAGGACGTGTAGTGTGGATACGCATAGAGGTGATCTACTTTGGTCACTTGAGTTTCATACACAAATCGTGGGTATAGTTGTGTTGGTGACATCCGGATCACGCTACAAAGGTATAACTTATGTGTTATTTTATTTGATTGATCATATGGCACTATGGATCCGTTGTTGGTGATGTTTATCCGCTGCGTTTATATGTTTAATATGTTATTTATTTCATACATCACCTATAGGATGAACATCCGAACCCCCCATTGTTTCCATGTGACTGGGACCTTCACCTGAATCAGTTCCAGAGGAACTTTCTTCATTAGAAGTTGTCTTGGTTCGGGTCTTAATGATGTTACCACTGTCTTGTGCTGCTGCTAAGCTAGACACAGTAGTGGCAGCCCTTGCCAACATGTCACTCTCCCCCCCCCAGTGACATCCTCATCTGCAACAGTTGGTATAGAACTACTAGCCTGAGGTAGCTCAGTGTTCTTGGTGTTAGTCCTACGTTTATAGGTCTGTTGTTATTGTTCTGTGGGTGTGTGATGGGTACCAGCTGGGATTGCTGAACCTTCACCCATTTGGGTTTGAGCTAGTGCCAACATTGTTGGAAACAAAGGTGTCACTCTCCCTGAAAAATCTTTTCCAACCCTCCTCATATTAGCAAAAACCTTTTTGGTAAGGCAGGGAGTGGGAGAAACATTTTTGTGACTTTTCTTTTTTTTAAATTGGTTGTCCAAAAAGAGTTGCAAAAACCTTGGATATAGAAAATATTTAGCCAAAGAACTATCCAAGTTCTTAACCATATTATCAAAAATTAATTTTGAGAAATTAAATCTTTGAGTATTTTCAGCCAAACAAATTATAGCAGAAGCTAAATTACTGCTAAATTCATTCCATGCAGTGGTCTTTGGACTTAGACACACTAAGACAGTATGAATTAAGAATTTCCACTGAGGAGAAAAATTACCTTTTTGGAACTTTAAAGCATCTGTATATCTCTCATAGCCCATCAGTGCAAGTTTTTCAAAGATTGTAGTATTTGGAAGATTCTCAACTCCGTTAGCATCATCTAGGAGAAGATCTCTTCGAATAGACGCCTCTGTAATGATAATCATCTGCCCATCTACAAGGGCATGGATTTGTGCTTCCCCATTAATAGTTTTGACCTTAGCAGACGACCAAAACTGGATAATGTTGGAAGTATATATAGTAGGTTTTACTGTTAATGCAAACTTAATATAGCTTGCATTAAGGAAATCAATGATATCAGTAAAATCTACAGACTCATTGGATTTTTCTAAAAAGGCAACATTATTATGAGGTTCGGTAAAAGTTAGGTTCGACATTATGATTTGATTTGGGGGTTTTGCAATTTGACGATTAAAATTCGATTAGGGAGTGGAAGAGAGAGAGTAATGTGTGCGTGAATGTGATTGTGTGCAGCAATTGGGGGTTTATACCCTTTAAGTAAAAAGTGATACAAACTACCCTGCACTCCCAACCACTGCTAAAAGGATACCCAGCAGTACAACGTTTCGCTAGCAGTACAATTGTTTACCTAGCAGTACAATAATAATAACTGCATTCAAATATCAAAAACTTGTAATAATAACTGCATTCATATATTAAACCAAGTCAAAATAAGTTTACATTTACATAGGCAAAATATATAAAGAAAAGATACATTAAGACACATATTTACTAGCTTCAATACTTCTGTAAACATCAACTATTTTCTCTCTTTCTTCTTCTATTTTTTTGTTCCTCTCCTCAATTTTCTTCTGATGCTCCTCAATGACCTCTAAATCTTTCTTGTTCCTTTCTTCATACATCTTTATACGCTTGTTGTGAATTTCTAACAATGCGTTTTCAACACCATACTGGCCTTCACTACATTTCTCCTAAATATGTTGGGATATGCCAAATTTTTTATATTTTTCAGGCATTGGTGGAGGAGAATCATCCCTTGGGCGTTTGTTTATGTTGGAAGAAGGAGTTGAAGAGGAGTCAGCCATTGAAATTTGAAATTTATTTTCTAATGAAAATATCAAAGGAGTTGTATATGGTACGGTTGATTATGAACGGTTTTCCATGTCGAGTTGTACAAATAGGCTAGAGAGGTATACGAACGGTTCCCAATACTTTAGGCGGGACGAGGGACCATCGAGAGGCGCCAAAAGTAAACAGATGGATAATATTGATCGGATTTGGTTTGTGTTTGGTTTGGATTTGACTAGTGTAGTTGATCTAGAAGTGTGTTTGGTGTTGGATTGACTAATTGACTTTTTCATTAGGGTAATTGATATTTTCTATATTAATGATGTTTAATGTAATTTGTGTGCTAACTTTAATGACTAATTGACTTTTTCATTAGGGTAATTGATATTTTCTAGTACATGTTTAATGTAAATACATGCTTTAATATCTATAGCAGTCTGAATGTGTTTGTGTGTGAGATGTGTTTGAGAAGTATGGGTATATTTAGGCCATTTCCAACAATAACTCAGCCTTAACAAATTAAAATTAAAATTCAAATTCAAATTCAAATTCAAACGTAAGATAAAGTACAACATATTAACGATGCGTTAACGTAGGTTAGCCCCAACAATTAAAATTCAAAGTCACGTTACACTACAAGAAAAGTGGCTTTTTAGGACCCCCATAAGCGTCCTAAAATGGTACTTTTTAGGACCTTTCATTTAATTGGACCAAGGATGAAAGCGTTTCATGTAAGGCGGTCGTAATAGGTCCTAAGCGTCCTAATATCTCAAATACCTTATGAAACCAATTTTATGGTCGTATTATATGACTATGAATAACCCAAATAGCGTCCTAATAAAACCATATTAGGACACTTTTACAATGTTTTTACATGTGCTTACCTACTTTTAATCTTTTGACACACTTAAAAAGGTCCTTAAAAGTTTGTTAGGACACATATGATGCAACATCATAGCTATTTTAGCAACCAAGAAAAGGGTCCTAATAACTCAAATAAGATTATGATACCAATTTTATGGTCGCATAATAGGTCTATAAACAACCCAAATAACGTCCTAATAAAACCATATTAGGACACTTTTACAATGTTCTAACATGTGGTAAACTACTTTTAATCTTTTGATACACATACAAGCGTCCTTAAATGTTGATTCTTAGGACGGTTATCATATAACATTATAGTTACTTTAACACCAAGAAAAGGGTCCTAATATCCCAAATACGATTATGAAACCAAATTTATGGTCGCATAATATGTCCATGAACAACCAAATAACGTCCTAATAACAACATATTAGGACACTTTTACAATGTTCTAACATGTGGTTACCTAATTTTAATCTTTTGATACACATACAAGCGTACTTAAAAGATAATTGTTAGGACGCTTATCATGTAACATTATAGCTACTTTAGCACCAAGAAAAGGGTTCTAATATCTCAAAGAAGATTATGAAACCAATTTTTTGGTCGTATAAAATGTCTATTAACAACCTAAATAACATCCTAATAACAACATATTAGGACACTTTTACAATGTTAAGCGTCCTTAAAAGTTTATTATTAGGACGGTTAATAAGTTTAATAGGACAATTTCAAAGTCCTGACAAGTCATATGATGGATAGGACGCTATTTTCAGCATGCACACTCTATTTTACGATATGAATAAAACATCAACTAATTATTAAATGAATAAAACGAAATTGTATTTCAAATAAGCAATTTTCATAACAAAAGCACTAAACATAAATAAGGTAGACATTATCCAACATAAAGTCTTGTAACATTAAATAAGAAATTAAAGCAACAAGAAGCTTAGTCCGGTCCAGGGTCATCATGCATCCTTTCTCAATCCTCACGGACCACCTACAAATAAACATCCATGTATAAGCATTAAGTTTCATGTTATATTATTGGTATCACAAGTTTAACAAAGACATACCGAGATAAAGGGACAAGACCAAACTAGCAATTCAACATCAATAATATTTTGTCCAAAAATAATTTACTACAACTTAAAATAACCAAAAAGGGTTTGGGAAATAAATTAACGTGAGACTGTGACTCCCATGAGCCCTCATACCCAACGAGACTAACAATTTACCACAACTCAAATAATCAAAACCAAGCCATGGCCGTGACTCTCATGAGTCACGACTCAACCACAAACGATACCAAGACATGGGTTACGAAACATGAGCAAGAACCAAACATAAACGAGTGCACCCTTACCGATTTAAAGTACTAACGTAACCTAAAGATTCAATACCACTAGATCCATAACAAAATGAGCAAAAGAAATAAATCTGTGACCCGAGGATAAACCGGGTCGACCCGACCCGTGAGTTAACGGCCAAGAGCAGCATGTATTGCAAATAACCTTCAGAAGTAGAGAAGTATTCTGTGATTCGAAATCTAACGTTACCGAACCACGTTTCGCACCTGCAACATTACACGCGAAATGCTACTATATTTACTAACAACCATTTGTCAACAGGTTAAGAAAATGCTAATATAGAACCATCGACTACCTTGAAGGTCCATTTCATCTCCAAAGGTCCAACTACAAGGAACGACAGGGACCACAGATTGAACCTCAGGAGTAGAAAATTGAACCGGTTATATAGTCCCCGACTGGAAATCAAGAACTGCACCAACACTCGATGTTGCTGCAATAAAGTAAAAAAATCTTACCATATATGAGGTTATAATATTCGTTGCCCGAGGCAAAGAAGCAACAATGCAAGAAACAACTACCTTGAGCACAGACTTTTGAAAAAGCACATCCAACACCGGCTTCCAAAGGCGCTGTCTCCTTCGATTCCAAATAAGGATCACTACTGGAACCATGTACCAAATGACATGATGTAGGTGAAACATGAATCTATTAATGAATAAAGTGCAATCAGCAGATGACGATATAATACACAATTGTACATTAATACACTGACACCTTAGAGCATATATACATATCACTTAATTCAATTTATATTATACTTTCTTGTACAACTTATATGTTAAAAAATATCTATTAAGAATAGCATAAATATTTATACAACAAACAGATGAATAAAGTATTATAAATCACACCATGATACATTATAATAAAAAACACACAATTGAGAATACACACAATCAAACAAAACCCTTTAAATCAACTTTACCAACCACATGAGTTTTAAAACGTATTTGGTTAAGCTTTTGTTATTAAAACTTGTTTTATAAACATTGTATCCGATTGGTATAAAATGAATAAGATAAAATAAAGTAAACAAAACGAAGAGGGTATTTGTTTTACCAAAAAGAGAGAGGGAGAAAGAAGGACACGGCGGGCGGTGGTGGCTCGCGGTGGTACGACGTCTGTGTGGCGGTGGCGGCTATGGCGACTGCTTCAACGAACCACGGACAAATCCACAACGATCAAAACTAACATAGATCTAACATAAACCTCTATCTAACAAAACCTCGTCATCAAACCCTTGGTCTTCAATCTCCTTGCTCTTTGACTCCATGTGGTGGATGGTGGATGGTGGACGAGAATTGCGGTGTGGCGTTGATGATAATGGTGTACGGTGGCGGCTGAGATGGCCATGGAGATGGCAGCGACAGTTGGTGTTGCGGCGGCAAGAGGGGAGAGGAGATGATGTATGTGGTGATGTTATGGTGGTGGTGGTTATGCTGGTGGCGCCGGATCTTGGGGAGAGAGGAGGAGGGATATGGGGGCTAGGGTTTGTGTTTATGGAAGGTAAACCCTAAAAATGAATAATATGTGTATTATTTCCGCTTTTATATCCAACATAAAATAAATAAAAATGTCAAATACAACTTGTAAGGTTCGCAAAAGAAGAGGGGCAGCCGCGAAAATACTTCCACAGGGAATAAAAATTAAACGGGTCGACCCGTCAACCCGTTTAAGATTTTTTTTTTCTTAAATTAAAAATTATTTATATTTAACTATACGGGTTAAATGGTTAAACTGGTCGACCCGCTAACCCGTTTAACTGGTGTAATGTGCTAACATTTGTATATAAAACAGGTTAAATGGGTCAACCCAAAACCCGTTTAACATATTCAACCCGTGTAACCCTAGTAACCCGTCAACCCAAGTATATATACGGGTTAAATAGGTCAGGTTCGGGTTACGTGTAAACAGGTTAGGGTTGACGTAGCTGACCCGATAATTTAAATGGGTCAGGTTCGGGTTACGTGTAAACATTTTGGATCGACATTGTCGACCCAAATATTGACCATGCCCCACACTTTTTTCAACCAAAAAGGCAGTCTAGAGGGAGTTGAAAATTGTCGACCCAATCTACATTTAAAAAAAATATTAAAACTTTTTTAAAAGCAGAATGGGACGACAATGTCGACCCATTCTGCGTGTATTTTTTTATTTTATTTTTTTTTTTGCTTTAAAATTGTAGGTTAGTGTAAAAATTAATTTTAAAAATTACATAAATTAAAAATTTTACAAAATCAATACATTACTATTTATCAAAAATAATTTTGATGTTAAAACGTAATCAATATGATCGTATTTACGGCTTCGATATAGAAAAAATAATACGACAAAGGTGCTCAACAATATCATGCCTTGTTTTCCTATAAATACTTGCATTGTATAGAGCTCTATAGTCATTAGCATTGTATAGAGCTCCATAGTCATCTCGGCTCATTCGTTAAACATCTCGTGTATAACCATATCATCTCGGCTCATTCGTTAAACATCTCGGCTCATTTATACAGACTCAAATGAAACAACTTGACAAGCAAACGAAACAGATCAAACGAAACAACTCGGCTCATTCGTTAAACGAAGCAGGCGAGTTAATAAACTGCTTTACGCCTGGTGAGACATTGTGGTTAACACTTGGCCCATAGTTAGGAATTGCATCTTTCAAACTTGAACAAGATAAGCTGGAACTTTGTTGTTGAGCACGAGTTCCATAATTGCTCGGCTCATTCGTTTAACATCTTGTGTACAACAATATGATCTCGGCTAATTCGTTTAACATCTCATGTACAACCATATCATCTCGGCTCATTCGTTTAACATCTCGTGTACAACCATATCATCTCGGCTCATTCGTTAGACATCTCGTGTATAACCATATCATCTCGGCTCATTCGTTTAACATCTCGTGTCAACTATATCATCCCGGCTCATTCGTTTAACATCTCGTGTAGAACCATATCATCTCGGCTCATTCGTTTAACATCTCGTGTACAACCATATCATCTTGGTTCATTCATTAAACATCTCGTGTATAACTATATCATCTCGGCTCATTCGTTTAACATCTCGTGTACAACCATATCATCTTGGCTCATTCGTTAAACGTCTCGTGTATAACCAATCATCCCTGCTCAGTCGTTAAACATCTCGGATCATTTCATATAGACTTAAACGAAACAACTTGACAAGCAAACAAAACAGATCAAACGAAACAACTCGACAAGCAAACGAAACAACTCGACCCATTCGTTAAACGAGACAGGCGAGTTAATAAACTACTTTATTTACGCCTGGTGAGGCATCGTGGTTAACACTTGGCCCATAGTTAGGAATTGCATTTTTCGAACTAGAACAAGATAAGCTGGAACTTTGTTGTTGAGCACGAGTTTCATAATTTATCGGCTCATTCGTTTAACATCTTGTGTATAACCATATCATCTTGGCTCATTCGTTTAACATCTCGTGTACAACCATATAATCTCGGCTCATTCGTTTAACATCTCATGTACAATCATATCATCTCGGCTCATTCGTTATGCATGCTAATATAACCAATCGGGAGCAGGTTCTCGGGATCAAAATTATTTTAAAAAATTTAAAACTAATTTAAATAATTTTTAATTTATTTTAATAATTTATAACTAATTTAAATCATTTTTAATTTATTTAATATTAATTAAATAATTTAAATCATTTTTAATATGCATAAGATGAAGATAGAGAATAAAGAAAAACAAAAAGGGACGAGATTTTCGTCCTTTTTTTTTCCCAAAATTTTTCACCAAAAGTTAAACGGTCCGCTAATAATTTCCACCAAAAGTTAAATAGAAAGGGACTACATTCTGGTCCTTTTTTTCCCAAAAAATTTTCACCAAAAATTAAATTGACGCAATATTTTCACCAAAAATATTCTCGTCCCTTATTTGTATCCATTATATCCTTTTCTTTCCAACTCTCTTATCCAAAAAAAAAAAAAAAAAAAAAAAAAAAAAAAAAAAAAACCCACTATTCTTCTTCTTCTTATATCCTCTTCTTCTTCTTCTTATATCCTCTTCTTCTCCAAAAAAAAAAAAAAAAAAAAAAAAAAAAAAAAAAAAAAAAAAAAAAAAAAAACCCAATATTCTCGTCCCTTATTTGTATCCATTATATCCTCTTCTTCTTCAACACCACTATTACCCGAACCACCTTTAACCCGTGAACCACCATCCCCTCCGTATTTTTATTTTTTATTTTTTATTTTTATTTTTGTTTTAAAGGTATGTTTTTTCTTTTAATTTTGTGTGTTAATTTGTATATTATTTTGTTTAACCTTTGTTTGTTAATATTTGTTTGTTGTTTGTTGTTTGTTGTGTTTGTGTTTGTTAGATGGCACCACTGCTTGAGACGTTTCACACCACTGCTATAGATGTTGCCATCCAGGCTGTTCTGTCTCTTTATGCCAGTGGACGTACAACTGGTAAGCTTTTCATATGCTTTTGATAGTATAAATTACATATTTTTGCTTTGGAGGAGATTTTGAGAAATTGGTTGTGTTTGGACGAGAGTGAGATTAATGGGTTGTTGAGAGTGAGTGTGGAGGTTGGAGATGAGGGGAGGGTTTATGAGTATTTGCATAAGATGAGGGGGAGTGTGCGGTTTGTGAGTGAGTCGAGTGCAGAAGTTGTCGAGAGGTGGTTTAGTTTTGTTTTGAAAATTTTTACCAGTTTAATCACTTAGTTATTTGACCTTCTGGTGATTGAGTAGTTTTCTTTATTGTTAGTTGCAACACAAGTGTCGGTTTTCTATCCGGTGTTAGTACTTTCTACTATTACGTGAGAATCGCAGTGTTTGGTTATAGAATCTTCTTATTACGAAAATTGAAACGTTCGACTCTAGATTTGTGTTTAGTATGTGCTGAACGTTGAATTAGTTAATATGTTAGAATAGTTGCCGTATTTTGTGTTTAGTTGTTTTAAGTAATGTTAGTTGCTCTATCCAATGCAAAACAAGTGTCGGTTTTATATCTCTAGATATCGAACACTAGAACCTAGTACTTCCTCCTTTTACATGAGAATTGCAATGTTTGACTCTAGATTAGTTGATGGTATATAATGCGTGATGGCAATTTGCTGCTAAGTAGTTGTATTACAAAATAATGGGCATGTTTGGCACACGAGATTATGGAGAGATTATGGATTTGATATTGAGACTGGAAGCAGCGTGCCGTAGTGTTTCCGAATCAATTAAGTACGTGCTGAATGCTAAATTAGTTATTATGTTAGAATAGTTGCCGTAATGTTAGTTGCTCTATGCCTCTATCCAGTGCAAAACAAGTGTCGGTTTTCTATCCGGTGTTAGTACTTTCTAATATTACGTGAAAATTGCAGTGTTTGGTTATAGAATCTTCTTATTACGATCTCTAGATTTGTTTTTGGTATATAATGTGTGAGCTATACTATCCATCAATAGGGACAAAATAGGAGAGCTAGTTGAGTAGCATCTACGTTTTCTACAATATGTTTTGATGACAATTTGCTGCTAAGTAGTTGTATACTAAAAGAAAATGTTGCAATATATGTTACACTTCGAAAAAGAAAGTTGTTCCACCAGGGGGAGAGGTATCTCCATATCAAAGCAAAAAAAATCAAACAGAGAAACTTTAGGTTATGAAATACGATGTTGAAAAGTAGTTTGTTGGCTTTTAAGGAAGTTTAGTTTTTTTCTGCCAATGTGGAGTTGAAATCATATTCTTTCACTATGCTAAATAGTCGTGCTAAGACGCTAAGTATAATAATATATGCTTAATTACTTGCTAGATTGCGACAAATACCATTAGCAAGCATGCTGACTACATATTTTTTGCTGATCTTTTTACAGTAATAGTTGTAGTGAGAGACACAGGATTGTTGAAGACAGACTGATGAGGCAAAAGGCTAGGTTGCTACTTGACGAGGCTGCTTCATGGTCTCTTTTGTGGTATTTATATGGGAAAGGCATGAATCGTAACCTTCATCTCGTTATTATTATTATTAATCATGCCCAGTAGGTTAAATTTCTCATCTCCTTTTTGGATTTTGTACAGGAAATGAAGAGATTCCTGAAGATTCCTTCGTGGTATGAAGCTTTCATATATAGTCACTTGTCTACTACTCTATTTACTAATGCTAAAATTTTATCGAATTATTTATGAAGCTCGTATTGTACTATCTAACTGTGATGATTTACTTCAGTTGCCAACAACTTCACATCTGGATGCTTGCCAGTTTGTTGCTGATGATCATAATGCACAGCTATGCTTTAGACTTGTTCAGTGGCTCGAGGGATTAGCCTCCAAGGCCCTTGATTTGGAGAACAAGGTGATGGGTTGTATTTTTTTGATAATTGGTTTATATACTGTGTCATGTTATAAGCTTGGTTTGATCTAGTATGGATGGAATGGCATAATATAAACTTGTTCTAAAAAAGTAAAAATTGCCTGAAACAATTATCATTAAGTTAGCAAAAGTTGGTTTGTTTATATCTTTCTACATCTTTTTATGCAGGTACGAGGCTCTCATGTCGGCACACATCTCCCAACATCTGGAGTTTGGAATCATACCCAAAGGTATCTAAAGAAAGGTTCCATGAATGAGAAGATTGTTCAGCATTTGGATTTTGATGCTTCAACCCGTGAACATGCACAACCATTACCTGATGACAAAGTATTAATTTCTCTTACTCTTTCCATTTGTATAGCTCATTAAGTAATTGTTATATTGCTAAATGCTAGTTTAGCGAGGTTGCCCTGACCTTTTTTATGCTATGACTAATATGAATTTTTAAGGAAAGAATAACGTTTTAGCCAGCGCTGTCCTATAAGATCGTAGATCTAGCATTTTGCTCTAGACTTCTTGTTTAAATCTGAGAATCGTATAAATATAGTGTTTTTTTCCTTTTTATTATTATTATTATTATTATTTTTTATTATTTTTATTTATTTATTTATTTATTTTCCTAAACAGAGACAAGATGAATCTCTTTTGGAAGATGTATGGATCCTATTAAGGGCTGGAAGATTGGAAGAGGCATGCAATCTTTGCCGTGCTGCAGGACAGGTACTGTATCTCGATCTTTTTAGGTGCAGGGCTGCAAAGTATTTTCTTGGTCTCTTAATGGTTACTGTTGTGTGGACAGTCATGGAGGGCTGCGACCTTACCCGAAATGGGCTGGGTTGACCTAACAATCTTCATATATTTTTAAATGAAATGATTTTTGAGGTTGTAATTATAAATATGGAACTTGGGCAACTTCAAACCCATTTGGTATGTTCTCCTGTTACCTAAATATCTTAGTTATAACCAACTGAGATAAAACACAACCCAGATTGACCCGTTTAACGTAAATGGGTCAAAATCATCAGTTTTTGTCTGCATATTCTTTGTATCCTTTATTTATTTCATAAATGGGTGTTAACTTCCTATTTGGCCGTTTGCTATTAACAAGGATGACAATGCAAAGGAGAAGACATCATTTAACACCCTTTTGACTTATGTCAAGAACGCGGCTACTAAACCAGAAGAGGAGAAATTCCGTAAGATCAGACTTAGTAATGGTGCCTTTCAGGTAAACTCTTGTGGTTAATTTCCAATTTGAATGTACCTGCTTTACTAGTCAGTAATTACGAGGTCTGCATAATAATTGACCAAGCATATTGAACTCCAATCATTTGGTTTTCAGGATTCACAGGATCCATTAGCTAATTCCTTATTGCAGACTCAGTATCACAAATTCCATGTTTGTCAAATCTTAATCTTGGACGTTTAGATGCAATTTTCATAGTGTTTTACTTACACTCGACCGATATAACTAATGTATGGTTTTGTGGGGTTTCAGGTACGCGAATACCAGCAAACATGGTCAGCGAGGGTGACCGTCCAGGGAACTACATGTCTGCAGAAGATGATCTGTAGAGTTTGAAAAGCCCTTTGATTAAGTGGTTGTAATATATGAATGTAATTGACTTTTATGGTTAATTTTAGAATTTTAAAAACTTGTGGTTGTATGAAACAGATTGTTTTGATATATATATGAAATGCGTTTTTTTTGCCAGTATTTATTTGTATTATGAGATTAATTGTTATTTAATGTCTGGATATTAGTAATTCTAGAAAAAATATTAAAAATATATATATTTAAACCATGACACGCAAAACATGGGTCATAACATTGTGTCATAAAAGCTTGTTGTAAAAGCGTGTCATATAAGCGTGTCATAATAGCATGACACGCGTGGGGCGTGTCATATTGCTTTATGACGTCTCCATCTATGACACCAAAAAACGTGTCATCTGACCCCTTTAATGACACCAAATCGGTGTCATTAAAGGCATTTTTTCTAGTAGTGGTCCTATTAAGTTTTTGTTATAATAAAACTTTCGTGAATAAGCGTTCCATAAAACTGATCTTTTATGACTCAAATATCAAGTGTCCTATTATGGTGTATTAAGTTTTGAGACCCAAGTATCAAGTGTCATATTAACTAATGTTTAAATAAAACTTTTGTAAATAAGCGTTCTAACAAACTGATGTTTTATGACTCAAATAAGGAGTGTTCTATTATGCCGCATGATAATAAAACCATAACAAATAAACGTACTATAAAGGTTAATGTTAAAAGACACAGGTGTCAAAGGTCCTATTAAGTTTTGTTAAAATAAAACTTTTGCAACTAAGCGTTCTATAAAACTGAAACTTTATGTCTCAAATTTCAAGTGTCCTATTATGGTGGATGAATTTATAAGACCCAACTGTCAAGTGTCATATCAAGTTATGTTTTAAGAAAACTTAATTTGAATAAGCATTATAAAAAGCGGATGTTTTACGACTCTAAAAAGAAGTGTCATATTATGGTGTATCATATAAAAACCATTATGATTAAGCGTTCTATAAAGGTTAACGTTATAAGACCCTATTGTCAAGGGTCCTATTAACTTTTGTTATAATAAAAAACGTTTGCGAATAAGCGTTCCATAAAACTGATGTTTTATGACTCAAATATCAAGTGTCCTATAATGGTGTATCAATCTATGGGACCCAAGTGTCAAGTGTCAAATTAAGTTATGTTTTAATAATACGTTTGCGAATAAGCGTTCTAAATAATTAATGTTTTATGACTTATGTATCAAGTGTCCTATTATGGTGTATTGTAATAAAACCATAATGAATATGCGTCCTTTAAGGGTCCTATTAAGTTTTGTTATAATAAAACTTTTGCGAATATACGTTCTAAAATACTGATATTTTATGACTCAAAAATAAAATGTCCTATTATGATGTATGATAATAAAGCCATTATGCATAAGCGTCCTATAAAGGTTAACATTATAATACCCACGTTTTAAGGGTCCTATTAAGTTTTTTTATAATAAAACTTTTGCGAATAATCGTTTTAAAAAAATGATGTTATATGACTAAAAAATGAAATGTCCTATTATGGTGTACGATAATAAAACCATTGTACATAAGCGTCATATAAAGGTTAACGTTATAATACCCACGTGTCAAAGATCATATTAAATTTTGTTATAATAAAACTTTGGTGAATAAGCGTTTTAACTAACTGATGTCTTATGACTCAAAACTCAAGTGTCCTATTATGGTGTATTATAATAAAACCATAATGAATAAACGTCTTATAAAGGTTAAAGTTATAAGACCCAAGTGTCAAGGGTCTTATTAGGTTATGTCATAATAGGACATCTAGTGATCAAGTGTCGTATTACACTATCACATAATGGGACACCAACAACTAAATGTCTTATAAAGTAATTTATTAGGATCCATATTTTAAGTGTCCTATTAAGTTATATGATAATAGGACCCCAAATAATCAACCATCCTATTATATAACTTTTTAGGACACCGCCTAAGTAGCAAATATTTAAAAAGGACCCTAAACGCTCATATGTCCTATTAAACAGTTTTTTAGGACTCCATTGTCATACCGTCCCAGACAAAGGGTCCTAAAAAGCCACTTTTCTTGTAGTGTTAATAAAACGTGTGCATTTGTACCCTATAAATACCAATGCTTCTGAAGCACAAGTCACACAGAAACACATTCCAAACTTCTCAAATACTCAAGATCCAAGCATCTCAAATTCAAGATGTCTTCCAGAAAAGATTTCGGGCAACAATTTCCAAGCCCACCTCGCCAAAAGGATTTTGGCCAACAATTTCCAAGCCCACCTCGCCAAAAGGATTTTGGCCAACAGTTTCCAAGCCCACCTAGCGAAAATGAAAAATTCCATACTCCACCCGAGCATATCTTTCCGGTTTTCCAACCGGAAAATTTTCCGGTGAATAATCAACCTGAAAATGAACCAGTGCAAAATCCACCGGTTCCCAACCAAGACCCAAATCCGTTTGGGTTAACTGAGGAACAACTTAGGCAAGAGGAAGCAGATATGCAAGTCCTCCTGGAAATGGAAGCACTTGAAAGAGAAGAGGAAGCTGATCGTTTGGAGCGGCAAGCCAGGGAGGATGAAGAACGTAGGCAAAGGTGGGAGTCTGGTTTTTTCACACCTTCCGAATCCTCTGAAGATGGTTACCCAGATTCAGATGATAGTTTTTATTAATCGTTCGTTGTTTATGTTAATCGTATGTTGTTTATGTTAATCAATCGTTGTTTATGTTAACGTAGTTTTTATTTGACATTTAATGTATTTCTATTTCATGTTTAATGTATTTTTATTTGATACTTTATTTTCAATTTATAAATTGAATTGAATTTGAATTGAATTGATAAATTTTAAATATATCCCGCCCTTTTGTTTAATTTGAATTTGAAATTTTAAATTTTAAATATCCCGCTCGTTATTAATATGTTGTACTGTTACTTTACGTTTGAATTTGAATAATACTCGTACGGTTACTTTTACTTTCAATCTGATTTTTAAAATAGCCTCCAACGGCTAGTTTAACGGCTTTCCACTATCAAAGCCACTTTCACAACACTTCGTTTTCTCACACAACTTCTTATAAAACTCTCTCGCAAGTATCACTAATTTTAACACAAACACTGTGGCTAACAAATTAACTAGCAGAGGTGCAAAAGGCTATCCTCACCCGATTACGCAATGAACAAGAAAAATAACTCAAATTGATTAACAATTTGCTAGGTGAGATAACTCGTATTATGCTACAGATGTATAATCGTGCTGATCCAGAGATCGAAAGGTTGCGTGAGTTGCCTCAAGACCATCCAGCTATCAGGGTCAGTCTAGAAATTAAACTCTTTTAAGAAATAATGAAACAGGGTCGAAAGGTTGCGTGAGTTACTGTTGGGTGTGTTGATCATGTACAAACATATCATCTCGGCTCATTCGTTAAACATCTCGTATACAACCATATCATCTCGGCTCATTCGTTAAACATCTCGTGTATAACCATATCATCTCGGCTCATTCGTTAAACATCTCGTATACAACCATATTATCTCAGCTCATTCGTCAAACATCTCGTATACAACCATATCATCTCGGCTCATTCGTTAAACATCTCGTATACAACCATATCATCTCGGCTCATTCGTTAAACATCTCGTGTATAACCATATCATCTCGGCTCATTCGTTAAACATCTCGTATACAACCATATTATCTCGGCTCATTCGTTAAACATCTCGTATATATGCAACCATATCATCTCGGCTCATTCGTTAAACATCTCGTATACAACCATATCATCTCGGCTCATTCGTTAAACATCTTGTGTATAACTAAAGCTCAGTTAATTAAGGGTGAGTGTGTTAAAGCTGACGTGGCAGTGTGTTAAAATTTAAAACTGAGTTATTGTTGGGAGTGGTTAGAGTATTTTCTTTTGTTTTTTCGGTGGATTTTAGCGTGACTTAATCTTAATACCGCCAATTTTGTCCATATAATATTCAACTACGTACGGATAACTGATACCCGCGGGGAAACCCGAAAAACCGATGGATAATATTAATCGGGTATCCGGTGGGATATGGGGCGGGTACGGGTATATTATAAACGGGTTCGGTTATGGGTATACTAAAACCCGCCCCGAACCCGAACCGTTGCCATCCCTATTTACCGGCTATAGCCGGATTTCACCGCCACGTCATCACTATTAGCTTCTTTTTTTTTTTTTTTTTTTTTTTAAACAAATCTTGCCACATCAGCTATAGTTAAACCAAACCACAAATTCAATATTCAACCAGCAATTAATCCCTTTACCCGGTCATTTGTAAACACACACAAAAATCAATAAACCCTAATCAACACACACGTTCTTATGGCAAACACAAGCACGCAAACAATGAATCCAAATAACAAAAAGGTAATTAGTAATTTGTGTTTTCTAAATGTAATTAGTAAGGGTACAATAACTAGTAATTATGTAAGTATTTTGGTTTGTTAAATGGGTAGTAGTTTGTACTGTTGATGTGATGGTTGCACAGTATGATACATTATTTGCGATTATTAAGATAGTACTCTATAAAATTTGGAGCCAAAATTTTGATTTATTCAAGTTTATGCTTTAATTAACAGGTTCAAAGGCAAAATTTTCAAATAATTCAATTGTTAATTTCAAATTACAACTTGGAGGCAAATTTTTGGATCGAAATTTTTTGAATCACAACGATTCATATTCTTGGTGTATAGCCTCTTTTCTCTCCTTAAAAAAAAGACTGCAAAGAAAAAACAAAAATCAAATCTTCTCTTACCATTACTCTCCAAGCTAAGCCATAATCATTTTCTTTTACCCTTTGTTGCTCAAGAGTCATGGAAACTGAACCCATTGTTGATAACCATACTTTGCTTCCTCCTAATCATATTGTACATGATGATAACGCCTTAGAATATAAATCCAAAAAGTCTTCTGATGAAGAAGATATAGATGAGCCTGTAACCAACCAAACACCTGAGATACTATCTAAGAGGGGCTCAACCAGGCTAGTAAAGTTTCGCACGAAGCATGACAAACCTGGTGCAATAAAGCTCAAGGTAACCTTCGATGCATTCGGTAGGGTAACAGGGGAAAACAGAGCAGTGTTTGTGAGTTTTTTAGGAGATGTGGCTCGTGAGCAGATAGGTGTGAAGATTCTACACTGGAAGAAGGTGAATAAAGAATCAAGAGATAAACTATGAAATGAAATCTTGGTACATATATATTATTTTGTAACCCAGTACTACATAAGTTTATGTATGCAGTTACATTATGTGCAACTAATTAACAACATTGTGTTAATCTTTTCAGAAATTTTTTGTTGTTGATGTGAAATACAGAAAATTGATAATGATTCGTCTTGGTAAAATGCTAAGGAATTACAGAAGGAAGCTCAAATTCAATTACATTTTGCCCAACCTAAATACACCTTCCAAACTGAATGAAGTCCCGGACTTGTATAATACAATAATGAAATCAGAAGACTGGGTCGAGTATGTTAAATACACGACCACCGAAGCATACAAGGTTTTAATTAGTCATCTTTAATTAAGTGTATATGTCATTTTATTATTTTCAGTTTGCAGCATTACCGCATCTAAACGCCTTATGATTTTGTGTTTTTAGGAGAAATCTGAGAAAGGTAAAATGGCGCGTTCCCAAAATATTTATCAGCATAAAATGGGACGAGGTGGATATGCTTATGTCAAAGAGAAAATGGTAAGATTACACAATGTTTATTTTACCAATTAAGAGACGATCAGTATGAGAAATGAATCTGTTTACATTGCTCAATTTGCACATTTGCATTAATACCCTCATATTTTCGATTATCTTGGTTTAACTGTACATGTGTAAGCATCCTCATATTTTCGTTTATCTTGGTTTAACTTTACATGGGTATACATTTGATGTTTATTAGATCCAAAATAAAGAGATTGAAGCGGATGAAGAACCCCCCCCCCCCCCCCCGGTGATGTAATGTGGGTGAAAGGAAGGGTAAACAAAGACGGCGAATACCCAAATGATGATATTAAATCAAAGGGAGATGAACTTGTAAGTTTGACTGCTAATTCTATTATTATGCTTATATAGCAGCAACATTTAACTGTGTACTAGCAGTAGTAGCTTGTATACCAGCAGTTACTCTAACAGCATCAAGAAGACTTTTAATCCCAACATTTCCTATATTTTTTGTGCAGAAAGAAGCTGATGATAAGATCAAGGAAGGAACATCGAGTTTTGATGATGGCACTGATGCCATGACATTTGTATTTGGTAAGGAAAAGGGCGGTTATGCCAGAGGAGTGGGAGGTGCAGTAACATACAAAGAGTATTTTGGCTTTCCTCGAAGAAAACAAGAAGCCGATGAAAAAATTGCCTTACTTCAAACTCAACTGGATAATGAGAGACGCGAGCGTGAAGAAAAAGATAAATTGATCAAGAAATTGTCCGCCGAGATGACCGAAAAAGATGTGCAGGTCAATAAATTATCCGGTGAGGTGGAAAACACAAATATAGTGCTTGCTCAAATTCTGCAACAGTTGAATGATAAAGGGATGAATATAACTCTGCCAACTGAACCATCGCCAATAGCCTCAGTTGTAAGCCATTTTTTATGTTGTTAACAATTTCATTTTCTAATGCTAACACCACTGATGGTAATGATACTAGGAATTGAACATAAACTGATGAGTGACTGTATTTCTTAATTTATATTGCAGGTGACTCCAATGGCCATTGACAATATTGCAGGTGACTCCAATAGCACTCAGACAAGTGGTGTTGTAAGTCCTAAAGATACGGGAATTGAGGAGAAATCCAATGGCCTTGAAACTTCTAAAAAGGTAACGGAAACAATGGTAAGTATAGTAATAAAAGACCATCCTTTGATTTTTGAATTTTACATACATGATCGACTAATGTACCGTGTTTTATATATACGTATAGGAACCTGCTGCTAAAACTGTCAGGCCTAAGCATAACCTTAAGTCACGACGAAACGGGTCTCCAGATTCCCAATCGCTACAAAATGTGTCGTCTCCAACACAACCACTGCCAACAGTATGTATTTCAACATGTTTCTTGTTACTCTTTTGTTTAAATAATGTAACGTGTTTTATATATACATATAGGAACTTGCTAAAACTGTCGGACCCAATAAGCCAAAGCAAAAGAAGCGACGAAACGGGTCTCCAGATTCCCAATCGCAACAAGATGTGTCTCTAACACAAGCACTGCCAACAGTATGTATTTCAACATGTTTCTTGTTATTCTTTTGTTTAAATAATTTCTGATATATACATAAAAATTCTTTTCTTGTAGACACTTAAGTGCAAACTGTGGATTATAAAGCAAACAAATATTGTTGCTTTGGGTACCGTATACCAGTCTCATGGAAAGCAAGTGCTGCATAACCGACCACTCCCAAGTGATTGCTACAAAGTGTCGATTGATGAATCGTTAGTTGATGCAGCATGCGTACCGGACGTAGCAAATAATGGCTTAAAAATAGTTAAGAATGTTGAAGGTAGTTTCGTTGCATGGCCAAAGGATCAAGTTATTTTTGAAGAGGTGGTACGTACATGTGTTTTTTCAACCTACATATATAATTATTCATATGTAATTCAATGTTTGATAGAAGCGTCTTTTGTTTACTACAGGTTACACCAACAAACCATGTGACTAAATGTGTACCACAGGCACCATCGAAGAAACAATATATATCTGCTAACGACTTAAGGCAAACTGCTAAGGGGGTAAAGGTTCAAAAGTCTTTAGATATTTGATTAATTAAATACGACATTACAATTGTATATTCTGTCCAGTTATATACATTCGAGTTTAATTCAATTTGAAATTTCTTGTGGTTTTTAATATTGTTTTATATATAATATATATATACTCATTCCAGCAGCACTAGCATAGTACTAGCAGCAGTAACTCTGCTTCAGCAGGACTACCTTAGTACTGCTAGCAGTAGCAACTCTGCTCCAACATTATTGGTCACTCTTTGTTTAATTCGATGTGTGACTAAATAGTACCAAAGGCCACACAAAATAAAAATTCATGTGACCATTGGATGAACAATAGTCACGCAAAATACATATTTCTTCACTTTAAACAGCATATGGTCACACTTATTAACAACTTTGGCCACTTTATGCTTAATTGTATGTGACTAAATACCCAAAACAAGCATGCTTTGTATGACTAAATATTATAAAAGGCCACACAAACATAAAATTCAAGTGGCCATTGGATGATCAATAGTCACACAAAATACAAATTTCTTCACTTTAAACAACATATGGTCACACTTATCAACACTTTTGGCCACTTTATGCTTAATTGTATGTGACTAAATAACCAAAACAAACATGCTTTGTGTGACTAAATATTACAAAAGGCCACACAAACATAAAATTCATGTGGCCATTGGATGATCAATAGTCACACAAAATACACATTTCTTCACTTAAAACAACATATGGTCACACTTATTAACACTTTTGGCCACTTTATGCTTAATTGTATGTGACTAAATACCCAAAACAAGCATGCTTTGTGTGACTAAATATTATAAAAGGCCACACAAACATAAAATTCAAGTGGCCATTGGATGATCAATAGTCACACAAAATACAAATTTCTTCACTTTAAACAGCATATGGTCACACTTATCAACACTTTTGGCCACTTTATGCTTAATTGTATGTGACTAAATACCCAAAACAAACATGCTTTGTGTGACTAAATATTACAAAAGGCCACACAAACTAAGAATTCATGTGACCATTGGATGATCAATAGTCACACAAAATACACATTTCTTCACTTAAAACAGCATATGGTCACACTTATTAACACTTTTGGCCACTTTATGCTTAATTGTATGTGACTAAATACCCAAAACAAACATGCTTTGTGTGACTAAATATTACCAAAGGCCACACAAACTAAGAATTCATGTGACCATTGGATGATCAATAGTCACACAAAATACACATTTCTTCACTTTAAACAGCATATGGTCACACTTATTAACACTTTTGGCCACTGTTTTTTAAATTGTATGTGACTAACTCGAAAAAAACAACACACGCTGTGTGACTAAATCATCACAAACGTCACATTTATTATATTTTCATGTGGCCATAGGATGGGAAATAGTCACACATACTGATGAATACAACAAAACTTGTGCCTAATTAGTCACACATATTCGGTTTTTGGTCACTCTTTTTCAATGAAAATGGCCACAAACTAAACAATGTGACCATATGATACCTACGGTGGTGCGACTTTTCGTCACACACACCAAAAAAACGTGTGTGACTATATGCATATAGTCACGCATTTTGGGTGTGACGAAAGCCACATTCTGTACCAGTGTTATCAGATGTTACGCAAAGTTTTCAGTTCAAAGAACAGTTTTCAAACAATTGTGATCATAGTAAAAATAGTAGCATGTATCTCACCCCAAGTAGTTGCAAAATAGTTAAGATAAATAAGAGTGTGGCTATGAACTCACCTTAGTATGCAGCAATGCAAGATATCACAACTAGCATCAAGTAGTAAGCACAACAGTATCAATAAGTGGTAGAGCACAACGGTACTGGTTCGACACAACCTAGTAAGTAACATGTTTCAGAAAATAATCCTCAAGTAATTTATGAAGTAGTGTTCATTGAATACTCGTGTTAATATAAAAGGGTTTAGTTTTCAATGGCGATGAAAGAAGTAATCATTTGCATCTCATGTGGTTTTTAAAAAACATAGTTTCAAGATTAAATCACGTTAAGACGATGAAATTCGGCGAAACACAATCAATACATAGAAAAAAGGAATCAAGAAACGAAGAGGAAATAAATAAAGAAATAAGAATAATAAAGAAGAAAGAAGTAATAAGAAATAAAAGAGAAATAAGAAAGAAAACGTCAATAAGTTGTTTCGGTGTTTTACCTAGTAACTTAAATAGTTTAGAAAACGTTATGGTTTAGGAAAGAATTGTTTAGTTGATAGAAGGTTTAGAATGTTGATAACTTGGTCAATAGAAATGCTTATAACATTTATAAATCATAATCGTTTTAAGTTATAAAATGATTTTTATAAAATTTGGACATGACGTGTCCATTTATACGATATTTTCCAAGTCGTTACGACTTATTGAATATCAAGTTTCAATTATTGCGAATTATCAAATTGCTACAAAGTTATACCAATTTTAAACAAATATTACAAGTTTTAATCAATAAATACAATTATTACAACTTTACAAGTTTTAAATAATTTATCCGTCGTTATCATTCGCGTATATATTACTGCTGGGTTTATTGACTATTTTGTGTCCAAAATCGTCCATAATTCCTTCGGCTAATACCGTAAATCCAATAACGAGCATCCATATCATCCAAAGCATAGGTAATAGTAACAATGTCCAATATTCAATCAATATCCAATTAAGTTTTCCCCAAATATTATACGAAAGTCCATTAATGACAACAAAGGATAATAAGTTAGTCCGTGTAATAAAATTTAAAAACAAATAAAACTTATAACCAAAACGTAAACATGCCAAAATAATACATTGGGCTTCGGCCCAATTTATACCAAACGCACCCTAAAGTAAATAAATGTGGGTTTTGGCCCAAGCTTAAGACCAACACATGCTAAAGAAAGGGCTTAGCCCTTTTAGCAAACCAAACACTAACACCCATTTGGTGTTACTACTCGTGTGGAGACACAAACGAGGCAAAAAAACGAAGACCATACTCACTCGACACCCCCGTCGAGACACACTCAAATGAGTACTCCCTCTTGGGGACTCGCTAAACCGAGCTGAACAAATGCATTTTTTGTGGTGTCTAACTTGACCAAAACCAACAACCATACACCCTCCTGTCGCAACTCTAGAACTGAGCCAAAATAAAATATGACTCGACACTCTAAACCTTTACCCAAGGTTTGTTTAACCCGAAAACAACTAGTCGTGACTCCCTTTAATCACGACTCACTGCTATACGAGACCCAACATCAATCCGTTAACCTCAAAACACAATCAGTCATTAAAATAAACGTACAAGGACGATTAAAAGCTTAAACATAACGGAATAAATACAAAATAAGCTTGTATAGCTCCGAGTCAACTCAACTCGTGAGTTGACTCGGTCGAGTCAAGCGACTCGGCAGCGAGTTCGTCCGAGTTTAGTTGTTAGAAACTAGATCCACACGATTAGTTGTAGAAAACATAAGGTTTAATTAGTTTTAGATCCAAAATCATTTTTATTAGTTTATATTCGATTAGGGTTTCAAATAAAAATGAAGATAATAAAGAAAAGTGGCGCGTGGCCTTACCAACAAGCGAAGAAAGAGAGGAAAGATGGCGGTGGTATGGTGGTGTCATGGTGATGGTGTGGCGGTGGTACCCAAAACGCGAGCAAAACTCCGTTTCTAGCTTCCAAAACAATAGATCCGAACCTCCTTGACTTGATCTACACATATAAGGTATAAAAATGACTCGCCGGAAATTTGCCAGAGAACGGAAAACGGTGCCGGAATATTAAGAGTAGTGAGAGAGGGTGATGAATGAATAGTGAAACCCTAAATGAGGCCTTTTATACACAGGAGGGGTTAAACATGGACAAAAGAAAGTGTAGGGGCGAGCGGTGTAATTTTGGGCGCGGGATAGAAAGTGTAATTTAGCTATTTTTCTAATAAAATCCATATGGGGCCCATTTGACATAGCAAATGGCCGTTTTAAATTACGAGACTTGCGCCCTTGAGTCCGAAATAATTTTTCCAATGAGACGAGTATTGATACGTATAACTTTCTCGGAGTTAATTTATTTAGTAAATCAATTCGTTTCGTGCGTTTTAGGTTGTGACGGCTCAATAAAGGAATAACGCTCACGTTAAACAAGATATCCACGGTTTTTCAAACCCAAGCAAGTTCAAAGAAGTTTAAAAGCAAATTGATTTCAAAAATAAACATTTTGGCTAGTAAAATAAGTTTTGGAAAATTGTCGGTTGTTACAAGTCGACTCAGCCGAGTCAACTCGCGAGTCGAGTTGACTCGGGGTGAGTTATGGTGGTTTTCATATTTTGATGGCTTTGTGTGACTTTGGTTTATTGATTTGTAGCTCGGTTTGTATTTTGGATTAGATTTGGGAGTTGTTTGGTTAGGCAGAGTGCCCTATGGCTCGAGTGGGAGTGAGCCGTGACTCAAGGGAGTCACGGCTAGAGTTTTAGTGGTTGCTTGTATTGGTTTTGGATTGTTTTGGGTTTGAGTACTATCCGCGAGCTCATAGGCTCAATAGGAGCCAAGCCGTGCCTCGTGGGAGTCACGGCTATGGTTGGTTTGATGTTTTGGTCTTAGCCAAGAGCCCCTAGGCTCGATGGGGAGTGAGTCATGACTCGAGGTGAGTCACGGCATAGAGTTAGACTAGTTTAATAATTGTGATAGTTTGGATGTTGTTTGGTTTTGGATTTGGGTGTGTTTTTGCATTAGCCTAGAGTCCTACGACTCATATCGAGTCGAGCCGTGACTCAAGGCGAGTCACGGCATAAGGTTTTGGTTTATTGTTTGTGTTGGTTAGACTTGGTTTAGTTTTGTCGCGGTTAGGATTTGGTTAAGTTTTGTCCTAGCCGAGAGCTACATAAGCTCAATGCGAGTCAAGCCGTGACTCACGGGAGTCACGGCAACGGTCATTAAGTTATTTGTGCCAAGTAGTTTAGTTGAGACTCACGGGAGTCTCGGCCGTGTCGTACTCGAGGTTAGAAAACCTCGAGTCAACTTTTAAATTAGTTTTTCGTTTATTTTATTTAATTATTTGTTTATCGATATGGTGTTTCGGGATAATATTTGACAATATGGGATATTATTTGGACATTGGACATGGATATGTGTTATTAACCTATGCTTGGAAGAGAATTGGACGTTATTGGATTTACGATATTAGCCGATGGACCTTATGGACGATTTTGGTAATTGAGACGGAAGAGTATGTTAGACTCACAAGAGCTTAACATATTTGGACCCGAACATACACAAAATGGTCGATAAACTTGACAATTAATATATACGCGAATGATAGTGTCCAATTATATATATTTAACTTGTAAAATGTGACGATAAAACTTATATTCAAGAGTCGTAACGACTTGTAAATGCTTTATAAACGGACGCATCATGTCCAAATTTTAATAAAATCCTTTATAACTTAATCGTTTATGATTCCTCAATATCCTAAAAACCTTTTCGAAACTTATACATTTTCCTCCTAAATCATGATGTTTTATTTAACTATTTTGGAAATGGGTAAAACACCGAACCAACCTATTGATGTTTTTCTTTCTTGTCTTTCTTATTTTATTCTTCTTCTTAATCTTAGTTCTCCTCTCTTTTCGTTATTCTTTTCTTTGTATCCATTTGTGTTTGCCGACTTTTATTACTTTAACTTCTCGTATCCACACGAGTCTTAAACGTTATTTCTCTCAAACGCCATTGAAATAAAACCTCTTCATTTCAAATACGAGTATTACTTTATAAATCGCTTTGAGGTTTATTGTTGAGACATACTATTCACTTATTAGGTTGTGCTGAGGTTCATTTGTTGTGCTGTACCATCTGATCATTTGTGAAATCTTGTTTCTCTACTACTACTAAGGTGTGATTCGTAGCCCCACTTTTACTTTTAAATCGTTTATAAACCCATGGGGGAGATACATGCTATTTACTTATTTTATGTGCACAATTTTTTATTGGTATGCTATTCCTGACTGAAACGATAATGCTAAGTACCGTCCTTGCCAAAAGCAAGTCCCTCGATCATGAACCATTAATCACTTACGAGTGAGCGCGATTATAGTTTATAGGCCTATAGGAATTGACCCTCCCGCCATGTGGACTAAGGTCGGTCCGCATGTGATGTACTATATTCGAGTTTCACTAGGTATCTGGCAAAGTACCTAGCTTTGGGGGCAACTATTATATTATGAAATTCCGCGGTTACTGTCGACTTACGCCAAGGTTATTGGTGCTGGTTAACACTTTGTGTGTCATGAGCTTAGCAAAATTATTTGACGCTTACCCGATATCTGTGTTTGTTACATATATCTTCCAAACTTAAAAACTTGTACTCAACTGTTTATTTATCAAACCTATGGATTACACTCAACCTTTGTGTTGACTTTTTAGCATGTTTAATCTCAGGTAATTGATGCATATTTGTGGTCACCGGGAGTGGCTGAAGACTTTTGATGGCTATCATAGGCTTTACTATCTATCTCTACTATCTTATCATTCGAAAAACCTTTTAAACTATTTCTTTTAATTCCGCTGCAAACTATGTTTTATTTCCGCTGCAACTTATGTTTGAGAGTCTTTTAGACTCTAAATGTTTAATTTTGTATTCGAATGATATGTTTTTGCTAAAACGTCTCGCTATGAGATCATTTTCTATAGATGTGACTGTCTTACCCCTCACGTAGCACCCCAAGCTCCGTTCCGCTGCCATATTCCGAGTTGGGGGTGTTACACTTAAAGTAATGGTGGTGTAGGGAGTCAAAAGTGATGGTGGTGTTGGCGGTCGGAAGTGGTGATGATGGCTCGTGTAGAAGACAAAGGGCATTAAAGTCTTTTCACGTGAAAGTACTTAAATTACTATGCATAATGAGAGCTAGCTAAAATCAGTCAATTTTGCGTTAGGTTAAATGAAAAGTATCAAATGTAAATGCAAACTAATGAAATAGACCCAAGCTCGTTTGTGGGTTTAGGGTCTTTAGAGTTTCATATGTAGTCATCATTATAAATTGTGGATCAATAAAAATTCATAACCTATAGGGTTTTCATTGTCTAACATGGTATTGGAGTGGGTTTGATCCGCAGACTTAGGTGGCTAAGTTGAGCCACCTCATATATGTCACCTCGTCAAAATCTAGTCATCACCAAATATCCTTATCCCCATCTCAAATCCAAATAATAATAATAATAATAATAATAATAATAATAATAATAATAATAATAATAATAATAATAATAATAATAATAATAATAATAATAATAATAATAATAAACGTCTATGATTTGCTCTTTTTTTCTTTGTTTTTGCTTTTGATGTTTCTGCATGAAGAATATTGTTTTCCGCTTACTGTTGGATGTCACCATCAAAATTAATTATTTGCTTTAGTGCTTTTGCTTATCGCATATGAAGATTTGTCAACGTTTGCTGTCGAACATTTTCATCAACAAAACATTGATTGCTTTAATGTTTATTTAGTTTTCTCATCAAATCCGAGTTTCGCGATTTCGCCGCTCGAATTGTGGGGGAGTATTAGAAGATTAGTATTCCCAAGCCCGTTTATGAGTTTAGGGTTGCTAGAGTTTCATATCTATCACCATTATAAATTGTGGATCAATAAAGCATCATAAACTTTTCATTGTTTAACATATTCTCGATCTTAATTATCACCTCCACTTTCGTAAAATAATGCCTGGGCTCATGCAAGAAAACAAGTAAGTTTATCTTATTGCAACCTCACTCAACCTAGTGCTACCACTTGAATTTCCTCTATATATACCATCGGGTAAGTAACTAGCTTCATTGTCTTCAACTTAGTACTTACACCAAATTAGTACTACCATGGGTAACCCTCATTCCTTCACGAGTATCGAGCTTGAATCCTTCGTCTTTCCATCGTCCATCAAGCCTCCTAGTGCAACTAAAACTTTGATCCTCGCAGGCGCTGGTATTTCCACATTTACGTCCTCAAGTTATAAATAACTATAAATTATGTCTTCTTCATATACTTTTATTGTTCTTTGCATATAACTAAATATTATAAATTATGTGCAAGGTGTGAGACGTTTGGAAATACAAGGAAACATCATGAAGGTTGCCGTGGCCGCCTTGTACTTAGAGGAAAAAGCTATTAAGTCACTTACTGTGAACTGGAATGGCAAAACCGATGTCGAGTATAAGGGCATTTTGGTCATTTTGGTACTACATAACTTAGCTAGTAGTATAAGGGCATTTTGGTTGTATCTTAAGATATAAGTTTTCTTTGTACCTAAGTTTTGTATGTCAGTTTTTTTCTCTATATAACATAGAGATATAGAACTTTGTAATAGTATTAGACTTTGACTTCATAAATAAACTACTAACTTTTGTGCTCCCATCTTCAAGCTCATGTTTTGAACCTCTACTTCTGATCTTTGTGCTTCTGTTGTTGGTTTGGTCTTTTGCCCCATGAATATCCCTATTTGTTCCTAACAAATTGGTATCAAGAACCACTTGATTGATTGAAGCAAGCTGCAACTATTTTGGGTTTCTGATCGACGTCAGCTTTTGGTTGATTTCAAGACATAATTTCTTGACATCATTTGATTTTCGTTTGTGTTTGGTGGCTACTGATTCGATTAGTTGAAGACATCAGGTATGAATTTGTTTTGTGTTTTGGTGGTTGCAGTTGATCGATTTTTGGGATATCAGGTTTGTGATTTTGGATTTTTCCCTTTGTTCACTCGTTTGTTGCTTTATGCTTGTTTGATTGATTGAAGGTGTTTGTTGATTGGGATTAGGGATAGTTAGAACTTGTGTTGAATTGATCGGTTTGTGTAGAGATTATCTGTCTCTTTTGGATCGATTAGTTATTGGGTTTGAATATGGGGGCTTTGACTAAGTGGTGTGAAAACGTAGTGAAAACGTAGAGGGGGGTGAATACGTTTACCGTTTTCAAACTTAAAACTTGTTGTATCAAATTTCCAATTCAGCTAGTTCTAATATGAACACTGTCTGTTGTAGTTTATGTCTACCAAGTTGTCACACAAGTATTATCACATAATCACAACACAAGCAATCACATAATGCAAATATAAAAGTAAAGAGATAAGTAAAAGAAAGCGCAAACCGAACACGATGATTTATAGTGGTTCGGTCACGGAGCTCCTCTCCGCCCTACTCCACTCCCCGAGTACCCAACTCGAGAGTTACTTCACTAGATCAACAAGCTCCCTTTCTTAGGCGGAGAAAACCTTTACACGTCGCTTACTTCCTTTTCCGGTACTAAGCTAAACACCGGGTTCTTTACAAGGGTACAACCACTCCCATCGTCGCTTATACAATTTCCGACACTAAGCTAGATGTCGAGTTCTTTACAAGGGTACAACCCCTCCCAACACTCTTTGTATTTTAAGGACTAAAATACTAACCTCACTCTACTGATCTAAATGATACAATGATGGTTACAACAATGATCCATGACATAAGTATATCATGGATATGAATGCCTACACTATATGAACTTCCATTGATCGGAAGCCTTCAATGTATGAAGATCACAAGCTCCCTAAACTTGTTGTGATGGATCTTCATATATGCATCATCATGGTGGATTAGTAAGTATGCTATGGATGATGACTTGTGATCTTGAGCTTGCTTCATAGGATCATAACAAGTGTATGCTTACAACATAATGAAAGTTAGTAACATTATGATCATTATGTAATAAGGTGATTAATGTATGAATCTACATGTTTAGCTACTGATCTAAGTGTGTGAAATGAGTGAGGGAATGTGTGTTCTAAGTTGGATAAACAATGGGTAAACAATGGGCTTCTATTTATAGCCAACAAGATTTTTGCTCCGCGGATCTGAAGGATCCCTAAATTTGGATCCGCGCTTTATACCATTTGGATCCGCGGATTGACAGCTAGCAAACCTTACCAAATCTCATGAAATCTTCAAATGTCAACTATCTAACTTGTGTATCTAAACAAGATATTATACAATCTTACAAAGATTTCACTTGTGATGCATGCCATGATGTCATGGTATTATTTAACTAATAAAGTTTCCATTTTAAGAAATAAACATGTAAACTTGTATATGTTATTCCTAGTGAACTTTGTAATGTTTATGTGTATCCTAGTGATCATGTAAAATGAGGTTCTAAGTAGAATGATTAGCCTTTTTAAAATACTTAATTACCTAACCGTATTTTAAACATTCTAAATGGTTTGTTAAGGGTTTGATCATAATGCTACATAACAAACATGTACGAACCTGTGTTGTATCATATGAGGACTTGAGAGGTGTTGAATGTATGTTGAGACAAGATATGATTACAAGTATCTTGTACATTTTACGCTATGTATCAAGTTACATGTTTGTCATCACTCAAAACAAACAAGATTGCTTGCACTAGCAATCTCCCCAACGAGACTGCTTGCACTAACAATCTCCCCCTTTTTGATGATGACAAAATATGTAAACGTGATAGAAAGTAAAATGCAAAAAGTTACTTGTGTCCATAATTACTTACTTTATTCTTGTGTCCGTTTCTCCGTTTACACCTTTCTCCTTTTCTCCTTGTGTCCGTAATTACTCACTTTCTCCGTTTACACCTTTCTCCCCCTTTTGTCGAAGCAAAAAGGGTGTGTCCTTGGAGTTAACTTAATTTCTCCCCGAAATGGCGAGCTTGCATCATCCCTAGTGAAGTTAAATAGACTACTCCAATTTCCTATGGTTGTTGCATTTCCTAGGTTGTTAGCGAATCCATGGATCAAGCTAGACTCTTAACCTACATCAAGGTTAGTGGTGTGCAACATAAAAAGAATATATTTGAAAAATGCATGATGAATGAAATGCAAATAGCCAACGATACACGTGGGTAATCTATGTTGGACTATGTAGACCTATCTCCTCCTTTTTGTCGAAACGAAAAGAAGATATGCGTAGCGGAATGTGGTAACCAATCCTTGGTGATTACTCCCTCTAGTTTAGAGTACCAAGTATGATAATGCAATAATATTGAGAACTTTAAAGCTCCCCCTTGGATAATACTCCCCCTAATTGGAATGACAAGGTTAAGATGTATGATCCTACAAAACAAATAGTTAGACTATGATATGCTCCCCCTTGATGTATACTCCTCATTGCTAGAGTACCAACGTATACGGTTCAAGGATGAGAAATGCTAAAAATGATGAGTTAGTATATGATATACTCCCCCTCGATCTATACTCCCCGTTGCTAGGGTACCGACGTATATGATCCAAGGACGAAGAATCCTACAAAATAAAGGTTAGTATAAAACAATATTTGTCCTTGGACAAGTATGTAATATATACCAATGCGTATATATGATGCATCCTAAATAATGCTTTGACGAAAACTCCCCCTTGCTCTAGGGCGTCAAGATGAACCTACAAAACAAAAGATTAGTGCACTAGAAGCAATGTCTTAAGTCATATACGACCAATGTGTATAGAAGTTGCAATATGAGTGCTAGACTGATAATCCTCCTGGTTTGAGATCGTCAAGAAGCACCTATAAAAGAAGAAAAATAATCGAAGCAAACTTCATCCTATGATGAGTAAGCTATATACAATCAAGCGTATATGATGAAACCTACTATGAAATGGTTAGTGCAATATATTTTATCTCAAAGAAAAATATTATGTAACATATCAATAATCTAATCTCAACCAACATACCGATTGTGATTGTCTAATCAAAAAAAAATATGATGCAGCATACGAATTGTGATATCAATCGTGATTATCTAGTAAACCATGTTATAAAGAGTGTAATCTTTTAATAAGAATTATATTTACAAGAATATAATATGATAAAATCCTACAAAATAATGCCTATGAGGAGGATATGAAGTGAAGTTAAAATGCTTAAAGTGAGTGGTATTAATATGGTGTTCGTTTACAAGTGAATGATAACTTAATGGATGACTAAAGGTTGATGTAAGTAGGTTTTTCGCTAATCCATGGGATTGATGATTATTGAAAAAAGTGATGGATGGTGGTGATTATAATGAATGCAATGAATTCAGAAACTCTAATGTATAGCAAATGCTATAAGAGTATTTGAAGACTGTTATGGTTATGATATTATCATCTACCAAAGATGAATCGTGCCATAGTAAATGTTTGAATAAAAATGAGAGGAAGTGAAGACAATGATCACTTAGGAATAGAGATTCCATATGTAACAATTGGAAATACTAGATACCTATATGTGGATAAAAATGACATCATATGATGAGAGTGTTGATTGGACCAACGTGTTTAGAAAGATGGTTCTATTTGCACAGACAATGACGTGCTTGATATGTGTCAGAATGAAAAGGATGAGATCCTATGATGGTGTTCTAGACAATGAAGTTGTGAAGGAAAATCCTAGACTCGGTTGTGAGAGGGTTGTCTATTTTAAATGGTTAAACACTGAACTTGGTACCCGCGGATTTGGCGGAACCAAAATTTTGGTTCCGTCCTTCTTAACGAAGGGTTCCGTGAGACCAAAATAGATTTGGTTATGTTTTGTCGTTTTTGATCAAACGAAGGTTCAAGCTAAGGTCTATTTACTTATAACTAATGACTTGGTTTCACTAATCCTAGTAAAAGTCTAAGGAGACTTAATGCTTATCGTTTAAGAGGTATGTCAAACACATGATGTGTTTTTGACGAGGTATTGGTGCATAACTGTGATGTTGATCTAAGGAGGTTTGACACACTTGTGTCTTTTGTGAACTGATTTAACTGAGTGATTTGAACCTACATGTCGGTATTTGAGAATGTAAGAAACATGAGTACATGTTCTTTAATAAGAAAAGACAATTATGTGAATGAATTTCTCTCCTCCTTAATTGGTGGACATTCAACATAATCTATGAAGAATGAAGGTAAAGTGTTTAGGATGTTGCAGATTAATGAAAGCGATGAGCTTAGCAATGTTTTTGTGGATATTGGTTAGCATACAAAGAACTTCATCCTTGAAGTTACGTAGCTCTTCTCTATCAATGCGAGATGATTGCACGACGAGGCATGTGGTTTTCCTTATGGGAGGTGTATTGTTTTAACTAAAAGATGATGAAGATAATGTTAGGAAAGCGGAAGCAACAATACGATTTGGAGAGAGGTATATTGAAAGATATCCAAACACAAATTTCAAACCTCTAAAACTTAATCCTATTAGCTTTTAAGACTATATGCAAGAAAATGGATCCCATAAACATATTACTAATCTAAGTAGCAATAATGAGATAACAAATTATGCAAAATAAGCATAACAAGGAAAAATAACAAATAATTTGTTATCAATCTACAAGACAAAAGTCCTAATGAAAAAAGATGTGAATATTATAGAAATCATAACATCTCATCTACCAGACAAAAAGCTACTACATGGCATCAAGACAAATAAGCATATTGTAAGATGACATGACATTGTTTTTGATATTACATTGTGAAATTGTTTTGAAGTTAGGCTTAGTTACTTAAGCATACTTACCCATTAATTAACACCATGATCTATGTGATTAATAAAACAACTTCTAAGTGTTTATCATACCAAAAAGCACTTAGACATATAGGTGCACACATGGCAAACAAATAGTGTGACGTGGTCACAAGAGTAATGAAACGACAGGTTCATGCAAACAATTCCTACATTTTAGAAACATGCATTATTTAGACTATCCTATATGAAAAAGACTCAACGAATGTCAACAAAAGACACGAGATTTCAAATATAGAAATATCATATAAGAATGACATATCATGAGTTAACAAGTAATACATTAATCTTGCGAAATAGCATATAACAAAAGAATGAACATATCATACAAATCATACAGCATATAAGCATGCAGACAAAACCTTTCTAAGGTTTACACATTTGACAATGATAACATCAAGATATCAAACAAATATCATGTAATCAATACACGTATATGTAATGCAAGTGATTTTATTAATAAACTAAAGAAAAATCACATCTACTTCTTGTTTGATTAATTATTCCTAAGACAAGATAATTCACCAATACATGACTTAATGAGACTCAACTATTTCTATAAAAACTAGTGTGATGAAGATGTCATGTTATACACGTAAATTTGACAAATATGTGTCGATGGATTTTAATCATTGTGTTTGGAATCTAATATTGAATGATCTAAAGCGTGACATCCTTTAAGTTGAGTTTAAGTATGAGTTATGCAAGTGATCTAAGATCAAGACATGTGTTTGTGTGTGGTAACGGGATATGTCATGAAAGTTCTGAAGAAAGTTCTTTGGAACAAGAATCTAAATAAAGTTACCAACTTTAATAGGTCTTGTGTATGCTCCAGAGATGTGAATATGCACAAGGTTTGACCAAGGTTTAATGTACGCTTAAAAGGAAATAGATACGTATGGTATCTTTCAACAAGTAAGATTTAACTAGTGCTCAATAAGGAAGATAGTTCATAGAACTAGTGGATGTTTGTTTTAAGATTATTTGCCCAATGAGGTGTAATGAAATCTCTTGTAACATAACCGTTCATGTTGCAAGAAAATAATGATGCATAGGATATACATTATCCTTTTTAACAAGATGAAAAATAAACACATAATGTTTTTCCGAAACATCATGTTTTCCTAAATGAAGATATGAACACAAAGTATTTGAATTGGATAGACTTATCCTAAATAAACTAGGTTTCAATAATATGATAACTAGACAAGATAAACTTACTTGAGTTTCTTTTGTATACTCCTCAAGATTGTTATTTGGGATGTATGAGATTGGCTTTGAGATTTCATTATAACATAAGTTGTTACAATGTTGATTCAAGATTAAATGAAACAAAGTATTACCAATACTTTGATGCCTTGTGGTACTACTTAATGAATGTGAGCATCATGCTCATTTGATGGTGAAGTTCTAATTCTATAGGTGGCAAGGTATTGATGAGTTGATTCAACTTGCATTTGATTTGGTATGAGTGTTGGACTAAGGGTTTTTTGAGCAATGCACTCAATGGCGTGAATTATGGTGATGAAGGAGTTTGTTGAACTTTTGGGTTTCATGAATGTTGAAGATTACAAGAATGGATACTAATTCTTGTGGTTCACTAGCGGATGAAGTGTTTGGTTATGTTTGTGAAACCAAGGGGCTGAAGGTGATGAAGACTAATTCTTATGTTCCATTGGTTGGTATAACTAGTGTGTGATGTGATCTAAAGCTTAAGGTCTGAGACGTATCACAGAAGTGAATGTGTTGGAATAATGGTGAAAGTACAAGTGTACTTAGGTGATAGGATAAGTGTTTTAACATACGTTGTTAAAAATACTTGGGAGTTGATCATTTCGGATATGTCTTTTAATGACTACAATCGTAAGTCAAATTTACTTGAATATTTCGGATGAAATACTTAAGTTGTCAATCCTACTTTATTGAGATAAGACTTGATAATACATCTATAACCTAAGTGTGAGTTATGACTCGATGTAAATCTTAATCGTCTTGAAGAATGACATGTTAACCAAGTAAGGCAACATATGTGGAAACTGGACAATATCCACAGTCATGAGTTGGGTTTGTAATCTATGATATATTTGCAAACAGTGAGTTTGGATTAGTTTGGAAGTTGTCAATTTACAAATCAAGCTAGTGAATGAGTAAAGGACGGGAGGATGCAGTGTGTAATGATCACAAATACTCAGTGGTTTACCGAAAAGGTACCTTGGAGCATTTTCATGAAATTTGAAACTGTGATTAGATATGATTGTCCTATTTGGTGTTTGGTGAGATGTCCTAATCCTAATTTGAGTGAACATTAGTGATAAGAATCCTAAGAACTAGAATCAATAATCTAAGGATCTTGATTAGTTGGGATTTTGAAAAAGTTACTGTTGACACCCACGGATCCAATCGACAACTGATGCGCGTGATGTGTCGTTGCGGTTTAGCAGTTTTAATGCCTACTCAAGTTTTAAATTTATATTTAGCCGACTTATCAATAACACACACACTTAACGAGCAGTGTACCCAGTCAGTATGAATATAATGGTAAGTAGAGTGTCGATCACTAAGAGTGGAACGTATTATCTAGTTATTCTAATCAGTATTTTAATATCCTAACGCAAGGGGGTTTCAGCCTGAGAGACTGGCACGGTTTTGTTTGCAATTAAATAATAAAATAAACCAATAGGCACGAATCAGCAAGTAGCACACACGTACACAGATAAATACTCGAGACAATAAGAGGGCTGTCCTTATGATTAAGTAGATTGTCACTTGTTTTATTGATAGCTTTATATGAAGTGTATGTAGTTAACCCTTTCTCGTTGGTCCTAATCTTATCGGCGAGTAAACCCTTAATGATTACTTATGTCTAAAAGTTATTCCTAAGTGATCAATTTAGTAATAACCGTGGGAGCCACATTATGTCCCGCAGTCAAATGCCCGCAAGCCACTAATAAACACAGAGGTTATTAATGCACTAATAAGTAGTAACCAAAGACATCAACATATAAACTTTAATTGATGGGAAAGCAAGTATTAAAGGGAGTGCAATCTTTCGTTGTCACATTACACAAGCCACCAATCCTGATGAATTAAAGTTTGCTAACACAATAAAACAAAACTACTTAATGAATTAAACACATGCAGCACCTTCTTACAGCTCTTGTATCTTTGATTTGGGTGTGTCTTGTGCTGCCTCCTTGACTGAATTCGTCCTTTTGTTCTTCTGTTCGAACTTAGGTTATAATGTTCGGAACTTATATATTGTGTACGAAATTCGTCTGGTCTTGGGGTATTTATAGTTTCTGTCTGAGGGAAGATGCGGCGCATCTACTAAGTAGATGCGGCGCATGTACTTAACTTCGCGTGGGGTCCAAGATTATAATATTCAGGAATATTCGTACACCGCCAGAAGATGCGGCGTAACTCCATGATTAGATGCGGCGCATGTCCTCTTGTATCTTGGATCGTATCTGGTGATATCTTGATAGAGATGCGGCGCATGTCGAGAGTGAGATGCGGCGCATCTGGAGCAGAATTGACTTGATCTTGTCCATGTCAGTAGACTTTCACTTTATGCACGTTTTGCTCCATAATTAGTCCAAAATCGCCAAGTTTCACCAAATGCTTGTTTTTACCTGAGAATTACAAAAGTAAACGATTAAGTATCAATCCTCATACATAATATAGTAAAACAAGTCAAATTAATAGGATAAATGATAGTAATAAAATGTACTTATTAGAGTTCATCAAATATCCCCCCACTTGAACTTTACTTGTCCCCAAGTAAACCTTAGAATTTCTTTTATGAAAATGTATCCTAAAAGATGTTAGGATTTATTTTTATATTTAAGCATGTATTCGTTTATTTCATAATCACACAACTAAACACTTAACGATTTAGAAGTAAAATAAAATAAGTCGATAAAATCAAATCTAATCGTTTAACTGTCCAGTCGTGACGAATATTCTATCATAAGCTTGGCAAGTATACACATCTCCTCCACTAAAGCCAAGGAATAACGAGTCTAAAGCGGTAAAAAGGGTTTTGTAGGCTTAAGGGTTAATTATTCTTAATCACTATCGATCTCATATTCCAGAAAAGGCGACAAAATCACAAATACATGATCGAATCCACGAACACGATACTTGCAATTGCTCAAATCCTTAACTCGAATAGGCTAAAGATAGGTCCAAACTTCACCAATAATAATATATCAAAAAGGGCGACAAAATCATAAATACATAGCCGAATCCACGACTACGATACTTAAGATTGCTCAAATCCCTAATCTCAATAAATCAAAGGTTCGGTTGGATAAAGAATAATAAAGGGTATGGATAACATTTGGGATATAAATTGGTGTAAAAATAAAAAATAAACAAAACAAATAAATTAAAATCCTAAGTGTGGTTAATCACTATCCCAACCATCCCATGAATAAGACTCATATCATCGAATAACTCACGCTTTAACACTTGAAACACACGCTTTAGGTAGACATGAATTATACTCAACAAGATCTTAATCAAAGAATAAACCTTAATTGGCGTTCCCATAACTGCCAATTCCCATTCAATCCATAGATATAGTACAACAAATAGTGGTGATATCGACCACTTACATAACTTTACATAAGTTGGTTAAAACTAACTTCCAACTTTTCTTTCTTTCTTTTTCTTTTCTTATTTTTTCGATTTTTTTTTTTTTTTTTTTTTTTCAAACATAAACATAGATGTGTAAAATTTCACCACATCACTATAATGATAATTCTGGATAATTTTTCCATACTTTTCATGACTTCAGAAATAATGGTAATAGTGAAAGTAGTAAACACACGAAAAATAAACTCAAAGATATACAATATTTACTTTCACTCCAATTGCATTGTGCAATTTCCCGACCTAACCATAGATAATGAATTACGCACGCGAACACAGGTAATGTAAGGAAACACACTTTGCCTATAGCAATTAACCAACCACGGATTCTAATCTACAGGGTAGGCTAAGGTGTAAGGGTGTAACGAAACATTTTAAACATAGGTGTAAGAAACGAAAGGAATGGCTCTGAGTGTTTTTCTAGGGGTATCTTACTCTAAAAATGAGAGTAACAAAAGGTTTATACGGGGGTTAACTAACCAGTGTAGTTAGTTAATAACACATAACATATAAAGGTTATTTGGGTGTAATCCTAGAATTTTACCAATTTAGACAAGTCATTCCAATTATATAAATAATACTCATTATGGTGGTCTCGAATAGTATACAAGCCAAGTTCTAAAGTACAAGTCACCGGCACACTCATAGATTTGTGAATTTTGAAAAATCACAATTTTTGAAAATAACGTCATGTGTGCAGTTATGCAACTTAGATTTTAAACAAAAACATGCTAAAAAATTTTTAAGTTTGATATATTAAGCACATTTTAAGCATAATTTTTGAAAAAGTTTAGGACAAGTAATTGTTAAGTGTTCTAATTCTCCAATCCCCCCACTTAAGTTAAACAACGTCCTCGTTGTTTGTATAAAAGGCTAAAAACTGGAAAATAAAAGAATTAGAACATAAAAACTCCCCTGAGATTTGCTCGGTATGATCCTCCATTAGTATAAGAGCAAAAATCATCTTTCTTGTGGATTAGAACGTTAAAGCTTCATACTTGATGTATCCACAGGAAATCCAGGAAACTATAATACCACCAACACTTTAAAACACACCTAAGATAAGAAAGGTTCAAACTTGCATAATACATTAGTAGTTAGGAAAAATAAAACTTAAAAATTAAAACTGAAAATCATCAGGTCAGTCGATGCGCCGTATCTTATGGAAGAAGATACGCCGTATCGAGCCTGGAATTAATACGGATCAGAATAAAGATGTGCCGCATCCTTAACCAGGGATGCGCCGCATTAAAAATAAACTGATAAATAGTTTTAAAGTCGAAAATAAAAATGCAGAAAAATAAAATAAGATATGACCATTGCAGGAGATGCGTCGCATCTCAGAATTGAGATGCGCCGTATCCTCATGCGGCCTGGACTGACTCGACACAGAAAACAGAATAATAAAAATTCTCTGGGTTGTCTCCCGGTAAGCACTTGTCTTTATTCCAGAGTCTTCAAGTTAGACTCACGTTCAGCTCTTTAGTATCGATCATTGAAGGAGTCGGAAACATCGCGCTCCTTCATCGCCAATTCAGTAATATTGAACACTCCTTGCTCGTCCTTAATTTCCACGCCGTTCCTCTTTAATATCTGTATAAACAAAGTCCTGTCCCTTTCGGGCAGAGATGACAAAATGATAGACGGGAAATTCTTATTATCATATAGGCACAAATAAGCAAGGTGGGGTGGTAGTTCAATAAACACATCATTATTCAAATTCGTTTTCTCAACTATTCTCCTACGTTTGTTAATTACTACGCAATCATACCACTCATCATCAGAATCATTAACAACATTGCGTCTAAGTTCGGTAGGTACATTAAGGTCAATGAATTCCTCAAAGTTCTCATGATTAGGATTAGTTGAGTTGTTTTGAATCAATGTTTCTCCCATAAGTCTAGCTTCAAGATCGAGGTCCATACGCTCTCTTAATCCTAGCACATAAACACCTCTAATTATGCTTTTAACCGGATCTTGGCATTTATAGACTAGTTTATTATTCCCTACCCTTAATGAAATTTTTCTTTTAAACACATCAATCTTAGCATGGGCAGTAGACAAGAAAGGTCTTCCGAGGATTAAAGGAATCTTAACATCCTCGGGCATGTCTAGTATAACAAAGTCTACGGGAAAAATAAACTGCTCAATCTTAACTAGCACATTATTAGCAATCCCTTCAGGTCGTTTTACCGTTTTATCAGCCAATTCAATAAGTAATTTAGTTGGTGCTAATTTTCCTAGTCCTAGGGTAGCGAACGTCTTAAGAGGCATAACACTAACACTAGCTCCTAAGTCAGCTAACACATTATTGAAAGATATATTATTAATAGAACAAGGTAGAGTAAAACTTCCTGGGTCTCTTTCTTTATGAGGCAAGGCATTTGATTCGGTTGCAGGGCTCTCTTCTTTCATTGTTGCCTTGATCTCCTCTTCAATCTTTGTCTTCTCTTTTAGTAGTCTCCTTAAGCTGATTGAAGAATTAAAGAAAAATTCGGGTCTTGCACCATCATTACCATTCATCGATCTTCTAGGTATATTAGGAGTGACTTCTCCAGTGGTGCTTATGGCCTTGACATGATCTCTTGGGTTGGTTTCAGTTGAGCTCGGTAAACTTCCATATCCCCTTTCTTGAAGAACTTTGCTCATTTGACCAATTAGTTGTTCCAATGCTTTGATCGAAGCTCCTTGATTTCTTGTAGTAGTGTCTGTTGAAGCTCGGATTTCTTTGATCATAGCAGTATTCTCTTCATGTCTTTTAGCAGCATCGGCCATAATTTGCTTTAAAGTATCGTCTAAAGTCTGCCTCCTCTCTTGATAAGCGGGATTGAAGTTGTTCTTTTGATAGAATCCCGGACTAGCTTCCCTAAATCTTCCTGAAGGTCGGAATGGTTGTCCAAATTGGGTGTAATATGCTTCTTCAAATGTCTCACTTTCATTCATGTTCGGGCAATCTTTAGTGTAGTGAGGTCCTTCGCACTTTTCACACCCAACTTGGGCAGCATATGCTCTTTCATCTCGCTTCTTCATCTCTCTACTAATTTTATCCAATTGAGCTTGAATAGCAACAATCCCGTCAAAATTAGTGCTGCTCTTAGATCTAGTAGAGGTCCCATCGTGCCATTTCTGAGAATGATCAGCAGCTTCTTGGATCGCTTTCCTAGCATTAGTTGCACTCATCTGAGGTACGGCTCCCTTAGCATCCAAAATCTGTCTTGTAGGCACGTCCAATCCTTGATAAAACAATATTATCTCCTGCATAGGGGTTAGATAGTGTTGAGGACATTTTATCAATAAATCTTTAAATCGTTCCCAAGCTTGATAAAGGGTTTCATCAGGCTCTTGCTTGAAACTATTGATAGCCTCCATCTTTTTAGCAGTCTTAGCAGGTGGACAATATCTCTTCAGGAATTTGCTCTTCAAACCTTCCCATGTAGTGATTGAACTAGCAGGTTCATTCCTTAGCCACTTGTTAGCAGCTCCTTTTAGTGAGATTGGAAAGATTCTTAGCATGAGTTGATCGGTATTGACTCCTTCTGAGGTAAACAAATCTGCAATCTCCATGACCTTTTCAACATGCTCATTAGCATCCTCTTGTTCCGTCCCACTGAAAGCATTCTCTCTGAGCTCTTTGAGAAACTGACCCTTCAACTCAAATTTTGACTTATCATCAAACTTAGGTCTAGCAACTCCTGAAGTGTAATCAGCACGGGTATTGTTCATGTATTCCTCCATAGTAGTGTTTTCGCCCATTGTTTCTGTTTCAACTTCCTCTTTCTCTTCAGAAAAATAATCAAGCTCGAGTGAACTTGAAAGATCAAAGCTTCTTGTGTTGAAAAGCCTTCTAAGCGAGTGTAGGGCTCGTTCAGGATCTTCGAAAGGTTGAATCAAGTTCTTAGTCGAACTCCTGGTCATGCACTTCCTGAAATCAATCACAAAAGCATCAGTAGGGTATGCTCGAGAAAGTAATATATCAGATAATTAATAACGAAAACGGAATACGAAAAATTAAAGTTACTGATATCTGCAGACGATGCGCCGTATCCAAAAAGTTGGATACGCCGTATCTTATAATCGTTAAAATTTAATCAGACTTTATTCAGAAAATAGATACGCCGCTTTAGAATTTAAGAATGCGCCGTATCGAATTAATTAATCAAAAATCAGCTTGTCTAATTAAAATTAAATGCGTCGTATTAACGAAAGTTAATGCGCCGTATTTTCGTTACGTTTAAAAATAAATATCGATTTTTGATTCAGAATGATGCGCCGTATCGACAGAGATCGATACGCCGTATCTGTTTAATAATTCGCAAACTGTTTTTAATTAAAATAATAGATACGCCGTATCTGCTAAAGCAGATGCGTCGTATGGCGTTAACGTTTAGAAAAAATTTTATCAAAAACAGATACGCCGTATCTGCAAAAGCAGATGCGTCGTATTACTTTATCGCTTAGAAAAATTTTCTTATTAAAAACAGATACGCCGTATCTTGGGGAAAAGATGCGTCGTATCGAATTAATTAAACGCGTTGTATTTTTTTTTTTAAAATTAAACGCAATACGCCGTATCTGAGAGATCAGATGCGCCGTATCGTTTGATTTAGCACAGTACAACGATAGCAGAACAGAAAAATACGAAAAATAAAAACAAAAAAAAATTAAACACACAAACAAAAATAAAAGAAAACAATTAACACACAATACAACAAATATGCAAAATAGTACAATGATGCAATTAATCTAATAAAAAGAAAAACCTAATTAAAATACTAATCAAATTAACAGATAATAACAATTCACTCCCCGGCAGCGGCGCCAAAAACTTGATGCGCATGATGTGTCGTTGCGGTTTAGCAGTTTTAATGCCTACTCAAGTTTTAAATTTATATTTAGCCGACTTATCAATAACACACACACTTAACGAGCAGTGTACCCGGTCAGTATGAATATAATGGTAAGTAGAGTGTCGATCACTAAGAGTGGAACGTATTATCTAGTTATTCTAATCAGTATTTTAATATCCTAACGCAAGGGGGTTTCAGCCTGAGAGACTGGCACGGTTTTGTTTGCAATTAAATAATAAAATAAACCAATAGGCACGAATCAGCAAGTAGCACACACGTACACAGATAAATACTCGAGACAATAAGAGGGCTGTCCTTATGATTAAGTAGATTGTCACTTGTTTTATTGATAGCTTTATATGAAGTGTATGTAGTTAACCCTTTCTCGTTGGTCCTAATCTTATCGGCGAGTAAACCCTTAATGATTACTTATGTCTAAAAGTTATTCCTAAGTGATCAATTTAGTAATAACCGTGGGAGCCACATTATGTCCCGCAGTCAAATGCCCGCAAGCCACTAATAAACACAGAGGTTATCAATGCACTAATAAGTAGTAACCAAAGACATCAACATATAAACTTTAATTGATGGGAAAGCAAGTATTAAAGGGAGTGCAATCTTTCGTTGTCACATTACACAAGCCACCAATCCTGATGAATTAAAGTTTGCTAACACAATAAAACAAAACTACTTAATGAATTAAACACATGCAGCACCTTCTTACAGCTCTTGTATCTTTGATTTGGGTGTGTCTTGTGCTGCCTCCTTGACTGAATTCGTCCTTTTGTTCTTCTGTTCGAACTTAGGTTATAATGTTCGGAACTTATATATTGTGTACGAAATTCGTCTGGTCTTGGGGTATTTATAGTTTCTGTCTGAGGGAAGATGCGGCGCATCTACTAAGTAGATGCGGCGCATGTACTTAACTTCGCGTGGGGTCCAAGATTATAATATTCAGGAATATTCGTACACCGCCAGAAGATGCGGCGTAACTCCATGATTAGATGCGGCGCATGTCCTCTTGTATCTTGGATCGTATCTGGTGATATCTTGATAGAGATGCGGCGCATGTCGAGAGTGAGATGCGGCGCATCTGGAGCAGAATTGACTTGATCTTGTCCATGTCAGTAGACTTTCACTTTATGCACGTTTTGCTCCATAATTAGTCCAAAATCGCCAAGTTTCACCAAATGCTTGTTTTTACCTGAGAATTACAAAAGTAAACGATTAAGTATCAATCCTCATACATAATATAGTAAAACAAGTCAAATTAATAGGATAAATGATAGTAATAAAATGTACTTATTTGAGTTCATCAACAACAAAGGCGGAGCCAAAGTTTGGGAGCCGTGTAATCCGTGGGTTCTGGACTGGCGGATCCAAAGCTAACTCTTGACGGATCCAAAATGAGGGATCCGTCGGATCCGTTGAACAAAAGTACTAAAAACAAACAGAGAGATATGCAAAATTCGCGTTTTTCGACCAAGACCTGAAAATTCTCCTGGAACATATCTATTAGCTAATATGTAATGAAAAACTACTAAAAATATTTATTCTAACACATATACACACATAGTTTAATCCGATCATATTAACTTACCTTAAATGAGAGTTAAGCCAAACAGTGGCTTAAACCCGGAAACTTGATAACATCAAAGTGTTATCGTCCTGCATGATATGGTTAGTTCACATGAAGGTTTAACAACAAGATAATATCCTAAAGGCATAACAACTCAACACATCATTGTTTCAAATTGTTTGTACCAAACACTCTTTTTCAAAGATACTACATGTTTACTCATTATAACACTTGAGCAATTAAGTGAGAGTTTGTGCAAGTCAATACTTTTCAAGACATTTCACTTAGTACATATTTCTAAGTAAGTTATGTAAGGTTTTCACATAATATAATCAAACAATAGTATCTAAGTCTAAAAGTAGAACAGACACAGTTTATCAATGTATTACACAATATCTAGCAAATGTTCTATTATGCATAAAACAAGCAATTGATAAACAAGCAAGTAAGTATCATGGCAAGACACTTATGTATTACAAATAAACAAGTACAATCACACTTATCAACAAGCATATCACATATACGCAAATAATATAGAACAGTTAGCCACATAGCATAGCATAGATGAAAGTATACTTTTTGTCACTTTGCGTTTAAATATGACGATGTATGCCAAGCTTAATTTGTTTCTTTTATATTACCAAATTATTTAGTTTCAAAAGAAATCATATTTATGAGCAAAGGATACCAATTTACATTGCTCGACTCAAAAGTTTAACTTACTGTGTCAAAATAAAACTTAACATTTTGAACAGGTTATAGTATTTGATTTGTTTTACCTACTTCAATTTAGATCTAGGCCATGAGACTATTTTTAAATGAAAATAGACTTAATTCCCTTCAAAATGATAGGTGGCGCGACTCCTACGGACTTACGGTTAATTAGTTATGAATTATTGAAGTTTGACAAAAACTGAGTACTGCACCGACGGATCTAACAGATCCTTTTAGAGGGATCCGCCCTTTATGTGATTTGGATCCGCCGAGACCTGTGACAGATTATCCTAAACTCATATTTTGACATAGCGAAAGTGTGTGGGACTTACTACACTTAATCTTAGGCATATATTACAAATATTAACAACATTTCTACCTATGTGACTTATCTAAATATTACGGAGGTGATTTTTCAACTAACTTAATGATTATTCCAAACACTCGCTTCAAAATGGTATTTTTCGTAAATTAGTTCTGAGCACATAATTTGACACTTACAAATTCTTTTGAGAAATATCTTTCGTTTATTTTTCAAGAACACCTTCAAGCTTGTATACAAAGTGATATTTAACAACAAAATTTCAAAGTATACTTAGCGAAACATTTTTCATTTTATGTTCTGCTTCAGAGGCAATTTGATACATGGATCTTACTCTATTTTAAAAACCATTTGTTTTTAAAATGAGAGCCAACCCGCTCTGATACCAATTGTGAAAACGTAGTGAAAACGTAGAGGGGGGGTGAATACGTTTACCGTTTTCAAACTTAAAACTTGTTGTATCAAATTTCCAATTCGGCTAGTTCTAATATGAACACTGTCTGTTGTAGTTTATGTCTACCAAGTTGTCACACAAGTATTATCACATAATCACAACACAAGCAATCACATAATGCAAATATAAAAGTAAAGAGATAAGTAAAAGAAAGCGCAAACCGAACACGATGATTTATAGTGGTTCGGTCACGGAGCTCCTCTCCGCCCTACTCCACTCCCCGAGTACCCAACTCGAGAGTTACTTCACTAGATCAACAAGCTCCCTTTCTTAGGCGGAGAAAACCTTTACACGTCGCTTACTTCCTTTTCCGGTACTAAGCTAAACACCGGGTTCTTTACAAGGGTACAACCACTCCCATCGTCGCTTATACAATTTCCGACACTAAGCTAGATGTCGAGTTCTTTACAAGGGTACAACCACTCCCAACACTCTTTGTATTTTAAGGACTAAAATACTAACCTCACTCTACTGATCTAAATGATACAATGATGGTTACAACAATGATCCATGAAATAAGTGTCATGGATATGAATGCCTACACTATATGAACTTCCATTGATCGGAAGCCTTCAATGTATGAAGATCACAAGCTCCCTAAACTTGTTGTGATGGATCTTCATATATGCATCTTCATGGTGGATTAGTAAGTATGCTATGGATGATGACTTGTGATCTTGAGCTTGCTTCACAGGATCATAACAAGTGTATGCTTACAACATAATGAAAGTTAGTAACATTATGATCATTATGTAATGAGGTGATTAATGTATGAATCTACATGTTTAGCTACTGATCTAAGTGTGTGAAATGAGTGAGGGAATGTGTGTTCTAAGTTGGATAAACAATGGGTAAACAATGGGCTTCTATTTATAGCCAACAAGATTTTTGCTTCGCGGATCTGAAGGATCCCTAAATTTAGATCCGCGCTTTATACCATTTGGATCCGCGGATTGACAGCTAGCAAACCTTACCTAATCTCATGAAATCTTCAAATGTCAACTATCTAACTTGTGTATCTAAACAAGATATTATACAATCTTACAAAGATTTCACTTGTGATGCATGCCATCATGTCATGGTATTATTTAACTAATAAAGTTTCCATTTTAAGAAATAAACATGTAAACTTGTATATGTTATTCCTAGTGAACTTTGTAATGTTTATGTGTATCCTAGTGATCATGTAAAATGAGGTTCTAAGTAGAATGATTAGCCTTTTTAAAATACTTAATTACCTAACCGTATTTTAAACATTCTAAATGGTTTGTTAAGGGTTTGATCATAATGCTACATAACAAACATGTACGAACCTGTGTTGTATCATATGAGGACTTGAGAGGTGTTGAATGTATGTTGAGACAAGATATGATTACAAGTAACTTGTACATTTTACGCTATGTATCAAGTTACATGTTTGTCATCACTCAAAATAAACAAGATTGCTTGCACTAGCAATCTCCCCAACGAGACTGCTTGCACTAACAAGTGGGCTATGAATCTGAATATGGGATTTTGGAATTGTGCCAATATTTGTTATTTCTTTGATTTTGTTTGGTAGTTGGTGACTGAATTTTGGATCAGTTTTGTTATATGCAAACTTCGTTTGGAACATATTTGGCATTGATTTGCTTGGTTTTTTTGACCTACTGTTCGTTTCGAAAATAACCTACAATTAGGTTATTTAGGTATTTGTATTTGGTATTCGAATTTGGATTGTACTTCTTATCACATAAGTGGGCCATTGGTATTATCCGTATCATATTTGGGGCATTGGAATTATCATGTTCGTCAAGTTATTTGTTAACTTCAATTTGTATGATACTCGGATAATAGCTTTGAATGTTTGACCGTAATCCTTATGATATAAGTGGGTCATTAGAATTTGAATTTGGTGTTTGCATTTGAAGATCGATTTGGTGTTTGGAGACTTGGTTATAATCAGGTTGTTTGAATTTTGTTCGATCGTTTGGAATTTGTCAGTTTGGAAATTTGGATCTTCGTTTGTCGGGCTTTTGAAGTTTGCTACCTGAATTTGATTGTCACTAGTGAAGATCGTTTGAGCCGATTTGTTTGTTCTGTTGGCCGTTTTGAATTTGTCGGCTAACATTTGATTGTTCGTTTTGAAGTCATCAGCATTTGCTTTAGATCGATTTTTTTGGGATAGCATTGGGGAATCGATCGTTTGATTTGAAATTGGCTAGTATCTCTAGCCTTTGGAACTTTGAATTTGATTTAAAGCAGGTGGAGGAGTTTAACTTAGGACCTCTAATGTTGGCCTCATTTACGGTGGTGAACGTGTTTGGTTGCCGGCTACTCAGGTTTTGATTATGCTGCGGATCTTGATGCTAGAAGATCCTTATGTTTTCCCCATTGGAAATTCGGTTGTAAGTGGAAAGCTACATTACAACCATCAGTTCCTTTAAGCAATTTTCGTCACTGTTTGGGTATGCTCAAAATTGGAGATATGGTGTTACTTAGGAGTTGAACTCAAGGTGGAGATTGTTAGATATTTTGTCTTCACCTCCTAAGGCTAGTTTGGTAATTTTGGTACTACATAACTTAGCTAGTAGTATAAGGGCATTTTGGTCATTTTGGTTATATCTTGAGATATAAGTTTTCTTTGTACCTAAGTTTTGTATGTCGGTTTTGTTCTCTATATAACATAGAGATATAGAACTTTGTAATAGTATTATACTTTGACTTCATAAATAAACTACTAGCTTTTGTGCTCCCATCTTCTTGCTCATGTTTTGAACCTCTACTTCTGATCTTTGTGCTTCTGCTGCTGGTTTGGTGTTTTGCCCCATGAATATCCCTCCTAAATCCTAACAAGTATTAGAGAACACAAAAATGGGATATACATTGATCAAGGCAATGTTTCGAAAGAATGACGGTACTGTCCCAGAAGCGAGGCAAAGTGTCGCCTCAAGACTTTTGGGTTTTTTCAACTAAAGGAAAATTCAAGGGTCGATCTTCTGGTCACATAACAATCCATCGATCACTTGAGTGATTTATTTTAATGTGTGGTGTGCCAAATTTGTACTTTATTTGAAAAATAATAAATCCGTGTTTAAAATCATTCCGTGATTTATTTTAAAGATCTTAAAATTAATAAAAATCGAGGAAAAAATTTTTGTCACACATTTTAAACTAACAAAAACACCCACTTGCATTCCTACGGCCTCCTCTTTTTTAATTAAAATCCAATTTCACCCTTATTTTTTTAAATAATAAATCTCAAAAACCGTTAATCGTTCGGTGAAACAAATTACACGATTACGATAAACATTTAATTATCTTTCAATAGAGGGGCACTTTCATATATTTTCAAAAAACCTTTCTTTTCTTTTCTTTTTTCTTTTTTTGGTTTTTATGGGGTTTTTTGGTTGAAGAGTTTACATGGTATATCACATGTGATATAACACTAATTTGTATCAAGATGCTATTGCAAAATGGGCATAATTAAGTATTTATGTAAAACTCCAAATGATTCACCGTTTATAGAAAAAGTTTAGAATAACTTTCAAGTTTTCCGCACTTATAATTCTACACAAGTTCGTTTACGACTATAAGCGCGAGTAAATTATATGAATCTTAATATTTTTCAAACAATATATAGCTGTATAGAAAAATGTTTGTAATTTATTTACAAAATATCAATTTTGATCACCCTTAAAAATATAGAGATTAATTTGTCACTCATACCTAATTCCTTAGTTATATCACTGACTTTTTAAAAAGGAGATGATTTGCGCACTCAATAAATTAATTGGCACACTCTAAACTATGTGTATTGACATTTATACCCTTATGCTAATTTTAAAACGTAAGTGATGGTACTTGGATATTTGAGGATATAAATGTCAAGACACATATTTTAGAGTGTGCCAATCAATTTATAAAGTGTGCAAATCACCTCCCTTCTAAAAGGAAAATGATGGAGAGACCTAAATATATGTCTAATTTCATGCCTAAACTTATGTGTCATGATCCTGTTAGTTTGTGAAAAAGTGGGACCTTGAATGCAGCCAACAGGATAATGGCACATAAGTTTAGGCATGAATTTAGTCACATTTTTTAGGTCTCCCAATCACTACTCCTTCTAAAAAGGGTTAAAGTATGATGCAATATTAGAGTGTCATGTTTATGTAGTGTATGTTGAGTGTTGTCATGTTGGTGATGGTATGAATAAGGCAGAGCCAGAAAGTTTTGTTCGAGGGGCACACTTTAATAAATTTTAGAAACTACATTATAAATTGGTTCTTAAAGGGAGTAAATTAAAAAAATTAAAAAATTAAAAAAAAAAAAAAAAAAAAAAAAAAAAATTACACTACAATTTTTTTGGCTAAAGAAACACGTACCCGTGTCCCCCTCCAGACTCCCCCATGATATGATGGGGTTGAATGATTTTTTACCTTTTTTGAGTAAAGTGATTGACATTTACTTGTTGAGTTTCTTACAATAGTAAGAAAATTTAACTCCATAAAGAAATTAACATTACAAATATAAATTTGTCTAGTTTCTTACAATAGTAAGAAAATTTACTTCTTGTTCAAAATAATAATAATAATAATAATAATAATAATAATAATAATAATAATAATAATAATAATAATAATAATAATAATAATAATAATAATAATAATAATAATAATAATAATAATAATAATAATAAAATTTATTTCTAAAAGGTTACAGGCCATTAGACCAGTGCCAACGGGCCCGTTGGTTTGTCAACTGACGAGCATCAGTTAACTGACATTGATGGAACCACCTCGCCGGTAGTGCGTCCGTTGGGTGTTCTTCGGTTTGGCTACGAGCAATGGACGAGGTGGTGCAAGGCCCATTTGTTTTTCGTGTGAGTGTTTTGTGTGTGTCTTTTGTGGGATATATTTGTATAGTGATACAGAAAGAGACACGCCACCATTGGCATAGGTGTGTCAGTTTATGCGTCGGTTTGAGAAGTGGTGATGTGGCCCTGAGGTGACACAACTGACGCGTCACGATTTAGAGTAGTCTTATAGTGCTAGTAGATGAGGGGAAGTGGTTTTGTACTTGTAGAAAAAGAATCATCACTTGTAAGTTGGCTCTCAAAAATACTAGACGACTTAAAGTAGCTTATTAGAGTCGGGTTATTAGTGCGTATATACTTTAATCGAGTTATTCGAGTTATTCAGATTAACCCGATCAACCTGAATAGCAAATTGGGTCCGGTTTGGAAACTTAATTTATTAGGGTGTCAGGTTAACCCCAATCAGAAATGTTATATTTCATTCATATATTTTATTGTTTTTAGGAAAAAAGATGGCCCATTTTTCTTTCTTATATAAGGGCTTATTCGATGGACCCGTATCCGACTGACTCGTACATGATTAACTATACTCCAACTTATTAAAGTCAGGTAAAAGTAAACCCTTTTATCATCAAAACCCCGAAAAACAACTTTCGTACTTAACACGAGGAACCAACCCTCAAAGGCTCAAACTATGCGCATTTTAGAATGTACTTTTACATAAATTTATGTATGACCTTACATGACAATGGCAAAAACTTTTAAGTTAGTAGAAACAAATTAAGTTAACAATCGTAAAAAAATAAAAAATAATAAAAATAATAAAAAATTCTTAAATAGGCAAAAGAAAATTTAAAATGAGTTGTTTGATAAAAAAATCTGTATGAAAATGAAAAATATATTAGAGCATGCAGTAATATAATATCATTATGAGTGTCAATGTCGGCGTTATTGGCCACGACATTTGGACTACACTACTTTTTAGTATGTATTTTAGTAAGTACAACTTTTAGCGTTATGAATGCAAAAAAAATATGCTTCGGTATATATATATATATATAGTAATACAGCGTCAACTGACGCCATCTTACGTCACCCTCACCCTCACTTTCACGGCCTAGTCCGTTAGGTTTGTCCGGCCCGTTATTTTAGCCCGTAACATTTTTTTTCTCATTTTTTTACTTCTTTTAGTAAACGTACCGCCTCTTTCATACTTATCTTCCTCTCCATTTTTCTCCGGACTTGCCGCCTGGCCAGCTTCTGTACCCGTTGCTTCAAATACAAATCTTTTTTTTTGGTGGAATACTGTTGTCTCGCTAGCAATTTAAGGTTGGTAGGTGTTCGTATCTCAATTTTTTGTTTTACCAATAGTTGGTCTACATGTGTATCTTTGCTTCGATTTGGTTTTAGGATTTCTATGATATGTGTAGTTATAGATACGTGTAGTGTGTGCTTCTATTGTTTTTGGATGCCTTCAGTGTTGCTTTTCGTTTCTTTAAGTATGAGAACCAAGAGTAGAGCTTTACCTATTTTTCTGTTAATTTTGTTTCAGTTTGGGGAAAAATTAGGGTTTGAGATTTAGGGTTTAACGGGTGTACTTTTTTTTTTTCTAATCCCTCATGGACAAAAACATCCTAGGGAGTTCATTCTTTAACTATGAAATTTATATACTCTTATTGGGTTTGGATTATAAGCTATATCATTAACTAAATAAATATTTAAGTTTGGTGAACCATACTGAACTTAAATTTTGTATGATTTTGTTAACCATATTGAACTTAAACTTTGTATGATTTTGTTATTGTTGTATTGTCAATTGAAAATGTAAATTAAACTAATTTAGACAATCTTTGTTTTTTTTATTGGATCAGGTTACATACTCCATTTTTTGGATAAACATCGTTCAGAATTTTAGAGAAGTTGTGGCTCTTTGGCATGTGTCAAGTGAACAAATAAAATTTTGTATAAGACTCCTTTAAATTCAGGTTCAATTTGAGAATACATGTCATAGCTTGGCGTTTAATGTCTCTTACAAACTCCAATAAGCAGGACGTTGTGTTCGCGGAAAGCTAAAGATGTTTATTATCTCATTAGCTTCATTAATTAGTTAAACAAATCAATCATTATTCATGACTCGGACGAACTTTTACCGGAGATATTAAAGTTGATCTATGAACATGTGTAAGGTACTTATTGTGATAAGTCAATATTATGTAGTAATTTTTTTACATAAGCAGAGTGTAAGGTGCCTCAAATGGGTAGCTAGATATCCAATATCATAACAAGTTGGGTAACATATCACTATAAAGACAATTCGAACTTGGATGAGCTGGGACGGGTTGGCTAGGAAACATCCAATATCATAACAAAGAAAAGGAAAAAGGACACTCAAAGATCAGGTCCATCTTCTTTGCTTAGTGTTTTCGATTCATGTGATTGGTGTATTGAGCATTCAGGCATTGAGTTAATTTTACCATTCCTTTGTATAATCAGTTTAGTTAAGATTTTTTATTCATGTGATTGGGTAATAGTATTTCATGTAACCTGTCAAATGGAAAGTTTAAATGGTTCATTTAAGCCTTTGATATTATATTTCCAAGGGTCAATAGACGGATTATGAAGACACAGAAAAATGAAAGCAAATGTTTGAAACGTACTAAAATAATGTCTAAGTTGGAATGCTCTATTGAAATACCATGAAAGTTACTACACAAAGTTTTTTGCTGGTTTTTTTTTTTTTTTTTTTTTTTTTTTTTTTGCTTGATCTTTTACTAAAAAGATAAGTGATGATATGTGTGTTGAGACGCTTGATGGACTTGAATGTGAAAGTGGTAGTAAACTTAAGATGCTTATTAGCTAAGTTGAGAATCTTCCGACGTACTCAGTAAGTATCTGTGATTTTATATAGTTTGGTACCATTTACGTGGTCGAGCAAGAATGTGGATTCTTTAAGTTCTTAGTTAGGCAAATCTGAGAAACAAAATAGAATTCTTCAAACACAAAAGTTGAAGTTTGCAATTGGTTCTTCTGTTAGAAATCTTTGCTATGTATTGTTTATCGCTTAATAAGAAACGTTTGGTTAGATTTTGTTCTGCACAATTAAGTTTATAATAAGTATTCAATTTCAAGCTTAGGTATCAAGTTTATAATAAGTATTCAATTTCTGCAATGATGAATAAAACATGTCTAATCAAATGACGAAAAGTTGATAGGAATTACGAAACATGAAAGTACGATTTAGGTATGTTGCGGAGTATTTTGAAATTTTGAACTACAAGAATGACCAGAAATAATGTTAAGTGCTACATTGCTTAAATGTGATATCCTCTACTTTGTTAGTATGTTTTATTAACTCATTCCGCACTTTTTTGTTGCTAGGTGTTTTGGAAAAGTTAGTTTTTTTTTGTGGCGAGGGTTTTTTTTTTTTTTTTTTTTTTTTGGGTTCATGTTCTATTAGAGTTGGCGGGGATTACGTTTCTATCCCAAACACCCTTTAAGATACAGATCCAAACACGGCCATAATCCCATCAAAGTTGTTTTTATGTTGGTGTTACAGGTTTCCGTCTTCACAGAAACTGATGATTTCAAGAGATTACTATAGCCGTTTGAAGATGGTCCGAAACTACTCATTTTGTCGCAAAGAAACATTCGTTTGATGCAGCCATATATTGCAGAGCTACTATTTGTTGGGAATATTGCACTTGGTAGTGGATTCGAAGATTTTTAGTTTACTCTACGCTGTATATACGCATAAAAACGAATAATAGCTGCCCCGCCGCAACGCAGCGGCTCGCAACCTTCCTCGTTACTAATAAACTACAACCAACTAAAAGAAATACATCTTTTTACTTATTTTCCCAAAATTTATTTGTCGATCATCATGATCTTAGCAAAAGGGCCCACTCTCTTTATCATCGTTAGAGCACAAGATACGGTAACGTATTATAGCTGAGTTATATCCTCTATGGCCATGGTGGAAGACCTATAACCCCAAGGGCCAGTTGGTGATGGCGAGTAATCGCTACGTTATAGGGTTAGTGGATGCCATATAACAGATGGGTACCCCTCTTAGGTAACTGACATGTTGCGATAAGAGATAAGTAGAAAGAATAGTTGGAGGATACAACATTTTTCTTTCATAGTTGTTTGTAAGTGTTGGATTTTAATAACATGACTACTTCATAAATTAAACACATAACATCAAAGAGAACATGCGGAAGCTAAGGATCAATAACACATAATTAGTTAACCGAATAATAAAGTAAACGTACCTTTGATTCTAGCTAAACAAGAATCAACTTCAAGTATTCTTCAATCAAGATCAAGAACCCTAATTAGGGTTTATAATTGGATTAACGAATTACCCCTTACCGTTTTATAATTCAATACAAGATATTAACTATAGTGAGTTAATACCACGTTCTTGTACACACGTACTATAACCGAATTAACGTGATTGCTAGATCAAGAAAACACAAAAGTTTGTTTTATAAAAACAAACCGATTGACCCCTAAGAGGGTGTTTGTTCAATCGGCCTCACCAAGAAAAGAGAAGAGAACAAGTTTAGGGTTATAGCTTGTGCACAAAAGGTACAAAGAATAAACCCCTAACCTTGTTTATATAGTATGTAAAACTTAGAGGACAAGTTAGCTTAGGATTGGGTTTACCCCAACCCATTCGACCGGCCACATAACCCACAAGGGTTTTCTGGATCCTTCTTGACTCCAATTTACACTCTAGTCCTTTTCTTTAATACTTAACGGTCGTTAGTCAATTGTCGTTAACTACTTAACGTCCGTTAGTCATTATTTGTGTTTTAATAATTAAATATATAACATTTTATATATTAATTATTATCCATTAATTCTCATACGTAAAGTGTGCAATCCCGTGGTCTCGAGTTCGATTCTAGACATACACGTATTAATATTTGTCCACAAAACTAACAGCTCCCACTTGGACATCTATTAATAGTGTAATGACATTAGTTAGCGTCTAGCAACACACCAATGCCCCTAGTACAACTCGAGGGTGGTCTCTTGGAAAAACCTTTCGATGATTCATCATCATACTTATCCTTATGTTACTAATACCACGTTAATAAAGATATGGATCTTAGTCATTCTTTAATTAAACATTTTGTTTCTCGTTGTTTCTGATTGAGCAAGATTACCAAATCGTCTGAACGTATTCCAGATAGATCTTGGGCGTGGCCACGCAAATATCTTGTCAACCCTGTGAGGGGCCCAGTAGTATTAAACTTCAAAACAAATTTGAAGGAACAAATTCTTTCTTGACAACAAGCAAAACCCATGAACTTTGCAACACTTCTGAAAACAATCCTTATAGCTACCAGTAATGTATAGTGGTAAATTGCCTTACCAAAATGCACTACATCCATGACAGTTATCTGGTATCTCAAGTCTGAGGATAAGTATATTCATGATTTACTTGATGACAAGATCCATAAAGTAAAATCATGTAGTTAGGTTAAGTCCTATATTCAATTCATTGAATATCATGTGAAATTGGCATGTCATCGCATCAATATACTTTCAAGTATATTCTACCAATACTCAGATTTGTCTTATTTTAATGATATTCTCATATCATTAATTGACAATGGACAATTTAGAATAAATAAATTATTCATGGATTAAACATGCAAATACAGGATATATTATTAAGAAAATGATAATCAAACATAACAAATATTTTATTTCATTAAAATAATAATTGTTCATAACATCCTTTTATCCAAACACTAATCACAGATGGGCATGAAACTACTAGCTAAACGAAGTCCTATGCCTTCAACATGTTGATAAAGCTTTCCACCCGGTAAAGCCTTCGTTAAGGGATATGCTAGATTATTATCTGTGTGAACTTTGAGTAACTCGATTTCATCTATCTCGACTTGTTCTCGAACATAGTGATATTTAATCGGAAAATGTCTGGTGCCTTTCATGATTTCAGGTTCATTGACAAATGTAATTGCAGCTGAATTGTCACAATACATCTTTATAGGATTTTCAATCGAGGGCATAACTCCAAGTCCTGAAACGAACTTCCTAATCCAAACGGCTTCCATTGCAGCTTCTGAAGCAGCTATGTACTCACTTTCTGTTGCAGACATCGTATGGTACTTTGCTTCTTGCTCTTCCAATCCACAGCTCCTCCATTAATGACAAAGGCATAACCCGTCTGAGACTTCGTATCATCTTTTTTACATTTCCAGGATACATCGCAGTAACCTGTAACACCAAGTTCTACTTCTGGATTTCCCCCATATACTAAAAACATATCTCTTGTAGCCCTTAAGTACTTGAGAATATGTTTAACAGCAGTCCAGTGGAGTTCACCTAGATTCTGTTGATATCGACTGGTTATATTTTGAGCAAACGCCATATCAGCCCTTGTGCATCTCACCGCATACATAATAGATCCCACAGCCGAAGCATAAGGGACCCTCTTCATGCGTGTCACCTCTGCAGGTGTTGAAGCACATGCTTTGCTACTTAAGTCATGATTCTCTTGCATTGGCAAATATCCCTTCTTGGAATCTTGCATATTGAATCTCTTCAATATTTTATCAATGTAAGCACTTTGGCTTAATCCAATCAACCGCTTGATCTATCTCTATATATCTTGATTCCCAGAATGTATGCTGCTTCTCCTAAATCCTTTATGGAAAAACATTTCCCAAGATAGGCTTTAACCTCTTTCAATCTTGGAATGTTTTTACCCATGATTAATATGTCATCAACATATAGGACAAGGAAAATAACGTCACCCACTAGCTTTGTGATATACACATGGCTCGTCAAGATTCTGAGTAAACCCAAACTTTTTGATTTCTTCAACAAATCTCTTATTCCATTGTCGTGATGCTTGCTTCAATCCATAAATGGATCTTTGAAGTTTGCATACACGGTTTGGAAATTCTGGATTCACAAACCTCTCAGGCTGCACCATATAGATGTCTTCATCTAGGCGACCATTTAAGAAGGCGGTTTTGACATCCATTTGCCAAATCTCATAGTCATAGTATGCAGCTATAGCTATGAGAATCCTAATGGCCCTTATGTCAGCTACAAGAGAAAAGGTCTCCTCGTAGTCAACACCATAAGTTTGAGTAAAGCCTTTAGCTACCAAACGAGCCTTATAAGTGTGTACATTGCCATCCATGTCAGTTTTCTTCTTGAAGAGCCACTTACTTCAAACTACCTTGGCATTGGGAGGAAGATCTACTTCAATCCAGACTTCATTATCTCTCATGGATTGCATTTCCCCATTCATAGCAACTTCCCATTTGTCCTTTTCAGGATCATTCATGGCAGCCCTATAATTAGCAGGCTCTCCAAGATACCTTAATATAGTTTCCTCAACTTTTACGTTAAGAAATAGACATTCAGGTACTTTCACAGTCCTTACAGATCTGCGAATGGGAACAACTTCAGGTGGAGGACCCAGACTTTCAGGTTCCACAAGAAGTTCGCTAGTGTTTTCAGAAGGTAATGTATCTTATTGATCGTCTTCCAGATCATAAATCCTCCCACTGAATTCTTGATATATGAGGTCCTTTTCAAGAAAATCTCCATACCTAGCAACAATTACTTTGTTTTCAGGTGGGTAGTAAAAGTAGTAACCCATCATTTCCTTTGGGTATCCTACAAAGATACACTTTACATATCTCTGTTGGAGTTTATCTGCTGGGTCACGTTTAACAAATTCCTCGCAACCCCAAACCTTTAAATAAGACAAGTTAGGAGTTTTTCCATTCCATAACTCATAAGGTGTCTTATCAACCTTCTTGGTTGGAACCATATTTAAAATGCGAATAGCAGATTCTAAGGCATAATCCCAAAAGGATAAAGGAAGAGTTGTAAGATTAAACATTGATCGCACCATGTCCAACAATGTACAATTTTTTCTCTCAGATACACCATTTTGTTGTGGAGTATATGGAGATGTGAGATGCTGGACAATTCCATTCTCAGCTAAATAGTCTTTAAACTCTTGACTCAGGTATTCACCACCTCTGTCGGATCGAAGAGCTTTAATCTTCTTTCCTAGTTGCAATTCTACTTCTGCTTTGAAAACCTTAAATGTTTCAAACACCTCATGTTTATGTTTAAGTAAATAAACATATCCATAACGGCTGAAATCATCAGTAAAGGTTAAGAAGTAGCTAGCACCTTGATAACGCTCATTTTGTACATGTTTTTATCTCGTTATTTGTGTATTTTTTACCGGATCTACACACACTCCTTATGTTAGATAGATACTTTGAATGATGTCTAGTCTAGCACGCGGAATTTACTAGCTAGCACTTAGAAGATCTATTTGTTTGTGTTTTGTATGATTTGTATGTAACAGTGAATAAACATTGAAAACAATAATTCAACTTCAACGATTCAATATTATTAATGAATAATACGAGTACTCTTAATTAGTACTAGGGTTTACAACCTTGAATCTTAACAAAAACTCGATCTCACTTAATTCTCTAATCGTTCTAAAACCTTAAACCTAGGCAATCCTTTTATAGACTAAGGATTCCTTTACAAGATAACTATCACCTAATCGTATAAGATATACACAATATCTTTTCTATAATTATCTTTTACAAAAACATAAACAATACTAACTTCTTCATATAACCGTACTAACTGTTCTTATCTTCAAAACTCATTAGCAGTACTAACTTCCATATTCAGCCATACTAACTGCTTAAGCTTAATTCCTAACAATCCTCCCCTAAACTTATGATTTCTTCCCAAATCACTAAGTTTCTTCAAATTAAGCTTCATCTCCAATATGAGGGGGATTCTTCCAAACACCTTTCATAATTGTCTCTTACTACTAATCTTTCTTTGTTCTGCAAGGTTGAAAATCTTTGTTACTACCATATCTGCCATTTCAGAATCTTCTTCAACCCTCAGTTTTGTATACAACATAGATATTAAAACACTTGATCTGAGTGGATAATCCTTTTCCACCAACATATAGATTTCTATGCCATCCTTAGTAGAAACTCTGTGCACTCCACACGTATTAAATAACTTCCAAGAGACATCTTCAACTTGTGCTTGAAATCTCCACATTGATTCTCCACTATCAGGTTCATAAATCCTTTTCAGCTGCACCCATAACTCTTTATCTTTGTCTTCAATAGGATCTTGAACTTTGAATCTTTCTTTTACTAAGCTCCACAATTGATTAAGATCTTCCCTATCAAAACCTTTTAGTAGATCTTCAAACAACTTGTATCTCTCAGTAATACCTCCATGTCTTATGATCTTCCATCCCATCATCCTTCCATCAGTGAAAACTTCCCAGTCAATGATAGGATATTTGATTTCTAATGGTTTGATATTTGTAGACTCTGGAAATATCACCATCATATTCTTGATTTGCTCATTGGTCAATCCTTCTTCACCAGACTTCAACTTCTTTGCAATATCCGATTCCAGAACTTGTGGTTCTCTTTTCATTTTCCTTGTGATATCCTCCTTGCTTGAAGTATTCAGTCTTGCATATGTTTCAAAGAAAGTCTTTTCAATCTCTGCATCTGACCTTCCAGTGAAGTCACTCATCTTGTAATTTGCTTGATTTTTCAAATAATGTTTCATGAAACTGACTTTTTCTTTCTTGGTAGGCAACTTTGTCTTGTATCCTGACTCTTGCCTTTCTCTAACTCTCTGCACTAAGTCATTCCAAGTAACTTCTTTGTTCTTTGACAAGATGAACTCTTTGAGTTTTTCTGACTTTTCTTCTTCACTTAACTCCTTGTCTTTAAGAATCATTACAGCATGAGCTCTCACAATGAAATCAGAATCTAACAAGTATTGTAGTTGCTCATTGAACTCCTCTTGATTAACTTCTTCAGGTCTTGTTCTTTCCATGAATTCAGCTATATCCCTTACATCATCTGCAGCTATCTTCCTTGCTAATTCTGCATCTTGAGCTATTTGAGCTTGTTCATCAGCTAAATCCTTGTCTAGAATCTCTCTTGCTACTTCTGCATCAAAGTCTATTTGAGCCTCAGTTCTTGGTTTTGTTTTCTTGAGCTTTTCTAATACTTGAGCAGCTTCTTGTTCTTGAGCAGCTTCTTCTAGTGTCATAGGCTTTTTACCCTTATCTTCCCTTTTTCTAGCATATTCTTCTTCAGCCGTAGTATCACCAGTTGGAACTGTCTCATGCTCAGTATCAGCAGTTGGAACTGCTTCAACAGTTGGAACTTCTTCAACTTCTTGAATACCAGTCTGAACTGCTTCATGTGTCTCAGTAGTTTCTTCTATTTCCATATCAACATTACCAGAACCCATATCAAATTTTTCTTCTTCTTCTTCATTTTGCCTCCCCTGGGAACCTGATCCATCTCCCTTACCTTTATCTGGTTTCCTCCCCTATTTAGGAGAATCACCATCATCACCATCATCTGAGTCATCATCATCAGAAGAATCCAAAACTACCTTTGCCTTTTTCTTCTTTAACTGCTCTTCAAGTTTCTTCACCCCAAGAGTCAATTTGGAGTAGACCTGGGCAAAATTCTTTTTGTGAGCTTTGAGTTCCTCATTATTCTTCTTTAGCTCCCCCTCCAAAGTTTCTACCTTCTCAACTAGTTTGGTACACAATTCCATCAATTCAGTATGTGAAGTACTACCCTCATCACGTCTAGCTGTGTTACCTGCTAGGAGAGGTGAATCATGGGGAAAGGATCTAGGAATCACTCTGGGTGTTTCCCTTCTCCTATAAGTGATGTGAATTTGGGATGTTTGGGTCCTTTCAGGAGCTGAAGTAGATGTGTGATGGGGATCAGTTGGTGGTACTGAACCTTCACCCACTTCAGTTTGAAGCATTTCAGGAAACAATGGAACTACTACTCCTTGAAAAAGCCTACTAGCCATAGCCATGTTTTGAAAAACTTTTGATTGAAGGCTAGGAGTAGCAAAAGTTTCTGTTGGTTTTGTAAGCATGTATGTCTTTTTATTCAAAAGAGTTTGAACAAATCTTGGATACATTAGAAGCTTGGTTTTGCTGTTGACATTTGATGCCATACCCTCAAAAATAAATTTTGAAAAGTTAAAAACGTTTTTTGGCTAGTAGTGTGGATAGCAATATTGCTACTGAACTGCTCCCAAGCAGTCTTTTTAGGACTTAAACAATGTAAAAGGGTATGTATCAAAAATCTCCATTGAGGTAAGAAACATCCTTTTTGAAAAGTTAATTTGTGTTCGGATGTATCATACCCCATTTTGGTAAGTTCTTGCCATATTTCAGTGTTGTGCATAGTGTGGATACCATCTGAGTCTTTTAATTTAAGATGTCTCCTAAGTATAGACTCGGTAACAACAAAAGATACACCATCTACTTCAGAATGAATTTCTAAGTCTCCATTTTCACTAGTCAAGACAGTAGCATTCTGCCAGAACTGTGTGATGTGAGAGACATAAAGAGTAGGAGAAATGGTTAGAGCATACCTTATGTGAGAGTGGTTTAGAAATTCCACAATCTCATAAAACTTTGGTCCATCTCCTTCCTCTGTTTTCTCTAGAAACGCAACCTGATTGTGACGCTTAACAAATTCCAAATTAGCCATTTGTATTGATGAATAGTGAAAGATTATAGCAATAAGATGATCGTTTAGAGTGGAATTGAAATTTTATGCAGCCAATTGGGTTTTTATAGATACTGTTAGGGTTTTGAGAATTTTGGGAACGAGATAAATTATCTTGGGAAATATATTAAATCAATTTATGGTAAAAAGATAATTATCTCAAGAAAAATCCCTATAAGTATGCTTCAGAATAACGGTTTTACCCCAATGGCTAGAAATTAATTACTGACAGATTTTTACAACGGCTAATTGAGCCGTACCAACTTTTAACGAACAGTATAAACTGCTGGAAAAATTTTATTGAGCCTTATGAACTTATTGAAAAGATTTAAAATACCATGACTCAAATATAGTTTTTAGCAAACTATCAACTATCAACGGATTTGATATGTCTTTACCAATAGTCATTTGCTATGGACTAGCCAACTCTTCACAGTTAGATATGGTAAGCTGATAACCATACAATTTTTGGTAAATTGTCAACCATCAACGGATTTGAGAAGTCTTTACCAGAAACCGTTTGCTCTGGACTAGTTGATTCTTATGTGGGTTAGACATGGTGAACCAATTACCATTTGTTGTGTGCACAGATAACACACTGAGCTCCAAATCAGCATATAGTCCAAAACATATTAACTCCTTGGTGCTTTTCATCCAAATCCTGCAAGTGTTAGTCCAAAAACAAAGAAACAAGCCACAAAGAACTTGTCTCACAATATAAAAGTATATGACTAAGATTGCACTTTAAAAGAAAAATTAATTTCCTTGTGGAACCCAAGCCAAAACAGACTTAGGCTTTCCTTTTGCATTAACATAATTCATTCTTTTCAAAACAATTTTAGCACCATTGGGTTTGATGGGTCTCCAAACCCAACATGCTGATGCATTCACTCTAGTACCCATATTTCCCTTAGCAGTGTTTTTATTAACACCAGTACCAATTACTCTGCTAGCAGTTGAAACTGCTGGCTTCGTAGTTGTTACCTTGGGTTTCCAAACTTGGTTTTTCACTACTTCTCTGTGATAAAAGGTTCTGTTGCCAATCTTTTGTGCTGGTTTAAAAACTATTTGTGCACCTTGAACTGTTGGCCTTGGGTGAACAGGTCTAATAGGTCTGACAGTTTGAACTGCTGGTCTATCAGTATGAACTTCTCTTGGTCCAGACCTCAAAAGAACTGACCTTGGTATCATCTTAGCATTTGTAGGGTGAGAGGGAGGTCTTACTGAGTTCACCCTAGGGGTTGAATACCTGGTTACCCATTTATCACAAAAGGCTGCAAGATGGTCAAAGCTACCACAAGAGTAACAAGCTTTCCTATAGCAGATAAAATCATCACCTAGTTGGTGAGATTTGAGGTCATTCCAATTCCTTTGGTTACCTCTGGGCTTGTTTTTGGTTCTATACATTTCTGCATACCTAACTGTTGGTCTAAAAGGTTTAGCATTTGATCTAGGCCTAACAGTCTCAGTTTTAACCATCTTTGGAATTATTGGTTCCTCCACCTAAACACTAATAGGCTTAACTTCAACCTGATTATCCTCATCATCAGAAGTCCAGTCCTCAATGGTTGGAGCATCTGAGTCCTTAGCTGAGGACACCTTATCCTCAGAAAGTGAGGCATCACTTGCACTCTCATACACAGGTTTATCAACTACATTCTCTTTAGGTTGAGGACCATACTTAAGCTCAGGTAGTTAAAATTCAGGAAGTCCTGTGTGTTCTAGGTCTATGCCTGGTGGTGTTGGAATTCCTCTATAGGGAGGTGGAACTAACTTATAACCTAGGCCTGACTTAGCTTTATTGAGAATCTGACACTCAACAATCTTACTAATACCCTGAGTTGCAAATTCTAGTGTGTCAACAGTCATTTGAATGTTCTGATTTGCTTTCTTAGCCTGATCCAGCTCATGTTTTAACACACTAATCTCATTTTCTCTAAACATTAAATCTCTCTTAAGAACAGCTACAGTATCACTAAAGGTAGACTCATTTTCCTTAAAGTGTACTATATGTTCTTCTAATACAGCTAAAGCCCTTTTATGATTAGCTAAATTAAAACTGGTTTGGGTTAGCTCTATTCTCTGTGCATCATATCTATTCTTAAGGGTTTCTAGATCTTTTAATGCTTCACAAGATTTAGAACACTTAGAAACTTGTACCTCAGAGTCTGAAAATGCCATGAGAGCAATCTCTGTAGATGCTTCTGCTTCCTCCTCTGCAATGTAACTCCAGTCAAACCCTAAGCCATCAATGGCAACCATGGATTTTGAGCTTGAATCAGTAACCTCCACAACCCTTTACTTGCTTCCATATCCTCTGCTCTTTCCATCTTGTTGTCTTGGCAGTCTGCACTCCCTTGAATAGTGACCTTTCTTGTGATAATTAAAGCACTCAATCTTTGACTTATCATACCCAGCCACATCATTGCTGTTTATGATAATCTTCTTGCCAGTCTTCTTCAAGAATCTTTTAGCTCTTAAGCTGAGAAGAGAGAGCTGCCACTTAATATCCATCTCTTCAATGTCATCTTCATCAATCTCTTGAAGATCTCCATGAGTCAACATAGTACCATTGTGCTATGTAGTAAGGAAAGCACAATAAGTGTCTTCAGTCAAAAGTCTATTAGTACTGCTAACAGTACCACTGTTAGAGTTAGCAGTACCAACTGCTCCAGCAACTTGCACTTCATCTGCTTGACTTGATGTACTGGGAGTTGACACAAAGGCCAAATTTCCAGAACTTGAGCTTGAGCTTGATCCAGCAGACTTCTTCACTTCATGTTCTACTATTTTGAAGTTGCTATAAAGGTCCATCAGATCCATAGAATCAATATCTGGCTTATTCTTCCATACAACCACATGCATGGCCCATTCTGATGGTAGACTTCTTAGGAATTTTGAGTTGAGATCTTCTTGTGGCATCTCAATTCCTAGAACAACAAGCTGACTCACTAGTTTCTGCAGTCTATTAAACATATGATCTAGTGACTCATTGCTTGTAGCAGAAAAGTTCTCAAATTGTTGCTTAAGAAGAGTCTTCTGAGTTTTCTTGGTGGCATCATTCCCACCATATCTTGCAACAATGGCTTCAAAGAGAGTTTTAGCACACTTGTATTTACTGAAGTTCAGTAATTGATCGTTGGGGATTGACATCAGCAGCATGCTCCTTGCTTTAACATCATTCTTATGCTGAGCCTTCTCTTCAGTAGTCACTGGCTTGGTCTGCACAGTTGTCTCAGTCTTACCGTCAACTGTAGTGGAAGTGGATGGAGGTTTGAACGAGTTCCCATCTTCTATGATCTCCCAAAGTGCAAAATCCTACACTTGAAAGAATTGTTCAACTCTTAGTCTCCACATATCGAACTCATTGGGTTTAAGCATTGGTAGCTTAGCAGCAATGTTGGTTTGACTTGTAGTTGTCTCCATGTCCATCTTCTTCTTAAACAAATTCATCTGGATCTTCTAAAACAAAGTATCAGGAACCTGTCTCTGATACCACTTGACCGGATCTACACACACTCCTTGTGTTAGATAGATACTTTGAATGATATCTAGTCTAGCACGCGGAATTTACTAGCTAGCACTTAGAAGATTGATTTGTTTGTATTTTGTATGATTTGTATGTAACAGTGAATGAACAATGAAAACAATAATTCAACTTCAACGATTCAATATTATTAATGAATAATATGAGTACTCTTAATTAGTACTAGGGTTTACAACCTTGAATCTTAACAAAAACTCGATCTCACTTAATTCTCTAATCGTTCTAAAACCTTAAACCTAGGCAATCCTTTTATAGACTAAGGATTCCTTTACAAGATAACTATCACCTAATCGTATAAGATATACACAATATCTTTTCTATAATTATCTTTTACAAAAACATAAACAGTACTAACTTCTTCATATAACCGTACTAACTGTTCTTGTCTTCAAAACTCATTAGCAGTACTAACTTCCATATTCAGCCGTACTAACTGCTTAAGCTTAATTCCTAATAGTTTTTATATGTTATTTAGTTATGTTTATGATTGTTTTATGCTTAAAATTTGTTAAAGATGTGTTCAAGTCTAGGTACAAGGAAATATCAAGAAAGACGAAGAAAAGTTACAAAATCAAGCAAATATTGAAGAAAAGATCGTCAACAAAGATATTGATTCCTGATATGATTATTTCCATTGTACATGAGAAGGATGAAAAGATGAAGTCAAGATTAAGTGCTAAGAAGTCTGTGAAAAGTCGAAGTTATATGCTAACTTAAAGTTGAAATTTATGTGCAAAAGTCGATCTCGACCCAAGGTTCACATTCCAGACCTAAGGTCGAAGCTGGGATTCCAGACCTAAGGTTCAGGAACTCGACCTCAGGTTCAGCCGACGCCCAAACCAAAGGTCCATGGTCCAGACCGAAGGTTGAGAAAATTCTGAGATGAAGAGTTGCATTAAGTCTTAACTTTAACTACCATAATGACTTGAGTCCGATCATTACCTTCTCCTTTATGATAATTGAAGTAATATGATAGTTTTTGGGTGATTTACAAGCTTAAATAAGACCCCTAACCACCCATTTTGATACAACACTTACAATCAAGCCTTACACCATAAGGTCTTGATCACATTACTTATCTAACCCAAAAGAGCTTAACAATCTCTGCCATTCTCAAGAAAGATCCTAAGTAGAAGCAAGGAAGAGTTGGAAATACTTGTTAGAAGAGGTGGAAGATTCCCTTGTTCAATTGGAGGCCCTAAGGAGTGCTATAACTCTTTTATTACTCATTGTAATCTTACTTTTGGGTAATTTTCTTTACTTTAATTAATCATGTTAAACCGTTTGATGTTGAATGCAATGTTATGTTTTATGATGATGCTTGTTATGGAATAATTAGTGATACTTGTTTGGGAATGATGTGACTTTCGTATGAATGTTGGATGTTTAGTTGGTTAGAAAAAGTGATTATTTTCATGAGTTTGTTTAAATATAATTCGTGTTCTAAAACTTGTTGGTTAAATATTATTGGATTTGAAGGTTGAAAAGATCTCTAATATTGTTTAATTCCAAGAGTTAGTGACAAACGGATTGGTATTTGATAAGTGACGAATATCAAGTATGCAAGTTTTTAAATGAATTCGGAAATATTTAATCACGAGATTGGGTTGAAAAGACTCGTAAGAACTAATTTAACTAATCATCTTTTTCATACATTTGATCACAAAAAGAGCTAGCGTAGTGGGATGAGAATTGGCCGAAATGACTCACCCGTGAAACTAGTAGAAACATGGATTTTCTTGATATTACCCATTGACTAGAGGTCCTTGTGAAAATTGACATGTGCCTTCTAAGTTTCACCCAAACATGTTCAACATTCTATCACGATTAGTCATGGTTCCTAAACAAGTATTTGGTTGTTTGATTGATTTGATTTGAAACAATTGTTCGTTTAATTACTTTTAAGTGCTTTAGACCATGACAATCTTAAGTACTATTTCTTATTGCTCTTACCTAAATTGCCTAAACCAAAACTAGTAGTCTCTTGGGACGATCCTTATTTACCATCAACAATACTACAATCGAACGAGTATACTTGGTCGTATGTGTTTCTTAGATAAACGGTAAAAAAGGTATTTTTAAAAATTTAAAATTTGAGTGAAATTGGGATATAATATATACACCCTCTAGGAACGCACATCACACCTTTCCTTGACGCATGTCTAAGTGGTCCACACACATCAGTGTGTATTAAACCAAGTAGATCAGAAGCCCTTTCCATACGATTATTGAAAGGTTTCTTCGTCATCTTCCCAGATATACAAGATTCGTATTTATCAAATGAGTCATCATTGATATCTTGTAAAAGCCCTTCACGTTGCAGCTTTCCCATACGAATCTTTCCTATATGTGTAACAACCTGTAAAATTCCATAGTAATTTGTAAAGGTTAATCAAGTATTAATTACCATTACTGTTTCAGTTAACCACTTTTATGGGAAAAAATTTGAAAATTTTGTTTATCACGCTACGATAACTCAAAAACATTGATACATGATTACAATACAATGGAACGAGCTCACACACGGACCACGAAAATCCCTTATACGAATAATAAACCAAACGGACCCTTATTACTAATCTTGGCCCAACTTTGGCCTGGTAATATTCAAAAGCCCAAACCAAATTAATAAAAATCCTATATACCACTCAACTGAACATGCTAAGCTTTACCTCGATAACTTTTAAATTCGACACATAACATATACAAGTTTTCACACATCTCGATTCTCCATACTACAAATAATCAAGTTCGACCAATCACATTTCCTAATTCGAATGTTTAAGCTATAAACGAGACCCAAAGTAAAGGCCACCCGACACATGTGCAAGTCATGCAAAATGAACTAAACGCGACTATCCTAAGAATATCTCATAAAATCTCTGCCAAGAGAATATAATCTCACAAGTTGCATTTTTATAATATATACTAATCGTATACATGCACATATATATCGACCTACACATACACTTGCTCATTCACTCTTAAACACACTCAATTAGTTCTCTCTAGCCTTTTTACTTACTTGCCGAGACCTTCAAGGAACCAGAAGCAAGTTCCCAAGCCATTCGAGCCTTTATTCGATCGTATACTCTTCCTTCGAACCCTTTTTGTGATCATACAAACAAGTGAAGCACATAAATCTCAAGTCCTAGTTCATATTCACGTGTTTCACACAACGTTTTAAGGGTTGTAAGTCATTTCCAACTCGTTTCATTTCATTCTAACATTTTAATATATCTCATGCATCGTTTTACATTTGGTTCGGTCGCATCTTACTTTTTATACATTTACACGCTTTCTATTTATTTATTTTTCGTGCATAATCAATGACCTCCTTCATTGATGGCTAAGAAAATGAGTTTTACATTTATTCGACACTTACATATTCGTTTTATTGCTTTTCTCACTTCATTTTATTCGTACGTTGCATCGCATATTTCATATAACACATATATGTCTTTTTCTATATTATCGGACCATGTTAAACTCGACTAAGAAATGGCCATTTATAAACGAATTCACATACACAACATAACATTTTTGTTGCTTATCTTAATTCTCCATAAGCTCATTTATTAAATTGTTGTTATAAGTTTCCCTTAATAAGCTCACAAAAGTCCTTTAAAAGTCTTAAACCTATCGCTACTTAAACGGTTCTATAAAACCTTAGTATTGCCGATTGGGCTTTAAACCCAATGATCAAGCCCAATAAGCACTTGCAATAAGCAGTGCTTATAAGCTGTTTGAAAACGTTTTTAAGACCCTTAAATAAGCCCAAAATCAGGCCCACCTTAATTCCAAACCCCTCGGATCAATATGTGTTAATGGGCTATTATTTAAATCGTTAAGGCCCAATAATCGGAAAAATAAGCACTTTTGCGAATAAGCTGTTCAATAAGACTTTAATAAGCATTATAAAAATGTTGCAACTTTCAGAAAATCAATTTCACCATTTTTGTGAAATTTGGACTTGTTTTGCAAAAGATATTCCAAATCGGGTTGATTTTGTCGCTTTTGTATAATTGTATAAATTTCATAACTTAAGGATGGAAATGGTTAAAACAGTTAACAGGAAGCATAATTTGTCATTATGGAAACTTTTGGAGTAAATATGTAACTTATAACTAACGGGGGACTAACAGTACAAAACATACACCGTTAGGGTAGAAAGTGTAAATTCTGTATAAAATCAAGGACTGAACAGTAACATTTACTCATATTCATTTCTATTTCATGTTTTGCACATTTTCATTTAAACATGTGCATTTTCATCATTCGTTTCAATATATTACTTTCGTTACGTTTATAATTATATAACGAACTTTTAACGAATAACTTAACGTATTAATTCAACGACTTTCGATGAAACGATAATTATGGAATCAATAACATAAAAACAAGATAATATTATATATAGTATTATTTTTGAACTTTAAGCATTTTAAGCATATCAAACACACATATCATAAACCAAATCGTTATCCGTTACTCATTTTCACGCTCATGATTTGTATTGAGCCAAAACTGTCAAAATCTCAGACTTCATTATAATTCAGGTCGTGTGTTGGAGCCGTTCCCATAACTTACTTGATTTCACATTTCACATTTCACCTTGCCAGTTATGCTCAAGGTGAGTCATAGGCCCACTATTACTTTATTACTCAGTTTAAACTACTTGGGGTGAGAAACATGCAAAACACTTTTCAAGGACCAACACTATACTCATGTTTTATCAAACTATTATGCAACGATTAGCCTAAGAATTGTATCCCCTTCATGCCCAAAATCATGAACCGTCAATTCCACTTGGGAACCGCGAATGCTATAAATAGATCTATTGGGGATGACACCCCCCTTCGGTTTGGCCAGGTTGGCCAAATGCGAGCGTATAACATGTCGAAACACGAGTGTCTCGGGATAGACACTTACACGGGCCTTTATTTAACGTTCTTCTATAGCATGCACATTGTCAAGCTTCGGTTGCATGAACTTAGTACTAGTGTAATAGACATTTATATTGATGTGTCATCATTGTGATGGTCACATGCTTCAATTATGGTCCAACTTTACTGCTTTATATAAACCTATGAACTCACCAACCTTTGTGTTGACACTTTTAGCATGTTTTTCTCAGGTCCATAATGAGCGAGGATGGCACGAAGGAGCACGGATACATCAAGAAGGCTATAAATTTTATTATCATTCGAAAACTTATTTTGTAAATCTTACAACTACTGGGACCAAAATTGTAAACTCTGATATTCGAATGGTAAATCTTTTAAAACGACTCAACTAGAGATCGTTTTCTATCATTATAACTGTTATGCCATGAAGTAACACCCAGTTTGAATTCCGCTGCGTATCACGAAATTAAGGGTGTTACAGATTGGTATCATAGATATAGTTATAGAGAAACGGGTCTAATTGAGACCTAAACTATAACTGCTTTTTCACAAAAACATTTTATAGCCTTTCGCTCTCCGTGCCTTCTATCCTCTAGACGATTATGTGACTTCTTGTAGGTCCACGATTTGTATGGATCTCTAAGTAGCCTTTGATTACTTAGTGGATGACTTGAATAAATCCAAATCAATCCAAGTGAGAAACTCTTACACAATTGTTAGTGTTAACGCGGAAAATTAACAAGAACAATGAAGAACACAGAGTTATCACTAACTTCGTATATTTCACTAACTCACACAATTCATAAGTACATAATAATGATCTTTAGGGTTCTTTTTATACTAGAAGGAAACCCTAATTACAAAACCATGTGAAAAGATATTTACGTAACTTCTATAAAGATACCTAACTCATACATATCCTTTCCTAACTTAATACTAACAAACTTTCCTAACTTTACTGACCCGACTTAACTATTAAGTCAACAAGACTTAACATAACTACCAGACTTAACTATTACAAAACCAAACTTAATATCATAGCTACCAGACTTAACTTAAGTCTGTTCTTCATTAAGTCTTCTTCGAACCTTGAACCTTATGATAATTCCCAACAATCCTCCCCTAACTTGATCTTCATGTTCCATGAACTTCAAGTTCCATCTGTGTAGGCTTTTGAGGATTTAAACTTTGAACACTTGGAATTATCTTGATCTTCAAATCACTTTAAATCTGCAAATTTGATTCTTTATGCAGCAACTTGATCTTTTCACCATCTGATATGCCATCCACTTGATATTTCTAGCAACCATGACATTTTGTACATCAATTCCTGTTAAGTTTCATATCTATTCTCATCACTTCCAGGTGTGTAAACTCCCGTGAGAGGTGAATCATTGAAAATTAATGGATTTGATGTCTCTTTACCAATAGCCATCACTACTGGAGTAGCCAAATGTTTTGGTGTGTAAGACCATGGTACATTGATAACCATATGATTTTTAGTAAATCATCAACTATCAACAGATTTGTGATATCTTTACCAAAAGCTTTACCCTTTTGGACTAGCCAATTCTTTGATGGAATGCACCTCATCATGGTGAATTGATTACCATTTATGGTTTTCCACAGCCTTTACCACAAGCCATAATCTTGTGGGCTAGTCAACTCTTCACAAATTCAGATATGGTGAGTTGAATATCATACAATTTTTGGCAAATTGTCAGCCATAAACGGATTTGAGCTATCTTTACCTGTAGCCGTTTGCTCAGGATTAGTCAGTCCTTGTGTGGATGAGACAAGGTGCACTGATAACCTTTTGTTGTGTTAGTGCTATGCACCTCCACCAAGTGAGAAGTTCCAATAGTCTCACTTATCAACTTAATCCAGCACTGTAACAATAATTTTTTTTTTCTTTTTTTTTATCACTAACAGAATTAAAATAAAACTACAAGACTTAAAAATAACCTAAGTGCTGGTTAGTATAGAAACTTTACATTTTGACCTCCCCTTAACACAAACCTCCCCTTAAGTCCAACTAGGGGTTCATCATACCAATGTTGACTACTAAATAATTAAACCTAGGGCCATCAAAAGCTTTAGTCAACAGGTCTGCAACATTAAAGTCTGTATGTATTTTCTCCACTCTAATCAATTTCTTTTCAAAGCAATCTCTAATAAAGTGATGCCTGATTTCTATATGTTTAGTCTTAGAGTGATATACCGTGTTGGGAATTAAATATTCTGAAGTACAAGAATCGGGAAATACTACAAGTGTGTTTCTACTGGTAGTACATTTCTGTTGCTGCTGGTAGTGTATCGTTCCTACTGATAGTATATTGTTTCTACTGATGATAATGCTGCTGCTAGTACATCTGTTACTGCTGCTAGCATTATCTCATTCCTGCTGATAGCATTAACTCATTGCTGCTGCTATAAGCTTTCTGCTGCTGAGTGGATAAGATTGAAAAGATATTATTTGTATTTTGGTCAACAATATACGGTAGATAATATCTTACCCCATGTGCTTATTTAACAAGTTGTGTACACAGATACATGTTGTATCTTATGTACTGACGCTCTCAAGATAAGTTAACAAGTAAGTCGGCTAGACTTTAAGCAATATGTAAAGATCTTCTTGGACTATAAAAGAGGATCTTAGACTAGATATTATGTGTCCAAGTAGTTGTCCATGCACGTGTTATTATTTTTAGAACTCATAACTATTAGATAAGAACAAACACAAGAATATTACAAGTTGTAAAAACTTAAGATTCAAGGTTGTAACCCTAGTGATATTTCAAGATCACTCGTATTATTATCATTAATAATATTGAATCGTTTGGTGATAATCTTTATGTGTTCATTGCTAACTAACAAACATAACAATTCCATTTCCATAACATACACAACCTTCTAAGTGTGATTGAGTGAATTCCGCGCACTTAATCATATTAACACAACATATCATACACACAAAGAACAAAAGGTTTAACCACCTTAACCGTGTGATTGAGTCATTCCTGACAAGTGGTATCAGAGCAAGGCTGATATAGTTGTTTTTAGAAGAAACAGAAATGGATGTACAAGATGTTCAAACCAATGTTGCTGCAAAGTTGCCCATGATCAAACCAAATGAGTTTGAGTTATGGAGGATGAGAGTTGAGCAATATTTTATGGTTCAAGATTATGCTCTTTGGGATATAATTCAGTATGGTGATTCCTTCACTCTAGGCTATTCAGATGTTCTTGTTGAAGGGAAAACAGTTAGAAAAAGAAATACTGGACCAGTTTCAAATGAAGAAAAGATACAAAAGAGAAATGATCAGAAAGCAAGAAACTTGTTGCTTATGACCATTCCTGGTGAGCAGATGCTATCTTTTAGCAAGTATCTTGATGCAAAAACTCTTTTTGAAGAGATTTGTGCATGGTTTGGTGGTAATGAAACTACCAAAAAGACACAGAAGACATTACTAAAGCAACAATTTGAAAACTTTACTGCTTTTAGTAATGAGTCTCTTGATAAGCTGTTTTCAAGATTACACAAGCTTGTCAGTCAGTTAGCTGTGTTGGGTGTTGAGACAGAGAAGGAAGATCTCAACATGAAGTTCTTGAAAAGTCTACCTAATGAATTCCATACTCATGTTATTGTCTGGATGAACAAACCAGAAATTGAAACAATGAAACTTAATGATTTGTTCAACAACTTTAAAATTGTTGAACAAAGTCTAAAAAGGGGTGGAAATTATGGTACTAGTTCTGGGAATGTGGCACTTTTGTCAACTCCCAGTGTTAGTCATTCAGAAGAGGTAGATGAAGTTGAAAGTGTTTCTAATGCTACTTATGGTGGTCATTCTACTACTTTACAAAAGGATATTGCTGGACTTGGAGATCCAACATTTTATGCCTTTATAACCAGTCAATCTAGTGGTTCTCCTCTAAATCATGAAGACCTTGAGCAGGTAGATGGTGATGATTTGGAAGAGATGGATATTAAGTGGCAAGTTGCTTTACTTAGCATGAGGGCTAAGAAGTTTTGGCAAAAAACTGGAAAGCAAATTACCATAAATGGTAATGATACTGCTGGGTTTGATAAGAAGAAAGTGGAATGTTTTAACTGTCATAGGTTGGGACACTTTGCTAAAGAATGTAGAAGCCCAAGGAAGCAGGATAATAGAAACACATGGTATAAGCAAGAGAGGAAGAAGGAAGTACTGGTGGAAGAGCCAAAGGCTATGCTGGCTATTGATGGTATTGGATATGATTGGAGCTCTATGGCTGTTGAAGAGGAAGCACCACCAAATGTTGCTCTTATGGCCAATGAATTTGCTCTAATGGCCTCTTCTGATTCAGAGGTAGATGCCATTCCTACTTGTACTAATTCATGTCCTAATCTTAAAAATTATGAAGACATTAAAAAGAGATTTGATGCTTTTAGAGAAGAGTTAATTGATGCCCTTCATAATTTAGCTAATCATAAGAGGTGTGTAGGAGTTCTAGAAAAACAAATCCAACATTTTCAAAAGAATGAATCTACTTTTACTGATGACTTAAATGCTTTAAAAAGAGGAATAGCATTTAGAGATGAATTACTTAATGGTCAAAGTAAACAGTTATCTGAAGCCAATAATAAAACTGAAAATGTTAAGATAACTATAGATGCTTTAGCTCATGCCTCAGAAGGAATGAATAAAATTTGGGAAGCTCAAGTAATTGATAAAGCTAATTCAGATGTAGGCTACAAAATTGTCCCTCCACCATACAGATGTGTTCATTCACCTCCAGGTGTTGACCTAGCACACACAGGTTTAGCTGAGTTTCAAGAACCAATCATGGAATATGGTTCTAAGGCTAGTAAGAGTCTTAAGGTAGAAAAGATAAGTAAAAGTTTAGATAAAACTTTACTTTATCAGGACAAGGTGTCCTTTGTTAAGAAAGGAGATGCTATAGTTGTTAAGGATTGTACAACTGATAGTGATGATGAAGAAGAACAGGTTATGTCTAAACCTGAAGTGGTTAAGAAAGTAGGAACAAGTGTTCCTAAGATAGTCAAACACAATGCTGATAGGCCTAAATCAAACATTAAGCATGTTAGGCAACCAATTAGATATTGTGAGCAATATAGAACCACCAACAAGCCCAGAGGTAACCAAAGGAATTAGAACAACCTCAAGTCTAACCAATTAGGTGATGACTTTGCTTTTTATAATAAAGCTTGTTACACATGTGGTAGTTTATACCATCTTGCAGCTTTTTGCAACCAATGGGTAACTGGGTATGAAAACCATAGAGTGAACCACAAAAGGCAAACACCTAAATCTCACTTTCACTCTAGTTCTAGTGCTAAGAGAACAAACCCCAGAGTAGTCAAAAACAAGTCTGGCTTAAACTCAGATCCTGCTGCTAGACTAATGGTTCCTGCTGCTAGACAAATTGTTCCTGCTGCTTGACCATTTATGACTATTAACCCAAAATCAACAGCTAAGGGTGCAAAAACAACTTTCAAACATGCACCAACAACTGTTCTAAGGCCCATTCAAACAAAAGCAGTGGTCCAAAAACAAGTTTGGAAACCAAAGGGGAGAATTGAAAAGTTAGCAGTTCCTGCTGCTAAGAAATCAGTTCCTGCTGCTAAGGGAAACAGGGCAAATGCTGTTAAGGCCTCAGCATGTTGGATTCTTAAATCCAATGTTGCATAAACTGTCCTTAAAAGATTGAATTATATTGATGCAAGAGGCAAATCCAAGTCAGTAATGGCTTGGGTCCCCAAAAGAAACTAACACTCTTATTTGTGTGCAGGAACATTCAATTGATAAATAAGAAGATCAAGGATTCTCAGATAGTGGATGTTCAAGGTACATGACAGGCAACATGTCTTATCTTTCAGATTTTCAATCATTCAATGGAGGATATGTTACCTTTGGAGGGGGTGTTCGTGGCAAAATTTCTGGTAAAGGTACAATCAAAACCGGAAATTTAGATTTTGAAGATGTGTTCTATGTAAAAGAGCTAAATTATAATCTTTTTAGTGTCTCACAAATGTGTGACAAAAAGAACAATGTTCTTTTCTGTGAGACTGAATGTCTTGTACTTTCTCCTAATTTTAAGATGCCTGATGAAAGTCAAGTACTTCTTAGAATTCCTAGAAAGGGCAATATGTACAGTGTAGACATGAAGAACATTGTTCCTAAAAAGAATTTAACTTGTCTTGTTGCAAAGGCCACATTGGATGAATCAATGAAATGGCATAGAAGGCTTGGTCATATTAATTTCAAAACCATAAATAAAATTGTTAAGAATGGTTTGGTAAGAGGTTTACCTCACAAAAGATTTGAAAATGATCAAACATGCATTGCTTGTCTAAAAGGCAAACAACACAAAGCCACTTGTAAGCCCAAGATTTTTAACTCTATCAATCAATCATTGTTTATGCTGCATATGGACTTATTTGGACCTGTTTCAGTAAGTAGTATAATGCATAAGAGATATTGTCTTGTTGTAATTGATGACTATACTAGATTTACATGGGTTTTCTTTCTATCTACTAAGGATGAGGCTACAAGCATCCTTAAGACATTCATTACACAGATAGAAAACCAAGTAGACAAGAAAGTGAAGGTCATTAGATGTGATAATGGGACAGAGTTTAAGAATGAAGTTATGGATGATTTCTGCAAACAAAAAGGTATTAGAAGAGAATTTAGTGTTGCTAGAACACCACAACAGAATGGTGTTGTTGAAAGAAAGAATAGAACACTAATTGAAGCTGCTAGAATAATGTTAGCTGATTCAAAGCTACCAATAACCTTTTGGGCTGAAGCAGTCAACACTGCTTGCTATGTTCAAAATAGAGTTTTAGTTGTGCAGCCTCACAATAAGACATCATATGAACTTTTTAATGGTAGAACTCCTGCAATAGGATTTCTTAGACCTTTTGGATGTCATGTGACAATTCTCAATACCTTAGACCATTTAGGAAAATTCGATGGTAAAGCAGATGAAGGATTCTTTGTTGGATATTCTCTTAATAGCAAAGAATTTAGAGTTTACAACACAAGAACAGAAATAGTAGAGGAAAACCTACATGTGGAGTTTTTAGAAAACAAATCCAATGTAGTAGGTCAAGGACCAAAATGGCTATTTGATCTAGAGTATCTAACCAATTCAATGAATTATGTGCCTTTTGTTGCAGAAACTAATGATTTTGCAAGTTCTAATACAACAAATGAGGCAGAGTTAGAGAAAGATCAAAATGATGTGATAATGCCAATATGGTCAAGTACAATTGTGGAATCAACTTCAACAACTGATGAATCTTCTTCTAGCAAAGCTAAAGAAGGTGTTGAAGATGAAAGGAAAGTATATGGAACTCAGGAACAACAAAATGTTTCTTCTGGTAGTGTTTCTATTGCTGCTGGTAGTGTCTCTGTTTCTGCTGGTGATTCTATTGCTAAGCTTACTGATTCTGCTGTTCGGCCAACTGATTCGGCTGCTGACCCTTCAGAAACAAAAGAAGCAGAATTCTCAGATAATGAGGTGGATTTCAACAATCTTCCATCAAATTATCAAGTTCCTACTACACCACAAACAAGAATTCACGAAGTCCACTCCCTGGAACATGTGATTGGAGATGTACAGTCAGGTGTGAAGACAAGACATCAATTGATGACTTCAGACCAACAAGGGCTTCTTGATGCCCTTTATGCTTCAAAACAGCATGAGCTTTCAAACTCTTGCTTATTTGTATGTTTTCTCTCACAAGCTGAACCAAAGACCATTCTGAAAGCCCTAGATGATTCAAGTTGGTTAGAGGCTATGCAAGAAGAGCTTCTTCAGTTCAAGATTCAAAAGGTTTGGGTGCTAGTTGATTTACCTACAGGTGTGAAGGTAATTGGCACTAGATGGGTTTTTAAGAACAAAAGGGATGAAAGGGGAATAGTGATTAAGAATAAAGCTAGATTAGTAGCTCAAGGGTACACACAAGAAGAAGGAATAGACTATGATGAGGTTTATGCTCCTGTAGCAAGGATTGAGGCAATTAGGCTTTTCTTAGCTTATGCTTCATTTTTAGGCTTCACAGTCTACCAAATGGATGTCAAGAGTGCATTTTTATATGATAAAATTGAAGAAGAGGTGTATGTTTCACAACCTCCAGGCTTCATTGACCCATTACATCCAAACAAAGTGTACAGAGTAGTGAAAGCTCTATATGGCCTTCATCAGGCACCAAGAGCTTGGTATGCAACACTAGCTTCCTACTTATTAGAAAATGGATTTCAAAGAGGAAAGATTGATCAGACACTTTTCATCAAACAGCACAAGAAGGATCTTCTGTTAGTGCAGGTGTATGTGGATGACATTATCTTTGGATCTACTAGGAAAGATATGCGTTTAGAATTTGAGAAGCTTATGAAAGATAAGTTTAAGATGAGTTCTATGGGAGAACTTACATTCTTTTTGGGTTTGCAAGTTAAGCAATCATCTGAAGGCATATTTATTAGTCAAGACAAATATGTTGCAGAGATACTTAGAAAATTTCAATTTGCTGATTCAAAAATAGCAAGCACGCCAATGGACTCTGAGAAGCACCTTCTGAAAGATGAAGATGGAGAGAGTGTAGATGTACACACTTACAGATCTATGATAGGCTCTTTGATGTACCTTACATCATCTAGACCTGATATCATGTTCCCTGTTTGTGTTTGTGCAAGATTTCAAGTAACTCCAAAGGTTTCTCATTTAACTGCAGTCAAGAGAATTTTTAGATATCTCAAAGGTCAACCAAGGTTGGGTATATGGTATTCTAGAGAATCTCCTTTTGACTTGGTAGCATATTCGGATAGTGATTATGCTGGTGCTAGCTTGGACAGAAAGTCAACAACTGGAGGATGTCAATTCCTTGGGTGTAGACTTGTCTCATGGCAGTGTAAGAAGCAAACAAGTGTGGCAAATTCAACAACTGAAGCTGAATATATAGCTGCTGCAAGTTGCTCTAGTCAAGTTCTATGGCTTCAAAACCAACTTCTTGATTATGGGTACAATTTCTTAAACACTATTATTCATATTGATAATAGTAGTACAATTTGTATTATTAAGAATCTAGTACAACATTCTAAAACAAAACACATTGAAATTAGACATCACTTTATAAGAGACTGCAATGAGAAAAGATTAATTCAAGTTCTTAAAGTTGCTTCAGAACACAACTTTGCAGATCTGCTAACAAAAGCTTTTGATGTTTCAAGGTTTCAGTACTTGGTAGCAAGTATTGGAATGCTTAATCTTTAAATTTTCAATCTTATGTGTTTATGTAAATAAATTTTTGTTACTGCTGATGGATTTATCTAATACTGCTGTTATTACAAAAAGTTTGTGCTGTTAGTACAAATTTAAGATGTGTTATTCATATAGTTGGTCTTATGATTATTCTAATGCAAGACAAGTATTTTGTACTTTGTTCTTTTGGTTTTAGACTAACAATTTCAGGTATGAATATGTGAACACAAAGTAAATTTCAAGTGAAATGGAAGCAACACAATGCTGATATTGGCTGCTGACATATTTGGTTTATGATGGACTGAGTTTGGGAATTTAAAACTCCTTAAAACTTCTTTCTTGAAACCTAGTTATGATATTTCACATTGAATTGATGACTTAGTTGATCAGATAGTAACTGATGCAACTCACTTTCTATCATTTTATACTTTTAAGTATAATGTGAAAGTCTAAGGACATCTGATAGAAAAAACAGCTAGTAAAAGTGAATCTAACACTTGTGTTAGAGGTAACAATTACTATGAGCTGGAAACCCTGTCAGGAAAGCTCTTTGAATGAGTTTATGTTTACACAGGCAGTTATTTATAACTGAAAAACATTGGTTCTCACACAACCAGAGGTTGCTTTAAACCGAAATTTTGATTAAGTGTCTGTTATACACTTGATCCCTTCAAAATGGTTGAAAGTAGTATGATTTTTCAATTCTAAAATCATGAACATACTGCTAAGTCAAATGATTTCTTAAAACAAGGATTTTCAAGAGATTCACAAAAACCATCCATTGATGGACCATGAATCAAATGTCCACTAATTCACCTCTCATAGGAGTTAACACACCTAGAAGTGATGAGGGCAGTAACTTAAACTCTTAAGGAATTGATGGCTTCATGTACAATATTGTCTGACAACAAGTTCTAAATGCTGGATCAGATGATAAAGGAAAGATATATTTTGGTACATAGTGAGATCTTCCAAACAAGGGGAGGAAACAAAAGTTATTTGTATCTCAGGGGAGGTAGCAATCTCAGGGGAGGAAATAATAGCCCAGAAAAGGAAGAAAACCCAATGTATGGAAGGAGAAGACAAGAGCATACAAGATGACATGGAGGTTGAAAATGACAAGAATAGAGCTTATTCTGGAGTATTATATATATTCAGAAGGGATGAAGCATTCCAAAGGAGAAAGTTCTATCTAGGTCAAACGGAGAAAAGTTTCAATTTCACTTGCAAAGGCATGCTGATAGATGATTTCACTTGTTGAAACAAGCATCCAAGATACACAGCATCATTGCCTCTTATAATTCCTCCATCCAAGGAAATTGCACCATCTTTTAGTCCAAGATTGGAGCAATGTGTTGATATTGTTAAAGTCAAAAGAAAGCAGATGAGTTCAGAATTGAAGAAAGTTTAGATCAAGGGTCTGACTATGAAGTGTTTGAAAGATCTTCACTAGTCCTCATTTAATTCAGAAACATGTTGAAATGGATTCACATGTTTAGGGGAGGATTGTTGGGAATTAAATATTCTGAAGTACAAGAATCGGGAAATACTACAAGTGTGTTTCTACTGGTAGTACATTTCTGTTGCTACTGGTAGTGTATCGTTCCTACTGATAGTATATTGTTTCTACTGATGATAATGTTGTTGGTTGATGCTGCTGCTAGTACATCTGTTACTGCTGCTAGCATTATCTCATTCCTGCTGATAGCATTAACTCATTGCTGCTGCTATAAGCTTTCTGCTGCTGAGTGGATAAGATTGAAAAGATATTATTTGTATTTTGTTCAACAATATACGGTAGATAATATCTTACCCCATGTGCTTAGTTAACAAGTTGTGTACACAGATACATGTTGTATCTTATGTACTGACACTCTCAAGATAAGTTAACAAGTAAGTCGGCTAGACTTTAAGCAATATGTAAAGATCTTCTTGGACTATAAAAGAGGATCTTAGACTAGATATTATGTGTCCAAGTAGTTGTCCATGCATGTGTTATTATTTTTAGAACTCATAACTGTTAGATAAGAACAAACACAAGAATATTACAAGTTGTAAAAACTTAAGATTCAAGGTTGTAACCCTAGTGATATTTTAAGATCACTCGTATTATTATCATTAATAATATTGAATCGTTTGGTGATAATCTTTATGTGTTCATTGCTAACTAACAAACATAACAATTCCATTTCCATAACATACACAACCTTCTAAGTGTGATTGAGTGAATTCCGCGCACTTAATCATATTAACACAACATATCATACACACAAAGAACAAAAGGTTTAACCACCTTAACCGTGTGATTGAGTCGTTCCTGACATACTGGGTTCTTAACAATACAAATAGTGCTTTCATTATCTATGTGGATAACAGTATTCATAAAATTCAAACCATAGTCCAGCAGCTGATTCTGAATCCACAAGACTTGTCCACAGCAATTAGCAGCTGCCACATACTCAGCTTCAGTAGTTGATTTAGCCAGAATTGTCTGCTTCTTGCATTGCCAAGAGATTAATCTGTTTCCAAGGAATTGACAACCTCCTGTTGTGGATTTCCTATCAAGGCTTGCACCAGCATAGTCACTATCTGAATAGACTGTCAGGTCAAAAGATGACTCTTTAGGATACCAAAGACCCACATTTTGTTTGCCCTTTAGGTACCTAAAGATTTCCTTCACATCATGAAAATGTGAAGTCTTTGGGTGTACCTGAAATCGTGAACAAACACAGACTGCATACATAATGTCAGGTCTAGAAGCAGTAAGATACATTAGAGAACCTATCATGGATCTGTAATGATGCACATCCACATCAGCAGCATCTTCATCCTTTGTCAAAGACACCTTATTCTCCATGGGAGTGACTGCAGTCTTCACATTAGCAAACTCAAACTTCTTCAAAATTTCTGCAACATACTTGTCTTGAGAAATAAAAAGACCATCTTCCTTTTGCAGTAATCTGCCCCTTGCTTCCTCCAAAGGTAACAGAACCTCCTTTGAAATCTTGGAAATCCTTCAGATAGTCCTTGTTACCAGACATGTGCCCAGAGCACCCACTGTCAAAAATTCCTCTATCTCCCATATAGCTGAGTGGATGATCCTGCACAAAAAGAAGAGAAGTTAGTTTCTCTTAGGAACCCATGCCTGAGTAGGCTTGGGTCCACCTTGTGGTTCAACATATTTAAAAGTCTTATATGAAACTGATCCACTGTTGCTTTGGGATTTATAGGTGTATTCATTCTTGAATGGATCCCAAGACCAACATGCTGAGGTCTTAACAGCAGAACCCCCATTACCCTTTACAGCATTAGAATTTGAAGGTTGTGCTGTATTCTTAGCAATTGGTCTCCTCACAGGTGAATAAGATTTATGAAAATGGTTTCTTTGATTATATGTATTCACCTATGGTTTGTGGAAAGGCTGTCTGGGTCTTATTTGATTAGCATAACCAGAACTTACTTTAGGCCTCACAGAATTTAAATTTTGCCTACCCGAATTAAAGTTCCTCAAACCAGACTTAATATTTGGTCTACCAGACTTAATGTTAAAGTTTGGTCGGGTAGAGTTAACATGTTGGGCTGGTCTGGGGACAAATTGGTTGGCATGATTGACTCTGTTAACCTTATTCCACACTAGTTTACTATTGACATTACCAGTATTCACATTCATTCTTTTAAGTTCAGCCTCTCTTTTCATTCTCTTCTCATGAAAGTCACAATCTCTAATCAAGTGACTTAAACTTCCACAAACAAAACATCTCTTAGGAGTGTAAGTGCAGCTACTCCTAACTTCTCTGTGAACACTATTACTTTTAGGTGACTCATTCATATTAACAGATTCCCTAGGAGATTTTATGTGGTTGACACAACTAGGTTTAACTGTTTGGGGTTTTGGTTCAGTCACAACAGGTTCACTTTCCTTAACAATCTTAGGTTCAGGACTCTCTTTTACTTCACTTTTTGACTCAGACTTAGAGTGGTCAGAGACATCACCAATGGATCCTTCAGTGTCATTAGATTGACAAGTAGAATACTCACTAGTTTTGTCCTCTGAGGTGGTTGACTCAGGTATTTGAGGACCTCTTTTTCCATACACAAATAGAGAGTCATCTAACTCCTCTTTTTCAAGAGGAGTGTAGTCTCCACTCAATGGATGTGGAACTCCCTTGAAATCATCAGCCTTAACAAACCGATTATATAAAGGTTTACCTTCATAGCCATCCTCTCTATGCTTAAATATAGCCTTTTTCTCATCCTCCTCATATCCTAAGCCATGTTTCTTATTTGACTTTATTTTTGCATCCCAACATTTAAACAGATTGTTATTTGAATTATTCCACTGGTCTACACGTTTTTGCAAATCATCCCTTTCCTTTTGTATTCTTAGGCCAATTCTTCTATATTTTTTAAGTTTTTCATCTTGCTCATATATTTTATTAGCCTGAAAGAATAGTTTTTCATTTAAATCAGCATGTTGTTTCTGAAGGGTGCCTTTTTGTGCTTCTAATGTTTTTAGAGCATTTTTATAAGCTAAATTTTTTGCTTCTTGGTCACCTATTAGTGTTAACTGTTCATCACACAAAGCCTTAACATGATTATAGGAATCAATACATAATTTGGAACATAATGATACCTCATTACTAGAACCAATGGCCATGAGTGCATGACTAGACTCTTCAGTCTCCTTTGTGTGCTCATTCCAGTTAATAGCTCCAGCTTCCAATGTCACCATACTCATCTGGTTTCTTTCCAGCTTGTCATCCTCTGCATCACTCTTCCTATACCCATCAGTAGACTTCTTCTCCGAGCAGTCTCTAGAAAAGTGTCCATGCTTATGACAATTGAAGCATTCAACTGTCCTCCTAGTGTACCCAACTGGAGACTTGTTGTTGAACTTAATGGACCTCCCATACTGCTTTTGAAACCTCTTTACCCTCAGAGCAATCATGGCAATGTGCCATTTGATGTCCATCTCTTCTACCTCAGCATCATTTATCTGCTCCAAATCTTCACTGATAAAGCTCTCATCTTCTTGTTGATTGGCAAAGAATGAGTGAATCACCTCATCAGCAAAGCCTGCAGAAGCAGATCTTTCCCTTGTAGAAGCTTCATAAACACCAGACTTAACACTGCCAGACTTAACCTTGTAAGTGCTGCCTTTGCTTTGAGACACAAAAGCAACATTTGAAGAACTAGGAGATGTCTGAGTGGTTTCATTGATGTCCCATTCAAAAATCCTAAGATTGTTGTACAGATCATCTGGGGTCATTGAGTCAACTTCATCCTTCATCCTCATAGTCATAGACACATTTACCCATTCTGGTGGTAGAGACCTAAGAAACTTGTGGTTGGCAACCTCATTAGATACAGCAGCACCATGTACTTCTAGTTATGATAGAAGATGTTGAAATCTGTCATAACCCTTTTCCAATCCTTCAGCCTTTGACACACTGAATGTTTCAAATTGTTGTTTGAGAACAGCTTTCTGCATCTTTTTAGAGTTTGCATTCCCACCAAAACGTTTCTTAATTGCTTCCCAAATTTCCTTGGCATCTATCATCCCATGAAACCTTTGTAGATGCTCCTTTGGAATAGCCATAAGTGTAACACCCCGACCCGAGAAGGGCAAGGATGTCACAATGCTATGGTTTCACATCAGAACAAGTAATAATAAAACAGCGGAAGTCTTAACATTAAACCAAAAGATAATAAGCCAACAAGACTTATATCAAGTTCAACAAGACAATGAAAAGAAACAAATGAAGTACTAAACAATCAAGTGCCAAACGAAGGCATAACAAGTCAAATATCAAATGGTAGAACTAAGGTATTAAGGTCCATGCTTCACTCAAAGTTGCTCTCATCCCAAAGCAAAACCCAGCTTCCTAGCTTAAATACCTGCCGCAGGAAAAGAAAATGCGGCTGAGCTACGAGAGCTCAGTGAACAGATATAACGATAACAAGCAGCAATAAAGGTTCACAAAATGTAAATGTGATCAAGAGTAAAGGCATAGGAAACAAATAAGGAATAATGTACAAGTGGAAAGAAAGGTAAGGAAAACAGAAAGATAAACAGATACAGCAATCCTCTACGAGCCCAGAACATATCATATCAAGTCAAGTAAACAAGTATACATGTATACGGAGGGGTGACCTCGGTATGCCAAGTATAATATGAGGGGATACCTCCAAGGGTTGGAGTCGCGTGCTCCCAAGAGTGAATGACGTGTATCGCACACACCCATCATGTCACTAACAATACAAGTAATCAAGTCAAGTCAAGTACAAATCCAAATCTAGGATGCATCCATGCGCCCCTGTAGGCTGCCACAATGTCTTCATCTACGCGCAAGTCAAGTATCAAGTCATGGCAGGGACGGGATAGGTATCACTTTCCTACCCAAAAGTCAAGTCATTGGTGCATCAATGACAAGGACATGAAACCCTCATGCCTAGTATGGCTCGTAGTCTCAAACTGTGGGTCAAGATCAAGGTCAAGTGTACAAGTCCAGTTCAAGTTTCAAGTTCGTGTTTACATATCAATGGGTTCAATTCACTTTAGTTCAAGTAGGTCATATCCATAAATAGGTCAAGGTTCAATCTAAAAGTTCATCTGAAAACAATCCTTTTAAAATAGTTTCCATAAAATAATCTTTTAAAATGGTTTTCATAAAAATAGTCTTTAAAATAGTTTTCAATAAGCTAGTTTTAAAAATGGTCTCCTTAAAACATTTCATAAATAAATAAAAAGGTTTTCTCATCCAATTACAATATCAAGCATACTAGGGTTCAAGTCAAGGTTTTATGGCAAGGTTCATATCAAGATTCATAGTGGTTCAAGGCAAAGATCAAGGCAAGGGTTCAAAGCAAAAGTTCACGTCAAGTGGATCATATCAAGGTTCACAATACAAGGGGAACATAGCAATGATTTGGGGAATCCTAAACGAAATCAAAACAAGAGACCAAAGAGAAACGAAGGCTCCTTACAAGAAGGGCAGAATATCTGTACCTTATTAGCAAGCAAGAACAAGGACAAAGGCTGAAAGAGATTGAGTTACTCCTTCTTCACACCTAGGGGAGTAGAAGAGAATTACAAAGTACTCTTAGTTATCTTTCCATTTCAAGTAAGTTTCCATTTTTAGAAAGCGTTCTTATTTAGTAAGTTCCCACAAATAGAAAGATTTAAGTATCAATTCCTGTTAAGTCATTCATTAATATTATTATGGAAGTAGGGTACATTTTAGCAAGTTAAGATAGTTCAAGGTTCATTATGACAAGTTTCCATAAATTAGGGTTTTAATTGTAAATATTCCAAACTTAAGGGTTTCAAATGAAATATCACAAGTTATTAATTTTAAACTCATCTTTTAATCAGAATTACATCTTTAGTCCTTTAAGTTTCATTATTTACACTTTACACCCTTTAGTTATTAAAGTTACCAACTAGACCTTATAATTACATAATTTACAATTTAACCCTCACTAATTCTCATAATTACATCACAAGCCCTTATAATTACTAAATTACAGAATATAACCTCACATTATCATTTGATACGAATTACACCTCCATGTTTCACATATTTACATAATTAGTCCCTTTAGTTTAAAAATATTACAATTTACATCCTTACTTTATTTTAATTACACCTTGACCCCATAATTACCCAAAATTACATATTACCTCCCTAATATCATTATTTACACAAAAAAATCATAAGTTTCCTGAATTTACACTTTTAGTCCCTCTAATTTATTAATTTCCAATTCGAACCATAAATAAACCAATAAATTATTATCTTGCATATTTTACACATAAGGACCTCATATTATAATTTTTATACATTTATACTGATCTAATTAACATTATAAAAATAACCTTTAAGTTTCAAAGTTGGCAAAACAAGTCCTTGTTATTTATTTTACAAATCGTATATACTTTTATAATAGCAATTTCAAACCCTAGTTCATATAATCATCACCCCATCATTACCAATCATTAATATGCCTTACATGACCAGATCTATACATACAAACCCTAACCCTAAATCGTTCTAGGGTTTCTTTTTATTTTCATTCGATTTCAAGAACCCGACATGGAGAAAAATTAACCACGACTAGACCAGGCCTATATAACTCGATCCATTATTTTTCCCAGGTCATATTATTCGTATAACATCCAAAATAAATAATTACATGCCCTGAATCAATCGTATTAAGCGTATTATATTTTATGTTCGTTTTAGCTCTCAAAAATTCGTACGACTTATATAGCTTGCATGATTCGAGTTATACATTTTATTTAGGTCTTATATAATCATACTAACATAAGAAAAATACTATATGCAAGATTGAACGTGCCAAAGGGTTATTTAGAAATTATACCTCTCGGTTATACGTATTCGACAAAGCAAAGGACTAGCGATCAAACCAATGGATCTCACGACCTCCAAACAATTTTCCTAGCTTCTTTAGGTTATGTTGAACTCCAGAAAAATAAGCCACAAATTTTCCTTGGTCGATTTGAGGTTATACGATTTTTGAAAGGGTTTAAGGTTTCGTTAATATGTATATATATATACATAATTTATGAAAATGTGTATAATTGATAAGATATCAATAATTTCGGCCCAAGAAAGCTTAATTAAGGTTAAATACTAATTGTAATCTTTTCCTAATTTTATTAGTAATTATCTTGTATTTTATTTAATTTATTTTGCCTTAATAATAATAATAATACACGAAATAATTAAAAACCGGCCATAATAATTATTTGCATATTTTTGTACTTTTTAAAATGTTGAAATGTAGTCACAAAAATTATTTGGATTCATATCTAGTTCATTCCCAAAGGTTTCGGATTTATTAGGTGATTTATAAGCTTTTAAATGAATTTTTAAAATTGTAAGGGCATTTTGGTCATTTTGCATGTTTTCAAATTTCAGGTATTACAACTTCTTCCCCTCTAACAAAAAAAATTCGTCCTCAAAATTTGCAAGAAAACGAAAAGGAAAATAGAACGGAAACGAAACAATCACATACCAGACGCCTTGCCTGCCTGGTCACGAGAAAGCATGAAAACACGACCGGAACTAGAAGTAGGAGGAGGAGGATCAAGATATTTTCCAAGTGCCGACGGATTCTTAGGGCAGTCCTTCACCATATGTCCAGTGGATCCACATCCATAGCAAGCACCCGAAGCCTTACGAAAAACTCCCGAATGATACTTCCCACAATACGCACAACTAACTGGAATAGGTAGTTTCTCCGCTGATCCCTTCTGAGCATTCGATCCAGAAACCCGATTCTGCTGGTAATCCCTGGAAGACTGATCCTTCCATTTCCTCTGACTGTCGCTATGCCCGTGACGATCACCACCCTGATTGGAATTTGACTTCGAATCCCAGCCTTTCTGATCATGACTACGATCCATCTGATCTCGTGATTCAGAACTCCTATTAGACCGCCTTTGCTGCTCATATCCTTGGTCCAGGTGACTTTGCTCCTTGGAGTTTACTCGATTTCCATCTCTATCCCGTTTATTAGAACCCTCGTCCGCATGTAACAACTCAATGTTGCGGGCAGCATCCGCAACAGCAGCCACATCCTCGTGTTCAAAGTTCACGATACGGTCTAATACCCACCTCTTCAATGCCCACTTGAAATGACGAGCCTGGCGATGAGCATCCCCAGTAACCTCCGGCCCAACAAAGCTGGCCAAGCGCAAGAATCGCTGCATAAACTCACCAGAAGACTCACGATCCCCTTGACGAATCGTCGCATAATCTCTCTCGTATCTCTGCTGCTCCGATAGTGGAATATACTGCCTATAGAACACCTCAATGAAGTCCGCCCAAGAACAGGTCTCAGCATAATTATCTCCTTTTGCTTGAACAAGAGTAGTCCACCAATTAAGAGCGTCACCCTCCAGCTTGAATGTGGCCAAACGAGTTTTAAATTCGTCAGCGCATCCGAGCACCCTGAACAACTTCTCGACATGGGTAATCCAGTCCTCTGCCTCATGGGGAGTAGCAGCGGACTTGAAGGAGAGAGGCTTGAGTTTGTTGAACCTTTCGATCCAAACATGAATGCCGACAGGTGGAGCAGTGGGAGGAGCAGTGGGTGGAGCATCACCACCACCACCAGAAGAACTTGCCCCATTTCTGATGTTATTGGTGACTTGGGTCACCAACTCAGGAAGAGCAGCAGCCATAGCAGCAGCTATCATGGCCTCGAAATCAGGGTCATCATTCCCATCAGTGTACTGGGTAAAACGCGTATTCACCATCTGAATGATTGTCAAAAAGATTAGCAAGAGCAAACAGGATATGACAGAGCAGGACAAGAAAAGAGAGTGCGCGAAAGAAAACCAAATGTCTACCCAATCCTCACAGGTCAATGGCCTAAGCCTAAGGGTTTTCGGGAAACCTAAAGGTCCAAACCTGTCTCTGATACCATAAATTGTAACACCCCGACCCGAGAAGGGCAAAGATGTCACAATGCTATGGTTTCACATCAGAACAAGTAATAATAAAACAGCGGAAGTCTTAACATTAAACCAAAAGATAATAAGCCAACAAGACTTATATCAAGTTCAACAAGACAATGAAAAGAAACAAATGAAGTACTAAACAATCAAGTGCCAAACGAAGGCATAACAAGTCAAATATCAAATGGTAGAACTAAGGTACTAAGGTCCATGCTTCACTCAAAGTTGCTCTCATCCCAAAGCAAAACCCAGCTTCCTAGCTTAAATACCTGCCACAGGAAAAGAAAATGCGGCTGAGCTACGAGAGCTCAGTGAACAGATATAACGATAACAAGCAGCAATAAAGGTTCACGAAATGTAAATGTGATCAAGAGTAAAGGCATAGGAAACAAATAAGGAATAATGTACAAGTGGAAAGAAAGGTAAGGCAAACAGAAAGATAAACAGATACAGCAATCCTCTACGAGCCCAGAACATATCATATCAAGTCAAGTAAACAAGTATACATGTATACGGAGGGGTGACCTCGGTATGCCAAGTATAATATGAGGGGATACCTCCAAGGGTTGGAGTCGCGAGCTCCCAAGAGTGAATGACGTGTATCGCACACACCCATCATGTCACTAACAATACAAGTAATCAAGTCAAGTCAAGTACAAATCCAAATCTAGGATGCATCCATGCGCCCCTGTAGGCTGCCACAATGTCTTCATCTACGCGCAAGTCAAGTATCAAGTCATGGCAGGGACGGGATAGGTATCACTTTCCTACCCAAAAGTCAAGTCATTGGTGCATCAATGACAAGGACATGAAACCCTCATGCCTAGTATGGCTCGTAGTCTCAAACTGTGGGTCAAGATCAAGGTCAAGTGTACAAGTCCAGTTCAAGTTTCAAGTTCGTGTTTACATATCAATGGGTTCAATTCACTTTAGTTCAAGTAGGTCATATCCATAAATAGGTCAAGGTTCAATCTAAAAGTTCATCTGAAAACAATCCTTTTAAAATAGTTTCCATAAAATAATCTTTTAAAATGGTTTTCATAAAAATAGTCTTTAAAATAGTTTTCAATAAGCTAGTTTTAAAAATGGTCTCCTTAAAACATTTCATAAATAAATAAAAAGGTTTTCTCATCCAATTACAATATCAAGCATACTAGGGTTCAAGTCAAGGTTTTATGGCAAGGTTCATATCAAGATTCATAGTGGTTCAAGGCAAAGATCAAGGCAAGGGTTCAAAGCAAAAGTTCACGTCAAGTGGATCATATCAAGGTTCACAATACAATGGGAACATAGCAAATGATTTGGGGAATCCTAAACGAAATCAAAACAAGAGACCAAAGAGAAACGAAGGCTCCTTACAAGAAGGGCAGAATATCTGTACCTTATTAGCAAGCAAGAACAAGGACAAAGGCTGAAAGAGATTGAGTTACTCCTTCTTCACACCTAGGGGAGTAGAAGAGAATTACAAAGTACTCTTAGTTATCTTTCCATTTCAAGTAAGTTTCCATTTTTAGAAAGCGTTCTTATTTAGTAAGTTCCCAAAAATAGAAAGATTTAAGTATCAATTCCTGTTAAGTCATTCATTAATATTATTATGGAAGTAGGGTACATTTTAGCAAGTTAAGATAGTTCAAGGTTCATTATGACAAGTTTCCATAAATTAGGGTTTTAATTGTAAATATTCCAAAGTTAAGGGTTTCAAATGAAATATCACAAGTTATTAATTTTAAACTCATCTTTTAATCAGAATTACATCTTTAGTCCTTTAAGTTTCATTATTTACACTTTACACCCTTTAGTTATTAAAGTTACCAACTAGACCTTATAATTACATAATTTACAATTTAACCCTCACTAATACTCATAATTACATCACAAGCCCTTATAATTACTAAATTACAGAATATACCCTCACATTATCATTTGATACGAATTACACCTCCATGTTTCACATATTTACATAATTAGTCCCTTTAGTTTACAAATATTACAATTTACATCCTTACTTTATTTTAATTACACCTTGACCCCATAATTACCCAAAATTACATATTACCTCCCTAATATCATTATTTACACAAAACAATCATAAGTTTCCTGAATTTACACTTTTAGTCCCTCTAATTTATTAATTTCCAATTCGAACCATAAATAAACCAATAAATTATTATCTTGCATATTTTACACATAAGGACCTCATCTTATAATTTTTATACATTTATACTGATCTAATTAACATTATAAAAATAACCTTTAAGTTTCAAAGTTGGCAAAACAAGTCCTTGTTATTTATTTTACAAATCGTATATACTTTTATAATAGCAATTTCAAACCCTAGTTCATATAATCATCACCCCATCATTACCAATCATTAATATGCCTTACATGACCAGATCTATACATACAAACCCTAACCCTAAATCGTTCTAGGGTTTCTTTTTATTTTCATTCGATTTCAAGAACCCGACATGGAGAAAAATTAACCACGACTAGACCAGGCCTATATAACTCGATACATTATTTTTCCCAGGTCATATTATTCGTATAACATCCAAAATAAATAATTACATGCCCTGAATCAATCGTATTAAGCGTATTATATTTTATGTTCGTTTTAGCTCTCAAAAATTCGTACGACTTATATAGCTTGCATGATTCGAGTTATACATTTTATTTAGGTCTTATATAATCATACTAACATAATAAAAATACTATATGCAAGATCGAACGTGCCAAAGGGTTATTTAGAAATTATACTTCTCGGTTATACGTATTCGACAAAGCAAAGGACTAGCGATCAAACCAATGGATCTCACGACCTCCAAACAATTTTCCTAGCTTCTTTAGGTTATTTTGAACTCCAAAAAAATAAGCCACGAATTTTCCTTGGTCGATTTGAGGTTATACGGTTTTTGAAAGGGTTTAAGGTTTCGTTAATATGTATATATATATACATAATTTATGAAAACGTGTATAATTGATAAGATATCAATAATTTCGGCCCAAGAAAGCTTAATTAAGGTTAAATACTGATTGTAATCTTTTCCTAATTTTATTAGTAATTATCTTGTATTTTATTTAATTTATTTTGCCTTAATAATAATAATAATACACGAAATAATTAAAAACCGGCCATAATAATTATTTTCATATTTTTGTACTTTTTAAAATGTTGAAATGTAGTCACAAAAATTATTTGGATTCATATCTAGTTCATTCCCGAAGGTTTGGGATTTATTTGGTGATTTATAAGCTTTTAAATGAATTTTTAAAATTATAAGGGCATTTTGGTCATTTTGCATGTTTTCAAATTTCAGGTATTACAATAAGTAGCAAGGTTCTAGCCTTCTTCTCTTTTTCCACAGCCCGTATCTCCTCAGCAGTCAATTGTGGTAATATTCTAATCTGCCCATCAGTACCAACTAAAACCCTTTTCTTAGAATTTCCCTTCTGAATAACCTTCCAAACATCACTGTCAATCTATTCCAAGTAATGTTCCATCTCCATGGCCCACATGTCGTATTCTTCTCTTTTCAGTATTGGAAGCTTAATGTTGGATATGGTGGTGGTTGTAGGGATGGTTGGTTATGATTTAGAGGTGCTGGTTTCAGGGTTTTCTTATTCATGGTTTGATCTCTCATCCTCACTGTTATGGTTTGAAAAAGTTTCAGTATTCATTGGTTGCTCAAGGCCAGACATTGTGTAGAGTGAATTGATTGAGAATTTGTTTGTGGTGTTGTATTCTTCCAACTCAGAGTCTCTCTAATGGCTCTGATACCACTTGTAGGTCCACGATTTGTATGGATCTCTAAGTAGCCTTTGATTACTTAGTGGATGACTTGAATAAATCCAAATCAATCCAAGTGAGAAACTCTTACACAATTGTTAGTGTTAACGCGGAAAATTAACAAGAACAATGAAGAACACAGAGTTATCACTAACTTCGTATATTTCACTAACTCACACAATTCATACGTACATAATAATGATCTTTAGGGTTCCTTTTATACTTGAAGGAAACCCTAATTACAAAACCGTGTGAAAAGATATTTACGTATCTTCTATAAAGATACCTAACTCATACATATCCTTTCCTAACTTAATACTAACAAACTTTCCTAACTTTACTGACCCGACTTAACTATTAAGTCAACAAGACTTAACATAACTACCAGACTTAACTATTACAAAACCAGACTTAATATCATAGCTACCAGACTTAACTTAAGTCTGTTCTTCATTAAGTCTTCTTCGAACCTTGAACCTTGTGATAATTCCCAACACTTCTAGGTATTTTATGCTACTCATTAGTATATTGATATATATACACTCGACATGTTTTCAATCACTTTAGAACTAAATACATCTGTGTATGCCCATTCTAGGGCGTTACGGCACAACCACATTTCTTCAATCATGTACCTACTCATACTTTAGCAGTGGGTTGTAAACACATAGGTTTCAAGTCTTGTATGGGCGGGACTTGGGACTAAGTGGAATTACGATGCCTTTACTGTGGAGACTTTATTCAAGGGCTTACAATTCAACTATACAAATATGCCCTACTCATACACTTTTGTGGTATAGGAAACTTTCCCCCAGGATATTGTAACTAATTACAACGGTCTTTCCTACTACCCAGACATTGTAATTTATACAATGGTCTCATTTATTTTTCGAGGCACTGTAAGTCCTACAGTGGTCTCTATTACATCCCCAGACACTGTAAACGAAACAGTAGTCTCACATAATTCTTAGACATTGTGTGTTGCAAAATGGTCTCACTTATTTCTTAGACATTGTGTGTTGCACAATGGTCTCAATTATTTCTTAGACATTGTAAATGATTACAATGATCTCTAAACTTTTCACGACACTACGAATATTATTTTACGTGGAACCTATAGCAAACTCGATAAAAATTAAGGATATGAAATTGCTAAGGAACAAACTGATTCATCATCTACAAAAGCTGAAGTTCAGCAACTTTCTCTACATTCATCAAGTTCTCTTCCGAAACTTTCATTTTAAAATGTCTATGATTCTAGCCCGTGTGGAATATTTTATTTTCCATGCGTATCAGCTTTATTCGCTCATGCTACACACTTATACTACTTTTTATATAAGCGTTGTACTATCACAAACGATGGACATATCACGAATATACCTAATTTAGGTATTTGAAAATTTTATCGAACCTCGGCTAAATATAGTCTAGTCACCTATATTTAACCTAGGGACAGTTAAACAAAGACTGACTACCTATGTTCAACTTAAATTTTTCAAATACTGGGAATAGTTGTACCAGAATTATATCCGGGGTGATCCTCTACATGACTTTTCGAAAATCTCAAAATTTTCTAAGTATAAACAATTCATGTGTATTCAACAGATTAAACACACGTTACACTACTAAGAAGAAATTCAGAACAATGATAAAATTTCACCCTATTTACAAAACGACAAGTTGAAATACATCACTAGTTATCTCATAAACCCATCGACCCAAGAAACCCCATTTATTCGTCAACATCGCTTCAACACCTAACACAGACTTAATCTCGGGACGAGATTCAAAAATATGGGGTAGGTACAGTAACAACCTGTAAAATTCCATAGTAATTTGTAAAGGTTAATCAAGTATTAATTACCATTACTGATTCAGTTAACCACTTTTATGGGCAAAATTTTGAAAATTTTGTTTATCACGCTACGATAACTCAAAAACATTGATACATGATTACAATACAATGGAACGAGCTCACACACGAACCACGAAAATCCCTTATACGAATAATAAACCAAACGGACCCTTATTACTAATCTTGGCCCAACTTTGGCCTGGTACTATTCAAAAGCCCAAACCAAATTCATAAAAATCCTATATACCACTCGACTAAACATGCTAAGCTTTACCTCGATAACTTTTAAATTTGACACATAACATATACAAGTTTTCACACATCTCGATTCTCCATACTACGAATAATCAAGTTCGACCAATCACATTTCCTAATTCGAACGTTTAAGCTATAAAAGAGACCCAAAGTAAAGGCCACCCGACACATGTGCAAGTCATGCAAAAATGAACTAAACGCGAATAAACTAAATTTTTACCTATGTTCTTTATTGTTTCCAGTCGAATTTGAGTTCATATCATTGATTTCTCATATTTCTACACGTTTGGTCACGTTAGAAATCATTTTGGACCTTTTAAAATGTCATACGATATATATATATATATATATATATATATATATATATATATATATATATATATATATATATATATATATATATATATATATATATATATATATATATATATATATATATATATATATATATATATATATACACGGTTTGATCATAACCGAATCAACACTTGACCCCTCCCCCTTAACTCCATGGTACTCAAGTATAAACTCATCTTATCCTAAGAATTTCTCATAAAATCTCTGCCAAGAGAATATAATCTCACAAGTTGCATTTTTATAATATATATTAATTGTATACATGCACATATATATCGACCTACACATACACTTGCTCATTCACTCTTAAACACACTCAAGTAGTTCTCTCTAGCCTTTTTACTCACTTGCCGAGACCTTCAAGGAACTAGAAGCAAATTCCCAAGCCATTCGAGCCATTATTTGATCGTATACTCTTCCTTCGAACCCTTTTTGTGATCGTACAAACAAGTGAAGCACATAAATCTCAAGTCCTAGTTCATATTCACATGTTTCACACAATGTTTTAAGGGTTTTAAGTCATTTCCAACTCGTTTCATTTCATTCAAACGTTTTAATATATCTCATGCATCATTTTACATTTGGTTCGATCGCATCTTACTTTTTATCCATTTACACGCTTTCTATTTATTTATTTTTCGTGCATAATCAATGACCTCCTTCATGGATGGCTAAGAAAATGAGTTTTACATTTATTCGACACTTACATATTCATTTTATTGTTTTTCGTACTTCATTTTATTCATACGTTGCATCGCGTATTTCATATAACACATATATATCTTTTTCTATATTATCGGACCATGTTAAACTCGACTAAGAAATGGCCATTTATAAACGAATTCACATACACAACATAACATTTTTATTGCTTATCTCAATTCTCCATAAGCTCATTTATTAAATTGTTGTTATAAGTTTCCCTTAATAAGCTCACAAAAGTCCTTTAAAAGTCTTAAACTTATCGCTACTTAAACGGTTCTATAAAACCTTAATATTGTCGATTGGGCTTTAAACCCAATGATCAAGCCCAATAAGCACTTGCAATAAGCAGTGCTTATAAGCTGTTTGAAAACGTTTTTAAGACCCTTAAATAAGCCCAAAATCAGGCCCACCTTAATTCCAAACCCCTCGGATCAATATGTGTTAATGGGCTATTATTTAAATCAAACACACATATCATAAACCAAATCGTTATCCGTTACTCATTTTCACACTCATGATTCGTATTGAGCCAAAACTGTCAAAATCTCAGACTTCATTATTAATTCAGGTCGTGTGTTGGAGCCGTTCCCATAACTTACTTGATTTCACATTTCACATTTCACCTTGCCAGTTACGCTCAAGGTGAGTCATAGCCCCACTATTACTTTATTACTCAGTTTAAACTACTTGGGGTGAGAAACATGCAAAACACTTTTTAAGGACCAACACTATACTCATGTTTTATCAAACTATTATGCAACGATTAGCCTAATCATTGTATCCCCTTCATGCCCAAACTCATGAACCGTCAATTCCACTTGAGAAGCGCGAATGCTATAAATAGATCTATTGGGGATGACACCCCCTTTCGGTTTGGCCAGGTTGGCCAAATGCGAGCGTATAACATGTCGAAACACGAGTGTCTCGGGATAGACACTTACACGGGCCTTTATTTTACGTGCTTCTAGAACATGCACATTGTCCAGCTTCGGTTGCATGAACTTAGTGCTAGTGTAATAGACATTTATATTGATGTGTCATCATTGTGATGGTCACATGCTTCAATTATGGTCCAACTTTACTGCTTTATATAAACCTATGAACTTGCCAACCTTTGTGTTGACACTTTTAGCATGTTTTTCTCAGGTCCATAATGAGCGATGATGGCACGAAGGAGCACGTATACATCAAGAGTTCACAAGAAGATGATGTTGTTCATGAAGTACCAAAAGGAGATACAGAAGGTGGGGATAAACCTTCTGATGCTGGAAAAGTGGTTAATGAAGGACCACAAATTGTTGATGAAGTGCAGAATAAAGAATCAGCAAATGTTGAAAACAAAGGAAATAACACTAGCAGCAGTAACTATGATTCTACTGCTAAGCCAAAAGTTAGTACTGCTAAGCCTTGTGTTTCTACTGTTGCACCAAAATTTCCTACTGTTGACAAAGATGGAAGATCTTTTGCTTATGATGACTGTCCTGATGATCCTAATATGCATGGTTTGATTAATATCTATGAAGATACTGATGATAAAGCTTTGGATGTACTTGGTGCAGAGGCTGACTTAACCAATATGGAAGATGAGGTACCAGTCAGTCCTATTCCAACCACCAGAGTTCACAAAAATCATCCATAAGAGCAGATCATAGGAGATGATCAATCTGCTGTTCAAACAAGAAGTAAATCAACAGGATTGAGAGATTTTTTTAATCAACATTTATTTGCTCAATCTCTTTGTTAATACAAATATCGTCCTAAAAACGTTATTTATATTTTACGATCTTTGCTTTATTTTGTTAATGACAATTATAAGGTTTATCTTTAGCAAAGCATAAGTATATGTTAAAGTCTTTTACATTTTAGTAACTAGCCTTTTAAAACACATTAACATATCACATGATCACTAGGAATTACACATTACATACATATATACATTTACATGTTTATTTTTATTTCTTAAAAATGGAAATACACATGACATCATGGCATGCATCATTTGCATATCTTAGTTAACTTTACAATATATTTTGGAAAGATTTTGAAGCTAAAGAGTTGACTTTGGAAGATCTTGACAAGACTTGACAATAAATGGAAAGATATGGTAATGTCTTAGCTGGCTTGTCCCTGCGGAACCAAACCAGTATAAGGGCGGAACCAAGTTTTGGGATCCGCCAAATCCGCGGGTTGTCTGGTCAGTTTTGCCTATAAATAGCAAGCTGATCATTCAAGCACTCTTATCACTTACATAGCATAAATTATACATTCATTCATTTATACATTACTAACCCATTTCATTCATTCACTTCATTCTTAGTGATCTTTCTTTTTGTAGCAAAAGAGATCAAGCATCAACAAGCTTCAACACTGTGTTGCAAGTCTTGATTAGTTAGTTACTGTGTGATCTAGTAGTGTTTACACATCATTGTTATACCATTCATTCAGTAGTGATCGGTTAGTGTTTTAGTCCTCAAAATACATAGAGTGTCGGGAGTGGTTGTACCCTTGTTAAAGAACCAACGGGAATGATTGTACCCTTGTAAAGAACCCGATGTTTATCTTAGTACCGGATAAAGTGTAAGCGACGTGTATAAAGGTTTTCTCCACCGAGAAGGGAGTTTGTTTCTTAGTGAAGAAAAACTCTCGAGTTAGAGGCTCGAGGAGTGGAGTAGGGCAAGGAAGAGAGTCCTTGTAGCCGAACCACTATAAATCTCCGTGTTGTGGTTTTATTGTTCCTTTCCTTACTTACTTAACTTATATTGGTTGTTTGTGTGTATTTACTTTGAAATCACGTTAAGTCACAAAGTGAATTAATTTTATAAAAAAAAAAGGTAAAAACTATTCAACCCCCCTTCTAGTTTTCCACAATTGGCATCAGAGCTACGTTACTCAAGATTTTCAAAATATATTGTATTTTAAAAACTTAAAACGATCAATGGATTTTGAAAACTTTAAAGAAGGGCAATCTATGCAAAAACCACCACTATTTGAACCAAATTGTTTCATATATTAGAAAAACCGCTTTGAGACGTATGTGAAGTCAAAGGACATAGATCTATGGTATATCATTGTAGAGGGTGATTACAAACCCATAAGTAATGATATATCGAGTGGTCGGGATATGGGTACTTCTCTTACTCGTCACAGTGATGAGCAAAAGAAGTTGATTGCCAAAAATAATGAAGCCAAAATGATGCTTTATAATGCCTTACCTAAGAAAGAATATGAAAGAGTTTTTATGAGTAAAACGGCTAAAGATATTTGGCAATCATTGATTATCACTCATCAAGGGAAATCATAAGTCAAAGATAACAAAATTGATCTTCTTGTTCAACAATATGAACAATTTGTTATCTCTGAAGATGAGACCATTGATAGTGCTTTTTCTAGGTTCAATACTATTATTACATCTCTTAAAGCACTTGAAGAATCCTTTTCTTGTAAGAACTTTGTCAGAAAATTTCTTAGAGCACTTCATCCGAAGTGGAGAGCAAAGGTGACAGCTATTGAAGAATCCAATGATCTTTCAAGCATGACACTGGACGAGCTCATTGGAAATCTCAAGGTTCACGAGATGGTGATGGAAAAAGACTCAAAAATAGTTAAAGGCAAGAAGGACAAGATGAAGTCCATTGCCTTAAAAGCTAGGGTAGAGTCAAGTGACGATGAAGAGTCTAGCTCAAATAGCGAAGACGAAGAGTATGCCATGGCTATTAGAGATTTCAAGAAATTCTTCAGGACACGAGGCAAGTTCGTAAGACAACCTCGTGATGAAAAGAAACCGTTCCGGAAAGACCGTGATGATAGGAAAGGAAAAGTAGATAGAAAGTGTTTTAGGTGCGGAGATTCCGGTCACCTAATAGGAGAGTGTCCAAAGCCTCCAAAGAACAAGTCTCAAAGAGCATTTGTTGGTGGAGCTTGGAGTGACAGTGAAGGTGATGACGACGAGCCTAAGAATAACGAAGTTGCTCTTATGGCTAATGACTCTAACGATGTACTATCTGACTCATCCTACTCCTCTATTGATGATGACACAATAGAAATACAGTATAACAAACTGTGTGAAATTACTCTTAAAATCATAAACAAAAACAAGTTCTTAAAAACCAAAAAGGAATTTTTGGAAAATGAAGTATATTGGTTAAAAGAAAAAGCTTTAAGATTATAAAAGGGTAAAGATGTTGAGGAAACATGTGTCTCATGTCAGGAACTTAAACTAGAAATAGAAACACTTAAGTCCACACAGGAAAAACTTATCAAACTAAATTCTAAATTTAAAAGGTTTGATAAACACATTAGTTGTATGGATGATATAATGAAAGATCAAAAGTTTCAACTTGATAAAACCAAGCTACATTTTATGAAACTAAGAAACTTAAGTGACTTTGAGAAACAAATGGTGAAAGTACAAGAAACTGTTCCAACGAAGTCAGACACCCACGGATCTGGCGGATCCAAAAATTTGGTTTCGCCAGTTGTATCAAAAGGTTCCGCGGGTACTGTTGATGAACAGAAGGTTCGTAATTCAGATCATACTGAATTTGTAAAAGTCACAAAGAAACCTAGCACTAGTACAACTGTTAACAAACAAAAACCAGTAGTGTCTATAGGAAAAGGTCAAGTTAAAAATGAGTTTAGGACTAAAACGGTTCAACAGACGCCTAAAACTAGTTTTTCCAAACACCCCTTTCCAAAGAGTAATTTCAACTCACAGTATCATCATCAAAAGAGTTGGAACCAAAACATGTCTAGAAACTTTCAAGGTCCCAACTACATGCCATGGAACACGTGTTCACCATTTCCATACATGAACCATGTTAATGTCATGTTTAACCCAAACAGACCCATGAGATATTGGGGACCAAACGCTTGAGATTTTCTTGAACTTAGGTATGCTTAAAGGTTGAGTTAGAACTTGACGAGTGGATCAAAGATAGTGGGTGTTCAATACATATGACGGGAAACAAAAGCCTTTTCTCAACCTACCAAGTGTACGACGGAGGTAATGTCACATTCGGTAGCAAGCTTAAAAGTAAAATCATCGGAAAATGTATGATTTCTCATGACTCTCTCACTATTGATGATGTTGCTCATGTAGATAACTTAGGATTTAACTTGCTTAGTATTAGTCAATTATGCCGCAAAAAGTATAACGTCCTTTTCAGTGAAAATGGAAGTAAAATACTTAAGGATGGCATAACAGTAGGAAAAGGTGTTTTGAAGAAACACGTTTATGTTATGAAATTAGACAAAACACCTAAAGATAAACTTTGTATCACCTCTCTGGATGAAAACTCAACTCTATGGCATAGACGTTTAGGTCACACCAATATGAGGCTAATCCAATCCTTATCATCTAAGGAACTCATTAGGAATCTACCCAAGTTGAAATACGACAAACACTTTTGTGATGCTTGAAAAATTGGGAAACAAGTTCATAATAGCCATAAGGCTAAAAACATGGTGTCTACATCTAGGTGTCTAGAATTGTTACATATGGATTTGTTTGGTCCATCCGCTATACAAAGTTACGTGGGAAACTTCTATACTTTGGTAATAGTAGATGATTACTCTAGGTATACTTGGACTAAGTTTTTGAAAACTAAAAATGAGGCATTTGATAAATTTGAAATTCTAAGTAAGAAAATTCAAAATCAAATAGGAAATAACATTGTGTCTATTAGAACCGACCGCGGTCGTGAATTTGATAACGAAACCCAATTTGGAGCTTTTTGTGATGCTAATGGCATAACACATAATTTCTCGGCTCCTCGAACTCCTCAATCTAATGGTGTAGTAGAACGCAAAAATAGGACAATTCAAGAAATGAGTAGAACTATGTTAAATGAACAAAACATACCACAAAAGTTTTGGTGTCATGCCGTAGATACATCCACATACATCTTAAATAGAGTATTAATTAGACCATTTTTGAAAAAGACACCATATGAGTTATATAGAGGCAAAAAGCCTACTTTAGGATATTTTAGAGTTTTTGGAAGCAAGTGCTTCATTTTAAACAATAAGGACTATCTCACCAAGTTCGACCCAAAGTCGTATGAAGGTGTATTTCTTGGGTACTCGCAAAGTAGTAAAGCCTACATAGTTTTGAACAAAGAAACCTCAAGAGTCGAGGAATCGTTGAACGTAACATTCGACGAAAGTCCACCTCCCTCTAAGACATCACCTTTGGTAGATGATGACTTAGTTGAAATTCAAATGGTTGAAAACCAAGAAAACATAGAAAATGACAAAGAAGACGAACCGGTAAAAAGAGAAATAGTCAACATCAAAGAATCCAAAAGTCATCCATTAGACAACGTCATAGGAAAAATTAACGAAAGAACCTTAAGGTAAAAAGTCCAAAACGAAAGTAATTTATTTTATTTTGTTTCAACTATTGAGCCTAAAAATGTTAATGAAGCCATAAAAGATGAATCTTGGGTCATAGCGATCCAAGAAGAATTAAACCAATTTGTTAGAAATAAAGTTTGGACATTAGTCCCTCAACCTCAAAATCAAACCATAATTGGAACTAAATGGGTATTTAGGAATAAAATAGATGAAAATGGAGTAGTGTCTAGAAACAAAGCTAGGCTATTAGCTCAAGGCTACAAACAACAAGAAGGTATAGATTACGACGAGACATTTGCACCCGTTGCTAGGCTTGAGTCAATTAGAATATTACTTGCATAATCATGTACACACGACTTTAAATTATTTCAAATGGATGTTAAAAGTGCTTTTCTAAATGGTTTTATTAATGAGGAAGTGTACGTTGCACAACCTCCCGGCTTTGCCAATTTTGAAAAACCTAATCATGTCTACAAACTTAAGAAAGCTTTATACGGACTTAAGCAAGCACCAAAAGCTTGGTATGATCGACTTAAGACTTTCCTAGTTGACAATAAGTATACCATGGGCCTAGTAGACAACACTCTTTTCACCAAGAAAAAGGGATCACATATTATCATAGTCTAGATATATGTGGATGACATTATATTCGGTTCAACTTGTCAATAGTTATGCGATGAATTTTCTAAAATCATGCATGATGAGTTTGAAATGAGTATGATGGGGGAACTAAACTTTTTCTTAGGTCTCCAAATAAAACAATTAGAAGATGGGATATTCTTCAACCAATCTAAGTATATAAGGGATATGCTTAAGAAATTTGGTCTTGAAGATTCCAAACCTATGAAAACACCCATGTCCTCCGAAACCAAACTCACCAAGGATGACAAAAGTGAATCCGTAGATAGCACTAAATATAAAGGAATGATTGGTAGTTTACTCTATCTTACGGCTAGTAGACCGGATATTATGTTTAGTGTTTGTCTATGTGCACGCTTTCATGAAGATCCCAAAATATCCCATCTTGAAGCCGTTAAACGGATCTTTAGGTACATAAAAGGCACTACACATTTAGGATTATGGTATCCCAAAGGAACAGGAATGGAAACTATAGTGTATGCCGACTCAGACCATGCTGGTGACTATGTCGATAGAAAAAGTACAATTGGTATTTGTACTTTTGTAGGGCATTGTCTCACCTCTTGGTTTTCTAAGAAACAAACGGCCCTCGCAATATCAACAACTGAAGCCGAATACGTGTCAGCAGGAAAAGCTTGTCAACAAGCACTGTGGATGAAACAAGCTCTCGTCGACTATGGAATTGAACTCAACCACATTCTCATTCTTTGCGACAACAAATGAGCTATCGACCTCAGCAAAAATCCAGTCCAACACGCAAGAACCAAACACATAGAAATACGACATCATTTCCTATGCGACAATGTTCAGAAGGGAAACATCTCAATTGAGAAAGTATCCTCAGAGGACAACATTGCCGACATCCTCACAAAACCTCTTAAGAGAGAACCTTTCAACTTTCTTATACTTGGCTTAGGATTAATGGAACCTAGTGAGTAGATTAAACCTTAGCGTGAACCATAGATTAACCAAACACGGCAATAACCAAATTCTGAGTTTGATTCTGCGGAACCAAATGACTACAAGGGCGGACCCCTTGTTTTGGTTCTGCCGGATCCGTGGCCACTTGAGTCAGATTCTTAGTTTATTAAACAAACACCATGTACTGTACATCATAACTCCCAAAAACATAACACCTACTAGAACTCGACTCAAAATCATCCAAACTCACATTTTAGGTCATCTCCTTTCACCAATTTGAGCTCTAAACATCTGTGTAAGTATCCTAATCACATCTACATTCCTGATCTATGTCTAGGATTTCTATTTCTTGCACAAAAATCAAAACTTGGGGTTTGTGCATATTTCTTGCAAAATCATGAAGCATATTCACTAAATTGCAAAACAAATCATGTTTTTCATAGTTAGGAATTGCATCTTATAGGACATTATCATAATTTATCAAAAACCCCATGAGAATTTTTTTACAAAAATCTTCTCACGACTAGGAAAAATGGTTTTTGCACATTATTCATACAAATACAAAACGTTATAACATCACTTGCATAATGTCTCTTGAATGCTAAAGGGAATACATAACTAATATGTATTTTCGGGTACATTCAAATGAAGCTACATTGAAGTAGGAGCATTTAGGTTATCTCTCGTTTTATCATAAAACTTGCATAAACAAAATTTGCATGCATCAAAAGGAGTCGAGATAACCACACCTCCACATTGTCCCCATATAGGCACACACTAGAAATATATATACGTAATTTTGATAGTTTTAACTAAACTATGCATTTTTCGTGTCTAGGATAATCATGCCTCCCGCGACAAATTATGATCATAAGGACACCCTCAAATACTTACCTCAACACCACAAAACTAAAGGTCTCACCAAATATCAAGTCAAAATCTTTAAGGCATTAGAAAAACGTTATGTTCACGAGGGTAGAACCGTAGACCCGTCATTTTTAGAAGAAACCAATATCCGTGAACAATTAGCCACTATCCAATTTGATAGTCTTCTCGACATAGATGAACCCATTATTCCTAGGTTTATACTTGAATTCTATGCTACCGTGAGTCTTAGCTCAAATGACTTTGGACTCATGAACATCCATTTTAGGGGTGAGCAAAACCGGCCGACTCTCGAATCCCGTCCCGATCTCGAGTCCCGAATCCTGTCCCAAAACCAAACCGATCTCAAATGGATCGGGACTCGGTTTGTGTTTTCCGTTTTTTCAGGATTCGGGATAGTCGAGATCAGGTCGGGACGGGCCAAAAACCAAAAAACAACAAACAAAACCGATCAAACCGACCGATCCCGTCCCGTCCCGACTGTCCTGAAACGAAACCGACCTTAATCGGGTTAGGACTCAGTTTGTGTTTTTCGGCTTGTCGGGATTTGGTATAGTCGGGATCGGGTCGGGACGGGTCGGGAGCGGCCCGATGCTCAGCCCTAATCCATTTCAAAGTAAACCAAAACCAATTCACATTCCCTTAAACCAATTCGGGGAAGTTTTAGGTATTCCAATTCAAGGAACTTGCTTTTACTCGGACAAATGGTCATTGTCCATTCTAGATTCCAACCTTGATCGTATCCATCCATACGACACACCCCTAACTTCCAAAGAAATTATCCGTAAACATCTCTTCAATCCAAGAAACAACCCAACTAGGACAATCCGAGGTAAACAAGTAGATCGAGATCCATTTGCCATGGAGCTGAATGAGCTTAAGCCTCAATTTAAAAAATTGGAAGAAGTTCTTAGAGCCAATGTCATTAGCACCATAGGAAATAGGGATCATGTCAATGCAAGCCTTTGTTACATGATCTATTGTGTGTCTACCCACCAACAATTCAACTTAGCCTACTATATCGCCAAAAGAATGGCCGATATTCCAGTCTTAGGTACCACCGCCATGCCGTATGGAATGCTTCTTACCCGTCTGTTTAAAGCCTCTGCACCTATTCCTCAAAACACTAGTGGTTTCCTTCCTGACTACACCGAAATTCCACATACCTTTGTTCCTCTTAGTGATCATAGGGTAGCCGTAGCAAGAGGAAAACGTGCTCATCCTCCAACCTCATCATCGACTAGTGAAGAAGATGGTCTACCCACTTCTAGGATTCCTCCACCCGAATACATGAGTCAACTTCCTTCCATGTCAAATGAATCAGAGGAATTTCGACAAACTAAAGGAATAATGAAGAACTTAGGCCGGTGGATCATGAAACTCAACAAGAAGATGAACAAGAAGTAAGGGTTAGGGAGTGTTTGGTATAAGACATTTTCAAACAACGATGTGATAAACCAGTGTGTGTTTTAGAATATGATGTTGGTAATTGACTTTTATGTGAACTAACATAATGTTGCAGGATGATAACACTTGTTGTTATCAATTTTCTGTGATTAAGCTACCGTTTGGCTTAACCTCCTGTTATGGTAAGTTATTATCATCCGATTAATCTATGTGTAAACGTGTGTTAGAACCTGTGTTTTTAGTTTTATTCTATCACATATTAGTAGTTACACATGTTTTAGGAGAATTTTAGGGATTTGAACGGGTAACGAAAATTATGACATGCTCTCTGTTAGAATTAGCACTTCTGATCGGCGGATATGGCGGAACCAAATTCTGGGTTCTGCCTGTTGTACACTTTGGCTCCGCTATTTCTCACCCTGCGGATTCCGCGAAACCAAAATTTTGGTTCCGCCTTTGTTATTGGTTGGATCCGCCTACTCCAACAGTAACTTTTTCAAATTTTTCCGGCTAATCCCAATCCTTAGATAATTGATTTTAGTTTTTAGGATAATTATACTGACCATTAGGATCATTAATATGATTTAGAAACACTTATAACCATAAGAAATCAATTTCCCACCAAAATTTGAATATTCAAATTTTCATCTAAGTTACCTTTCTCTAACACCCAAGGACCCCTTTAATTGGTTCCTTGGAATCCGTGAATCAATCACATTACAAGCTTTTGAGTCATCTCCTGCACTCTCTGCAAATCTTCATGTCAACTTCATTTCTATGGATTGACTTTGATAATATGACAAACAACTTTTTCTTGTTCCAAGTTATTGGAAATCAACATTCCTTTATGAATCAAATCCAAAAACCAATCTCCACAAACCTTAGAGATTATAAATTAGAAGCTTGAGATGATCTCAACTCACATCCTCACCATCACCTGTGCATTCCTAAACAATCCTCTCACAATGCATAAATCAAACAACTACTACATGTCCAGACCACAGAGAAGGATAGCACGAATAAGTGTCAGACCATACTGGTTAATATATCCCACTCCTATTGTCAACTTCCCTACCATATCCACTACTACTGCAACACCAATCATAACTCCAGTAGTTAACATACCATCACCTACTTCATCCCAACCAAGATCACCATCACCTACTCCATCTCAACCAAGATCACCATCATCTACCATAACACCAGTGGCTACCACACCACCACCTATATCACCTCAAGTGACAAAAGCATCATCACCTCCACATTCACCCAACCTTCAACCCAATAATTTACTTGCCACACTCAAAGCCATTGATGAATCAATGTGGCTCAACCAACCAAATACACAAGGAAATGAGGAACTTGATCCTCTCAACGCCTCTTCAAACATGATGGACTCTCACTTACGTGATACAAAGGATTTAGAATCTATTTGGCTTGCCTCCATCATATCTTCATCAAATCCAACCAACCCTCCGCAATAGGCACTTTTTCTTCCTAGTCTCCTTCTATAGGATTTCTTAGGATTGTTTTAGGACTTTTCTTTTTATGTTGTAACATCACGTTATATTTATGCTTATGGGTGATCACTATTTGGCATAATATCTTGGTTTGTTTGATTTACTAACATTATTGTATGGTTAGTTTGAATTCTCATAATGATTTGAACGCTTACACTAAGGTGCATTTTTTGATCAGACACGTATTTTTTACTTTTTAAAGTCAAATGGGTTGAACTATCATGCTTGGTTGACCTATACATATGCATTATGCTACTTGGTTGGATTGATTCACAACTAACCTTTGTTTTGTAGCTTTTCTCAACCTTGAATCATATACGTTGGTACCCTTGCAAGAGGGAGTATAGATCGAGGGGGAGTATATCATATACTAACTCATTATTTTTTAGCATTTCCCATCCTTGAAACATATACGTTGGTACCCTAGAAATGGGGAGTATACATCGAGGGGGAGCATATCATATTCTAACCATTCGTCTTGTAGGATCATGCATCATAACCTTGGCACTTCAATTAGGGGGAGTATTATCCAAGGGGGAGCTTTTAAAGTTCTCAAAATCATTGAATCATTCTTGGTACTCCAAATTAGGGGGAGTAATAACCAAGAAGTATTCGCCGCATTCCGCTACGCATATCTTCTTTTTGTTTCGACAAAAAGTGGGAGAAAGGATTAAGTTCATACATCACTGTTAGCATAACGGTACATGTTTTTATGCTAAAAATAGTTTTCAAAACTTGCATAAAACTAACTTAGTCTGTATTTTTAAAAAGACTTTCACTTAACTTACTCCATTGCTTAAAAATAAACATTATGTTTTGTCATCAACAAAAATGGGGAAATTGTTAATACAAATATCGTCCTAAAAACGTTATTTATATTTTACGATCTTTGCTTTATTTTGTTAATGACAATTATAATGTTTATCTTTAGCAAAGCATAAGTATATGTTAAAGTCTTTTACATTTTAGTAACAAGCCTTTTAAAACACATTTACATATCACATGATCACTAGGAATTACACATTACATACATATATACATTTACATGTTTATTTTTATTTCTTAAAAATGGAAATACACATGACATCATGGCATGCATCATTTACATATCTTAGTTGACTTTACAATATATTTTGGAAAGATCTTGAAGCTAAAGATTTGACTTTGGAAGATCTTGACAAGACTTGACAATATGTGGAAAGATATGGTAATGTCTTAGTTGGTTTGTCCCCGCGGAACCAAGTTTTGGGATCCGCCAAATCCGTGGCTTGTCTGGTCAGTTTTGCCTATAAATAGCAAGCTGATCATTCAAGCACTCTTATCACTTACATAGCATAAATTATACATTCATTCATTTATACATTACTAACCCATTTCATTCATTCACTTCATTCTTAGTGATCTTTCTTTTTGTAGCAAAAGAGATCAAGCATCAACAAGCTTCAACACTGTGTTGCAAGTCTTGATTAGTTAGTTACTGTGTGATCTAGTAGTGTTTACACATCATTGTTATACCATTCATTTTTTAGTGATCGGTTAGTGTTTTAGTCCTCAAAACACATAGAGTGTCGGGAGTGGTTGTACCCTTGTTAAAGAACCAACGGGAGTGGTTGTACCCTTGTAAAGAACCCGGTGTTTAGCTTAGTACCGGATAAAGTGTAAGCGACGTGTATAAAGGTTTTCTCCGCCGAGAAGGGAGTTTGTTTCTTAGTGAAGAAAAACTATCGAGTTAGAGGCTCGAGGAGTGGAGTAGGGCAAGGAAGAGAGTCCTTGTAGCCGAACCACTATAAATCTCCGTGTTGTGGTTTGATTGTTCCTTTCCTTACTTACTTAACTTATATTTTTTGTTTGTGTTTATTTACTTTGAAATCACGTTAAGTCACAAAGTGAATTAATTTTTTTTTTAAAAGGTAAAAACTATTCAACCCCCCCCCTTTCTAGTTTTCCACACTCTTCATCAAAGAAACAGCCACAAAGACCTTCAGAATTGCATGTTTGCTTGTTTTCTGTCACAAGTGGAACCCAAGAATGCTTATAAAGCATTACAAGATTCAAGTTGGGTGGAAGCTATGCAAGAAGAGTTGTTGCAGTTTAAGCTTCAAGAAGTTTGGACCTTGGTTGATTTGCCTAATGGGAAAAAGGCAATTGGTACAAAGTGGGTTTTTAGATGCAAAAAGGATGAAAGAGGCATTGTGATCAGGAACAAAGCAAGATTAGTGGCTTAAGGATACACTCAAGAAGAAGGTATTGATTATGATGAAGTGTTTGCACCTGTTGAAAGGATAGAAGCTATCAGATTATTCTTGGCTTATGCTTCATATAAGAACTTCACAGTGTATCAAATGGATGTAAAGAGTGCTTTCTTATATGGGACAATTGATGAAGAAGTTTATGTCTCACAACCACCTGGTTTTGAAGATCTTGATTATCCTGATTGAGTTTACAAGGTGGAGAAAGCATTGTATGGTTTGCATCAAGCTCCTAGAGATTGGTATGACACCTTATCAAAGTACTTGTTGAACAATGGCTTCAGTAGAGGAAGAATTTACAAGACTTTGTTTATCAAAAGAGACAAAAAGGATATCTTATTGGTTCAAGTGTATGTTGATGATATCATCTTTCGGTCAACCAACAAGGTGTTATGTGATGATTTTGAGAAGCTAATGCATAACAGGTTTCAAATGAGTTCTATGGGTGAACTCACATTCTTTTTAGGGCTTCAAGTCAAACAAAAGGATGATGGCATATTTATCAGTCAAGATAAGTATGTGACTGATATCTTGAAGAAGTTTGGATTCTCTGATGTGAAGCCTGCTAAAACAGCCATGGAGTCCAACAAGCCTCTAGTCAAAGATGAAGATGGTGAAGAAGTTGATGTCCATTTATACAGATCAATGATTGGTTCATTGATGTATCTTACAGCTTCCAGGCCAGATATTATGTTTGCTGTATGTGCCTGTGCCAGATTTCAAGTTTCCCCTAAAGTGTCACACTTGAATGTTGTAAAGAGAATTTTTAGGTACTTAAGGAGTCAACCTAGGTTGGGCCTTTGGTATCCAAAAGATTCACCTTTTGATCTGGTGGCATACTCAGATAGTGATTATGCTGGAGCATGTTTAGATAGGAAATCAACAACTGGAGGATGTCAATATCTTAGACATAGGTTGATTTCATGGCAATGCAAGAAATAAACTGTGGTGGCAAATTCTACAACTGAAGCTGAGTATGTAGCTACTTCAAGTTGCTGTGGTCAAGTGCTTTGGATTCAGAATCAATTACTGGACTATGGGTATAATTTTATGCACACCAAAATTTATATTGATAATAACAGTACAATGTGCATTATTAGAAATCCTGTTTTTCATTCTAAAACAAAACATATTGAGATAAGACATCATTTTATAAGAGATTGTTTTGAGAAGAAATTAATTCAAATTGTTAAAATCCATACTGACAATAATGTTGCAGATTTACTCACAAAAGGTTTTAATGTGGGTAGATTTCAATTCTTAATTGCTAGTATTGGAATGATAAATCTTTGAAAATTCTTATCTTTTTGAGTTCTTGTAATGTTTTGTAAGGATTTGTACTGTTATTAGTCAATAATTTGTTTCTGCTGCTTGCTATGATATGTGTTGCTAGTTATATTTAGTTCTGCTGCTTGTTGCTTATACAACTTCTAAGTATAACTGTGAATTGTGATTATTGTGGCATATTATTTCTTGTGTTTTTGTGGTTTTGGACTAATCTTTTGCAGGAAAAGTCAAAGGGGAATGCTTGTTTGAAGAGAAAAAGGTGTTTGGAAAGTTCAGCAGATATTCTACTGCTAGTTACAAAGTTTCTGCTGCTAGGCAAAACTTTCTACTGCTGGGATTCTACTGCTCATTTTGTAAGTGCAGGGACGATTATGTAACTTCTTATCCAAAGGGTTTGAAAATCTAATTAGGGTTTAAAAACCTAATTCGATCTCATAATCGGTTTTATGTGCTCATAAATCACTCTAATTCAAACCCTAACACAATTTTTAATATCTGATTTTAAAACCCCCAAATCAAAACCTAATTCACAATGTCGACAAGAATCTTTTCTGATAGTCACAATCAAATCACTTTTCTTTAAAAGCCTAACGAAGCTGATGGATTTGCTGAGGTAATTGATTTTCTTAATGCTACTCACATTAGGTATGCATTAACAGCAAAACCTGCTATATTTGTTTCCCACATTGATCAGTTTTGGTCTACTGTCAAGACCATAACTACAAATGGGGAAGAACAGTTAAAGGCTAAGGTAGATGGCCACAAGATATTTATTTCTGAATCATCTGTGAGAGAAGCTCTTCACTTTGCAGATGATGAGGAAATAGTATGTCTTGAAAATTCTATCATTTTTGAAGAACTTAACAACATGGGGTATGAGAAGAAAGTTGAAAGTTTAAAATTTTATAAAGGTCTTCTCTGTCCTCAATGGAAGTTTTTAATTCATACCATCCTACATTGTTTAAGTCCTAAAACTTCAGGTTGGAATGAATTCAGTACAACTCAGGCTTCTGCTATGATTTGTCTGGCTAAAGGACAACCTTTTAATTTTTCAAATATGATAATGGATGGTTTGAAAAAGAATGTAAAAGGAAATTATTACATTTATCCAAGGTTTCGGCAACATATTATGAACAAACAACTTTCAAATCCTAAGGTTCATAAAAGAGAATTTGTTTGCCCAGAACTTCAAAAGAAACTGTTTTCATACTTGAAAAAGAATGGCAAAGATTTTTCTGGGACAGTGACACCACTATTTCCATATATGTTGTCATTGGCTCAAAATCAGGGTAAAGGTGCAGAAATCACAACTGCAACCCATCACACACCCACAGTTTTGGAACCTTCATCTTCACAACCTCAAAAGACCCAAAACCATAGGGATTCACACATTGAGAACACTGAGCTACCTCAGGCTAGTGTTAGGATGGTTGTAGCAAATGAGGTTGTCACAGGTGTGGTGAGTGACATGTTGGAAGGGACTGCCACTACTGCTGCTAGCTTAGAAGCAGAGCAGGTCAGTGGTAACATCAATAAGACCCCAACTAAGGCAACATCTAATGCTGAAGGTTCACTTGAACTAGAAGCAGGTGATGGTAACCCCAGCCAAATGGCTAATTTGGGGGGCTCAGATGATCAAACTAGGTTTGATACTGAGTTTACACCCATTGATTCACCTCTCAGGGAAGGTAACACATCCCAAAGTGATGAGGGTAGAATTGAAACTCATGAATTGATGGACCAACATGTACAAAATGACAATTCCTGTGATCCACCTCTCGGGCTAGGTAACACAAGCCGAAGTGGTGAGGATAGTATGGAACTAATAAAAGCATTGATGGCAAAGTGTACCAAGCTTGAAGAACAGGTTCTTGGCCTACAACAACTCACAGCTACTCAGGGTGATGAAATCAAAGGTTTGAAGCTGAGGGTTAAACATTTGGAAGGTAAAAGGTCAAGAACTACTCACTTTAAGAGATTGAAGAAGGTGGGTACAGCACAGAGAATAAGCTCCTCTGATGATGGTAGTTTGAGGGAGGATGCTCCCAAACAGGGGAGGAATGAGACCAAGGATTTAGGGGAGGCTGAGGCTACTAATGTTGAAAGTGCTGCTGCAGAAAATTTGGATATGGATATGAATGTTGATAGTGGTGATAATGTTGTTGAATTTGTTGTGGCTGACAAAGAAGGAAATGAGGTTGTGCTTGAAGAAGTGAACAAGGAGCAGCTAGTGGATAAATTAAAAACTTTGGATGCTGACAAGCTTGTGAAAGCTTCTGAAGTTATGGTGGAAGGAATAAAAGGATTGGATAATGTTACTGCTTCAAGTTCTGTTGCTGGTGGTAGTGGAGAAGTAGCTAAGATTGATACTACTGCTAGTGTTAATCTTTCTACTGCTAGTGAAAATCTTTCTGCTGCTGGTGAAAAAGATTATGCTGCTGAACTAGAGAAAGATTCTACTGCTAAGATATTGGATGATGATGTTAGTATGGCTGAAGCAATAGTTTTCTTAAAGACATCACAGTCAAAAGAAGCAGTACAACCACAACCACCACCACAACTTTCAAAAGCACCTGCCAAAGGTGTTGTGATCAGAGAATCCTCTCTCCCATCCAAGAATATTGCTCAAACACATCAATATTCAGGAAAAGGTAAAGGGATAATGATTGAAGAGCCAGAACCTGAACCTGACATACCTTTTGAGTTCTGGCCCAAAGAGAAGCAAATTGCATTTAATGAAGAGGCTGCAAGAAAGTTGGCTGCTGAGCTTGAACCAGAGAATCAAGAGTTCTTGGAACAACAAATGAAACATGCTGAAGATGAGGCCAAAACAAAAGCCTTATTGGATGCTTGGGATGAGGAAAGAATCAAGGGTGATGCTGATATTGAGTTGTTAAAGCTTGTCAAAGAGGAAATAGCAGATACATACAATGAAGAAGGAAGAACTCAATGGTTAAAGAAGTTCAGAAAAGAAAGAAAGAAATGGTATCTTGCTGAATGAAGAAAAAGGAAATTGCTCAAAGAACCAACTGTGAAACAAAGAAGGAAATACTATGAGCAGTACCTGAGAAACATGAAGGGTTACAAACTTGTTCAGTTGAAGCCATATTCTGATGATGAAATCACCAAGATGTATGAAAAAGCAAAAAGAGAAATTGATTAGTTTGTGCCTATGGGATCTGAGGATAAGGTAAAGGAGGCAAAGACAGTAGGGGAGACTGAGATTGTGAAAGAGAAGGTAGAAGTGAAAAAGGTGGATGAAAAGAAAGAAACTTCATGCTCAGGTGTTAAAAGAGCTGGAGTTAAACAAAAGAGTATTGGAAGAAAGAAAAACTGATAGATCCAAAGCAGTGGAGCAGAGTTTTGAGTCAGAGCATGAGAATGAAGAAAAAGTTGATGATGAGGAGGAATCTGAAGATGGTAGAGAAAAAATGATGGATCTTACAGTTCTTTCTAATTATAAAGAACCTGAGGTCATTAATGCAGTTCCTCTAATAGCCAAACATCCAATCATCTCATATACTTCTGGAATCAGGGATGGAAGTGAAGCCTATTGGGAGTTTAAAAGAACCAATGGTTTGTATTATAGGTTTATTAGGTTTTCACAAATGCTGTTTTGGATGGATAGAGATGATGTGGTTACCCTCTGGAGGTTATACAAAGAAAAATATGGTGATACAAGACCAGAGGAGGTGTATGAAAGGGTAATCTATTACTATTTAAAGATAACGTTTGAACCACATGATGGAGATATTGAGTGGATGAAGTTAAAACACAACACAGTTCAAAAATGATATTTATATCAGTCTTGTGGTGTTCATGCTTTAAATGCTCATGGAGTGGTTATCTACATGTTGGTGGAAAAAGATTATCCTGCATTGAACTTCAATAAAGAAATTATTCATCAGATGTTGAAGCCTGGAATGTTGCAGATGCAGAAAGACTTCTCGTTTAAAGAACAAGCTTTATCAACTTTTAAAGATGTATAAAAACATTCTCAACCCAAATCTTAAGAAAAAGGAGTAAATGTGTTTGGAAGCATCCTCCTGGTGAAGGTTAAAGCTTAAATGAAACTTGATGATTTTGAAGAAAATATCAAGTTTAGGGGAGGATTGTTGGGTTTAGAGATGATGTTGCTCTGAATGATACAACTGCTCATGGTGTATAAATAAAAATACTCTAAGTGTTATACTACTGCTAGTGTATTCTATACTACTGCTAGTATTGAAGATTCTACTGCTGGAAGAATACTACTGCTGGAGTAAAAGAAACTGCTGCTAGAGTAATGGATACTACTGCTTATGAGTTAACTTGTATAATCGGTTAGATAAGTTTAGAATAGATTCTAAAAGATTTATCTTGTATAGAAAGCTATTGTAAACCGACTAGGACTCCTTAGTCTATAAAAGGAGGTTCTAGGGTTAGAGTTTAATATGTATCATTGCTAGAGTCGATTCACTTAAAGGTTGTAAACCCTAATACTTTTGAGTATTCGTATATTTAATATATTGAAGTGTTTTTTGAGAATTCTACTGTTTCATTCATTGTTCTTCTTAAGATTAAACATAATATTCCGCATTGTGTTTAATAGTTTACAAGTCAAGACAGTTTCTATACTTGTTCTTTTAGATTCACATCAAAGATAACTAAATAGATCAATTGCTCAACTGGGATCAACATCTGACATCCTCGAATTCAGTAGCATCCGGTTCAGTAGGGCAAGCCTTATTCAAGTATTCCAACTTATCGGACACTCTCAAGACTATCGTGAGTGACCTATGCCAGTCATTGAAATTCGGGCCAGTCAATTTTTCCCGTTCAAAATGATTTTTGAACGTGGAACATAGTACAACATTATCTGGTTGAGCCATTTCTACAGAAAAAGTTCAAATATTAGTATTTTTGATAATACAACTATTCAAGAAAATAAAATACCCAAGGAAATATTCATATAACCATTGAATTTTCTGGAAAATTAGGATCCAAATTTACATAATTTCACTACATAAGTTGATCTGCTAGTAATGAGAGTATAAAATATGGTAATCTGTCGAACAATAATTGGCAAACAATTTCCAATTCCTAGATCATTATGGGATTTACATTTGCCAAATTCAATTTGCAAAGTAAGCATGTTTCATCCCATATCATGCCTTAAGTTTCTAGGTCTCACTAACAACTTAATTAAATTGTCTAATTTAGAAACTGCAAATTCTCTATTTATGGTCTCACGCATTAACGGAAATTTACCTTGTCACTAAAATCTAGGTAAAATAATAACTTCAAGAGTTTATTATAATTAGATGGCATGAACTTAAATTTTATGGTACTAATTTTTATGTGTCAATCAAAATATGTACGAAGAAGCATGCACACATCTTCGTATCATAAGTTTTTCAAAACATTTTTATTTACCAATTTAAGCTAAGATTAAATCAACAAAGTTTTAGTTGAGGTATTGGGTTCACCAATCAAAGAATTACCTACAATTATTGCCCACTATATCCTACTACTGCATGAGTCAAAAGACCCAAGTTATTCGGATAATTACCACAAAGTGGCACGTGTAATTGAGGTCAATTCACCCTTAAGATGATTTTGTACATAAAAATAGTCGTACTTGGTAGCTCAAATTTGACGCACAAAGGAGCGGAGAGACAAACGTCAGCACAAGTGCCAATTAAAAACGTGTCTCTTTTGGTTTGACAATTTAATGTCAATCCTCCTTAAACCCCTCTTATATTTTGTCAAAACTGGGTGAGTCGTTTTTACTATTGGTGCAAAACTCATCACTCAATTAAAAGTTTATGACTTTAAGTCTTAAAAACATGTTATAAATTATAACCTTGCTAGTCTCGCCTGGGAGCAAATTACCTTGCGAAGCGAATCACTATCGGCACATAAGACTTTGCAAGATTCATAATTTATCACATCAAGTTTCACCATTATTTAGTCCATTTATTTTCTATTCAAAAATTGCCCTTTTTTGCTTACAACATGTCATACAGTTAAACAAAAAAACAAGTAATAATAATAAACAACTAAATAACACACATAACTTAACAATTAATTTACGTAAATAAATAGCCACATGCAAACTTTATTTGATGAAACCTATTAATAATCATTCTATGTTTAATTATGCATATATTTAACTAAGACTATCACTTACAAAAGTAAGTGAGCCACATGCATCGACGTATCGATCGCGTTAGTAATAGCAAATATATACCATATTGCACATAATAGATTCATTAATATTTAATTGAGGTCTTCCCCAATTTTAGATCTATCAAAAATTACATGTGATAAAACAACTTAACAATTAATCAATCATAATCCATGACAAACATGCATGTTTCATCATGGATTAACACAAGTCACAAGATATGCAACTAAACACATAATCATGTTATAATTAGGGTTTCAAAACAAATTTTTTATACCCTAAAATCGACTAACATACAAACACAATCCAAGATTCGTTTTTTATGTGTTTCGGTAATTAATTACATGTTAAAACGGCTTGTGATGCCACTGTTGGATTTTAATAACATGACTACTTCATAAATTAAACGCATAACATCAAAGAGAACATGCGGAAGCTAAGGATCAATAACACATAATTAGTTAACCGAATAATAAAGTAAATGTACCTTTGATTTTAGCTAAACAAGAATCAACTTCAAGTATTCTTCAATCAAGATCAAGAACCCTAATTAGGGTTTATAATTGGATTAATGAATTACACCTTACCGTTTTGTAATTCAATCCAAGATATTAACTATAGTGAGTTAATACCACGTTCTTGTACACACGTACTATAACCGAATTAACGTGATTGCTAGATCAAGAAAACACAAAAGTTTGTTTTATAAAAACAAACCGATTGACCCCTAAGAGGGTGTTTGTTCGATCGGCCTCAACAAGAAAAGAGAAGAGAACAAGTTTAGGGTTATAGCTTGTGCACAAAAGGTACAAAGAATGAACCCCTAACCTTGTTTATATAGTATGTAAAACTTAGAGGACAATGTAGCTTAGGATTGGGTTTACCCCAACCCATTCGACCGGCCACATAACCCACAAGGGTTTTCCGGATCCTTCTTGACTCCAATTTACACTCTAGTCCTTTTCTTTAATACTTAACGGTCGTTAGTCAATTGTCGTTAACTACTTAACGTCCGTTAATCGTTATTTGTGTTTTAATAATTAAATATATCACGTTTTATATATTAATTATTATACATTAATTCTCATACGTAAAGTGTGCAATCCCGTGGTCTCGAGTTCGATTCTAGACATACACGTATTAATATTTGTCCACAAAACTAACAGTAAGTTCAACCAGGTGACAAACAAACAACACCATGCTATCCCTACAAAACTTATCTTATTCTTGCAGATTGGCTTTACTAATTAATTACTGGTGTCTCGGAATGACACTAGGGATATATATATATATATTACTTTCGAGTACTATTACAAAATCCAAACCTGCATTGAAATAACAAGTTGCAAATACAACTTATGTATTCTTTACACAACGATCGAACAAATCGACCATCTGTGTCACCGTGTGGTTTGGAGCAATCACTGAGAAGGCCTCCAATGCATGCCAAAAGTTAGACGATGTTTAGTTCCCACAAAAAGTTAAACTTTTTACATAAAAAACGACATCTTTTAGATACATGTCACCTAGGTGCATATACAAAATATTGAGACGACGTTATAGTTCCTAACAAAATGTGTCACCTTTCTACAGAAAAAATCTAAATTTTTTGAGTACCATATATGTCACCAAGGTGCCTCTTTATGAAAGATTGTGTCCAGCTTCTGGCCTTTTAGCTTCAAAGTTTCGATCTCAACATCAAGATCCTTGATCACCCCTCTCACGGCATAAAGTTTTTCTTTGATTATTTTCATCTCCTCTTCTGCTTTCACTTGTTCGTTCCTCTTTGCTTCCAGGAGCAAGTTCGATTCAAACAATAGTCCCTTAAGCTTATTGATCTGGGCTCTTAAAAAACCGACATTCATGCCTATCTCTTCAAAGGCCTTTAAGGTTTTATCCCATGTTTCTATATCATCACGAGTAATGGTGACTTTACAAGTTCTGATGGCGTCAGTAATTGTTACAGTTTCAAGCATTATCCCAAACGCTAGTTTAACATTGAGAACCTTGAGGAGGTTTTTGTGAAGATATGTCATTTGACTACGACATAAATCATAGTATTTGATCAGAAAGTGTTTTGGTATTTCTGAATCTATGACTAAAGTATCCATGACGATATTGAAATCGTCAATGCCCTTTATATCATTGAACTCAATAACGGATTGTGAGAATTTGAGTCCTTCAGAAACTGGTGCATTTGCACACTCACCGTTGGCTACTGATTGATCATACATTACTAAGCCATTCTCTTGAACATTTTCTTGATGCAAATCTATATCCATATCTACGGCTTTCTGAATATTCTCTGAGTTTTTTTTTTCTTTTTACGTTGGTCTGATCGTATAAGAGCAAAAATCAAAGGAAGAAATAAGCATAATATTTATGAAAATGGTCGAGGTGGCACATTAATGAGTATGTCGAGTTATGTTGTGTGGTATATCAGAAGAGTCAATGAGTGGAATAAGAGATTTATTAAAGTTAAACGGGTCAAAATGACAAAAAAGTCTTCCAATTATATTAAAGTCTCCCAATACCTGAGGAGTAGGTGCCTTCTTTGGTAAACCTTTCTCATAGTCCACAAGCATTTCAAGCAACTATCTGACTGTCTTCCCCGCGCAATGCTTGTTATAGTTTCGAACAAAACCAGAGAAATCCTTGTTCAAGGATCTGTTGATTAAGTTCACACATACATTTTTTGAGTAGATGTAGTTGATCTGATGTAGTTGGTCCATGTAGCTCTTCATTTCCAACATGATAGGATTCGATACACTTAATAGGATGTTAGTCCTTTATAACGAGTGTATGAGATACTTTGAGTGAATATGATTAAGTATGCGGAATCTACTTAACCACACTTAGAAGGTTATTTAATTATTGGAAATGGAACAGTGGAGGTTGTTGAATTTGATAATGAACAATGAATGTTAACACCAAACGATTCAATATTATTTGAGAATAATGCGAGTGATCTTCACTATCACTAGGGTTACAAAACCTTGAATCACTATTACAAAGAAAAACTATTTTCTATCTTGTTCTATCAACTGAGTTAGTTTTTCTAATAGTTACATTAATCACAAATTCACACTTATTTTCAACACACAGACACTTTGTAACTAAGATAAGATCTTCCTTTTATACAACTAAGGAGATCTTTATAATAAATGATAAGTCTTGTCGAACTACTTGCTTTGCTTGAGTGTGTCAGTCCTTAAGATACAACTTGTATCTGTGTACACAACTTGTTGACTAAACATCTATCAAAGATATTATCTACCGTATATCTTTGACTTTTATACACAAAATATCTTTGTATACTTATCCATACAGCAGTAGAATACGCGACACTTATCTCTTCAACAGCAGAATCTGATGCACTAGCAGTAGAATGCTTGCGGCAGCAGAATCTCTAACACTAGCAGTAGAATGAAATACACTAGCAGTAGAATGATACTTAGTATATTTCTTTGAGCAGAACTAACCTTGTAAACGTTAAATTCCCAATACTAATCTTTAGAACATTTAATTCCCAACAATCCTCCCCTAAACATGTGATTCCCTAATCAACATGTTTCTTCTGAATTAAATTTTGATTGTGAGGATCTTTCAAACACTAAATAGCCAGACTCTTGATCGGAGCTTTCCTTTGTTCTTCAAGATTAAATATCTTTATGTCTAACTCATCTACCTTCTGTGAATCTTTTTCAGCAATAACATCATCTTTCTTTGTCTTGAACAATAGCAGTACTTTGAATAAAAGACGGTGCAATTTCCTTGGATGGAGGAATTATAAGAGGCAGTGGTGCTGTGTATCTTGGATGCTTGTTCCAAGAAGTCTAATCTTCTTCCAGCATGCCTTTGCAAGTGATGAACAAACGTAGTGAACTGAAATTGAAACCGAAAGCTCCTAGATAGAACTTTCTCCATTTGAATGCTTCATCCCTTCTGAATATATATAATACTCCAGAATCTTCATTTGAACTTTCTTCATTTGAAGAGCTTATTCCCAGTATCCATCAATTGAAAAAGTTTATTCCCAGCATCCATCAACTGAATGCTTGTTCTTATTATTGGCTGAATAATAAGACATGTTAGCTTCTCAAAAAGATGACATCATCATCTTGTATGCTCTTGTCTTTTCCATTGTAGGAGGAGATACAACAACTGCTTGATCAATTTCTCCCCTGTTCTGAGCACACACAACCACAATTTTTTCTTCCCTTATTGGTTAATCTTCCTCCCCTGAGATTGGAAGATCTCTCACCATGTACCAAAATATTTCCTCCCCTGAGATTTATCATTTCCTCCCCTGTTTGGAAGATCTCTCACCATCATCTGATCTACCAATTAGAACATGTTTTTAGACAATAGTGTACATGTTGGTCATCAATTCCTTAAGAGTTTAATTAGCTGCCCTCATCACTTCTAGGTGTATTAACTCCTATGAGTGGTGAATCATGGGGCTTTGACTCATTTTCCATCATTTGATGGTTTTTTTGAGCCACTTTGAAAATCCTTTTAACGAAACTTTTGACTTAACAGTATGAATATGATTTTATTATTGAAAAATCATACTGCTCTCAACCATTTTGAAGGGATTAAGTGTGTAACAGACACTTAATCAAGAATTTGGTTTAACTTAACCTCTGGTTGTGTGAGAACCAATGTTTTCAGTTATAAATAACTGCCTGTGTAAAGATAAACCCATTCAAAGGGCTTTCATGACAGGTTTTCCAGCTCATAGCAATTGTTACCTCTAACACAAGTGTTAGATTCACTTTTGCTAGCTGTTCTTTCTATCAGATGTTCTTAGACTTGCTCATTATACTATTTAAAGTATAAAATGATAGAAAGTGAGTTGTGTCAGTTACTATCTGACCAACTGAGCCATCAAGTCAATGTGAAACATCATAATCAGGTTTCAAGAAAGAAGTTTTAAATATTTTATTAACTTAGGTGTAAACCTTTGTTAATGAATTCCCAAACTCAGTCCATCATAAACCTATTATGTCAGCAACTAAGATAATCATTCTGCTGCTTTCATTTCACTTGAAACTTCCTTTGTGCTCAATGTTCATATCTGAAATTGTTAGTCCAAAACCAAGAAACAAAATGCAAAACATTTGTCTTATAGCAGTAGAATCATATGACTAACAGTATGAACTTAACAAACAAAAATTTGTACTAGCAGTACAAACTTTTCAGTAACAGTAGTAATTAACAATGCTAGTAGTACAAACAAAAATTTATATACAAAAACACAGAGTTTTAAATCATTGAGGATTAAGCATTCCAATACTTGCTACCAAGTATTGAAACCTTCCAACATCAAAAGCTTTTGTGAGAAGATCTGCAAAGTTGTGATCAGAATCAATTTTAAGAACTTGAATCAACTTTTTCTCATTGCAGTCTCTAATAAAATGATGTCTAATTTCAATGTGTTTTGTTTTAGAGTGTTGCACTGGATTTTTAATTATGCAAATTGTACTACTATTATCAATATGTATGACAGTGTTCATGAAATTGTACCCATAGTCAAGAAGTTGGTTTTGAAGCCATAGGACTTGACCACAGCAACTTGCAGCAGCTACATATTCAGCTTCAGTTGTTGAAGTAGCCACAATTGTTTGCTTCTTACATTGCCATGAGATAAGTCTACACCCAAGGAATTGACATCCTCCATTTGTTGACTTTCTGTCCAAGCTAGCACCTGCATAATCACTATCTGAAAATGCTACTAAGTCAAAAGGTGATTCTCTAGAATACCATAGACCCAACCTAGGTTGACCCTTGAGATATCTAAAAATCCTCTTGAAAGCTGTGAGGTGAGAAACCTTTGGAGTTACTTGAAATCTTGCACAAGCACAAACAGAGAACATGATATCAGGTCTTGATGATGTGAGATACATCAAAGAGCCTATCATAGATCTGTATGTGTGTACATCTACATTTTCTCCATCTAAATCTTTAAGAAGTGGCTTCTCAGAGTCCATTGGTGTGCTTGCTACTTTTGAATCAGCAAATTGAAATTTTCTAAGAATCTCTGCAACATATTTATCTTGGCTGATAAATATGCCTTCACTTGATTGCTTAACTTGCAGACCCAAAAAGAATGTAAGTTCCCCCATGGAACTCATCTGAAACTTATCATGCCACATCTCCTTCCTTGTAGATCCAAAGATGATATCATCCACATACACCTGCACTAGTAAAAGATCATTCTTGTGCTTCTTGATGAATAATGTCTGATCAATCTTCCCTCTTTGAAATCCATTTTCTATTAAGTAGGAAGCCAGTGTTTCATACCATGCTCTTGGTGCCTGATGAAGGCCATAAAGAGCCTTTACTACCTTGTACACCTTGTCTGGATGGTCTGGGTCAGTAAACCCTGGAGGTTGTGAGACATATACCTCCTCTTCAATAGTACCATATAAAAAAGCACTCTTGACATCCATTTGATAAACTGTGAAGCCCATAAATGAAGCATAAGCCAAAAATAACCTAATGGCTTCAATCCTTGCTACTGGAGCAAAAACCTCTTCATAGTCTATCCCTTCTTCTTGTGTGTACCCTTGGGCTACTAATCTTGCCTTATTCCTAATCACTATGCCCCTTTCATCCCTTTTATTTCTGAAAACCCATCTAGTGCCAATTACCCTTACACCTTTGGGTAAATCAACTAGCACCCATACCTTCTGAATCTTAAACTGAAGAAGCACTTCTTGCATAGCTTCTACCCAGCTTGAATCATCTAGGGCTTTAAGAACATTCTTTGATTCTGCTTGTGAGAGAAAACATACAAACAAGCAAGAGTTTGAAAACTCATACTGCTTTGAAGCATAAAGGGCATCAAGAAGCCCTTGTTTGTCTGAAGACATCAGTTGTTGCCTTGTCTTCACTCCGGATTGTACATCTCCAATCACATTGTCTAGAGAGTGGACTTTGTGAATCCTTGTGTGTGGTGTAGAAGGAACTTGATAGTTAGGTGGGAGATTGTTGAAATCCACCTCTTCTTTTGAGAATACTGCTTCATTTGGTTCTGATGGGCCAGCAGTAGAAACATTTGGCTCAGCAGTAGAAAAATTAAGCCTAGCATTATAATGCTCTGTCTCAGCAGTACTATCATCAGTAGAAACATTCTCTTGTTCCTTTGTTCCATCATCCTTGTTTTCATCTTCAATCCCTTCTTTAGTTTTATCTGAAGAAGATTCATCATTTGTTGAAGTTGAAGCCACACTTGTACTTGTCCATATTGGCATCATCACATAATCTTGATTTGTCTCCTTTTCTAACCCTGCCTCATTTGTTGCTTGTGAACCTGAAAAATCATTAGTTTCTGCAACAATAGGCACATAATTCATAGAATGGGTTAGTGTCTCAAGATCAAATAGCCAATTAGGACCTTGACCTGCAACATTAGATTTATTCTCTAAAAATTCCACATGCAGGTTCTCCTCTACTCTTCTAGTTCTTGAGTTGTATACTCCAAAAGCTTTGCTATTAAGAGAATATCTAACTAAGAATCCTTCATCTGCTTTACCATCAAACTTTCCTAGATGGTCTAAGGTATTCAGAATTGTCACATGACATCCAAAAGGTCTAAGAAATCCTATTGCAGGAGTTCTACCTCTAAAAATCTCGTATGATGTCTTATTGTGAGATTTGACAACCAAAACCCTATTCTGGACATAGCAAGCAGTATTAACTGCTTTAGCCCAAAAAGTGATAGGCAACTTAGAGTCGGCTAACATGGTTCTAGCAGCTTCTATGAGTGTTCTATTTCTCCTTTCAGCAACTCCATTTTGCTGAGGAGTTCTAGCTACACTAAACTCTCTCCTAATACCTTTTTCCTTGCAGAAGTCATCCATAACTCTATTCTTAAACTCTGTCCCATTATCACATCTAATGACTTTTACTCTTTTTCTTACTAGATTTTATTTCTCTGTAATGAATGTTTTAAGAATACTAGAAGTCTCATCCTTAGAACCTAAAAAGAAAACCCATGTAAATCTACTATAGTCATCAGTAACAACTAGACAATATCTTTTATGCATCATACTACTAACAGAAGTAGGTCCAAATAAGTCCATATGAAGCATAAACAATGATTGATCAATAGAGTTAAAAAATTTGGGCTTACAAGTAGCTTTGTGTTGTTTGCCTTTAAGACAAGCAATGCATGTTTGGTCATTTTCAAATCGTTTTTGAGGTAAACCTCTTACCAAACCATTCTTAACAATTTTATTTATGGTTTTGAAGTTAATGTGACCAAGCCTCCTATGCCATTTCATAGATTCATCCAATGTGGCCTTTGCAACTAGACAAGTAAGTGCCTCTTTAGGAACAATTTTCTTCATCTCAACACTGTACATGTTGCCCTTTCTTGGAATTTTAAGAAGTACTTGACTTTCATCAGGCATCTTAAAATCAAAAGAAAGTACAAGACATTCAGTGTCAGTAAAAAGAACTTTGTTCTTTTTGTCACACATTTGTGAGACACTAAAAAGATTATACTTTAGCTCTTGCACATAGTACACATCTTCAAAATCTAATTTACCGATTTTAAGAGTACATTTACCAGTAATCTTGCCACCGATACCTCCTCTAAAGGTAACATATCCTCCATCTAATGATTAAAAGTTGGAAAGGTAAGACATGTTGCCTGTCATGTGCCTTGAACACCCACTATCTGAATAGCCTTGATCTTCATGATCTGTTGGTGAATGTTCCTGCACACAAATAAGGAAATTAGTTTCCTTGGGGAACCCAAGCCATTACTGACTTAGATTTGCCATGTACATCAATGTAATTAAATCTCTTGAGAACAGTTGATGCACCATTGGATTTAAGAGGTTTCCAAATCCAACATGCTGAGGCCTTAACAGCATTGGCCTTCTTTTCCCTAGCAGTAGAACCCTTAGGTTTCCAAATTTGTTTTAGTGAAACTGCTCTTGTTGGAAAAGGTCTCTTAGCAGTTGTTTGTGCATGTTTGTAAGTTATTTTTGCACTTTGTACTGCTGGTTTAGGGTAAACAGAGTAAAAAGGTCTGGCAGTAGAAACTGCTTGATGAGCAGTAGAAACTTTTGGTCTAGCAGTAGAAACTGCTTTTGGTCAGACTTTAATGAAATTGCTCTGGGTGTGGTTCTTGTATATTTAGAGTGACTTTTAGGAGTATGCCTTTTTAAATTCACCATATTGTTTGTTTACCCAGATACCCTTTGGTTGCAGAAAGCTGCAAGATGGTCAAATTCTCCACATACAAAACAAGCTTTGTTATAGAAGTCAAAGTCATCACCTAGTTGGTGAGACTTAAGGCCATTCCAATTACTTTGGTCGCCTTTAGGCTTGTTAGTGGTTCTGTATTGCTCACAATATCTAACTGGTTGCCTAGCATGTTTAACATTGATTTTAGGCCTATCAGTATCATGTTTTACTATCTTAGGAACACTTGTTCCTGCTTTCTTAACCACTTCAGGTTTAGACATAACCTGTTCTTCTTCATCATCATCAGATATCCAGTCCTCAATGATTACTCTATCTGATCTTCTATCAGAGGACACCTTGTCCTCAGGAAGTGAAGTTTTACTTAAACTTTCACCTACTTTCTTAGGTTCATCAACAACTAACTTTGTTTTTGGCTGAACACCATATTGTAGCTCAGGTTGTTGAAATTCAGCTAAGCCTGGATGCTCTAGTTCAATCCCTAGGGGTGTAGGGATTCCTCTGTAAGGAAGTGGGACTGCATTATATCCTAATCTAGACTTGGCCTTATTGATCAATTGAAATTCAATCATGTTAGTTACACCCTTAGAAGCATGTTCTAGTGTTTCTACACTTAAGTGAATGTTTTCATTATCCTTTTTGATCCTATCATATGCATCTCTTAAAAGCTTAATTTCTGCATCTCTAAAGAATATGTCCTGCTTAAGAAGAGCTTTGTCATCTGAAAAAGCAAACTCATTTTCTTTATAGTGTATGATCTGCTTCTCTAAGGTAGCTAAACCACACTTATAGTTTATTAAGTCTTGATGAGTTGTGCTTAGCTCTTTCTTTTGATCATCATAATGTTTGATTAAAGTTTGTAGTTCTGTAAGAGCAGTGCAAGTATTTGAACAAGCTTTATGAGATTGCACCTCAGTAGCAGAAAAAGCCATAAGTACCATCTGAGAAGAAGCTTCTTCTTCATCTGCCATGAAGCTCCAATCAAAACCTAAGCCATCAATAGCTACCATAGCTTTTGAGTTTGGCTCAGAAACTTCCCCTATTTTGGATTTGCTTCCAAAACCTCTGTTCTTGCTATCTTGCTGCCTTGGCCTTCTAAATTCTCTTGAGAAGTGCCCCATCATGTGGCAGTTGTAGCATTCTATCTTTGACTTGTCAAAACCAGTAGTATCATTGCTGCTGATTGTGAGCTTCTTCTCCGTCCTTTGATAGAACTTCTTAGCCCTCATGCTAAGAAGAGAAATTTGCCATTTAAGGTCCATTTCCTCCAGATCATCATCATTGATCTCTTGGAGGTCTTCATGTGTAAGCATGGACCCATCATTTCGACTTGTTAAAAATGCATAACAAGTCTGCTCATCCATTATACCAATGGTACTGCTTGATGAACTAGCAGCACCAACACCACCATCAACCTTCACCTCTTCAACTGGAGTTGAGGTACTAGGAGATGACATAAATGCCATATTCCCAGTATTAGAACTAGTACCTCCAGTTTTCTTCAAATCATGTTCCACAATCTTGAAGTTGCTATACAAGTCCATAAGTTCCATGTGGTCAAGGACTGGCTTGTTCTTCCAGACAACAACATGGATAGCCCACTCTTCAGGTAAGCTTCTCAGAAATTTTGAGTTTAAATTTTCTTGAGGTATTTCAACCCCAAGAATAGCAAGTTGGCTCATAATATTCTGAAGCCTGTTAAACATGTGGTCTAGTGATTCATTGTTGGTTGAGGAGAAGTTTTCAAACTGCTGTTTGAGAAGAGTCTTGTGGGTCTTCTTGGTGGCTTCATTTCCACCATACCTTGCAATAATGGCCTCAAACAAAGATTTTGCATCTTTGAATTTGCTGAAGTTTAAAAGTTGATCATTTGGAATGGTCATCATCAGCATACTTCTTGCCTTAAGGTCATTCTTCTTTCTGACTCTATCTTCTGCAGTGGTTGGTTTGGTATTCAAAGTTGTCACAATTTTACCTTCAACTGTTGATGTAGAGGTTGTAGGTTTGAAGGAATTTTCATCTTCAATAATTTCCCAAAGTGCATAATCTTGCACTTGGAAATATTGCTCTATCCTCAGCCTTCACATCTCAAACTCATTCTGTTTGAGCATTGGTAACTTTGCAGCAACATTTGTCTAAATAGATTCAATGTCCATTTCTTCTTCTTCTTCTTCTAAATCAAAGATATCAGCCTTGCTCTGATACCAATTGAGAGGATTCGATACACTTAATAGGATGTTAGTCCTTTATAACGAGTATATGAGATACTTTGAGTGAATATGATTAAGTATGTGGAATCTACTTAACCACACTTAGAAGGTTATTTAATTATTGGAAATGAAACAGTGGAGGTTGTTGAATTTGATAATGAACAATGAATGTTAACACCAAACGATTCAATATTATTTGAGAATAATACGAGTGATCTTCACTATCACTAGGGTTACAAAACCTTGAATCTCTATTACAAAGAAAAACTATTTTCTATCTTATTCTATCAACTGAGTTAGTTTTTCTAATAGTTACATTAATCACAAATTCACACTTATTTTCAACACACAGACACTTTGTAACTAAGATAAGATCTTCCTTTTATAAAACTAAGGAGATCTTTACAATAAATGATAAGTCTTGTCGAACTACTTGCTTTGCTTGAGTGTGTCAGTCCTTAAGATATAACTTGTATCTGTGTACACAACTTGTTGACTGAACATCTATCAAAGATATTATCTACCGTATATCTTTGACTTTTATACACAAAATATCTTTGTATACTTATCCATACAGCAGTAGAATACGCGACACTTATCTCTTCAACAGCAGAATCTGATGCACTAGCAGTAGAATGCTTGCGGCAGCAGAATCTCTAACACTAGCAGTAGAATGATACTTAGTATATTTCTTTGAGCAGAACTAACCTTTTAAACGTTTAATTCCCAATACTAATCTTTAGAACATTTAATTCCCAACACAACACATAATCACCAACAGGTTTACCTTCACCCTGCTTGCAACTACGTAATGCATCGATCAAATCATACAATTCAACTGCAGGTGGTTTCTCATAAGTCTTTTGGAGTTCTTGAAGCATATTATAAGGAAAATGGTGCTCAAACTGCTTTTGCAATTTGGGAGCCATACTTCCAATCATCAAGCACGCAACCTTATTGTGCTTTTTATACTCCTGTTTCCAGGTAGCTCTGACATCCTCGGATTCAGTAGCATCTGGTTCAGCAGGGCAAGGCTTATTCAAGTATTCCAACTTATCGGACACTCTCAAGACTATCGTGAGTGACCTATGCCAGTCATTGAAATTCGGGCCAGTCAATTTTTCCCGTTCAAAATGATTTTTGAACGCGGAACTTAGTACAACATTATCGGGTTGAGCCATTTCTACAGAAAAAGTTCAAATATTAGTATTTTTGATAATACAACTTTTCAAGAAAATAAAATACCCAAGGAAATATTCATATAACCATTGAATTTTCTTGAAAACTAGGATCCAAATTTACATAATTTCACTACATAAGTTGATCTGCTAGTAATGAAAGTATAAAATATGGTAATCTGTCGAACAATAATTGGCAAACAATTTCCAATTCCTAGATCATTATGGGATTTACATTTGCCAAATTCAATTTGCAAAGTAAGCATGTTTCATCCCATATCATGCCTTAAGTTTCTAGGTCTCACTAACAACTTAATTAAATTGTCTAATTTAGAAACTGCAAATTCTCTATTTATGGTCTCACGCATTAACGGAAATTTACCTTGTCACTAAAATCTAGGTAAAATAATAACTTCAAGAGTTTATTATAATTAGATGGCATGAACTTAAATTTTATGGTACTAATTTTTATGTGTCAATCAAAATATGTACGAAGAAGCATGCACACATCTTCGTATCATAAGTTTTTCAAAACCTTTTTATTTACCAATTTAAGCTAAGATTAAATCAACAAAGATTTAATTGAGGTATTAGGTTCATCAATCAAAGAATTACCTACAATTATCACCTACTATATCCTACTACTGCATGAGTCAAAAGACCCAAGTTATTCGGATAATTACCACAAAGTGGCACGTGTAATTGAGGTCAATTCACCCTTAAGATGATTTTGTACATAAAAATAGTCGTACTTGTTAGCTTCAATTTGACGCATAAAGGAGCGGAGAGACAAACGTTAGCACAAGTGCCAATTAAAAATGCGTCTCTTTTGGTTTGAAAATTTAATGTCAATCCTCCTTAAACACCTCTTATAGTTTGTCAAAACTAGGTGAGCCGTTCTTACTGTAACCACTACGAAAATCCCACACTAGATTACACTATCTCTTAGAATAATTATCCTTTTCTACGTGTAAAATTTTTTTTATTTGTTTACTTATCTGGGAATAACCACTATCTTATGTGACGTAACTCACACCCATGATAAACGTGCTCGCACGCAACCTATTTAATGTTTATTAATATAAACATTTTCTTATGTCATGTATAACACTTTAAAATATACAATATACCATAATTCCTTAATGAACGCACAAACAAAACATTCATTATCTATATAGAGTATTTATGAAACCCTAAACTACCATAATAATAATTATAACAACAAAACCCTAGAAATACTAAAATACAACTCATCTAAACTAATGTACAAGTCACTAAAGCACAGAAACCCTAATTCTAATTTAGTTCCCGGTAAAACCCTAATTTCACAGAAACTATTATTTATTTACAAACCCTAGTGAATATTATTATAAAAATATTAAGTACAAGTCCTTTTAGCTAAGGTACAAGTCATTTAAGCATAAAAGTTAAATAAGAATAAAAATCTTATAAAAACCCTAATAATAATTACTTAAATGACATGTTTCGTAATATTTTCACACAATAAATTCTAAAAATAATTTATTAATTTATTTAATATATGTACAACTCCATAAACTCAATGTACAACCCTCTAATGCACAAGATCATAAAAACTCATTCATTTGTATTTAAAGTCTAATAAAAATTACATAAAAATTATATAAAATTAGGAAATAATTAAAATTATATTTTTCTTATTTACCTAACATTAGTACAACTCCCTTAAGCCTAGAGTACAACCTACCAAAGCACAAAATTTATTTCTCACTTATATATAAAATTCGATACATGTTTAATTATGACATATAATTCTAAAAATCATTTTTAACTAAACCCAAGAGTTAGAAACCCTAGTTTTACCCTAAACACTAGATTACAACCGAACAAAGCCTAAGTACAAGTCCCTTATGCACAATTCGACACTAATTAACCTAGTTACTTCACTTAGTTTGATCCAAACCCTAAAACTAACTAAACTCTAGACTTTCTTAAGCCCTAAGAACACACTTGTATGAACCCTAACTGAACACATAGTCCCTCTTCTAGAAATAGGCACAAGTGTGTGATTCATAGACTTACACATCAACAAAACCCCCTCCTACCTTGTGGCGCCCTCACAGCCATACACCTCACTTCCCTCACTCCCATAAACAGCCAAGAACACACAAGAAACCCTAATCACTCCCTATATATAGAACATACACTAGAAAACCCTAATTCATCCCATAATCACTCGAACCAATCCAAACAGCCTCAAACCACTTCACCACTGATCCCACTAGTCTAATATAAGTTTCATAAGACCTAAGGAAGCAGTAGGAAGAAGCTAGAACCAAGAGGGAATCAATTCGAACCATAATCCCAAAATATTACCCTAATCAAACATATATATAAAGGTATGTCTTTGAGCCTTTTTTATTTCTCTTTTATACTTATTTTGTATCTAATAAAACATTAAAACATGTATTAAAGGTGTCCATAGCTCAGAACTCATAGTAACAAGGTTTTGTTCTTTTATTTTCTTACCGATCAAAATTCTAAACATATATATACATATCATGTTCTAAAAACCCTAGGATCATAAAAATGGATTAGGAGTACTCTAAGTATGATAAAAAAAAATACTAAGTGTACATTAAAAACCATAGGTATAATGATCGGGTAACAAGAAAATGAAGTTTTCTTTGTTTTTCTGCCTATCGATCGAACAGCAGATACTGTGCTTTGGATCATAAAATCAGATAGCAAACGTGTCTTTAAAAATCTAGTTTTTGGCATGATGAAATTACACTAAAAGGGCTACGTATAGGAAAAAGAATCACAAATTTTCGTTGAGTAACGAGTGAGAACCAGGTTCTTTTTGTCGAGTGAATTCTGTGTCGAGTAAACTGAGATAGCGAGCAAACAAAAATTGTTTCTGAAGTCGTGTGTTCAAACCAGGGTCTAGTCTTTTGCAAAAATACTTTTAAAACACTTAGAAACATTTTAGTAAAAGAGTCGTAAAAGGTCTCGAAGTGAATCGTGAGTAATAAATGGTTTTTGTAAGAAAGGATGTCGAATAAAAACCCTTAGGAGTCTCAAGGACCATTTTTGCCAAAGCTCTAATAACTTTCGTACCTTGGACTTGTTTTGCGATCGAGTAAACCCTAGGGGTATAAACTGTCACTTTTCAAAACTTAAAGGTAGAAAGTATAATTTAACTAAAGTTCAGGGGTAAAAGTTGTCATTTTCATACAATTTAAGGATAAGAATTGCCAACCCTAGAAACTAAAAGGTTTAAAATGAAAATATACTTATAAACCCTAATTCTTAATTTAATAAATTATTATTAATATTACTATTGTTATGATTATTATTATTATTAGGATTTTCTAAACCTAATATACGTTTAATACGATAACTAACAAACGAAGTGTCTATTTAACAAACGAACAGAACCGAAACTTACAAATAAGAAAATAAGATAAAATCTTATTTTTGAAACTACATATTGGCTCAATAAAATATTTAACCATCAACCAAAGTATTACAAAACGAACATTGAAAATTTATATAATCAAAAACAATTACTAAGAACTTGACATACCAACCCAGGTTGCGAGCCGGAGACGTTTATCAACTCTGTTAACTTTGTTTTCCATCCAGATTGCCCAGGTGAGTTCATAGTCCCACTTTTTACTACGTTTTTCCAAACTTGTGGGGAGATACATGCTACAAACCGAACACAAGTATTTTCTGAATGCTTTCCTGATTTATATTGCATAAGTTTGATATTGTCAAAAAGACCCCTAATCATGGACCTCTAATCACCTGCGTGTGAGCGCGAATATAATGGATAGATCTATTGGGTTTGACAGCCCCTTTGTGTTACCGTAACGTAACCAAATGCATTTTATTTGAGTTAAATAAAGAGACTGACAATCTCCTACTCGGGGGCAAGGTTACCTACATTTAATTATGGGGTAATTTATATCTCATAGCTTATAACTATGAAGATAACCTGTTAACGTTTTGCGTGCCATGAGACTTAGAGCAATATAAAATGAACTATGATATCACTGGTTTACTCTTTACTTAACTTGTGTTCAAATTGATAATTATTGAAAACACTATGGATTCACTCAACCTTTGTGTTGACTTTTTAAGCATGTTTATCTCAGGTAACTAGAGGTATGATTCGGCACGGAGTGGCTGTGGACTTTCTTTTCATAACAAGAGTGTCCACTTTGTTATCATTCAAGGAATAATGTATTTTATAACATATTTTGGGATTTCCCTCTGGGACCTATCCTTTGTACTCTGATTTAAATAGATGAATGATAACAATTTTATTTAAAACGTCTCTTTTCGAGTCGTTTTCTATCTCCATAACTGTGAACCATGAAGTAGCACCACAAACTTATATTCCGCTGCGTATCACGAAAATGGGGGTGTTACAGATTGGTATCATAGCCTATGGTTATAGAGAACCAAATATTTTCAAACATTGGACTATAACCGATTTTCACAAACTTAACTAAAAAGTCCTCCGTGCCACAACGCCGCTGAAACACTATTTATATTTGTTTATTTTTTAGTAGTGTACCTAGTGAAATATTTATAATCGCCAGATGGTTACAGAATCCTGACTTTCCCTATCCATTCTATTTCCTCTCATATCCAGACTAGGACATCAAGATAATACCATTCTTAGTACCATACCTATTAGGGTTAATTTTATATTAGCCTCCGTATTTTCCTAGATACTCCGACTCTCTAGGTTATTTTATTTTTCCCTCGTCAATTTCTTATAATAATTATTTATAATTATTATTTGTAAATTACTACAGTACGATGTTTCCTGAAACACCTAAAATTAACGAAACTACTCCAAAACCGAATCCATTGCCATCTACCCACTCGTCTACCCGTCAGAAATTGGAAAGAGTAATTGAATTTCATGAAAAGTTGATTGGTTGCCCAACAGCATCTGAGGTTTGATGGAAAGCACACCAAGAAACGTTTCAAAAAAATGAAGGTTCAAACTCTCCATTTCCTGACATTCCGAAATCCCCAATACCGGACGACCCAGATGATAATTCTTCATTTAATTCCCCCGACTCAAGTTCAAACCCTACCGAATCAATGTGGAATCTCCTTTACCAACAAGCCAATACTCTCGACGTTCATACTAAACAGTTAGAGGAATTACGTCCATTACGTTTTAAAGGATACGACCGTAGTATCGACATTCTATTCAGAAAGACCGATGCCGAGAGACGCACAGTGTTTGGATTGGGAGCAAAGGTTGAAAAGATGAAGAATACTTACAATCATAAATTTAGAAGCATCGATTCCAGGATCCGCTGTTCGATAAGAGAACATGATCAAATGCTTGGAAAAATGGAAGACATCGAAAGAACTCTCTGGATAGCCAGTGATATGGCAAGAAACCAGGATCAGAAGATTTTTGCCTTGGAAGCTCTCCTGGACAATCAATTGAGGATATACCAGGAACTTCAAGAACGCTTCTTAGAAATGGAAATCACACAACTGAAAGTTGAGACTGAAGTGAAGCTTTTACGTCAAGGACGTAATGGATCATAAAGTCACATGTATCGTTGTTGTAAACCAAATAGTATTTGGTTAGTATTTCCTGTATTTTCTAAATAAGCTCGAAACTCTCAGAGTTTGTAATCAATCAATAAATCTATAACAATCTACTTTTGTTATATATTTACTGTTGTGAACAAATTCATTCTATTATGTCTTACTATGATGCTATGCATACATGTAATGACTACTCCTTAAACCTTATTCTTCCGTCAAACGATTTTATACTATCTTTTCTCCGAACCTAGAAAACCAACCCACTAGTAACCTAGCAAGTAACAGAAATTAGATTCACCATTAGGAACCGAATCTCTCTATACCAAAAATAGGAAAACCTTAGGAAGAAAATTTCGGAAGAGAACTTGATGAATGAAGAGAAAGTTGCTGAACTTCAGTTTTGTAAACAAATTGTTTACTCCCTTAGCAAAGATATATCTAAGGTCAATCATTTACCTACGATGTCAGCTGAGATACATCGTAATTGATTGATTCTAGAGATTAGATATAACTTCGCGTTATGATCATTTGTTAATATTAAATTATTCTGATATGATCATTACGGGAATTCTGAAATTCACATTTCTTGTTGCAAGAAGAAAGACAACATGGAAAACATCAATGTTTCATTAATGACCCCGGAAGATATTCGGAAGTTAGTAACTAACCTTGTTACAGCAGTAATTGAAGTAACTACCGTAGCCCACCTAAATACCAACAACATGATCACAAGAGAAGAGAAGCCGGCTGTGTTTTGTGGACAAATCCCTGAAAGTTTCGCAGGATGCAAGCCAGTTATTCATAGAGGTTCCGTAAAAATAACCAAACCTACCGTTACCCATGCCTTAGGAGTTAGGAAAACTGTTACGTTTAAACCAAATAACCAAGAGCGAAAACTCAAAACCATCATTCCCACCTACTACCATCACCAACAAAATCCTAGTAATGGTTATGCCGAAAGAAAGCCATTGTGCACACAATGCTTGTTGCACCATTACGGTCCATGCATTGTAGGGTGCACAAGGTACCAGAAGATTGGACATCAGACCACAGACTGTAAGGCGACAGGAGCTAGTCTACAGACAGAAATTGTGACTTGCCAAGGATGTGGTGGACATGGACACTACCAGAATCAGTGCCCGAACTTCAACTCGAATTGGAAAAACAAGGCTGATGCCCAGGAATGAGAACCCAAGTATGAAATATATGAAGAAGATGGACGCCTGTAATAGATAAATAATCCGAGGATTAGAACTCGCTACGTTATATTTTCTTTTAAATCTCTACCCTAGTGTAATAAATTATCTTTCTACCGTATAAAACTTTCATTCTGTTACTTTTCTACAACAATCTGCGTTTAGCTTTGTTATCTACTCTATTCATCATCTACTCTATTCCTCTCTACTTTATTTATAGACATTACCTAGTAAACCCTAGTATATCTTTAGGAAATTTGGTGAATAATATTTTGACAAAACAATAAAGTATCCCTAGCTCGTAGGAACTTTAGAAGAACCCTAGATTCATTTGAGGATATTCCATTAGTACACTAGGAAAAACCCTAAACCTATCACTGTGGTATGGACTAAAAATTTTCTTATTCTTTTGAAAAATAATTATGATGCTATTTTTTGAAAATTTCGCGTTGAACACCATCTAAAGCTTTTTTAAAAGAAATAAATATTATATGACTAAGCCAAAACATCACATTATTTGATCCTCGATTATACATAGCCTGATCAACTATGTATAATTAGGAAGAATCATGTAATGAATTGGACAGTTATCTTTTCAATACTTTCTACTAATTTTCATTCAAAAGCGAAAACATCAAAAACAAAATCTTTTCATAACCTATCACTTTTTACAATAAAAGTCTACTACTACCCATTACCTCAACAATAGAATTCAACAAAAATTGAGGATAGACAAAACATAGGAATTCATAAACTTAAATTTTATTAGGAATCTTGGAAGACAGTACATAGAAACATAGTTAGCAACGAAAGTGCTAATATTACAAGGATTACATAAGTTTTATTTCACTAAGGATTACCTAGGAAAAACAACAAAGACCATACTAATAATCCTAGCGCCAGATTTATTTTCCCCACGTCTGATCTACGATAAAGGATACGATAGTCAGTGGTACGACGATCATCAGAATCATGAATCTGACTTCGTGATCTTCCTCCGGATTATACACCATATAAGTAATAATCGCAACGAGGAAAACAATTGCTAGGAGTGTAACAAGATGCGTCATTTTGGGAGTTGTAGGAGAAAAATTAGTAGTGAAAGAATGAGGATTGAAAATGAGGTATTTATATAGGGGAAATCGACCGTTAAAAGGGCACTATCCCTCGAACCTAGGAATCTGACCGTTGCATAGTAATCCATTAGGTGGCAAAACATTCAAATTTAGTTTATCCAGTAGAGATAAGACTGACCAAACCTCGATCCCTTAGGTATTAAACGGAGAACCAAGGAAACAACATTATTAGAATTATAGACCTAAGAATGAGAAAATATTTTAGAGAATATTTTTTTTAACTTGAGGCATTTTAAACATATCAAACTCATATCTTCACTCAAGCCTTGGTATTATTTCCTAATAACATCCACATTGACTGAATGAGACAGAATCTTCGATTCTATTCAGATCATGTGTTAAATCTCTCATTAAGGTTAACTAGAAACCCTAGGTGAGAAAATTAGATACGTATAATATTCCTACATCCTTTCCCCAAATCCTTGACCAACAAAGACCGAATCTCGGGACGAGATTCCCTTAACAGGGGAAGACTGTAACCACTGCGAAAATCCCACACTAGATTACACTATCTCTTAGAATAATTATCCTTTTCTACGTGTAAAATTTTTTTTATTTATTTACTTATCTGGGCATAACCACTATCTTATGTGACGTAACTCACATCCATGATAAACGTGCTCGCACGCAACCTATTTAATGTTTATTCATATAAACATTTTCTTATGTCAAGTATAACACTTTAAAATATACAATATACCATAATTCCTTAATGAACGCACAAACAAAACATTCATTATCTATATAGAGTATTTATGAAACCCTAAACTACCATAATAATAATAATTATAACAACAAAACCCTAGAAATACTAAAATACAACTCATCTAAACTAATGTACAAGTCACTAAAGCACAGAAACCCTAATTCTAATTTAGTTCCCGGTAAAACCCTAATTTCACAGAAACTATTATTTATTTACAAACCCTAGTTAATATTATTATAAAAATATTAAGTACAAGTCCTTTTAGCTAAGGTACAAGTCATTTAAGCATAAAAGTTAAATAAGAATAAAAAATCTTATAAAAACCCTAATAATAATTACTTAAATGACATGTTTCGTAATATTTTCACACAATAAATTCTAAAAATAATTTATTAATTTATTTAATATATGTACAACTCCATAAACTCAATGTACAACCCTCTAATGCACAAGATCATAAAAACTCATTCATTTGTATTTAAAGTCTAATAAAAATTACATAAAAATTATATAAAATAGGAAATAATTAAAATTATATTTTTTCTTATTTACCTAACATTAGTACAACTCCCTTAACCTAGAGTAAACCTACCAAAGCACAAATTTATTTCTCACTTATATATAAATCGATACATTTTAATTTGACATACTAATCTAAAAATCCATTTTTAACTAAACCTAGAGTTAGAACCCTAGTTTTTAACCCTAAACACTAGATACAACCGGAACAAAGCCTAAGTACAAGTCCCTTATGCACAATTCGACCTAATTAACCTAGTTACTTCACTTAGTTGATCCAACCCTAAAACTAACTAAACTCTAGACTTCTTAAGCCCTAAGAACACACTTGCATGAACCCTAATGAACACATAGTCCCTCTTCTAGAAATAGGCACAAGTGTGGATTCATAGACTACACATCAACAAACCCCTCCTACCTTGTGCGCCCTCACAGCCATACACCTCACTTCCCTCACTCCCATAAACAGCCAAGAACACACAAGAAACCCTAATCACTCCCTATATATAGAACATACACTAGAAAACCCTAATTCATCCCATAATCACTCGAACCAATCCAAACAGCCTCAAACCACTTCACCACTGATCCCACTAGTCTAATATAAGTTTCATAAGACCTAAGGAAGCAGTAGGAAGAAGCTAGAACCAAGAGGGAATCAATTCGAACCATAATCCCAAAATATTACCCTAATCGAACATATATATAAAGGTATGTCTTTGAGCCTTTTTGATTTCTCTTTTATACTTATTTTGTATCTAGTAAAACATTAAAACATGTATTAAAGGTGTCCATAGCTCAGAACTCATAGTAACAAGGTTTTGTTCTTTTATTTTCTTACCGATCAAAATTCTAAACATATATATACTGTGGAAAACTAGAAGGGGGGTTGAATAGTTTTTACCGTTTTAAAGTTTTATTTACTTTGTTACTATATGTTAATTCAAAGGAAACAATCACAAATAAATAATCACACAATATAAACAAAAGATAAAGAGAGGAAAGATCAAACCACACGACACAGTTGTTTATAGTGGTTCGGCTACAAGAACTCTATTCCTTGCCCTACTCCACTCCCCGAGTTTCCTACTCGAGAGTTTATCTTTCACTAAGAAACAAACTCCTTTCCTAGGCGGAGAAAACCTTTACACGTCGCTTACTTCCTTTTCCGGTACTAAGCTAAACACCGGGTTCTTTCACAAGGTAGAACCAACCTGACGTCGCCTAATTACTTTACCGACACTAAGCTAGATGTCGAGTTCTTTACAAGGGTACAACCACTCCCTACACTCTTTGTACTTTAAGGACTAAAGTACTAACCACACTCACTGATTACAAATGATAGATATGATGTGTGAAACAAACTACAAGATCACACAGTAATGCAACTAAAGGATTACGGTTCTGTAGATCCTTGAATGCTTGATCTCCTTTCTACAAAATGGAAGATCAAAGTGAAATGCAACTATGAATGATGTTAGTAAGATATGTACTGAATGAATATATGTGTTTAAGCTATATGAGTGATGAGAGAGCCAAATGATCAGCTTCCTATTTATAGGCAAGCTGATCTTTAGCTCACGGATCCGGCGGATCCCTCAAAAGGGATCCGTCCCTTATAAGACTTGGATCCGTGGGATGTGACAGCTATGTAATAGTTGTCTCTTACCATATCTTAGTTGTATCTTACCATATCTTCCAAGATCTTCAAATGTCAACTATGTTGCTTGCATATCTAACCAAGATATATCAAAGATATTGTATGTGATGCATACAATGATGTCATGGAATGGTTTATGAATTAAAGTTTCCTTTTAAGGAAACAAGTTACTAAACTTGTAGTTCTTAGTTAATATGTGAAGTGTAAAGTGTGTACTTAAGAGACTAAGCTAGTATTTATTATTTGCTAAAAGATATTCCTTATATTTGTCATTAACAAAACTAATGAAAGATCAAAGAATATAAATAACGTTTTTGGGACGCTATTTGTATTAACAATCTCCCCCTTTTTGTTGATGACAAAACATAAAGTATATTTTTGAGCAAGAGAATAAATATAGCATGAGTTCTTAAAAATATATATTAAGTTTGTTTATTAAAGAAAAGTTTTGTAAAAAAATGTATGTACTGTGATAATTCACAGTTGATGCAAACTTAGTCCTTTCTCCCCCTTTTTGTCGAAACAAAAAGAGTAGCGAAGCGGAATGTGATTTTGAGAACTTTAAGAGCTCCCCCTTGTTTTATACTCCCCCTAAATGGAGTAATCAAGTAAATGATGCAAGAATCTACAAAACAAACGGTTAGTATATGAGATGCTTATGAGATGCTCCCCCTCGATGTATACTCCTCACTTCTCGAGTACCAACGTATACTATTGAAGGGTATGATATGCTGCAAATGAAGTGTTAGTTATGAAATGACTTCAATGAAGAAGTAGAATGCTTGTTAAGTGTTCTTCCAAACAAGCCTTTCAATATGTTTTGACTTTAAAAAGTCAAACTAAGTGTCTGATGTTAATTTGTACCTAAAGCAATCATATGCAAGATATAATGTATGCAATATAGGAATGTTAGTTCATAATGAGAATGATAATATGCAATATGTTGATCACTCATAAGCATAAAAACATCACATTCATATAGATTGAAAATTTTGTGACAAAAGTCACAATAGTGAAATGATGTTACAAATAAGAAGACATAAAAAAAAATAATAATAAAAATAAAAAGGTCCTAAACAAACAACTAAATAAAAATCCAAACAACTAATCTAAAGAGCTCCTATTGAGAAGGATGAGAGATTGCGTTTAAACGTTCAAGAACATGGTTCAAGATGAACCTCATCTCGTTTTGAAGCTCATGGACCAAGATGTTGGTCCTTTGGGCCAAGTGAGCCGTTCTCTCACAATGTGCGCAATCATGAGTTGAGAAACCGGGCGGAAGACTAGGGTCCAAGTTTTGTGGTGGTGGTGATGGTGGTTGGTTGTTGTTGTTGTTGGATGGTTGTTGTGGTGTTTGGAGGGAGTTCATAAGAATGTTTTGGATGTCCATTGCTTCATGAAGGCGATGGTCAACCATACCCGAGAGAGTGTAGAGACGATTGAGCTCTTCACTAATCTCCTCTTGGGTATGAGGAATATTCATCCACATTGCCTCGTCAATGGCAACTAGAGTGGATGTGGGTGATAGAGGTTTTTGTTGAGGTTGGGATGATTGTGCATCATGGTATAAAGGGCCATGGATATCCGGGTAAACCGGGTGAAAAAGCATGGGTTGTTGACCTTCAAAAGTCATGGGTGGAAGATTGGGTAGTTTTGGTGAAAGTTCTTCTAAATCATCAAGATGTGGTGATGTAGGAGGAGTCCTAAATAATTCCAAGGGTTGGAGTTTAGGTGATTTTGGTGGTGATGGTGATCTAACAGTTTGTGATGGAGCCGGTGGTGGAGTAGAGGCCATTGGAGTAATGGTTGGTAGTGGTGTTTGTATAACAACATGTGATGGTGTTGGGGTGGAGAGTGTAAGAAAATTTTCACTAGCAATGGGTGATGATATATTGAGAGGAGAATTTTCCTCAGATGAAGAGTTTGCTAAGTTGATAAAACAGCAAGGTTTAACACTGATGCGGGCTGTTCTTCTCGGAGTTCTAGATGTGGAAGAGTTGTGTGACTTGGTCATGGTGAAGAGGGATATCTAAAGTGTACAGGAGAGGAAGTGTTTGTTGTGTGAAGAAATGATCCTAAGGTACTAATTTATAGACAGAAGGTTTGTGAGTCTGTGTGTTTGGATTTGATGTGAATCCAATAGAGAATGTTGGTTACTAATGATTTGGAACAAAAATTTGTGCAGGTCATATCAAGGAAGTCAATCCATTTAGCTTTGGTTGAGTAATATGTGTTGGATATGCAGTTAATACAAGAGGATAGTGGAAAATCTGATGATTTGATATTTCCACGGATTTGACGGATCCCTAAAAAGGGTTCCTTCTTTGTATCAGTTTGGTAACTTACACCTAAAATTCAAAAATTTAAATTTTGGTGGGAAATTTTGTTCCTAAGTTTCTAAGAGTTCCTAAATGATTCTAAGATGAATTATGATCAGTGAATAGATCCTAAATGATACTAAACACTAAGATTTAAGAGTTGGGATAAGTCGAAAAAGTTTTATAATTTTACTGGGAATCCTGCGGATCCAAGTGGATACAAATGCGGAACCTTATTGTTCAATCCGCCAAATCCGCAGGATGGCGTTTGGCGGATCCAACGATAAGCCTTGGCGGATCCTTATTTTGGGATCCGCGGGATCCGCAGGCCTAAAACTAAGAAAGTAAACAGAACATATGTCATATTTCGCGTTTTTCGACGAAAACCCGAAAATTCATCTAGACCTTACTTAACATCTAATATGTATAGCAAAACAACTAAATATGATAATATTAACACATGATTGCACATAGTTAAATCCATACTTAGAAACTTACCGTTTTAGGTGTTATGCCAAACATAGGCAATAACCCGGAAAATTGATAACCGTGATGGTTATCTACCTGCAAGTGTTAGTTATTACACATACACAATAAGTATTATCAGATAAATTCAAGACACATAGAAATTTAACAACACAATATCCAACATTGTTTAAAACCAAACATTCCATTAACTCAGCTTCTTCTTCAACTTCTTCATCCCCTTGTGTAATTTCATCATCCAACGCCCCAGATTCTTCACCATTCCTTTGATGTTTCGATACTCAGCGGATTCATGTGGAATTGGAGGAAGATGGCTCAAGTATTCGGGTGGAGGAATCCTAGAATTTGGCATACCATCATCTTCACTCATGGAAGATGATGAGGATGATGTTGGAACACGAGGACGTTTGCCCTTATCAACACTAACCCTAAAATCACTCAAAGGAACGAAGGTGTGTTCAATTTCATTGTAATCCGGAACAAAGCCTAGATGGTTTGGACAAGCGGGTGCAAAGGCTCTATAAAGTCGGGTTAAGAGCATACCATAAGGCATTGCAATCTTGCTTTGAACCGGAATGTCACACATTCGTTTGGCAACATAATAAGCAAGATTGAAGGGTTGACGAGTAGAGATGTTGTACATCATGTGGCATAAACAAGCGTTGATATGATCACGGTTTCCTATGGTGCACATCACATTTGCCCTTAACACATCCTCCATCTTCTTGAATTCGGGTCTTAGTTCGTTAAGTTCCATTGCAAATGGATCTCTAGCAACTTCACGACCACGATACATTCTTGTGGGGTTGTTCTTAGGAATGAAGAGATGTTCCCTAATCACTTCTTTTGATTGGAGAGGAGTGGCATATGGTGCCGTCCTATCGAAATTGGAGTCTAAGATTGTTAAGGACCATTTGTCCGAGTAAACACATGTACCTTGACTTGGTATTCCTAAGACCTCACCAAATTGATCAAGAGGGATGTTGACAAGATTTCCATTAAGAGTGAAATGAAGACTTAAGTACCCTTCATCACTCGAGCTAAGACCTACACTAGCATAGAACTCAAGTATGAACCTAGGAATGATTGGTTCATCTATGTCTAAAAGAGAATCAAATTGAATTGCGGCTAATTGTTCCCTAAGTTGAGTGCCTTCATAAAATGATGCATCTACGGCTCTACCCTCATGAACATACTTTTTCTCTAAGACTTTGAAAATTTCGATTTGGGCATCGGTTAGACCCTTGGTTTTGTGGACTTTGGGTAAGTAGTTAACGGTTTTCTTGTGATCGTAGTTGGTTGCGGGAGGCATGATTTTCCTAATTACAAAAAGTTACATAATTTTAGTTAAAATTATTAAAGGAAGTGTAAGATTCCTAGTGTGTGCCTACATGGGGACGATGTGGAGGTGCGGTTATCTCGACTCCTTTTGATGCAAGAAAAATTAGTTTATGCAAGTTTTGTTTATAAAACGAGAGATAACCCAAACACTCCTATTTCAATGTAGCTACGGTTGAATGTACCCGAAAATACATATTAGTTATGTATTCCCTTTAGCATTCAAGAGACAATATGCAAGTGAAGTCTAAAAGATGACGTTTTTGCATTTGTATGAACAATGTAAGAAAAAAAATTTACCTAGTCGTTAGAAGATTTTAGTGAAAAATTTTCATGGGGTTTTTGTTAAATTAAGACAATGTGCTATGAGATGCAATTCCTAACTAAGAAAAACATGTTTTTAAGTACAATGAAATAAATATGCTTCATGATTTTTCAAGAATTATGCATATACCCCAAGTTTTGGTTTTGTGCATGAAATGGAAATCCTAGACGCAGATCAGGAGTATAAATATGATAAGAATACTTACAGTGATGTTAGAAGCACAAATTTGTGGAAGAAAATGGTCTAAAATGTGATGGAGATTAAGTGTGTGTCGAGTATAGTAAGGTGATATGTTTTGGAGTGAGGAGTGAATAGTACTTGTTCTTGTTTATTAAATAATAAACTGAACTTTGCATGCGGCGGATCCGGCGGATCCCATACAAAGGATCCGTCTTTGTTGTCGATTGGATCCGCGGATTCAGAACACATGTTTTGTTTTAGTGTCGTGTGTGGCTAAACTAATGTTTATACTAATGTTTCTCCTAATCACTAGGTTCCATTAATCCTAATCCAAGTCTAAGATAGTTGAAAGGTTCACGTTTAAGTGGTTTAGTGAGGATATCGGCAATGTTGTCCTCTGAGGAAACTTTCTCAATTGAGATGATTCCCTTCTGTACATTGTCGCGAAGAAAGTGATGGCGTATTTCAATATGTTTGGTTCTAGCGTGTTGGACTGGATTTTTGCTTAAATCGATAGCACCTTTGTTGTCGCAAAGAATGGGAATGTTGTTGAGTTCAATTCCATAGTCGACAAGAGCTTGTTTCATCCACAGTGCTTGTTGACACGCCTTTCCTGCAGACACATACTCTGCTTCTGTTGTTGAGATTGCGAGGGCAGTTTGTTTCTTAGCGAACCATGATGTGAGACAATATCCTACAAAAGTACAAATTCCACTAGTACTTTTCCTATCAACATAGTCACCTGCATGATCTGAGTCGGTATACACTATGGTTTCTACACCCGTTCCTTTGGGATACCATAATCCTAAGTGTGTAGTACCTTTGATGTACTTAAATATTCTTTTAACGGCTTCAAGATGGGACGTTTTTGGATCTTCTTGAAAACGTGCACATAGACAAACACTAAACATAATGTCAGGCCTACTAGCCGTAAGATAGAGTAAACTACCAATCATTCCTCTATATTTAGTGCTATGTACGGATTCATTTTCATGAGGCGAAAAGTGTACCGCTTTTAAGGGGTCATTTAAGCCCGAAATCGTATTTATTTGATCAAATATCGCCCTAAATCGTTCCTTTTGTCATTTTAGGTACTTTTGAGGAGAAATCTGGAAAAGGAGGCATTTTGGACGTTTTTGGAGCATTAAAGTGAAGAAAGCGGCAAAGTCTCAAGAATCGGCTAAAAGTTACTCTTGACGGCGTCAGACTTTACTCTGGACGGCGTCATGCTTTGGCAAGAAAAGTTGGATGTGAAATTTACTCATGACGGGCCAGTGAGATAGCATGTGAATTCTGACGGCGTCACGCTTTAACTAAATCAAGGGCGTCACGGCTTAAATCATAAGGGGACGGCGTCACGTTCATGGTCCGACGGCGTCACGCCTTGATAGGCCAGAATGGATTTTTGAAGAGCTAAAGAGGGACGGCGTCAAGAAGGTCACCCGGGAACCCTAAAAGCGGCGAGGTGACGGCGTCACAATGCATAAGGTGACGCCGTCAGATCCAAAAATCTATATATAGTTTTCTAATTTTTGTCATTAAAGGGAGAGCTTAGTGTGTGGAATTTTGGGATAAAACCCTAAGACGATTTTAGCTACTTTTTCAGGGCTTTTTGCCTTGAGATCTTCCATGTTTCATTGAAAGATAAGTTGTCAATTAATCATTCAATATGTCTATGTGTTGTTTGATTCTATCTTATGCTTGTCTTTTGTTTAACATGTTAGGCTAATTTTATCTTGTGTTTGCTTAGATCTAATGAAACCTAGCTATTGATTATTGGTTGTTAGTGTGTTGTTAGTGGTATTGGATGATTGTTTATCTATGTTAGGCTTAAGAAAACTGGCTAACTTCCTATTCGGTAACTTGCTTGAACGTCTTAAGAAACATGAACCAAACGCGTACTAAAGGTTTTTATGGTTGTATTTAATGCACAAGCGAATTCTAGTGATCCCATGTTAGGAGCTTCCTAGCCGGCTCGACATAGGAGTGAAGTAGGAGCTTGTAGAGTTGGGGAAGTAAGTACGCCACCCCACGAATGGTATTAAGGAATACACCCGTCATCCACGCGACTAATACACACTAATTAACCGGTAAAAGATAGTTAGGGAGTAAGGAAATCTAAGTAAACACATTTCTCTACACATAAGTTTCTCACCACATTTTCATTTTTGTTATTTTATTTTATTGCATTTGTAGTAATTTGGGTTAGTTGACTAGCAACTAATTCCGCCCACTCTTCAAAACCGAGATTTTACTTGCTTTCATAAAAATTATAAAAACATAAAAAGAATCTTCCTCAACCCTTAGACCTAATTAGAGTAGCCTTTCACACCTAACGAACACTATTCCCTGTGGAGAACGATCAATCCCCCGTACTTACCACTACACTATACTACATCGGTCAGGTACACTGCCTGGTGGGGTTGTAAGCCTCTTGAGATCCCTCGAGAGGTAAAACCTGTTGTAAGGTTACAAAACCACGCATCAAGTTTTTGGCGCCGCTGCCGGGGAATAGTTATTGTTTAGGTTGAATTTTTATTTCTATTAGGCCTACTCACTAGATTCCTTTCTAGTGAGATTTTTATTTTATTTTTCTAGGTTTTCTTTAGTCTATCTATTTTCTTCGTGTCTTTGTTCGTAACCATACCGTCCGACATCATGGAAGATGGTAATATCCTTAACCCCCACAACCCACCACCACAACAACCACCACCACCTCCTAGAGCCCGTACTTTAGGAGAGTATTCCCGTCCTAGCCACCATGGCTATTGAAACACCATTGAGCTCACTCAAGGAGCCAATATCACACCCTTGCGATCCGACACCATCCGGTTGGTGCAAAGCGGATGCGCATTCCATGGACTTCGTTCTGAAGATCCTAATCAACATCTCAAGGACTTTCTTAAAATCGTTGATTCTATAGACCTTGATGTTGCCACTCGAGAGACGACCCGATTGCGTCTCTTCCAATTCTCTTTGCGGGACCAAGCTAGTCAGTGGCTAGAACGTCAACCCGCAGGATCCATCACCTCTTGGGATGATCTCACCACTCGTTTCCTTGCTCAGTTTTTCCCACCAGGGAGAACTACCAAGCTAAGGAAGGATATCTTGATGTTTGAACAACGTCGAGGCGAAACCCTCTACGGGGCATGGATTCGATTCAAGGACTTACTTCAAAAAGTCCCTCACCATGGCATAAATCTATGGCTTCAAATCCAAATCTTCTATGACCATGTTGATTACCACACCAAACGTGCCATCGATCGAGCCGCCGGGGGCAGATTGCGCGACAAAAGCGCCGAGGAATCATGGGAGATCATTGATGAGCTTGCATCCGACGATGATGAATTGTGGCAAGTCTCCCATGACGTGCGCTCGGCAGTCAAGACGTATTCATCGCCCGATACAGCCAATCAAATCACTGAGGAAAGCGTTAGTGAACTTGAGAAAAGGGTTGCATATCTTATGGAAAAGCAAAAGAGACCCTTAAGTCCACAAAAAGCAACAATTAACTCAGTCTCAAGCGTTAGGCAAATACCATTGTCCGAATCACCCCGTAGGGAAATTACTAAACCCTTCCATAAGCACGCTCCACCCAACTCACCACCTCAGGAACTTAGTCCAACATTCGAAGCTCGAATGAGAGAGTACATGTCAAAACACTCCGAACGGTTGTCAAAATTCGAGGAAGCCGTCTACAAACAAAAGGAGGAAATGGAAGAGAAGATGGCGGAGATGATGAATCTTTTGAAAGAATACACAAATACAAAAGCCCCTGAAAAGGTGTTGGTGAGGAATGACGTTGATGTTCCTAACACTAAATTTGTCAAGGCCACCTCCGTCGTCCAAGAGGGCGGAAATGAGGGAAGAGGGAAATCCATAACTATGGAAGTTAACAAAATTGACCTCATCTCATTTAATAATGGAGACACCAATGCCTACAAATGCGATTCCGACAAGGGAGAGGAGGCGCCCTCTGAGGAGCGCCAATTGGTTGAACCGCCATTGTCACAACAAGTGAAGCATTACTTGAAGCACGAAATAAACAAGGAGACCATAAACGATTGGGTGAGAAACTATCGACGTACTCATCTACCCAACAAGAAGTCCAAGAAGGTGGAACCGGATGATAAATCTGACACATTACCCGGTGGGCAATTGTATGAATGCCTCATAGGACAAAAGTTAGTGGAAAAGCAGAAATTCTACGGGGTTTTCGAAATACCATGCAGCATTGGAAAACACAAGTATCTGGATGCGATAGCTGACCAAGGTTCCGACGTAAATTTGATGCCTTTTATCCGTTTATGTTCAGTTAACCAATGAGTTGCCATCCATCACCCATACTAAACTCTCCTTTGCAAAGCATTCTTATGAGTATCCGTTAGGAATTGCAGAAGATGTGTTGGTCAACGTTGCCGGATTCCTGTATCCGGTCGACTTCATGATCATTGAGAGAAATGATATGAATATGCCAATAATCCTTGGGGCACCCTTTCTCGCTACCACTAGAGCGCAAATCAATTACGAAAATAGCACCATCCAATTGAAGAAGGGGAAGAAAACAGTAAACTTCCCAACGATCCCACGACATATACGAGATGTTGCTCTGCAGAAGAGGATGGAGGCTAACACTAATATAGTCAGTGGTAATGTTCAAGAGAAAATTCTTGCATGGGAGGCAAGGATTAAGAGTTATATGGAAAATGAGATTAGAGAATGCAAGGATGGAAATAACGATTATATTGAGGCTGATGAGCAACCCAATAACCCCGTTGAATTTACAAAAGGAGACTCAGTGCTCCTAAGGCATTCAGAAACAGAAGCACCTACCAATGAACTAAGTCCCTGGTGGTACGGACCATTCACAATTAAAAGTTTACACCAAGATGGGATAGTAAGCTTGACCAGCATAGGAGGAGGTGAAGTAACTGCGAATGTCGAGCGATTGAGACACCACCACCCTGATAACAAGGATCATATCTATCAGGGATACGTCATTATGAATGATGGAGTCACGTAATGTACGTGACTTTGAGTCTAGCTACAAGACTCGTTAATAAAGAAAAGCGCTTCTTGGGAGGCAACCCAAGCTTTATTTGTTTTATTTGCTTTGTGTGTTTATTTATTTGTTTGTTTGATTTTATTTGTTTCCGTATGTGTGTTTAATTTTTATTAGTATTGATTCATGTTCAAAAGTAATTTGTGAAAATGCTTTATTTTGTTTTTAACTTCGTCTTAACTACATATAAAGGTATTTTGCAAAAGTTAAGTGTAAGGGAAATCTAAATCGGTTTATTAGAACACATATGAACATGAATCGTAATAATAATAAATTAGCATACATATCCGTATTTGTTTGAGTCAAATGCTTGTATCGAGTCATAATGATGTTTTGCAGGATTTCCAGGAAGTAAGGTAAAGGTTTTTCCAGAAATTTTCCGGAAACTTAAAATGAAAATTTTTGTCAGGTCATTTCTGACGGCGTCAGGGGTTATAACCTGACGGCGTCAGATTTAATTTCCAGAAATTTTTGAAAGTTTTGTTTTCATAAAAAGTTTTTATTAAAATCTCCAACTTATAATCTCCAGGAATCTGCAAAATTATCATTCCACAAGCATTATATCCTTATATATAGATTTTATCCCGCCGATGTTATGCAGGTTTTCGTGTTTGTTTTCTCAGGTTTAACAGGTTATTTTGGACAAGGAGATGTTTATGGAATCAAGCTTATGGCGATGCATTAGTCATGGAGCTTCAACATTACCTTGGAAGAAGATTTAACCGTGTAATTTCACTATCCAACGAGCGAATCAGGGGAGTATTTGATTTCATTCTTTTACTTTATGCTTTTACATCTTGTTATTTGAACATTGGGGACAATGTTCATCTTAAGTGTAAGGGGAGGGTAAAAGTACGATTTTAGAGAATACAATTGCGCTTGATTTTTGTTTGTTTGATGGTAGATGTGTAATAAAACTGAGATAAATACTTGTTAGAGTAATTTTAGTGCCAAATTTAAAATTTTTTACAACATATAGGAGTGAAACTTTGATCTTAATGAGCGTCTCATGGATAGGAGTTATATGACTAGCACAAAAAACCGTACCACTAAAAAAATTTTCCACCCCAAATATGTGAGGTTCGCCCCTAGAATTGGTAGGAAAAGCATTTATGCTATGATGTGTGTACCGGTAGCACTTAGATTCTAGAACTTGCGTTAGGACCATTCCGAGGCCACAAGTGAGACTACATTCGTGTAGTTAGATTTACTACATGATAAGAGGCATTAGGATTAACCCATTGTTTTACACCTGTATTTTTGTTATAATTACATTGGCTACATTGGTCAAGTAATTCTCCCACACCCTTTGCGTTGTACTCATTTTTAGTACACGATACCCCTAGTACACCCCTCAGAGCCTATCTTTTCGTTTCGACCTTTAAGCATCTTACTTAAAGGAAGAATTTGTTACACCCCACTAAAATGTACACCCAAATCGCCTTAGCCTACCTTGTATGCACTCATCTTTAGTGCATTATTGTGACAACATTTGTTTAAACCCAAGTTAATTATCTAGTTGATTACATGGTTGCTAAGTCGAGTCATATCCTTGTACATATTGTTTTGGGACGATTGGGACTCATGGGTAAAGTACTAGTGTAATGGAGTAATGGGGAAGAACATCATTTATTACCCCCATATGTGCTAAATGTTTTAAAAGTACTCTAAGTTTTTCAATTATCTTAATTCGAGTCATTAGATTAGTTAATTGTAAAGTTATGTAAAAATTCAAGTGTAAGGGGAATGCAACGCCCCTATGGTGTATTATTTTGGATGGTAGGGCAAAAGTGTATGCACAAAAAAAAAAAAAAAAAAAAAAAAAAAAAAAAAAAAAAAAATCAAGAAAAACACAAAAAAATGAGAAAATGAAAAGTAGAAAAAACATACGGACTACCATCCCGTTTTATTTTATGTTTATTTTATGTTTTTGTTATTTTATTTTTAGCTTAAGATCGAGTCTAGTCTTGGCTTAGCAACATTGTATAGTACATGTAATTGACCAAGATCTTTAACTAGCCACCAGTAAAATATCCCGTATCCAACAAAACCGTGTTTTCCTTTTCCCTACACCTAACGTTATAACCCATTTAAAAGCCCTCTTTGATAGTTTATCTTAGGTGCTTACGCCTAGTGGAGGAGGTTTTTGATCCTTTCCCAAGCCTATGGTAATCTATTTGCTATGACAGGTAGTGAGAGATATTATCCGTTTTCATTTATGAGATTTATTTTGATGACACTTGAGAGATGTGAGTATCTAAACACTACTTGTGAGGTGCTAGTATGTAATCTCCGTGCTTATTATGATTGAAGTGGAACGATTATTTGTTGTAATTACATTTATGTTTGCATTAAATGACCCCTAACTTGTATTTTGATTAGAATAAAAGCGCATTTGCTTGAGGACAAGCAAATCTCAAGTGTAAGGGTATTTGATGAGGCGAAAAGTGTACCGCTTTTAAGGGGTCATTTAAGCCCGAAATCGTATTTATTTGATCAAATATCGCCCTAAATCGTTCCTTTTGTCATTTTAGGTACTTTTGAGGAGAAATCTGGAAAAGGAGGCATTTTGGACGTTTTTGGAGCATTAAAGTGAAGAAAGCGGCAAAGTCTCAAGAATCGGCTAAAAGTTACTCTTGACGGCGTCAGACTTTACTCTGGACGGCGTCATGCTTTGGCAAGAAAAGTTGGATGTGAAATTTACTCATGACGGGCCAGTGAGATAGCATGTGAATTCTGACGGCGTCACGCTTTAACTAAATCAAGGGCGTCACGGCTTAAATCATAAGGGGACGGCGTCACGTTCATGGTCCGACGGCGTCACGCCTTGATAGGCCAGAATGGATTTTTGAAGAGCTAAAGAGGGACGGCGTCAAGAAGGTCACCCGGGAACCCTAAAAGCGGCGAGGTGACGGCGTTACAATGCATAAGGTGACGCCGTCAGATCCAAAAATCTATATATAGTTTTCTAATTTTTGTCATTAAAGGGAGAGCTTAGTGTGTGGAATTTTGGGATAAAACCCTAAGACGATTTTAGCTACTTTTTCAGGGCTTTTTGCCTTGAGATCTTCCATGTTTCATTGAAAGATAAGTTATCAATTAATCATTCAATATGTCTATGTGTTGTTTGATTCTATCTTATGCTTGTCTTTTGTTTAACATGTTAGGCTAATTTTATCTTGTGTTTGCTTAGATCTAATGAAACCTAGCTATTGATTATTGGTTGTTAGTGTGTTGTTAGTGGTATTGGATGATTGTTTATCTATGTTAGGCTTAAGAAAACTGGCTAACTTCCTATTCGGTAACTTGCTTGAACGTCTTAAGAAACATGAACCAAACGCGTACTAAAGGTTTTTATGGTTGTATTTAATGCACAAGCGAATTCTAGTGATCCCATGTTAGGAGCTTCCTAGCCGGCTCGACATAGGAGTGAAGTAGGAGCTTGTAGAGTTGGGGAAGTAAGTACGCCACCCCACGAATGGTATTAAGGAATACACCCGTCATCCACGCGACTAATACACACTAATTAACCGGTAAAAGATAGTTAGGGAGTAAGGAAATCTAAGTAAACACATTTCTCTACACATAAGTTTCTCACCACATTTTCATTTTTGTTATTTTATTTTATTGCATTTGTAGTAATTTGGGTTAGTTGACTAGCAACTAATTCCGCCCACTCTTCAAAACCGAGATTTTACTTGCTTTCATAAAAATTATAAAAACATAAAAAGAATCTTCCTCAACCCTTAGACCTAATTAGAGTAGCCTTTCACACCTAACGAACACTATTCCCTGTGGAGAACGATCAATCCCCCGTACTTACCACTACACTATACTACATCGGTCAGGTACACTGCCTGGTGGGGTTGTAAGCCTCTTGAGATCCCTCGAGAGGTAAAACCTGTTGTAAGGTTACAAAACCACGCATCATTCCTCTATATTTAGTGCTATCTACGGATTCATTTTCTTCATCCCTAGTGAGTTTGGTTTCGGAGGACATGGGTGTTCTCATGGGTTTTGAGTCTTCAAGACCAAACTTCTTAAGCATATCTTTGATATACTTTGATTGGTTGAAGAATATCCCATCTTCTAATTGTTTAATTTGGAGACCTAAGAAAAAGTTTAGTTCCCCCATCATACTCATTTCAAACTCGTCATGCATGATTTTTGAGAAATCGTCGCATAACTCTTGACAAGTTGAACCGAATATAATGTCATCCACATATATTTGGACTATAATAATATGTGATCCCTTTTTCTTGGTGAAGAGAGTATTATCTACTAGGCCCATGGTATACTTATGGTCAACTAGGAAAGTCTTAAGTCGATCATACCAAGCTTTTGGTGCTTGCTTAAGTCCGTATAAAGCTTTCTTAAGTTTGAAAACATAATTTGGTTTTTCAAAGTCGGCAAAGCCGGGAGGTTGTGCAACATATACTTCTTCATTAATAAGACCATTTAAGAAAGCACTTTTGACATCCATTTGAAATAACTTAAAATCATGTGCACATGCATATGCAAGTAATATCCTAATAGACTCAAGTCTAGCTACTGGTGCAAAGGTTTCATCGTAATCTATACCTTCTTGTTGATTGTAACCTTGAGCTACTAGCCTAGCTTTGTTTCTAGATATAATACCCTTTTCATCCATTTTATTTCTAAAGACCCATTTGGTGCCTATTATGTTTTGGTTTTTAGGTGGAGGTACCAAAGTCCAAACATCATTTCTAATAAATTGATTAAGTTCTTCTTGCATAGCAATTACCCAAGATTCATCTTTTATTGCCTTTTCAATATTTTTAGGTTCAATGGTTGAAATAAAGCAAAAATAATTACTTTCATTTTGAGCTTTGGATCTTAATGTTCTTTCATTAAGTTTTCCTATGACGTTTTCTAATGGATGACTTTTAGTTTCTTTAATATTGACTATTTCTCCTTTTACGGGTTCATTGTCATTTTCAATGTTTTCTATAGTATTAACCATTTGACTTTCAACTAAGTCATCATCTACCAAAGGTGATGTCTTAGAGGGAGGTGGACTTTCGTTGAATGTTACGTTCAACGATTCCTCGACTCTTGATGTTTCCTTGTTTAATACAATGTATGCTTTACTGTTTTGTGAATACCCAAGGAATACACCTTCATACGACTTTGGGTCGAACTTAGTGAGATAGTCCTTTGTGTTTAAAATGAAGCACTTGCTTCCAAAAACTCTAAAATATCCTAATGTAGGCTTTTTGCCTCGATAAATTTCATAAGGAGTTTTATTTAAAAATTGTCTAATTAAAACTCTATTTAGGATATATGTAGAAGTATCTACAGCGTGACACCAAAACTTTTGTGGTATGTTTTGTTCATTTAACATAGTCCTACTCATTTCTTGAATTGTTCTATTTTTACGTTCTACTACACCATTAGATTGAGGTGTACGAGGAGCCGAGAAATTATGAGTTATTCCATTATTATCACAAAAATTTCCAAATTGAATTTCATTGTCAAATTCTCGACCATGGTCAGTTCTAATAGATACTATATTACTTCCTATTTGATTTTGAATTTTCTTGCTTAGAATTTCAAATTTATCAAATGCCTCATTTTTAGTTTTCAAAAACTTTGTCCATGTATATCTAGAGTAATCATCTACTATGACCAAAGTGTAAAAATTTCCTCCATAACTTTGTATAGCCGACGGGCCAAACAAATCCATATGTAATAATTCTAGGCATCTAGATGTAGATACCATATTTTTAGCCTTATGGCTATTATGTACTTGTTTCCCAATTTTGCAAGCATCGCAAAAGTGTTGGTCATATTTCAACTTGGGTAGGTTCCTAACGAGTTCTTTGGAAGACAAGGATTGAATAAGCCTCATATTAGCATGACCTAAGCGTCGATGCCATAGAGTTGAGTTTTCGTCCAAGGAGGTAAGACATAACTTATCTTTAGGTGTTTTATCTAGTTTCATAACATAGACATTATTCTTTAAAACACCTTTTCCTACGGTTATGCCATCTTTAAGTATTTTACTTCCATTTTCACTGAAAAGGACGTTATACTTTTTGCGGCATAATTGACTTATACTAAGTAGATTAAATCCTAAATTATCTACATGAGCAACATCATCAATAGATAGATAGTCATGAGAGATTGTACCTTTTCCGATGATTTTACTTTTAAGCTTGCTACCGAATGTGACATTACCTCCGTCATACACTTGGTAGGTTGAGAAAAGATTTTTGTTTCCCGTCATGTGTCTTGAGCACCCACTATCTTTGATCCACTCATCAGGTTCAAGATCAACTTTCAAGCATACCTCTTCTGTGTCATCGGCCATAAGTGCAATTTCGTTGTTCTTAGGCTCATCATCATCATCTCCTTCACTATCGCTCCAAGCTCCACTAACGAAGGCTCTTTGAGACTTGGTCTTTGGAGGCTTTGGACATTCTCCTATTAAGTGACTGGAGTCACCACACCTATAGCATTTCCTATCATCCTTACCTTTCTTATCGTCACGATCTTTCCGAGAGAATTTCTTTTCATCACGAGGTGGTTTTACAAACTTTCCTCGTCTCCTGAAGAATTTCTTGAAATCCCTCACGGCCATGGCATATTCTTCATCATCACTGTTTGAACAAGACTCATCATCACTTGACTCGACTTTGGCTTTCAAGGCAATAGACTTAATCTTCTCCTTTTTGCCTTTGACAATTTCCGAGTCTTTTTCCATAATCATTTCGTGAACTTTTAGGTTTCCTATGAGCTCATCCAGTGTCATGCTTGAGAGATCCTTAGATTCTTCAATAGCTGTCACTTTTGCTCTCCATTTTGGATGGAGTGCTCTTAGAAATTTCCTGACAAAATTCTTGCTAGAAAAAGATTCGTCAAGTGCTTTAAGTGATGTAATAATAGTATTGAACTTAGCAAACGCACTATCAAAGGTCTCATCTTCAGAGATAACAAATTGTTCGTATTGTTGAACAAGAAGATCAATTTTGTTATCTTTTACTTGTGAGTTCCCTTGATGTGTGATAATAAGAGATTGCCAAATATCCTTAGCCGTTTTACACATAAAAACTCTTTCATATTCTTTCTTAGGTAAGGCATTATAAAGCATCATTTTGGCTTCGTTATTTTTGGCAATTAGTTTCTTTTGCTCATCACTGTGACGAGTAAGAGAAGCTCCTTCATCCCGACCACCCGAAATATCATTACTAATAGGCTTGTAATCACCATCAACTATAATATACCATAGATCTATATCCTTTGACTTTACATAAGTTTCAAAGCGATTTTTCCAATAAATAAAACAATTTGGTTCAAATAGAGGTGGTCTCTGCATAGATTGCCCTTCTTTAAAGTTTTCAAAATCCATGGATCGTTTTAAGTTTTAAAATACAATATATTTTAAAGATCTTAAGTAACGTAGCTCTTGATGCCAATTGTGGAAAACTAGAAGGGGGGTTGAATAGTTTTTACCGTTTTAAAGTTTTATTTACTTTGTTACTATATGTTAATTCAAAGGAAACAATCACAAATAAATAATCACACAATATAAACAAAAGATAAAGAGAGGAAAGATCAAACCACACGACACAGTTGTTTATAGTGGTTCGGCTACAAGAACTCTATTCCTTGCCCTACTCCACTCCCCGAGTTTCCTACTCGAGAGTTTATCTTTCACTAAGAAACAAACTCCTTTCCTAGGCGGAGAAAACCTTTACACGTCGCTTACTTCCTTTTCCGGTACTAAGCTAAACACCGGGTTCTTTCACAAGGTAGAACCAACCTGACGTCGCCTAATTACTTTACCGACACTAAGCTAGATGTCGAGTTCTTTACAAGGGTACAACCACTCCCTACACTCTTTGTACTTTAAGGACTAAAGTACTAACCACACTCACTGATTACAAATGATAGATATGATGTGTGAAACAAACTACAAGATCACACAGTAATGCAACTAAAGGATTACGGTTCTGTAGATCCTTGAATGCTTGATCTCCTTTCTACAAAATGGAAGATCAAAGTGAAATGCAACTATGAATGATGTTAGTAAGATATGTACTGAATGAATATATGTGTTTAAGCTATATGAGTGATGAGAGAGCCAAATGATCAGCTTCCTATTTATAGGCAAGCTGATCTTTAGCTCACGGATCCGGCGGATCCCTCAAAAGGGATCCGTCCTTTATAAGACTTGGATCCGTGGGATGTGACAGCTATGTAATAGTTGTCTCTTACCATATCTTAGTTGTATCTTACCATATCTTCCAAGATCTTCAAATGTCAACTATGTTGCTTGCATATCTAACCAAGATATTGTATGTGATGCATACAATGATGTCATGGAATGGTTTATGAATTAAAGTTTCCTTTTAAGGAAACAAGTTACTAAACTTGTAGTTCTTAGTTAATATGTGAAGTGTAAAGTGTGTACTTAAGAGACTAAGCTAGTATTTATTATTTGCTAAAAGATATTCCTTATATTTGTCATTAACAAAACTAATGAAAGATCAAAGAATATAAATAACGTTTTTGGGACGCTATTTGTATTAACATATACATATCATGTTCTAAAAACCCTAGGATCATAAAAATGGATTAGGAGTACTCTAAGTATGATAAAAATACTAAGTGTACATTAAAAACCATAGGTATAATGATCGGGTAACAAGAAAACGAAGTTTTCTTTGTTTTTCTGCCTATCGATCGAACAGCAGATACTGTGCTTTGGATCGTAAAATCAGATAGCAAACGTGTCTTTAAAAATCTAGTTTTTGGCATGATGAAATTACACTAAAAGGGCTACGTATAGGAAAAAGAATCACAAATTTTCGTTGAGTAACGAGTGAGAACCAGGTTCTTTTTGTCGAGTGAATTCTGTGTCGAGTAAACTGAGATAGCGAGCAAACAAAAATTGTTTCTGAAGTCGTGTGTTCAAACCAGGGTCTAGTCTTTTGCAAAAATACTTTTAAAACACTTAGAAACATTTTAGTAAAAGAGTCGTAAAAGGTCTCGAAGTGAATCGTGAGTAATAAATGGTTTTTGTAAGAAAGGATGTCGAATAAAAACCCTTAGGAGTCTCAAGGACCATTTTTGCCAAAGCTCTAATAACTTTCGTACCTTGGACTTGTTTTGCGATCGAGTAAACCCTAGGGGTATAAACTGTCACTTTTCAAAACTTAAAGGTAGAAAGTATAATTTAACTAAAGTTCAGGGGTAAAAGTTGTCATTTTCATACAATTTAAGGATAAGAATTGCCAACCCTAGAAACTAAAAGGTTTAAAATGAAAATATACTTATAAACCCTAATTCTTAATTTAATAAATTATTATTAATATTACTATTGTTATGATTATTATTATTATTAGGATTTTCTAAACCTAATATACGTTTAATACGATAACTAACAAACGAAGTGTCTATTTAACAAACGAACAGAACCGAAACTTACAAATAAGAAAATAAGATAAAATCTTATTTTTGAAACTACATATTCGCTCAATAAAATATTTAACCATCAACCAAAGTATTACAAAACGAACATTGAAAATTTATATAATCAAAAACAATTACTAAGAACTTGACATACCAACCCAGGTTGCGAGCCGAGACGTTTATCAACTCTGTTAACTTTGTTTTCCATCCAGATTGCCCAGGTGAGTTCATAGTCCCACTTTTTACTACGTTTTTCTAAACTTGTGGGGAGATACATGCTACAAACCGAACACAAGTATTTTCTGAATGCTTTCCTGATTTATATTGCATAAGTTTGATATTGTCAAAAAGACCCCTAATCATGGACCTCTAATCACCTGCGGGTGAGCGCGAATATAATGGATAGATCTATTGGGTTTGACAGCCCCTTTGTGTTACCGTAACGTAACCAAATGCATTTTATTTGAGTTAAATAAAGAGACTGACAATCTCCTACTCGGGGGCAAGGTTACCTACATTTAATTATGGGGTAATTTATATCTCATAGCTTATAACTATGAAGATAACCTGTTAACGTTTTGCGTGCCATGAGACTTAGAGCAATATAAAATGAACTATGATATCACTGGTTTACTCTTTACTTAACTTGTGTTCAAATTGATAATTATTGAAAACACTATGGATTCACTCAACCTTTGTGTTGACTTTTTAAGCATGTTTATCTCAGGTAACTAGAGGTATGATTCGGCACGGAGTGGCTGTGGACTTTCTTTTCATAACAAGAGTGTCCACTTTGTTATCATTCAAGGAATAATGTATTTTATAACATATTTTGGGATTTCCCTCTGGGACCTATCCTTTGTACTCTGATTTAAATAGATGAATGATAACAATTTTATTTAAAACGTCTCTTTTCGAGTCGTTTTCTATCTCCATAACTGTGAACCATGAAGTAGCACCCCAAACTTATATTCCGCTGCGTATCACGAAAATGGGGGTGTTACACTTACTATTGGTGCAAAACTCATCACTCAATTAAAAGTTTATGACTTTAAGTCTTAAAAACATGTTATAAATTATAATCTTGCTAGTCTCGCCTGGGAGCAAATTACCGTGTGAAGCGAACCACTATCGGCACATAAGACTTTGCAAGATTCATAATTTATCACATCAAGTTTCACCATTATTTAGTCCATTTATTTTCTATTCAAAAATTACCCTTTTTTGCTTACAACATGTCATACAATTAAACAAAAGATCATGTAATAATAAAAATAAACAACTAAATAACACACAAAACTTAACAATTAATTTATGTAAACAAATAGCCACATGCAAACTTTATTTGATGAAACCTATTAATAATCATTCTATGTTTAATTATGCATATATTTAACTAAGACTATCACTTACAAAGGTAAGTGAGCCACATGCATCGATGTATCGATTGCGTTAGGCATAGCAAATATATACCATATTGCACATAATAGATTCATTAATATTTAATTGAGGTCTTCCCCAATTTTAGATCTATCAAAAATTATACGAGTATGTGATAAAACAACTTAAAAATTAATCAATCATAATCCATGACAAACATGCATGTTTCATCATGGATTAACACAAGTCACAAGATACGCAACTAAACACATAATCATGTTACAATTAGGGTTTCAAAACAACAAAATAATTTTTTTATAAAATTAGGGCATCCGGGGGGGGGGGCCCCCCCCCCCCCCCCCCCCCCCCGCGTAAAAAATTAGGGTTTCGTTTTTTTTTAACCCTAAAATCGACTAACATACAAACACAATCCAAGATTCGTTTTTTATATGTTTCGGTAATTAATTACATGTTAAAACGGCTCGTGATGCCACTATTGGATTTTAATAACATGACTACTTCATAAATTAAACGAGTAAACTCCAAAATACATCCCTGTGGTTTGCCCAATTTCGCACCATACATCCCTCCCGAAAAAGTTGCAACAGACATATCCCTCCGTTAGTAAAAGTCAAACACAATTCATCCACGAGGACGAACGGTGCAAACATTGTGTCGTTAACTTGAACACGTGGCAGTTAAGCAATGGTATTTCTGTCATTCCATCATCCTCACAATTAAACAGATCCAAGAGCTCATCCATACGTAATTCCAAATCATAAACACAAATAAACACAAATCCACATACCCACCATCCTCTCTCTTTAAAGATAACCACTCTCATCTCACCAAATCACAGCCACCATACACATCTTCCCTCTGTTCACGCAGCACCAAGATCTTGATAAAAGGTCTCTCGGGTAGGTTTTAATTTCGTTTGTCTTTGTTTTTGTTGAACGAACCAAAGAGCATTATAACACTATTGTTATAGATCCGTCTTTATTATGTTCGGATATAAACGAAGCTGAGTCTTCGACAATGATCAGTGATTTATTGTCTTTTGTATTAATTGAACTTTGAAAGCTGATAATTATTAAACGCACCTAAGATCTTTCAAGAAACGAGTAGATCAAAGGTAAAGGTTAATTGTTTCTCATCTTTGGGTATGTCGAAACACTTTGTTAATCTCTTGTTTAAAACCGATTTATAAGTGTTTCGTGGATTAAAAAAACGGCCAAAAATGTTTTGATGTTAATTCGTGTGGTATAATTATCAAATTTGCGTTCTTGTGTCTCCAGATCTGGATGAGCTCTTGGAGATGATTTGGAATGGTTTTTGTGTGTAGATCGTGTTTAGTTTTTTTTTAGATGGGTTTGTGGCGGATATGTTTGTTTTTGTGAAACTGAGGTGGATATTGTTTCTGGGTTTTGTTTGTTTTTGTGAATCTGGGTTTGTGATATCAGGGTATTGATTTGTGGGAGTTCTTAGATCCAAATCTGGGTTTGTGATTAGTTTTTGGAGTGTTTGTGTTTAAGTTTGTGTTTGTGTTTAAGAGTATTAAAAGAAGAGTAAGTGAGTAGGTGTTTATGATAAAAGGACTAAAATACCCTCGCTTAAAAAGATATAACTGCCACGTGTCCAAGTTAACGACACAATGTTTGCACCGTTCGTCCTCGTGGATGTATTGTGTTTGACTTTTACTAACGGAGGGATGTGTCTGTTGCAATTTTTTCGGGAGGGATGTATGGTGCGAAATTGGGCAAACCACAGGGATGTATTTTGGAGTTTACTCTAAATTAAACACATAACATCAAAGAGAATATGCGGAAGCTAACGATCAATAACACATAATTAGTTAACCGAATAATAAAGTAAATGTACCTTTGATTCTAGCTAAACAAGAATCAACTTCAAGTATTCTTCAATCAAGATCAAGAACCCTAATTAGGGTTTATAATTGGATTAACGAATTATCCATTACCGTTTTGTAATTCAATCCAAGATATTAACTATAGTGAGTTAATACCACGTTCTTGTACACACGTACTATAACCGAATTAACGTGATTGCTAGATCAAGAAAACACAAAAGTTTGTTTTATAAAAACAAACCGATGACCCCTAAGAGGGTGTTTGTCCGATCGGCCTCAACAAGAAAAGAGAAGAGAACAAGTTTAGGGTTATAGCTTATGCACAAAAGGTGCAAAGAATGAACCCCTAACCTTGTTTATATAGTATGTAAAACTTCGAGAACAAGTTAACTTAGGATTGGGTTTACCCCAACCCATTCGACCGGCCACATAACCCACAAGGGTTTTCCGGATCCTTCTTGACTCCAATTTACACTCTAGTCCTTTTCTTTAATACTTAACGGTCGTTAGTCAATTGTCGTTAACTACTTAACGTCCGTTAATCGTTATTTGTGTTTTAATAATTAAATATATAACGTTTTATATATTAATTATTATCCATTAATTCTCATACGTAAAGTGTGCAATCCCGTGGTCTCGAGTTCGATTCTAGACATACACGTATTAATATTTGTCCACAAAACTAACAGTAAGTTCAACCAGGTGACAAACAAACAACACCATGCTATCCCTACAAAACTTATCTTATTCTTGCAGATTGGCTTTACTAATTAATTACTGGTGTCTCGGAATGATACTAGGGATATATATATATATATTACTTTCCAATATATCCAATATATATATATATATATATATATATATATATATATATATATATATATATATATATATATATATATATATATATATTATATTACTTTCCAGTACTATTACAAAATCCAAACCTGCATTGAAATAACAAGTTGCAAATACAACTTATGTATTCTTTACACAACGATCGAACAAATCGACCATCTGTGTCACCGTGTGGTTAGGAGCAATCACTGAGAAGGCCTCCAATGCATGCCAAAAGTTAGACGATGTTTAGTTCCCACAAAAAGTTAACCTTTTTACATAAAAAACGACATCTTTTAGATACATGTCACCTAGGTGCATATGCAAAATATTGAGACGACGTTATAGTTCCTAACAAAATGTGTCACCTTTCTACAGAAAAACTCTAAACGTTTTGAGTACCATATATGTCACCAAGGTGCCTCTTTATGAAAGATTGTGTCCAGCTTCTGGCCTTTTAGCTTCAAAGTTTCGATCTCAACATCAAGATTCTTGATCACCCCTCTCACGGCATAAAGTTTTTCTTTGATTATTTTCATCTCCTCTTCTGCTTTCACTTGTTCGTTCCTCATTGCTTCCAAGAGCAAGTTCGATTCAAACAATAGTCCCTTAAGCTTACTGATCCGGGCTCTTAAAAAACCGACATTCATGCCTATCTCTTCAAAGGCCTTTAAGGTTTTATCCCATTTTTCAATATCGTCACTAGTAATGGTGACTTTACAAGCTCTGATGGCGTCAACAATTGTTACAGTTTCAAGAATTATCCCAACCGCTAGTTTAACATTGAGAACCTTGAGGAGGTTTTCGTGAAGATATGTCATTTGACTACGACATAAATCATAGTATTTGATCAGAAAGTGTTTTGGTATTTCTGAATCTATGACTAAAGTATCCACGACAAAATTGAAATCGTCAATACCCTTTATATCATTGAACTCAATAACGGATTGTGAGAATTTGAGTCCTTCAGAAACTGGTGCATCTGCACACTCACCGTCGGCTACTGATTGATCATACACTACTAAACCATTCTCTTGAACATTTTCTTGATGCAAATCTATATCCATATCTACGGCTTTCTGAATATTCTCTGAGTTTTTTTTCTTTTTACGTTGGTCTGATCGTATAAGAGCAAAAATCAAAAGAAGAAATAAGCATAATATTTATGAAAATGGTCGAGGTGGCACATTAATGAGTGTGTCGAGTTATGTTGTGTGGTATATCAGAAGAGTCAATGAGTTGAATAAGAGATTTATTAAAGTTAAACGGGTCAAAATGACAAAAAGTCTCCCAATTATATTTTTGATCCACACAATCTCCAAAAAGAGTTATTCAAAGAATCAAGATTATTTTTTGTTAAATCGTGATCATAATCAGTGCAAATACTAGTAATTTACACAAAAAAGTGAAAAACAAAATTTACAAAAAAAAAAAAAAAAAGTATTTCCAGCACAACCCAACCCGACTCACCCGTGTCAGACTTTCAGCCCATGCTAAAAATGATTCATTTCAGCCAAAGCCTGTTTTCACCCGTGACCCGACCTGCCCTGCCCTGCCCTATAAGAAATGGTGAAGACCTTAGGACATATGCAAAGCAACTTACAAACATTCACGACACTCATTCCGCTCGGAATTAAGTTAAGAAGGCCAAGAGCTCCATCGATTTCATTTAGACCATGTACCCTTACAACGGACACAAGGACCAACAATTAAAGTTTCTGAGCGAACCTTCCTGATTATAGTTTTGTAACATGATAATCTCCAAATAAGCACTGCATGTGATTATTTGTTGAGTTTTCTTTTACTCACCATTCTTTATACATGATCTTTAATTTGATTCAATGATCTTATTTTTATATTTGTGTTTTCTAATTAGTTGCTAGTTTTTGTTATGGACACCATATACTCCTTTCATGTTTTCTGAAGTACTTTTCATGTCTTCAAATTCTGTGACTTGCAGCGTAATTTTTGTTCGTGATTTAACATATAATGCCTTAAACCAGAAACTTGATTCAGAAATTCTCTAATGCAGGTATTCCGTTTTATATGTTCATCTGATACTTGTGCACAGTTAATCACTTCAACAAGTTCCTGCTAGAGAGGATGACGATTTTGGTGTCTTTCTTTTATATTAGTTCCTATACGGTGAGGATAACTTAATGTACGACTCACAGAGACGTACCATCCTTTTCATTAATTCAAGATCATTAAAATTGTATGTTACCTACTGTTAACATTAAGGGACCATTTCCGCTCTTTTTATATAAGCTTATTTTTTGTTCTCTTTTTTATATAAGCTTATTTTTTGTTATTAAGAGGTCCCAAACACTTAACATCAGAGTAGGCATGAGATAAGCACATTAACACAGTAAGTTCAAAAATTGCTTACTTTATATCAAACTAGGCATTTTTTAAGGATATTGCAACACAGGCACAGGGCTGGTCAACTGAGTTGCGCCTTTTGCCTTTAACTACCATAATACCTCGAACTAAGATGTTAGGCCTATACTTATACGGAAATCTAGTGAGCCTACAGAGCAGCTTTGAATTAACATGTAGACTGGCGATACAAAGCAGTGTTTGCTTGTAATAACATGGCCATTCTCGCTCCCACCAAGTGCTGGTTTACAGCTGCTACTTACAGATGGTCAACATTACTAGTTGCTATCTGTAGTCCGTGCTATACAGGGTAGACTCTTACAGAATTCTGCAGCTAGACAATATACTTGGTACATTACAGCTAAACTTATGCATAAGGGGAGTTTACATATCCAGATAACCAAGGGCCCGTTTGGTTGGGGGGTTTTGGATTTGGAGTTGATGGTAAACTTTATTGTTTGGTATGTAAAAATGAGCCCCAAATTTGGGATTGAGTACTAATTATTTTCTTTGTATAAACCCCTACTAAGATATACTAAGATAGTGGGTTTTCTTAAACTTTTTATATTTTGTGAGTCTCATTTTTATCATATCTCTATCTGTCCTCTCTCTAAACTCAAAAAAAATTACTGTACTATTAAAAATAAGACGTATATTAACTCATTAAACAATTACTACTCGTATTTAATATTTTAAATATATATTTTCTCTCTCTTATATTTAATTCAAATCCAAATCTAAATCAAAATCCAAATCCGAATCCAAATCCAAATCCTAAACTCATCTACAAACCAAACGGGCCCTAAATACATCTTACTGACTGGCAAAAAGATATTTGTGCTTAATGTTAACATTTCACTAATAATATGAAATTCATCATCAGCCGCAGTCATTGAAACTACAACAAATAACACAAACACGGCTATATAGATAACACGTTTATCTTTCTGGTAACATAAACTAAATTGAATAATAAAGAATGAATGTGATAGCTACAGGTTGATCCTAACACCTTGCAATCCATCTTCGCTATCAATGAATGATAGAATTTGACTGATCAAGCAAAAGTAGTGTTTCCATGTATGAACTAGCGGAGAACGTAATATAGTCTCCTTTAATCCCAACACCATCGATATGTCCTGACGAGGGTTCATAAACTTCAACTGTAGACTCTTTATAATCATCATCCACCATATTCAATACAACTTCACCATTGTTCCTAAACCCCAATAATCTATTGAACATCCACTTACCCTCAACCTTAACCTTAACAGTATATATCTTTGTAAACGGTTTATTAACACCACCTTTCCTCATCCACACACCACAAACCGACATCTCACCCTCATTATAATACTCAAGCAAACCAAGCGACTCATTCACCTTCGCCACCCATAGATTATGAGTACGTACTAATCTCTCCGGAAGACACACTTCACCAAACTTCTCACTCTTCAAATCAAACGAAATCATAAAATTAGACCTAAATCCTTCATCCAAATCAATATTATCAAAAACACGCCAGTAAATAACCCCATTTAAAAAAACCTGACCCCACACCAAATCACACGACTTAAAAGGCGCACCTATATATACAGTTTTCCAAACACGTGAACTTAATGTAAAAACCTGGACCTCCCAACATATACTCGAGCTATCAACAACATTAATCTTAACAAGCTTAGGGTCACTAGTATCATCAGAAACCCCGAAACCAATAATAGTATATCCGTCCGGTGAATACAATACATTAGGGATAACAATACCAACATATTTCCTAACACTAGGATTCCATATAACAACCATCTTAGTTTCTAAATCTACGTCTCGGTAAAAGCCGTAAAAACATAACAACCCGTCAACGGAACCGAGTGTTAATGCTTGTCTAAGTAAGTTAAGGGACTCGGGGGCGGTTAGGGGAAACTTTTGTTGGGGGAAAGTATTGTCATCAATAATCGAGGTATATGTTCGGACAGTGTCTATCTTGTACCGTAAAAGTAAATGATGCTGTGGGTTTGGGTGATTAATGTGGTAGTTTTTCATAAATTTCGGGCTATCGATAAGAGACTTCCATTCTTTCGAAACAGATCGGAATTGAACTAGTGATTTGACAGGAAGCCTTTTCATGATTTCCGATTGGATTTCGAATGGTATGTGGTCTGACATTCTGATTTTGAGAGGGTTTGAAATTAGTTTTCGTATATCTAGTTTTCAAGAGTCGTACACACTACCACACACTTGCATGGCTACTATATATGATTATATGCTAATAAATTCGTTTGATCTATTCAACTACTTATATGTCAACATAATTACCTTTATATGTCAACATATTTATAATTGCCAAATAAGCGTGACATCAGCATATAGCAATCGTTTGTAGATCCAATTGGGTGACAAACAAATACAAGTAACACCATGTTATCCCTTTAAAACTTATTCTTGCAGATTGGCTTTACTAATTAATCACTAGTGCCTGGGAATAAGGGACGAAAACAGGTACACTTAAAATAAACTTAAACGTACCACAAACACAACTTTTTAGAGACCGGGTGCATTAAAAAAAAAAAAAAAAAAAAAAAAAATGATGTTTTTTTTTTAACAAAATTAACACTACAGCACAAAAATCCATAGGTGTCCCGAGACCCAGTTCCATCACTGCTCGGAATAACACTAGACATATAAAAATACTTTCCAGTACTATTACAAAATCCAAGTCTACATTGAAATAACAAGTTGCAAATACAACTTAACTATGTATCCTTTACACAGAACAAATCAAATCCTCTGTGTCACCGTGTGGTTAGGAGCAATCACTGAGAAAACCGCCTATGCATGCTAAAAGTTACACGATGTTTAGTTCCCACAAAAAAGTTAACCTTTTTACATAAAAAACGACATCTTTTAGATACCCGATATGTCACCTAGGTGCATATGCAAAATATTGAGACGACGTTATAGTTCCTAACAAAATGTGTCGCCTTTCTACAGAAAAACTAATTTTTTTTTAGTACCATGTATGTCACCAAGGTGCATTAGCCTCTATATGAAAGATTGTGTCCAGCTTCTGGCCTTTTAGCTTCAGAGTTTCGATTTCAACATCAAGATTCTTGATCACCCTTCTCACGTCATTCAGTTTTTCTTTGATTATTTTCATCTCCTCTTCTGCTTTCACTTGATCATTCCTCTTTGCTTCCAAGAGCTCGTTCGATTCAAACAATAGTCCCTTAAGCTTACTGATCCGGGCTCTTACAAACCCGACTTTCATGCCTATCTCTTCAAAGGCCTTTAAGGTTTTATCCCATGTTTCAATATCGTCACGAGTAATGGTGACTTTACAAGCTCTGATGGCGTCAGCAATTGTTACAGTTTCAAGAATTATCCCAACCGCTAGTTTAACATTGAGACCCTTGAGGAGGTTTTCGTGAAGATATGTCATTTGACTACGACATAAATCATAGTATTTGATCAGAAAGTGTTTTGGTATTTCTGAATCTATGACTAAAGTATCCACGACGATATTGAAATCGTCGATACCCTTTATGTCCTTGAACTCAATAACGGATTGCGAGAATCTAAGTCCTTCAGAAACTGGTGCATCTGCACACTCACTGTCGGCTACTGATTGATCAGACACTACTAAATCATTCTCTTGAACATTTTCTTGATGCAAATCTATATCCATATCAACGGCTTTCTGACTATTCACCGAGTTCTTTTTCTTTTTACGTTGGTCTGATCAAGTATAAGAGCAAAAATCAAAAGAAAAAATAAGCATTCACGACATATGAAAAGAAAAAATCAAGTATAAGAAATGGTGAAAACCTTAGGACATATGGCAACTTACAAACATTCACGACATTCATTCCGTTCGGAATTAAGTTAAGAAGGCCAAGAGCTCCATCGATTTCATTTAGACCATGTACCCTTACAATGTAGACCTGCAAAGAACAAATTTAAAAGAATAAACCGATTACTTTTTAAACTTATTTTCTTATTCCATCTTCTCCCTTTTCTTAAGTGACAAATTCAACAAAAAAGGGTCATATGTTTACTTTAAATTTCCAATGCTCAATCAATTGGAAAACTAAAACATCTCCCTCGAGTAATTTGTGAGCAATCGAGAACCCTCTCCAACCACCACTCAATCCAATTTTGTTAACGAGAAACTTAGTATTGAATTCTTGACCATCTTCATCCACCAATACAATCGTTTCATCATGCTTTGGCAGATTTGTATCACAGAATTGCTTGGTAAGACCCTGTCAAAAGTAGCCCAAATAAGGCCTCTACGCGTTCTATTTAGAATCACCAAGAAAAAAGAAATTTACCAGCCAAAAGCCACCAGCAACATGTGATGGTAGCATAGCCTTAACAAAGCTAGGTAACTCAGATGGGAGGCTTGCTTGAACCTCATTGGCTCGCTCGATAGCAGCTGACTCGGCTTGGGAATCAGGAGGTTGAGCTGCAGCAGCTTTCTCTAGGTCATAGCTTATTTTTTGCACGTTGGATTTAATGAAGAGTCAGAATAATCACGGAATGAACCAACTTCATTAATCAATATGTACAAACTATGAACTAACCTCACTATTGAACCACGTAAAATATCACGACATGCCTTCAATGGTAAGTTATGAGACAACTGCAAAGATAATCACAAAATGAACCAAAGGCCCCTGATGTTATACTCCGAAAAATTTGATTTTTTTCTTAATCAAACAGTTATACTCAGCAACTGATGTACACCTCCTCCACTATTATGGGGGCGTTCGGGTAAGCTAAGTGTCGCTTATCAGTTTAATGGGTTTTGATACAAGCTAATAGTCACTTATAAGTGTTTGGATAATTCCAAACAACTTAGAGGGTGCTTGGGTAAGCTTACTTAAGCAACTTACTAGCTTAATGTGTTTTCAATTTGCAACAAGTTGTTTCGAGCATAGCTGTCAAAAGCGACGGCGAATTCAAGGCGCAAAGACCCAAAATGTGGCCTAGGCGAGAGGCGCAAAAAAAGCGCGGGCCCGAAAAAAAAAAAGCGCACTTAGCTAAAAAAACACCAAATGCCATTCAAATTACCAAATACCATTTAAATAACCCATAATGCATTTAACCAAAAAGTTCAATACATAATGCATTCAACTAAAATGTTCAAAACCATTGACCAAATACCAAATTACCATAATGCATTCAACTAAAATGTTCAAATTACCAAATACCGAATGCCAAAAAACCCATAACGCATTCAACTAAAATGTTCAAAACAATTGACAAAACTTAATTAGAACCATCGACTATGCCAACATCAATAATACCACCACCACCATCTCTATATTCTCTCTTAAATTTTAATACCACCACCAACATCTCTAATAATTAAATTAAACACTCCCATCATCTTCACCACACTACCAGGAACATAACCCCACAAACCGGACCTCCGCCGGAGTTTTCACGCGCCACCCCTTCGTGGTGGTTTTCTTGTTTTTCCGGCATCTCTCCGGCCAATTTCTGGCTGCTAGGACTTCCACCGCCCGCGAGTGGTGGTTCCCCACCTTTTTCCGAGGCAGATCCGAGCATCTTCACCGCCTCAGTCTCTGTCGGCTGCCGTCGGCGGCGACCACTTCCAACTACCGGAAGGGTTTATATTGAAAACTGGAATATGTCGCTTAATATTTATGTGGGCTTGGGCCTAGGGTTTTGGGCGGTGAAGGTGGGCCTCGCCCTCGCCTGTTGCCTAGGCGCACAAGGCGAGCGCCTTTAACAACTATGGTTTCGAATGTTTGCACAGAGCTTAACAGCTTAACCTTATGAGCTTATTTAGTAGTTATCAATAAGCTCCTCCTCACTGGTTTTTTGGCTTATTTAACAAATGCTTATGGTTATTAATAAGCTCATCCCCACCAGAAATGTTAGTCCTTTTAGGTCGTTTTGCCATTACTACATTTTGCTACTGTATAAGCTTATCCAAACACCAGCTCTATTTTGTAAAAAAGCTTAAGATATTTAAAACTTATTTAGTCCCCATAATGGTACCCCAATGGTAGGGGAAAGGTAGCATAACATGGAGGTCACGGGTTGAAATCCCATCCCCATGTCTCTTTAGTCATGATGTTACACGATTTACCTTCTCACATGTTATTTGTTGGACCAGTCTATGCAAGGCCGCCAATGGGTCAGTTAAGCATTATCAGGTTATTTAAGTTGTATCAACGAGTTTTTTAAATAAAATTAACCATAAGTATTGGCAAAAAAATGATGACATGATAAACAAACAAAAAGAAATATATTCTAACCGCTTCACCCACTTGCTTAGTGGGACTTGTAGCTTTTTTTGGTAACGATTTTTCCTTTGTCTCAATTGCCTTTTTATGTTTCCACTGCAAACAAACAGATGCAAATTATAATAAGCCACAACAGTTTGGAAAATGAATACTGAATAGGGGATGTGTAGTTATAAAAAAAAATCCTCTTGTTTTCAAAAAAGTTTTCTAGAAAACAAAGAAAACGCATTCATAAGCTTTGTTTTCCCATAAAACAGAAAAGGGAGTGTGTTCCAAAGGGAGTGCCCGTCTTTTTAGATCATTTTGCCATTACTACATTTTGGTGATGCATAAGCTTATCCAAACACTATCTCCTGCATTGAGGTTTGGCACTTCTATTTTGTAAAAAAGCTTAAGCTATTTACATGAACTTACCCAGACAACTCATTAGGCTTATCAGCTTATTTATTCCCCATAACGGTAGTCCAATGGTGGGGGAAATGTAGCATATCTAACACGGAGGTCACGAGTTGAAATCCCATCCATGTCCCTTTAGTCATGATGTTACACAATTTACCTCACATGTTATTCGTGGGACAGGTCGGTGTAGGGCCACTAGTGAGACGGTTTCCGATTATCAGCTTATTTATGTTGCTTCAACGAGTTTTGTATATATATAACTAACCATAAGTTCTAAGTTTTAGTAACAAAATGTTTGACAGGATATAACAAACAAACTGAAATATATTCTAACCGCTTCAACCGTTTGCTTAGTAGGACTTGTAGCTTTTTTCTGTAACGACTTTTTCTTAATCTCCACTGCCTTTTTCTGTTTCCACTGCAAACAAACAGATACAAATTATAATAAGTCACAGCAGTTTGGACAATGAATGTGAACCAGGGGCTGTTTAGTTTAAAGAAAAACATCCTCGTCCTCGTGCTTTCAATGAATATTTCTAAAGAACAAAGAAACAAGAAAACGCACTCAAAAGCATTTCTTTTCCAAAAAAAATCCAACAAATCTGTGTTCTCCATGTTTTCCCTTAAAAGAGCAAAGGGAGTGGGTTCCCAACAGCGCAGGATCGGCTCATGAACCCACTCCCCCTTCCCAAAAAGCCCGTGTGGTCGGGCTTCTTCCCCGCCTTTCGCCAAATAATCCTATGAAACGACTCCCCACCCCAAATGAATGCATAAACCACACACAATACTTCATTAATTCTATAGTTTTTTATTATGCAAGTGAAATCAATGGAATCATGGTCACTTTGTAAGGGTAGAACGAACAATGATGTGACGCTGACGTGACATAATCAAAACACAAAATTCTCATTCCCTTTAATCATTTGAACGCGTTTTCTAAATTTTTAATTCTTTTGCGTAAATAAACCCCAATTTTTTTTAATTTTTTTTTTTTACAATATTAGAGATGGAAAACTAAGAAATATTTTCTCCATGCCCCAAAATATTTAAAATGGTCCAATGGGTCAAGTAAAGCGTCCCGGTCAGCCCGCGTACATCTGAGTCAATAACTCGCCCTTCCCAGTTTACCTAAACAATTAAAACATAAAGTAATATATAAGCCGAAAAGTTTCAAAATAAGCCACAAAAAGTGAGATTAAGAAACATAAGCCGAAAACCAAATAAGTCATAAGCCCGCTATATAAGCCGAAACAAACACACCCATAGTCATAAATATACCTTGGAAGACAAAGGGGGGGTTGTGTTAGTAGTTTTTTTCTGAGCATATTTTTTCTTGATCTCCAATGCCATTTTCTTAACATCCAAAGCAGACAAAGGGGGGCTTGTGTCTCTTGTGTCTCTAGGTATTGCCATTATGTTTTTGAACAACTAGTATTTGTGTATGAGAAACTAAAAGGGTGTATATAAATGGAAGAAATATTATATTACCGTTTGTTTTGAAAATCAAAAGGGGGGGGGGGGGGGGGGTTAGGGTTTTTGAAATTTTGGTGAGATGAGAATTATGGGGTTTTCTTATTTTTGTAAAAGATTTTAATCAGGGAGATGAAACGATGATAATTCTGTGCCAACTTTTGAAAAGATTGTAAAACTTATGAGGTATGAACATAGGGTAAGTTTACTAAAGAGTAATTTGATAATTCTGGTTTTCTAGTTACATTTTTGGTTTTTGCATTCAGCTAGAAAGAAAAAGAAAAAGTGTTTTCAAAATGAGGTACTTGTATGTCGTCGATCAAAGTTTATACCTTTTTTAGACCGAAAAAAAAAGTGACTTCACAAAATGCCTCAGGTGACTTATCTCCCATCCCTTTAAATGTTGACAAGTGTCGCATGCAAGTACAAGTCGCCCAAGTTGCTCAAATCGTCTGAGGACACTTGTCAACATTATTGCACTTGTATGGGACACTTTTAAACATTCAAAAGGTGACGGACAAGTCGCTTAAGTCTCCCAAGACATTTTGAGAAGCTTTTTTTTTTTTTTTTTTTCTAAAAAAGGTATAAAATTTGAGCAACCGAGACACATAAAAAATTACCTTTTTCAAAATTGGTCTTTCGTGAGACCTCATACAAACCGTGACAAGTGTTCAAAGTTAGTTAGGATGTTCTTGATGCGACCGATGTGACATTATGTTATTTTTGTGCGACCATTAAACCGTGCAACCTCATACAAATCGTGACATAGATAGTTTTAGTTTTTTACCTATTAGTTTAGAAAGAGTTTATGTCTTCTTCTTCTTTTTTTTTTTTTTTTTTTTTTTTTTTTTTTTTGTATATTAAATTTTTGAAATTTAAATAGATGTAGTTTAATTAAATTATCTTTAAATACCTTTTTAATTTGACAAATTTTTTAAAAAGCTGACAGCTTAAATTATGTCTTTTTTTAATTAATTCTAAACTTGATAATTTTTCAAAAATACACACTATATTAATTTTAACAAACAAACGTCTTGTATTTAAAAAAACACACGTTTTGCATCAAATGTCGAACCAGAATCAAGATTCCGCAAGGATAATGTAAAAACTCTTTTACCCATCATAAACTTATAGTTAATGTCATAAACTTCATCAGCATCAGCAAAAACTAACTTTACCAAACAAATATATGCACAAAACATCTTTGAATTAATATTTCTAATACTAATCAAACGGCACCTAAATTTCATTACTTGATAGCCCAGCGGTACGAAGTCCCTCTATGAAGGGATTCTTCCTGTTGACGCAGGTTCGAATCCTGGAGGGGGCAGGGTTTACTTCAATTTAAGTGTCGTGCCTTCGGGCGGCTTAAATTGAAGGTTTCCCACCCCCCCCCATCGGGTTGGACAAGGATTTCCTTTCGAGGGAGCTCTCTAGTGCGAGCCCGGTTAAAACAACGTAAGTCTAGACCTCTCACTCTGCAAAAGTTGCCGTTAAAAAAAAAAAAAAATGTCATCATATACGAGTAGTACATTTCAAAATGCCCTTGAAACAAAGTTAATTCAAACACTCTTAAACTAAATCCTATGTCTTGTCCCATCAATCTCTTTCTGCGCCAACCTATACCATCTTTGGGTTGTTTTTCAAAAATGTATTGATTGTCTAGATTAACTTTTTTTACTACTAATGTTTTTGACTTTTTCAACGATACCATAGAAATTACCATAGCTGTCAAACTCGCGAGTTTACACGTAAGATCGTACGATCTTACGTGCACACCAGCCAAAATCGTGTAAACTCGTCATAGGATCGCACTTTAGGTGGGATCGTACGATCTTACGTAAACTCGTTCGTAAACTCGCGAGTTTACACGTAAGATCGTACGATCTTACGTGCTCACCAGCTCTTGTTTCTGGAAAATGGGAAACGGGAAACGCCTAGAAACGCGGCAGAAATGTTTATGGAAATTGAGAAACGTTTCAAATCTTTTGGAAACGCCTGGAAACGTTTTTGGGACATTTATTTGCGTTTTTGGGCCATTTAAAAGCCCGGTTGACGGCGGTGAAACAGATTTTCCGGTTAAATTCTCGCTGGAGATGGCTTCGGTCTAGTGGAGGATTGTTGCTGGAGCTCTAAGAAATTGTTTTTGTTAGTTGAAATATAAATAACATTGTTTTGAGTGATGAGTATGAAGTAAAAAGATAATGGTGATAAATTAGTGTGGATTTGTAGTCGTTGGATGGTGTGACACGTGAAGTATTGAACTTTGAGTCTATTGTGTTTAGGTGAGTTTTGGCACTGTATCTTTTTGACACGTGGAGTATTGAACTTTCATAGGCTGTTGTAATTGAATAAAGATGAAGAGTAGGTAGAGAACATCTCATGAAGAGTAGAAATATAAAAAGTTTGACTCGTTTATCATTTGCTTATAAAATATGATAAATTGGTAGGATCGTAAGATCTCGATCCGATCCTACGATCTCGATCTTGCAAAGACAAAAACAATCTTGCGCGGGATAGCGATCTTGACAGCCTTGGAAATTACAGTAATATACTTTAATAAATAGAAAAAATTACACTTAGGGTCCCTGTGGTTTGCTCAGATTTCATGTTTAGTCCCTAAATCATTTTAATTACATCAGAACTACCTATTTTTGAAACCTTGTACTCATTTAGTCCCTATTTGGATGGCCGTTATTTTGACTGTTAAGTGTTTAAATTATATTTGTCTGTTAATCCTTTCGTTAATATTTTTTGCACCGTTAGTCATCATTTTCTAAAATGAATTAAAAATAGCAGCATGGCTCAAACTCAGGTCTTGTTACCCAAAAACCAACACCCTAACCACTGGACCAGTGGGGTAATTACATCAAAATAAATTCTATTTAACCTTTTTTTTGCTCAAACTGGATTTTATCCGTTTTCGTCTCTTTGTATACGTTTTCGATCCTTTTTTTACTTTTTCGTACGTTTTAATACGTTTTCGTCTGTTTTTTACAATTTTGTCCGTTTTATAGGTTCTCATCCGTTTTTTTACGTTTTCGTCCGTTTTTTACGTTTTTTTCCATTTTTTACGTTCTCGTCCATTTTTTTTACGTTTTCGTACGTTTTTATACTTTTACGTCCGTTCTTTTACATTTTTGTCCATTTTTTACGTTCTTGTTCATTTTTTTACGTTTTTGTCCTCTTTTTACGTTTTTGTCTTTCTTTTTTTACGTTTTTGTACATTTTAATCTAACCGTAAAAAACGTATAAAAGCGAAAACGTAAAAAAAAACAGATGAAAACGTAAAAAAACAAACAAAAATGTATAACAACGGACAAAAACGTAAAAAACAGATGAAAACATTTAAAAACATACGAAAACGTATAAAAATGGACGGTAATATAAAAAACGGACAAAAACATACAAAATGAAAGAAAACGTAAAGAAGAACAGACAAAAACGTTTAAAAACAGACCAAACATATAAAAACGGCCGAAAACGTAAAAAAAACATGCGAGAACAGATAAAAATGGTTGAGAATGTAAAAAAAGGGACGAAAACGTAAAAAAACGAACGAAAATATAGAAAAACTGACAAGAACATAAAAAATGGACAAATACATAAAAAAAAAGGACGAAAACGTATAAAAACGTAAAAAGAAATGGACAAAAACGTAAAAAAGAGCAAAAACGTAAAAAAAACAGAGGAGAGCGTAAAAGAACGGACAAAAACGTAAAAAAAGGGACAAAAACGTAAAAAACCAGACGAGAACGTATAAAAACATACGAAAACGGATAACAACGAGTTTGAGCCATAAAAAGGTTAAATAGAATTTATTTTGATATAATTACACCACTGGACCCTTAGATTGTCAATATACCATTACTCTCAAGACATTTTACTCTCTAGGAGTTCTAGACGACACAGACTCGAAACCCCTTCTTTTATGTAAACCGCTTCATTGCAAAGCCCCGACTTCCTTTATGAGACGCAACTTCTGCACCGGGATGCCGAAAAATCTTAGTCTACCTAGCAACCAGTGATACCCGATCTCACCTTGTAAATAAGGACTTTTCTCAACATAGTATCGAGCTGATTCAGACCTCTCAAGTCACTAATGCAACCGTTTAAGTCAAGATACCCCTTAGCACCAAGTTATTTCTTTTTAGGCCACCAGTGCAACAAATTCGGTCAGGGCACCTTTTAGTACCATTTAACAAGTTGGAATACTTGCACCTTTGAGCGTCGCCTGATATTAAACATTGAACCTCGCTCAACATTGGCAACTAAATCTTTCCTTCGGATATTTAGAAACATAGGTGGACGTACATGCTCAACTGTCCTTCCTCTTTGATATTCTTACTTTTAAGGATCTTTCTTAAAATGCTCTTATGTCAACCTTGGAAACCGTAGTTACATTTTTTTTCTGAAATACATATGTTGAGGATTAAGTTCTCCTGGTCAACCCTTATCAAACTTTTGTTGCGAATTGTCAAACGCAAATTTTTACAAAAATTTATTACCCATACCACAATTGAAAACCCGATTTTGCAAGCTTATAGAATCTTGTGAAGCTGTGTCATCTTACGCAACTGTAAATTCCCAACAAAGAAAAATTGTAATGCCTGGAAAGTTATTTTGGTTTAAACCGTGTAAACACTTGCCCAAATAAGATTTTCAAACAAGAATTTCATCCATTCCTCTCAAGGAAAAAAAAAAGGCTCAATTTTGAAACAAATCCATCCATTCCTCTCAAGAAAAAGAAAAAAAAAAAACAAAACAAAACAAAACAAAACAAACAAACAAACAACCAAACCCAAAAAAAAAAAAAAAAAAAAAAAGCTCAATTTTGAAACAAATCCTAAAGTTCAGTCACCCTGCCATTTTAGAACTTTACATGTATCGGGCTAGGAATGTTGCATCACTAGAATATAAACCCTAAATTGAAAATTAGACCATGAGGATTTGAAAAGAGACCACGCTGGCAAATTTTTGAAACACCGTGTAGTTAAGATTTAAACTATTTCCCTCTATTAACCTTACTCCAGGAATTATTGTACCCCGCCAAAACGCTAGAAGGAGACAACTTATGGCAGACCACTTAAGTACTCATCCACAGGCAAGAAGAGACCCTTAGAACAGTCCGGAGATACCCGAATATGTTACTAGTACCACCACATTTTCACCAATACCGTTCCGCCGGGTAACTTGAACTAAATCGCGAGGACGCGATTCCTTTTTAGGGGTATGTGACGTAACAACCGACAAATTTCTTAAACTTGTTTTACGAGCCAAAATAATCATTTTGATTTTTCCTTAACTTTTAAACCTCTTTGAAACCGGAACTGATAAGTTAAACTGAAATCCGGGACGGATTTCCAAATATGATGTATGTGTTGTAACATCCAGTAAATTTTCTAAACCTATTTTACGAGCCAAAACATTTATTTATGATTTTCTTTAGCTTTTGAATTTTCTTGAACTTGTTTGGTTTTGAAAAACTGTGGATATCATATATAACGTGAGCGTTATTCCTTGATCGAGCCGGCACAACTTATAAAGCACGAAACAAATCGTATTTACCAAATATATTAATTTCTTGAAAGTATTGCATATTTGATATTTATACTCGTTTTTATCAGAAAAATTATTTCGTGAACAATAGCGCAAGTTTCGTAAATTTTCGAGTCCGTTTGGTACGTCAAATGGGCCCAGGAGTGTTTTTGTGAAAAGTTTAACCAGTTTGACAGCTTTGGTCCCTCCGCCCCATGTTTTCATTTTCACCCCGCAAGTTTTGTTTTTGCCCAGGTTTAGTCCTTCACAAAAATATAAAAACCCCAAAATTATTTATTTATTTCATTATCACACACACACACACTCTCACACTTCTCTCTCCCTTCCTCTCTCTATACCACCGGTGACTAACCACCACCGCCCACCGCCGTCTTCTCCGACGAGATTCCGGCAACCACCGTCACCAGAAAATTTTCCGGCGAGCTCATTTCTTATCCGATTCGATAGATCGGCCTACCTACCTTGTTTCTGGAGATTTTGAGACCATGACGCGTCTCGTATCACCCCCACGCGCCACCCCACTTTCTGTCATCACCGCCGCCAACCACCACAGGCTTCCTCTCCGTGTTCTTCTCGGTAAAACACCTACACGCGCCCCCTTCCCCTTTTATTTTTAATATTTTCAAAACCCTAGTTTTTATTTTTATTAAATCTGAGTATATAAAAAGTTTTGGTTAATAAAAATGGTTTTAAAAGCTTTGCAAAACTCGTGTGGATTCATGTTAGGCGCGACAGTTGACTCGGTCAACTTACCAAGTCAACTCAATTGACTCGGTGTGACCTTCTTGATGTTTTTCTTGTCCTTTGAATGTTATTGATGTTATTGTTGAGTTTCGGATTGGATTTGTTTGGTTTTGGTGTGGGTTTGGTCTCGGTTGTCGAAGAGAAGCCAAGCCGTGACTCACGGCGAGGCGATGTGTGAGGATAGGTTTAGGATAAGATGGTGTTGATGAGGCTGTGTTTGGATTTGATTCGGGTGAGGGTTTGGATTTTGTTTGTGTTTGGATGTGGATTAGAGTTAGGATTGTTGATGTTGTGTTTGGTTTGCATTAGGATAGTTGTGTTGGAGTCGTGTTTGGATTTGTGTTCATGTCGATGTGGATTTGGTATTGGATTTGTTTGTGGATGGAGTTAGGATTAGTCGAGGTTGTGATGTTGGGATTTGTTTGTGCTTGGTTTTGGTTTTGGTTTAGGCCGAGAGCCCCGTAGGCTCGGATTGAGTGAGCCGTGACTCGTGGCGAGTCACGGCGATGTTTAATTGTTGTTTGTTTTATTTATTTATTTATGTTGAGTCGTCGTTAGTCGTTTATTATTTATTTGTGTTCATTTGATATCGATATGGGTTTCGGATTATTTGAAAGAGACATGGGATATACTTGATATATATTTGACTTGAACTTGAATATTGTGATGTTATATATTGTTGGACAAGGATTGGACGTATTGGATTTACGATATTGGTTGATTGGACTATAATGGACCCTTTGGTACACGAGACGGAAGGGTACGTTAGACTCGTAAGAATTCAACGTATCTGGACCAGAACTATACGAAATGGTCGATAAAACTAAACAACTAATATTCACGTGAATAATATGTTCAATTATATATAATAACTTATAAAACTTGATGATAATTGAATTATTCAAATGAGTCGTATGACTTGGAAACGTCTTATAAACAAGCACTTCATGCCGAAATTTCGTAAAACCTTTATAAACTTAAATCGTTATAATTTATTAAATGTCCTAAAACCTTTTCGAAACTCATATGTTTTAGCGATTATAACATCTATTTTGGAAAAACGGGGAAAAGCCGAAACTATCTATCGATGTTGTTTATTTGTTTATTTATTTTTTTCTGGTTTTATTCTTTCTTTCATATTCCTTTCTTCTTCTCCTCTCGTCTTTCTTGAGTATTCGTTCGTATTCGCCGACTTTTACTATTTTTCTTTTCTAAAATATCCACACGAGTCTTAAACATTCCTTTTCTTTCAAACGCCATTGAAAACTAAACCTTTTTATGCTAACACGAGTATTCAACGAACACTACTTCATAAATTACTTGAGTATTATTTCTAAGACATGTTACTTGTTAGGTTGTGCCGATCCAGTACCGTTATGCTTGTACTTTCTGAATGCTGTTATGCTCTACTACATTGATGTCATTGTGCCATTACTACTTGATGCCAGTTGTGATCTTTGTGAATGTCTTGCATTGCTGCATACTGAGGTAAGTTCATGGCCCCACTTTTTATTTGCTTAAACTGTTTTATAAGCTACTTGGGGTGTGATACATGCTACTGTTTTGAATATGATCACAATTGTTTGAAAACTATACATTGAACTGAAAACTATGTTTTCTGCTATCTGAAACTGTATTTGAGCTGAAATAACATTTATATTGTTCTGGTACTGTGAGTGAGGCAGTAGCCACCTTGCGAACCACCTGATAAGCACTAAGTACCTTCCTTGCCAAAAGCAAGTCCCTCGATCATGAACCATTAATCACATGCGGGTGAGCGCGATTATAGTTTATAGGCCTATAGGATTTGACCATCCCGCCATGTTGACTAAGGTCGGTCAGCATGTGATGTATTATAATTGAGTTACTAGGTATCTGGCAAAATACCTACTTTGGGGGCAACTATTATGATTATGAAATTCCGCGGTTGCTGTCGACTTACTCCAGGATTACTGGTGCCGGTTAACGCTTTGTGTGTCATGAGCTTAGTGCAGTGGTAATATCTGAACTCTCGGGCGTATAACAACGTAGCTCACTTTCTTAGAAACTTGAAATATTGTGATCAACTATTTTCTTTAAACCTATGAATTCACTCAACCTTTGTGTTGACTTTTAGCATGTTTTATCTCAGGTGTTAAATCATTTCCGCTGCATATCTTACCTTTAGAGGAGCTTGGCGAAGGGCGCGACATGGTCATAGAAGACTCAGCAAACTATTTGGGACCACTCTAAACCCTTTTATGAAGCTCTATTTTCCGCACTATCTTAAATAATGTAAATTGAATGTTTTAAATTATGAAATTTCTTCTAAAATGGTTTAAGCAAAACCGTTCTTTTTTCCTTGTGATTGTGATAACTATTCAATAACACCCCCGACCCGTATGTTTCCTCTGATCCGATTTCGGGGTGTTACAGATGGTATCAGAGCCACAGGTTATAGAGAACTAGGTATTTTCGGGAACTGGGATTTTCGAAAACCTAGACTATAACCATTTTTACAAAAACTCAAATCCTATGACCGTTACTTGCCCGCCTGCCAAGCCGATACCTCGTTTGTAATTTCGTTTGAATAACATATATATGGAGATGTTAAATGTTACATTCATTAGGATGTATGCCTTGCAAATGATAGTTTGTATTTCACCTCATTTTCACTTATTCACTATAAGTATATTCATATACATACGTTGATGCACCGAACCTGTCGCGGAGTTACACTATTTCCTTGCGTAACCACATTATTTGATTCTGAGTTTGAACACATGTTGTGGTTTTTAGAGCGATTCTAAAGTAAGGAACATAGTACTAGTATAACTAAACTGACTATCCCGAAATTCATTGATTCTCGGTTGAGAGTAGACTGATCACCTATAATCAACCAAGGATAGTGGGGACATGGCCTGATCACCTATGTATCAGAAATGAATTTTGCGATACTGGGGGTAGTTATAACAGGATTATGTTTCGGGTTGACTTTCTATCTTTAATTTTGGGAATGGTAAAGGTTTTGCATATGTGCACAAACACCGAATATCACGAAGGTTTACCCACACACACGACACACTGGCATCACAACACCTCATGAACTGTAATATTTCTGGTACCACTATATCTCTCCGCTTATATGGAATAATTGTTCGTCGCCGTCTGATTACGTTCGCACCGGGTCAGGTGAGACCCGATTGGTCGCTGCTTTGAATTCGAGCTGTTTATTTTAACTCGTCCGATATCATAATAAGCACATTTTGAGTTTATTACTTGGTTTTGGCTTTATTTGAATTTGGATTGCGTGATTTCTTGATTTCTGGATATCGTTGTGGATTTGATTTTGCTTCTTCAGCCTTGTTTTGTTTCTGGTTATGTTACAGTCATCGCTACCCCAAGTCTTACACTCAATGAATGAACCGAGATAGATCACCAGTCGTCTAAGAATGACTCTTCCATAGCACTTGTAGGATGAACCTCTTGATGAAAGTAAACAACGAAGTAATCAATGAATCATTGGCATGATCTAGGAAACTTACAATAGGTCGATTGATAAGGAACTTATGTAGCAACCCGAGCCCCTACTTTTGAAAAAGAAACCTAACTTTTCACTTATCCCTCGAGAATACTAGTAGTCTACCTTAATACCCCTTTATGAAACAATGAACTGCGATAAGTATTTTACAAAACGTATATATAAATTGATACGATATTTTAGAAAGCGTTATTTCGGGGAAGACTATTTTAGATACGTTATTCTGTGAACGCTATTTTGACATAGCTATTCTAACATACCATTTCGAATATTATTTTGGACGGTCAACTAGTTACACTACCTTGAAAACGTGACACATTGATATAATGTTTAGGAGCTGTTTTGGATACACTACTGGTATACTATTTTGAAAACTGTTTTGGATACACTAGTTGGCACACACCATTTTGAGACACGTTATTTTGAAAGTATTATTTTGGAAACACTATTCAGGTATACTATTCGAAAGCTCTTTTTGGAAGACATTATCACTCTAGTATTACCTTAGACCATTAGGTCACATATCACGTTTTCCCCTGCCCCTCAAACTTGTAAGAAGGCTCGAGTACACCGTAATACAAGCTGATGAATCGGTCAACATCATTAGCTGTCTTAGGAAGTAATATGTCACTTGAAATGGACACCTTAATGGTTTATTCAAACGAATTGGACTTGGAAGACTGTACAAGAATAATAGTACTCATGAGAAAGCATTAACCTAGGGTGGTAAGTAAAGGTGCATGTATTAACCATGATAACAAGGTTCACCCTAGTAGTCGTGTTTTGAAATTGATACTGGTTTAGATAACTTGAATTCTGTTAGTTAAGATTTTGTTCACTCCATGGATCATAAACCATTTACCTCGAAAGACCATTGACCGATTCACACCGTTACATTTTGACTGTGGACCCATAACCCGCAGGTTGTCAACTATAGCACTCACAATAGCATTTGTTATCCTTTCCACACATCTTAAAACATGTTTTACTTTCCAAACACTTTTGTTTTAATAATCACCAAGAATAAGACACATTAGCCGCAATAAAGATAGTTTCAAACCACTACCTTAACCTCGTACATGCTTAACTTAGTCACACTTACATTCGTAACTTACTGCATTCTTAAAATTTATATTTTAACTCATTCCCTTTTTGGTTAATTACGCACTTAAGCAATATCGTTCTATTTCAACTTCTACAAACCGTCATACTTCAATTATTTTCTATATCTTCACAATTTTAAGCATTTAGTAATTACAAATAGTAATTACAAATCTAGTCCATAGAGGACTGTGTCGCTATCTAACATACAAGCCATTTTCAATTATTTTACCGACTGTTTTGCAGTCATCTTACAATATGTTTTACTACTATATTCTAAAAACAAAATTTTTGATCTTACCACTATTTTATAAACAATGAGTCGATTTCTTAACGTCATTCCACCAATTATTTTATAAACCGATTTACTATTTACCAATATATCACAAACTGCGGTTTTACTACTATTTTATAAATAATGAATTATTTTTCCTGCTACTCTATAAATTGTTTTACAACTTGTTATACCAGCTATCCTAATATTAAGAAATAAACCGATTCGCTACCTTACTAGTTACTACTATTTCCTAAACTAACGAACAACTTCATGGAAATCTTGTAAACTATGTTGCAATTACTCTACAAGTTTTACTACAGCCTTATGAACCATTTTACTCCTCCGCAAGCTGAATTAGCCACTGTTTTACTTGAAAACAACAAAACTGTGTTACTATTATCTTACAGATTATTTCGCCATTACTTCCCAAAACCATTTTACTATCATCCGACGAACCGTTTTGGTACCAAATCCATAAGTAACCCACAACTTTGCTGATATTTTACAGATAACAAATAATTTTCTCAATAATCTGTGCATTTTCTTACAAATCATCTCATAAGTTGGTGTGTAACCCG